>CM053787.1:247626852-248299352 GCA_028749045.1 Cupressus sempervirens | reverse complement strand
GAGAAACTACTTCTTTATGATCTTCATTCATAATGCCTTCAAATTCTATTATAAGAGTGTCATCATTGTCAAATCGATCAAAAATTGGTGGTCCACGTTGGTCCCAATCCAACGGTTCAGGATAACTTGAGGAGATGTCATCATCAGTGTTGAATGGGCTTTGGTTGAAGGTAGATATATGGGTAACTGATTCAACTAGGTCATTGGGGTTATGCTCAAAGGCTAGGGGATTGTTGGTTTCAAGTGGGATATCCTCAGATACCTTTTCATCATTCAAAACATTCGTAGTCTTACACATAGGTACCGTGGTACTAGGAGGACCTATTCGTAATGGTTTAAATCTGAGCCCCAAACTAGGAGGTTGTCCTTTTGTAGTGATGGGTTCAATTATACCTTGTTTTCGAGATCCAAGACCACTGTAGCCATCATAGCCTTGTTTCTGAATGATAGTAAACCCAAGTCCATACTTGCTAGGAGATATCAAAGTGGGTTCTCGTTCTGCTTTTGCTTTCTCAATACATACAGATGTATTCTCATTGATAGAAGTATAATTCTTTGTACTGATGGGAGAAAGTGGTGACTCCCTAATGTGAGAGACTTGAGACATAAAGTACTCTCCACACCCATTGTCTTCAATCTTCATCTTTTTCTTGGCTTTACTGAGCAGTATATTGGTATCCACATACTTAGAGGGATTTGTGGGCTATGCTTCATTTTTTGTTGGGATTTGGAATGTAGTAGCATCTCTTAGATTAGCACAAAATTGGAAAGGATCTAGATCATCAGGGATGGTAACCTCCACGTTGTCATAGGAACACTTTAGACATTGATGATATGTAGAAGGGACTGCTTTCATAGCATGAAGCCAAAGGCATCCTAGTATCATGTTGCAATTCATTTCGATGTTTAGGACATGGAACAATGTGTCTTCAATAGCTGGACCAACTCTGATAGGTAATGTGATGATGCCCCTAGAGAAGCATTCACCATCATCATAAGCTTTTATTGTGATTCTTTGAGAGGGATCCACATCATCTTCAAAATAACCCAAATTTTTGACAACCTTAAGAGTACATATGTTTAGTCTTGCTCCTCCATCTATTAAGACACGTCTGACTTTGGCATTATGGATGAAGACTTGGAGATAAAGGGGATCATTATGGTTAGGTTTTTCCTTAGGAATATCTCGAGGTGAAAAGGTGATATGCTATGACACAGATAGGTTCCCAACCATGGCTTGGAACTGGGCAACATCAATATTATCTGGGACAACTGACTCTTTAAGGGCTTGATCCAAGATCTTTTGGTGTTGGGGGGATGCACGCAGTAGGTCCAAAATGGATATTTGTGCAAGGGTTTTTCCAAGTTGTTCAACAAGGCTATAATCAGATGAAGTAGGAGCAGTAGGTCTACTTGGGGGTGCAGGTCTAGTAGAAGCAATAGGTCTAGATGGGGCTCCAGGTAGGGTGATCTTGCTACAACATGTAGCGACAGCACAACGAGGGTCTTTAGCCCTCAATGTGAATGTGGATATGCAGAAGTCAGACTCATTAAAGCAATTGATGGTGTAGTCATAGCCGGTGCGTGTGTAATTCACATTACCTTATGAGTTCGAGTTTGAACTTGAGGGTTTCTCTTTGTCATGATTACCCAAAGGATCTTTGAAAATAGTGTGATCAGAGTTGGATGCTAACAGTGATGGATCAACTGTGATGACACCATCATCAATAAGGTCTTGTATTGCATGTTTCAGTTGGAAGCATGATGAAGTCTTGTGTCCTTTGGTGCGATGGTAGTCACAATACTTTTTTTCATCCCACCAATCAGCTTTAGTCAATGGTTCATCTTTGATTGGAGGTAATTGCAGGAAGTTATTACTCAGTAACTGTTGTAATGCAGTCTCAAGTGGTATTCCCAATGGTGTGAATTTCATGTCTTTGGTTCTAGGATGTCTTTGAGGTTTATCTTGCATGAGAGTCTCAGTTTTCTGTTGTGGAGCTGATGTTTGATTAGAGGTTTGTGAAATTGTATGGTTTACACCTTTCAAAGTCAATTGAGGTTGTGCTGTGCTAATCGTGCAAGCATCCACAATGCCATCATTAGTCACATTCTTGTTTTTGGAGAAAATTTTTTCCTTGTCATTAGATGAGTTGGTGTTTGTGTTTTTTTTGTTTATCTTGAGGATTCCCTTATGGATAAGAGCATCTTTAATACTAGCTCCTTTTTTCATTAGTTTAGAAATGGTGCTTGGACTCTTGATTTTGAGTTCATACATTAAGTTCGGGACTAAGTTTTCAATGCACAAGTTTACTTGTTTTTCTTCAGGAATGTCTATTGAGAATTTACTAACTAATCTTCTCCAACGCAGTAAGAATGTGATGAATGATTCTCCTATCTTCTGTTTAGTTGAGCACAAATCAAAAAGTGTCACCTCATTTGTAATGTTTAAGGCAAAGTGGGAGATAAACTTGTCTACTAGCTCTAGGCAAGATTTGATACTACCAAGAAGTTTGGAGTACCATTCAAGTGCAGGCCCACCTAGAGAATGAGGGAACAATCTCATAAGGTAAGTGGCTCATTATTGAGGTTGGTACATGAAGTACAAAATTATCGAGTGTGATCAATAGGGTTTCCTTTTCCTCAATATTTTTCAAACCTTGGAGCCTCAAAGTGTTTTGGGAATTGAGGCATATACAAACTTTTATCAAATGGATTAGGACGTAGGTCCCTTTCTATATATAGAGCCTATTTCTTTTGGACTCCCAATGTCTCGACTTGTTTGGAAAGTTTTTTGAATTTTTGTAATAGTTCTTCATTGGGGTTTTGCATAATGGTCTTTCCTTCAAGTCTTTTGTGTCTATGATTAGACAGTTTGCTGTGGCGAGAACTATGTCTACTTGATTCTGACATTTCTGTGTCTGATGAATCTGATGAAGTGTCACTAGGTGGTGGAGGTATGTGGGCACCTCGAAGATAGAAAGGTCCTTGTTGTTGGGGTACTTTTTGTGGTATTTGATGTGGCACTTGTTGTGGGATTGAATATGATTGTTGTACCATGTGTTGTTATTGTGCCATGTGTTATGGTTGTTGTTGGGATACCTCTGTTGGTTGTATGTGAGACCATGTGCATGCTTGTTGTTGTAGAGGTATTTCTTGAGGTTGTTGTTGCACATGTTGTTGTAACAAATGTTTTTGGTATGTGATTTGTTGCTCAAGGCATCTTTGGTATTCCAACTATTTCTTGAGTTGCTCTTGTTTTTTAGCAAACATCAATTGTTGTTGTTGATATGTGGGATGTGTGTTAAGTGGATGTATACTTGGTTGCACCTTGGAAGTGTTGAGTCCTTGTACCACTGTAGTTTGTTGTTGTCGTGGGGGTTGACTAAGTCCTTGAGAATTGAATGTCATGTTTGTATTGTTATT
The DNA here is from genome assembly GCA_028749045.1 of Cupressus sempervirens. Lineage (NCBI taxonomy): Eukaryota > Viridiplantae > Streptophyta > Pinopsida > Cupressales > Cupressaceae > Cupressus > Cupressus sempervirens. The sequence continues at coordinate 248,295,929 of CM053787.1, read as the reverse complement.
TTGGTACCTTTGTGTTTTAGATGTTCCTGCTTGCGACATCATATTGACTTGACTATGAGATGCATTTCTATTGGGAATGGGTGTAATGTCAATAAGAATTTTCCTTTGTGTGTCCATAGGGATGGTTGCACTTGATGTTTCACATGTTTTACTTATGAGAGGTTCTATAGTGTTTGATGTCATAGCACGGGTAAATTTAGGAGAAAAGGTGTACTTTATTGATTTGCCTCTGAAGAAGGTATGTTTGGCATCCCTAGAGAATGGGTCCCTTCAGGTGCATCTTGTTGTTGAATTATGTGACTAAAATCAAGTCTTAATGTCCTTTTGGGGTGTTTAGAGATTGGTGGTATTTCATCAAACAAGGGGTTAACATTGATGTGTTCATGGAGGATTTCAATTGTTGGTTCTTGATGGGACCTTATAGGTTCCATTATTGTGTTTGAAAACTCCAAAGGTTGTTTTCCCTTGTCTAAGTAAAAATTTATCATGGGTTGGATGTTTTCAATTATTATGTTGGTTTGATTTTTGGACTTAGGACCTTCCAAGTTTGGGTTAAATTTGACAATTTCTTGGGCTGCCAAACATTTGAAGTTCTTGCGAAAACTTTTGTCTTGACATGCCCTAGCCATTTCTTCATTAGTGATATGATAATCAGTGCTAGAGTCATCACTTAGGTGTACAATACCTTGTTGTATGTTTGATGTGTTAGGTTGGCTGAATTCAAAGGAATGTGATTGTTCATCTTTAGGTGAGGTTGGTACACTTCCTCCTCCTGGTGGCATTAGCAAAAATATAGGTTCAAAGTCAGGACTCCATTGAACCATCCCATGTGTGGGGGAAGTGTTTGGAGTAAATCTCATGGTAGGTGTATTGTTCAAGGTTTTTTGTGCCATAACTTGATTATGAGGATCTTGTGGATACACATTCAACGGGTCTGCTAGTAATGGTTGTGATGCCTTGATTTGGTCTTCGTCCAAGGTTTGTTGGATTTTCTTTTTTTGTCTTCGATGAGGTTTTGGTTGTGCTTGTGCCCTAGAAAACAAAGGTTGATAGAGTTCCTTGGGTCTCTGAGCTGTAATTCTCCTAGTAAGTGTTGGCATGATACCTAAGAGTGCAAATGCAATGGAATTTTTGAGTGTTTTGAGTGATTTAGAGTGGTGGGTATGCAAGATATGAGTGTTTTTATAATTTTTAAGTGTTTAGGAATGTTATGCAATGTGAGGAAATGCTAGATGAATTATGGTTTTGATGTGCAAAGTGCAAAGTGCAAATGCAAGGTGATGTTTTGAAGTTTGACTGGAGGGGATGAAAATGACTCTAAGGTATGCTAAATGACAATTAGGGTTATGTTTTGGACTTGGTAATGATACTAAAGGTAGGTTTATGCAAGGTATACTATGCAAAGGATGGTGTTCTAGGGTTCGTAATGATGTTTGGGACATACAAAATGAGGGTAAACGTTGAAGAAGACAATTTGGTTGATGGACAATTTGATAGGTTTTGGTAGTGAAAATGATGCTAAGGATTTTGATCAATGCAATATGAAGGGGATATAGAGTGCATAGTACAATGGAATTTTTGAGTGTTTTGAGTGATTTAGAGTGGTGGGTATGCAAGATATGAGTGTTTTTATAATTTTTAAGTGTTTAGGAATGTTATGCAATGTGAGGAAATGCTAGATGAATTATGGTTTTGATGTGCAGAGTGCAAAGTGCAAATGCAAGGTGATGTTTTGAAGTTTGACTGGAGGGGATGAAAATGACTCTAAGGTATGCAAAATGACAATTAGGGTTATTTTTTGGACTTGGTAATGATACTAAAGGCAGGTGTATGCAAGGTATACTATGCAAAGGATGGTATTCTAGGGTTCATAATGATGTTTGGGACATGAAAAATGAGGGTAAATGCTCAAGAAGACAATTTGGTTGATGGACAATTTGATAGGTTTTGGTAGTGAAAATGATGCTAAGGATTTTGATCAATGCAATATGAAGGGGATATACCACTAGGGTAAGTCAAAATGATGTTTGGGGATGCTAGGGATATGATTATGCTATGAAAATGGTATATGGAAAGTTTTGAACTTAGGTAAAATCTTTTAGAAAGTATTTTGTCTAGGAGTTTAACCTTGTGATAAAGGACTTTGGATCTTGACCAAAAATTGATAAAAGACGAAAAGATAAAATTGATAAAAGATGACAAGGTCAAATCTATCAAGACATAGACATATTTTGACCAAAGAAGATGATAAGAAAACAGAAAAAGACTAGTCAAGATCCATTATCCGTCAGGAGATATTCTAAGACGCATACTTTGTTTAGATTTTTGACTAAATTCAAAGGTTTTGGGGGTTCAAAATGATGTTTTGAGGACTCAAAATGGTTGTGATGCTGAACGGATATGTGACATAGATGATTCCTATGATGAAAAAGGGGATTTTGGGTGCAAGATGCGATTTTGGGTCAAGTGCAGAATAGGGAGGTCTAGAGGCTCCTAGATGCAGTTTTGGGGTCCTAAAGTGCAATTCGGAGGCCCAAAATGGTCATGAAAGTACCCAACTATGCCCTAATAGTGCCAAGTGAACCCTAAAAGTACCAACTACATCATTGATGCACTTGGAGCTAGTTTGGGCATAGTTGGTAAGCCAGGAAGAATGTTTGTTGATTTTGGAGAATATGGTTACCAAACTGACATGCCAGGAAGCCAGTATGCTAAGGTTGATGTTAGGATGGGTTGGGAGATGAAAAATGAAGGTTATGATGCATATAATGATGTATTAAATGAAGGTGATGAAGATTACATGTTGTAGAATGCAGATCTGGGCAGGCTAGTGCAAGGGGAGCTAACCAGGTACCTAAGGACATTGTTGAAGCCCCAAAATGTTCTCTGGAACCCAAAACTAGATCTCAGGACCATCAAGTGCACCCAGATAGTGCAGACTACATCAATGACATAGTTGGGGCCCAGTTGGGTGTAGTTGGTAGTTTCTGGGTGCAGTTGGTAAACTGGATTAAAATTGAGGCAATTTTGGGAGCTATTGTTTCAGGATTGATGTCACAGGGAGGTAAATAGTAGAGGATAGTGTTAGGGCCAGTATGAATTCTCAAAATGATGGTTAGGAAACTCAAAATGATGATAATTTGGTCAAGATGATGAATAGGTATGCAAGGATGCAAGGTGGTGAATGCAAAGTGCTGATTTTGAGATGGGAATGCAAAAACTAAGGAAAGTAAACTGAACCTAAATGGATGCGATAAGAAAGGTAATAGATACTAAATGAGATCTAAAAGGTGCAATATGAAGTCTATATGATGCATGAATGAGGCCTATACTAGGGTGAATGCGAGTGAAGTCTATGCAAGTGTGAGATCTACGTTTTGCCAAGCACATTTAGGAGCACAAGTCAACATGTTTTCCAAGGTTTGAGTGTGTTGAACAAAAGTTTACAAAGTTTGATAAAGGTTGAAATGTTTTGGCAATGTGTGGTGTTTTGAAAAGTTCAAATGATATCCAAGTTGTAAATTTAAAAGTCTGGCTTTTATCTTGATTATATTTTACACACACACAAGACACATTAAGACAAGAATAGTTGTTGTAAAAAGTTAACAAACACACCACAACCTAGGCTTTTAGGACTCTATCCAATGAATTCCTACTTGAATCAAAGTTTAGACATGCTTATCTAGAGCAGACAACCTAGGATCTTGGCACCACATGCTCCCCCTTATAGCGCACTCACTTCTTAGGGCTACCAAGATTCGCTTCCCAAGGGGCATGACTTCCCAAGGGACTATTGCCTCTACTAAGGACGACGAGAATGTAGGATTTCTCCACAGGAATGGGTGACCCCTTGAGCCAGTGGATAGAAAGTATTTTGGCCACTAAAACACAATTTTTAGTAAGGGCATTCTATTCGGCAAGTGAATGATAAACTTTCGCAGAAGGTCTCCTAGCCCTGAGAACCGAGGTTTGACGCACCACAAGAGTACTAGAGGAGAGCTATCATGCAACAATACCACTGACACAGCTTTCACCATAATCAAATTTTATATAGCGGCTAGAACGTTGACTTGGCTTTGTCCCGTTACCACTCTGAGGTCATCCCCTGGCATACCCAATATCGAGTATCTTGGTCCAAGGCAGGCCTCCTATAGAAGTTACATAGATTTCTCTTACACCCAAGATCCATGAATGGCAAGGGGAGAGGATATGTCCAATGCAACTCCTAGGGATTTAACATTGTAGAAACGCCAGGTAGAAGAGAAAAAGGTTCTTTTTAAGCACCAAACAAAATGTTATCTAATCTAGGAAATCCACACACATAGTTTTGAATGACACACAAAGTCTTCGACAACGTCTTGGAAACAAAGCATTAGTAGTTTATGATCATGTCTTCACTCAATGATTGCCACATGCTACAAATAGACCATCAATAACACAAAATCACCTAATCTATGTGCTAGAGAGTGATAGGAACTTGAAATGCATATTTTGATTGGTGCATGTGCTTAGTGTGAACCTGGGTGTGCTCTGACAGAGCAGATTGCACCCCAGAAGGCCAAAATGGCTTAGAACACTCCCAAGTGTGCCCAGACAGTGCCAACTATGTTAATGATTTATTTGGAGCCTAGTTGGGTGCAGTTGGTAGTTTTAGGGCGCAGTTGGGAAGTTAGGTGCAGGGTGTGGGGAAATGGTGCCTAGACAAGACCCAAAAATTGAAATTTTCAAGACTACACTCCCAAGTACACCCAAATAGTGTAGACTACATCAATGACATAGTTGGGGCCTAGATGGGTGCAGTTGGTAAGTTAGAAATAGCAAAAAGAGGCTTTGGTGGCTTCTGGGCTCCTAAAACTGCTCCTAGAGGTCCCAAGTGCACCCTGACAGAGCAGAGTGCGCCCTAGGACAGAAAGCTAACACAATGCATTAAAAAAAAGAACATATAAGAATTTTAATGGACCCCCTAATTAATATAGGTGTGAAAAGGAAGAGCAGATTGTCATTATACCCTTCCAAGTGAGCTCCTTCCTTGCACTAGAAGCACAAAACAAGAAAACCCAAGTTAGATATGCATTTTCACATCGGGTTCACCAAATGTAGGACCATAAAAATGGGTTAAATGCATAACATACTATGAGAAAATCACAAAACTCAATAATCATACGTTAGCACCCACTAGTCTATCATGAAAGCCAAACTAATTAAGAAAGCAATAGAAACCCCCTTTTTCGTTTGTAGCTCCCATGTCCTTCTTTCTTCTCCAAATGATTGTAGCTCCAAAGTTGCCCATAGTGCACACAAAATTGAAGAAAAAGTCTATGATGTGGATAATGCCATGAGAATACTTGAAGTTGTGATTTGAATGTGAGAGATGGAATGAGAAATCTAAAAGAAATTAGGATCTAAAGGCTTCCAAGACTTCAAGAAGGCAAGGGGCCTGAAATGAGAGAAAGAGTGTCCATTTTATAATCCACATTCAGAGTGAGGGCATTGGATTTTTCACCCATAGATATGCAAAGTGGCAAGACATTCCTATGATGCATATGATAGAATATGCCAATTGTAAGATTCTATGACACATGCAAGTCAAACTTGGCTAAATGTGGAAGAGAATCTATGACGCATCATAAGACACCTCAACCCACTTAAAGCCAAGAATCTATGACAAGGAAGCCAAATAGAGACATGTGTAAGAGAATAAGAATATTTGATTATGACAAGTCTCAGCCAAGTGACAAAGGAGAATCCATGAGGTGTCATATCCAAGTCTCATGATGATGGAATATTTGAATAAAAAATCCTCTTATTCCACAAAATAAGAATTAGTAGAAAATGGAATTAATGATGGAAAATGGAACTTAGGAAATTAAGAATTTCCATGGTTTGCAGATGATAAACCAATTAAATAATAAAATTAATTAATTAAGGATGATAATTAGGAAGAATAATTAGAAAGAATAGGATTAAATTATGGGTTATTTAATCCTATAGAGAAAATTAGTAGATAATTGGTCAAATTGATTAAATGAATGCGACCGTATCCTTTGATGAAAATGTGACGATGATGGATATCAAATAAGATGATGAAAAGGTAGACCAAAGCCATGTTAAAATTGATTGATTGAAGTTGATAACATGCCAAGGACACATGACATGAATTGGTTGATATGTAACATTTAACCGACATTGTAAATGCTACAGGATTGAAATTGATTGATAAGGTTTGATCATAATAACATCGACGGACGCTGTCAATATTATTAAAATGGTTAATGATGCCATGATCCAACATTGAAAGCCTCAACAATGTCAAAGATTGAATGACATGAATGATAGTTTGACCTAGCACTGAGAGCCATGATATTACTAATGTCAAATTGATAAGATTGATAAGTTGATAGGTTTCCAAGGCACTAAAAGCCACAACAATGCCTGGGAGCAGATAAATGATGATTGATTTGGGATGTTTGATATGTTTTGGGTTGATTAGGACTAATTTCGAGTGATTTTGGGTTGATTTGGGATGATTTCTAGTTGATTTGATATGATTTTGAGTTGATATGAAATTGATGTGAAAGGGGATACAAGTGATGAAATATGGTCAATCTGGCCAAAAGATCAAAGTTAGTAGAATGAGAAAATGGGACAAATTAGCATGAAGAAGTGATGAAATCATAGATGCAAACCATTTTTTAGCATCTACAAGTAGGCAATGTGTTTCTGCACTGTGTCCATGATAGGAAGAATCATATTCTAAATGTCAATAACTGTAGATCTGATCCTTGCTTCCTCTCTCAACAATTTTGCCTTCTTTTTTGACAAAAATTTGATTCTGAGATGATGGGATGAACTTGAATTGGGGTCAAGTTGTAGCATTTGGGAACTGACCTTCATATCCTCATAAATTTTGTTCAGTTTTTCTTTGATCTCCTTGGTGTACTCGGTAACATCACAAAGTTTGGCAAAATGTGAAGTTACATTATTAAAAGAATTTTAAAGATTGACCAAAATTGTAGACAATTCTACCTATTTTATTGCAATGTGCTGAAGCACCTTATTATCAAATTTTCTTTCAACCTTTTCAATCAATTTTTATTGGCCAGAGTTGTCCTCATTGAATTTATTTATAGCCTCTTCTAACTGAATCAAAATGTGTTGAGAAGAATCTACTTCAACACCTATAGCTTCTGTAATTATATTCCTAGCATTCTCAATTATTTTGTACTCCTTATCCCTTTTAGACCTTAACTGCTTCTGTGTATCCTTCATCTCTATCAGTTGACTAGCACACATCATTTCTTCAATGGTAGCATTTTTGTAGTCAATTTTTGGAATCACTATCTCTATGTCTAAGTCAATATCCTTAGGAATTTCTTTTCTAGTGAGTAGAAGTCTTAATGGTTACTTTTGTTTGGCTTCTGTGATGACTGGTTTGACCTTGGGAGTGGACACAATAGTGGAGATGGAAGGACTAGTAGTGAAAATTGGGATACTTGAGGATTGAGTGCCAATAGGAGTATTTACCAAATAAAAAACTAGAACACTTCCCAAAAATGATGATACACTCGGTAATGCAGTATCTAATCTAACTAGATTTGAAGTAGATCCAGATAATGCAGACAAAATTGTAGAACAAGCTAGAATATTTATAATGGGATAATGAACTGGTGCAAAAATTGGTGCTAATGTAGCTGACAAAATTATATAACTTACTGCTATACCGACTAAAGATGATGGAGCTAAGGAGCGTGGCTCGGTAGCTAAAGGAGAGGGTTGCAGCTTAGTAGATGAAGTGGTAGATACTTCCATTGATGATACCTAGAGCTGTGATGAGACAGGTGCCGATTGTAAATCTGATGTGGATGTTATCAAACCTGCTAAATCTAACTCCAACCTTGATGATGTGACAGTTTTACGTGGAGAGTGAGGAAGGGATGCAATGACTACTGCTACAATTTTTATTGGATCATCTTCCTCCTTATCTTCCTCTTTAGTTTATTCCTTCTTGTCTTCTCCCATTAATGCATGTAGCTCACCTAGTGAAACTATGATAGATGGAGTGTCATCAATATCGCCACTGTCACAAATGTCATCATTCTTGATTTCCACTAGGTCTTCACTAGGCTTATGCAGATGATAGATGTTTTTCCACATGTTTGTAGCATAATTTACAACATGCTCAATGTCTTTGATCAAAATTAAACATGTGTGAAATCTGATCATCATTTTGCCTTCATGCTTTTTCATTGTAGCTTTTACTTCTGCTCCAGTGAGACTTGGTTGAGGATTCTTTAGGGATTGCTCATATATGTCTTTTACCTTTTGGGTTGTTGACTCCCATCTTGGTTGCAATATCTCCAGTAGTTCCTTTGAGATTTGGGACTCAAGCTAGTCGAGAGAGTATTTCCATTCACCCATCTTGCTTAGTACTAGTTCCTCTATCTACACTTTCTCAGCATCTGTTCTAGTTTCAAATTTTAATGCTTTGAAATTTGTGATGCCAACTCATTCTTCCAATTTTTTGAGCCTTTCCTCAAATGTAGGTGTAGGCTTGACCAATATAGGTTCCTACTTACCTTTTTTGGTCCTTCTGGTAAATACTGCAGTAGGCTTCCTTTTAGGTTTGGTAATTATTACCTTACCTTTCTTCTTGGGAGGTTCTTCTTTAATTTCTTGTTCTTCTCTTTCTTCTTCTCCTCCTTCTTCATCTTCTCCCTTTTCCTCACCTTTTCCTTCTGTTAGCATAAGAGGGCCAAATGCAGTTTTCAATTTTGCTATCTTCCTCTTACCTTTGCTTATGGCCTATGGTGGTTTAATTTCAAGCTCAATTTTGGCCTTTGCTTCATAATAGGTTCCAAAAATTTGTTGCCTTGGGTCTACTGGCTCATTTACCAATGCTTCTATGATGTCTTTGGCTTCATCAATATTTACCTCATAGGGAAAAGGTTTTACCCATGCAACTCGAGGTCTGACTACCTAGATGTACACCTTATCACAGTCAACCATGAAGCATACATCATCTTTGTAATTTTCAACTAACTTTGGTGGAATCCAAAACCTATTATTCATTCTCTCCTTGAAATCTTCAAAATAGTTGTCCATGATGGTATCAAAATTTTCACACATCTCTGCTACAAACTCATTTATTTGATACAAAATTGCAATGTCTTTTCTCCATATGAAAGTTCCTTTAGATGGAAAGAATTTTTGAATGTAGAAAAATAAAAAAAAGCAACAGAGAACCAAATTTAAAAGAGCTATTCTTGGAACTCCTTATACTATCTATATTTTTATTCAACTGTTTCAGTAGTACCTCAGACAGATCAAGTTCAAGGTTTTTCTTTACAACCTTGAGGGCTAAATCCACAACTTCACAAGGTACACTATTCAATCTACTAGAACTATATAATTTATATGCAATTAAATGAATGCCGAATCTAAGTTTGACATTAGATACAATGTTTACTTTTAAACCTCTATCATCCAATTCGACTAGGGTTTGCCTTTCTAACTCCTCCTGACTTAGGGTTTTGGTGGTTTTGGCTTTGCTAAGCATAGGGAGACTCGTGATTTTGTGAATCATTTTCTTAGTGATTATCACTTGCTGCTCTAACCATAACTATCCATTATGTACCCAAATCAAGATATACCTTATCCATTTGGTTTGGAAGTTTGTAGGCATATGCAAGATATGAGTCAATTCTTTGGTTTCAAGATGTTTGAATTCAGGTTTCAAAGAGCCATCTACACTCATTTCACCTAGGGCACTGTCCATTTCTAGGTTTTTGATTTCTTGAATAGAACATTTGAAATGAGTTTGAATATCATTCATAAGAAGTACCTTAGGGGGTATTTGTGATTGAGCTCCGGTTGGGTCGAGTGATTTTGCAACGGCTAGAACAATCTTGAAATTGGGCACTTTCCATTTTGTACCCTTTACTAACATCTCTGAACCTCTTTTTGCCTTGTTGCTGCTGGTGCTTGTGGATGCCATAGCTGCTCGCTAAATATAGGAAAATTTTGAAAAAATTCTTCACTTGAAATCCGCTTGGAATCCCTTGGGATTTTCTCTAGATTCACTGGAAATCTTTTAGCTTTGATTATTCTTAAGTCACCATGAAAAATGAAATTGAATTATGCTCTTTTGATGAAAATGTTGTCATTAATGCTTGGTACGAAGGTAGATGAGATGACATAGTGCTTGCCAGTCTATCATCGCTCTACTCAGTAAAGCTTTGCAACTCGATGATCAAAAAAAATCTTTGATACTTTTGACCTAGCTCAGTAAGGTCTTTAACAAACCTTGCTTGGTAAATGCATCACGGTGAATGATAACTTTTCTTTGGTTCTTGAACCTGAAATACTGATTTGATCATTTGCACTCTTTCACTCTGGAACTGCTTGAGATATGGCTTGATGATGCAGTTCTTGATTATTATTAAATCTAATTGGAAATGGTGGAGTCACCCATTTCTTGAGTGACATAACCATCATTTGAATTGTCTTTCTCGGTAAATTTAGGAATTCATTGTTGTCTGATCTGCTTCTGAATGTTATCAGCTTTAGCTTTCTTTTTATCTTCAATTCTTTCACTATTCATGCAATTATTGGCTATATGATGAAGTTCTGTACATGTATAACATCTTACTATTATATCTCTTTTCCTCAAGTGATGCCTTGAACAGTCTTTGCCGACATGTCCATATTCTCCACAATGATGACATCTGCACCAAGTATTGTAGTCCCATCAAAAGATTGCTTTGACAAGTTGTCCAGCTGGATTGAATGATTTGGATTTGCATTGGAATGCCTTGTGACCATGTTTCTTGCATTTGTGACATTTGCCTTCAAATTTTGGTTTTTCTTTGCATTCACTAGCTTTGTGACCATGTTGATTGCAGTTGAAGCTTTTTCCATTGAATTTTCTTTTTCCATTACTCCAACATTTGTTTGATGTATGACCTATCTTGCCATAGTGATTGCAAGTGCATCTTTGATTTCCTTGGGCACCTTGTTTGGAGGATTCACCTTCTTCCTTGTATCTAAGACCGCCTTTATCTTCTTATCTATGAAGATATTGCTCATGTTGTTGATTCAATTGGTTAATGTCTGTTTGATATTTCATCATTCTTTCATTAACTTTCCTTTCAGTGATCAAGTCATTTTCCAAACTTTCATTGATTTGTCTCTCAAATCTCAGATCACTTTGTAAGCTTTCATTGATTTGTCTTTCAGTGATTAAATCATTTATCAAACTTTCATTCTCAAATCTTAGATTAAATATTTCTTCATTTGCATTATATAGTTGACCTACAAGATCTTTATGTTGAAGGGATTGATTATTTCTTTCCTCTAGGTCTTCATTTTCCTTGTTTCTCTATTCCAAAGCTTCACATAGCCTGATGGATTGGATTTCCTGTTCTCTTTTAAACTTCCTTACTTCTTGTTGCAGAGAACCATTCTTAGCTAGGAGTTCCTTGATTGCTTCATTAGCTTCATTTGAACTGCTTGATGGTAAAAGGTCTTCAATCTTTTCTTCAACATACTAATCATCATTCATTTGTCTTACAAGCTCCTTCCTTCTATTTAGAGATTGAGAAAGATGCTCCTTTGCTTCCTTGAGTTGAGCCATGGCCATTTCTAGATCTAGCTTTTCATTTTCAATAGATTTATCAAGTCTGAATATCTCCATTGTCCTTGATCTTTGCTCAAGCTATCAAACTTTATCCTAAGAACCACAAAGCTCTAATACCAATTGTTGGAAATATTCAGGGTAAAGTAGGTTACTAAAAGGGGAGAGGTGAATCAGTAACTTATAAAATTTTTATCTTATTTAGCATTTTAACCATTCACCATTCAATTATCTAAACTACTACATAACTGAAGGAACAAACATTCATTGCAAATGTACACAGAGATTTGGTGACCCAAAAACCTTCCAAATAGAGAGTAAAACTGGGGTGGGGATGATATCCAAAAAATTTTAATAGTGCAGTATAGAGTTGGCCGGTTAAGGCTTACAATGATCAGTTCTGGTGATCTACCCTATTAGGAGCAAGTAGGATTGCTAGATCCAGCTTATTAGACAATTTACAAACATACAATGAAGTATGCACTCTGTTAGGAGATTTACAAAAAGACTATTAGGTCCACCCTATTAAAGGATTTATGAATTGATTCACCTATTAGGATGAAGCAGTGGATCTTCTTACAACTATTTTCTAATAAGATCCCTTTTGCATTGGTCACTTGATGTGATAGATATACCTTTTCTGCTCCTATGTTGACCTTGTTGTGTTCCTTTTTAATTCTGCTGATAATTTTAATATCCTTTGTAAATGTGAACATCAACCCTTTTTTTTTATACACATCATGGATTTTTACAAATGATATCATACAAATTTATATATACCATTCCAATATTTACAACTACAAGGTCGACTAAAACATAAGTGAACAAAACATTACTGAGTTGGCTAGATAGTAGAAAACACGGGTTCCTTAAGCTGACTCGGTGACCTTCTGATACTCAGAATCCACTACATCTCGATAGAAGTAGAGGCTTGATTCATACTAGCCACACAAAACTACTTGGAACTCAATAACCATTTGTGACTTGGTAGATATAGTGTTACTCAGTAGAAGCTAACTTCTTTGTTTACCTTGCTGTGCTCGGTGAACATTGAGTCCTCTATTTACCTTCCTGTGCTCGGTGAACACCGAGTCCTTTATTTACCTTCCTTTGCTTGATGAAAACTAAGTTCTTTATTTACCTTACTTTTCTTGGTGAACATTGAGTTCTTCATTTACCTTGCTTTGCTCAGTGAACGCTAAGTTCTTCATTTACCTTGCTTTACTCGGTGAACACTGCTGAACTGCCCATTCACTCGGTATCCTCTGAAATGCTCAGTGAGAACTGTTTACCTACTAAACTTTATAAGGTAACCACTAAATGTTTGGTATACATTATTTTCTAGGTGATGAGCTTGATAAGAATTCAAAATTGAATAAGTGTTTGCACTAATGACAAATATATCATAATTCCAACAATCTCCCCCTTTGGCATTAGTGACAAAAACACTTATGAGCCAAAACTTAAGTGCAAAATTTGATGTACTAATTTAGAGATATCTCCCCCATAGAATATGCACATAGTATTTACAAGTATCTCTATCTTTACATAAGACTTCCTTTACTTACATATATCTCTTTTCTCTTCTTTGGTACTCTATCTGCCCCTTTTTGACAATAATGCCAAAGTAAACAATATGTATTTACATAGAAACACCAAAATGAGAGATAAACTCAGAATGTACCTTGAGAGTAAGAGCCAAAGTCTTATCCCAATTTTTTTGCAAAATTTTGTAGGTGGAGAGTGTTATCTGAACTTTAGCTGAAAGTTCAATCACATGATCTACAACTAAAAAATTGTTGTCATGGATCAATGTGTTGGAGTAGGCAATGTGTTTTTGCATTGTGTCCATGATAGGAAGAATCATATTTTGAATGTCAATCAATGTAGATCTGATCCTTGCTTTCTCTCTCAACACTTTTGCCTTTTTTGTGACAAAAATATGATTATTAGATGATGGGATGAACTTGAATTGGGGTCAAGTTGTAGCATTTGGGCACTAACCTTCATATTTTCATTAATTTTATTCAATTTTTTTATTATCTCCTTGGTGTACTCGGTAACATCACAAAGTTTGGAAAAAATTGAAGTTACATTATTAAAAGAATTTTCAAGATTGACCAAAATTTTGGACAATTCTACTTATTTTATTACAATGTGTTGAGCAATGTGCTCAAGCACCTTATTATCAAATTTTCTTTTAGCCTTTTCAATCAATTTTTCTTGGCCAAAGGTGTCCTCATTGACTTTATTTACAGCCTCTTCTAACTGAATCAAAATGTGTTGAGTAGAATCTACTTCAACACCTATAGCTTCTGTAATTATATTCTTGGTATTCTCAATTATTTTGTACTCCTTATCCCTTTCAGATCTTAACTACTTCTGCATAGCCTTCATCTCTATTAGTTGACTAGCATACCTCATTTCTTTAATGGTAGCATTTTCATAGTCAATTTTTGGAATCACTATCTCTATGTCTAAGTCAATATCCTTAGGAATTTATTTTCTAGTGAGTAGAAGTCTTAATGGTTGCTTTTGATTGGCTTTTGTGATGATTGGTTTGACCTTTGGAGTGGACACAATAGTGGATATGGAAGGACTAGTAGTGAAAATTGGGATACTTGAGGATTGAGTGCCAATAGGAATATTTATCGGATCAAAAATTGGAACACTTCCCAAAAATGATGATACACTCGGTAATGTAGTATCTGATCTAACTGGATTTGAAGTAGATGTAGATAATGTAGACAAAATTGTAGAACAAGCTAGAATATTTATAATGGGAAGACTAACTGGTGCAAAAATTGGTGCTAATGTAGCTGACAAAATTGTAGAACTTATTGCTATACCGACTGAAGAAGATGGAGCTGTGGAGGCTGGTTTGGTAGCTGAAGGAGAGGGTTGCAGCTCAGTAGATGAAGTGGTAGACACTTCCATTGATGATACCTAGAGCTATCATGAGGCAGGTGCAGATGATAAATCTGATGTGGATGTTATCAAACCTACTGAATCTGACTCCAACCCTGATGATGTGACAATTTTAGGTGGAGAGTGAGGAAGGGATGCAATGACTATAGCTGCAATTTTTATTGGATCATCTTCCTCCTCATCTTCCTCTTTAGCTTCTTCCTTCTTTTCTTCTCCTATTAATGCATGTAGCTCACCTGGTGAAACAGTGATAGATGGAGTGTCATCAATATCCTCACTGTCACTACTATCATCATCCTTGATTTCCACTGGGTCTTCACTAGGCTTATGCAGATCATAGAAGTTTTTCCACATGTTTGTAGCATCATTTACAACATGCTCAATGTCTTTGATCAAAATTAAACATGTGTGAAATCTGATCATCATTTTTCCTTCATGGTTTTTCATTGCAATTTTTACTTCTTCTCTAGTGAGACTTGGTTGAAGATTCTTTAGGGATTTCTCATATATGTCTTTTACCATTTGGGTTGTTGACTCCCATCTTAGCTGCAATCTCTCCAGTAGTTCCTTTGAGATTTGGGAGGCAAGCTGGTTCGGGGAGTATTTCCATTTGCCCATCTTGCTTAGTACCAGTTCCTCTATCTGCATTTTCTCAGCATCTATTCTAGTTTCAAATTTCAATGCTTTGAAATTTGTGATGCCAGCTCCTTCTTCCAATTTTTTGAGCCTTTCCTCAAATGTAGGTGTAGGCCTAACCAATATAGGTTCCTGCTTACCTTTTATGGTCCTTCTAGTAAATACTGTAGTAGGCTTCCTTTTAGGTTTGGTAATTATTACCCTACCTTTCTTCTTCAGAGGTTCTTCTTCAGTTTCTTGCTCCTCTTTTTCTTCTTCTCATCCTTCTTCTTCATCTTCTCCTTCATCCTCACCTTTTCCTTCTGTTAGCATAAGAGGGCTAGATGCAATTTTCAATTTTTCTATCTTCCTCTTACCTTTGCTTATGGCCTATGGTAGCTTGATTTCAAGCTCAATTCTAGCCTTTTCTTCATCATAGGTTCCAAAACTTAGTTGCCTTGGGTCTACTGGCTCATTTACCAGTACTTCTATGATGTCTCTAGTTTCATCAATATTTACCTCATAGGGAAGATGTTTTACCCATGCAACTCGAGGTTTGACTACCTAGATGTACACCTTATC
The DNA here is from genome assembly GCA_028749045.1 of Cupressus sempervirens. Lineage (NCBI taxonomy): Eukaryota > Viridiplantae > Streptophyta > Pinopsida > Cupressales > Cupressaceae > Cupressus > Cupressus sempervirens. Next base: position 248,280,172 of record CM053787.1, on the reverse strand, counting down.
ATAGTCAACCATGAAGCATACATCATCTTTGTAATCTTCAACTAACTTTGGTGGAATCTGGAACCTATTATTCATTCTCTCCTTGAAATCTTCAAAATAGTTGTCCATGATGCTATCAAAATTTTCATCCATCTCTGTTAAAAACTCATTTATTTGATACAAAATCAGAATGTCTTTTCTCCATATGACAGTTCATTTAGATGGAAAGAACTTTTGAATGTAGAAAAATAAACAAATCAACAAAGAACCAAATTTACAAGAGTTATTCTTGGAAGTCCTTATACTATCCATATTTTTATTCAATTATTTCAGCAGTACCTCGGACAGAACAAGTTCAAAGTTTTTCTTTACAACCTTGAGCGCTAAATTCACAGCTTCACAAGGTACACTATTCATTCTATTGGAACTGTATAATTTATATGCAATTACATGAATGTCGAATCTTAGTTCGAAATCAGATACAGTGTTTACATTTAAACCTCTACCATCTCATTTAGCTAGAGTTTGCCTTTGTAACTCCTCCTAACTTAGGGTTTTGGTGGTTTTGGCTGTGCTGAGCATAGGGAGACCTATGATTTTGTGAATCATTTTCTTAGTGATTAGTACTGGCTGCTCTAACCATAATTGTCCATTATGTACCCGACTAAAGATATACCTAATCCATTTGGTTTTGAAGTTTCTAGGCATATGCAAGATAAGAGTTAATCCTTTGGTTTCAAGATGTTTGAATTTAGGTTTCAAAGAGCCATCTACACTCATTTCACCTAGGGCATTGTTCATTTCTAGGTTTTCAATTTCTTGAATAGAACATTTGAAATGAGTTCGAATATCATTGATAAGAAGTACCTTAGGGGGTATTTCTGATTGAGCTCTAGTTGGGTCGAGTGATTTTGCAATGGTTGAAACAATCTTGAAATCAGATGCTTTCCATTCTATACACTTTACTAACATCTCTAGACCTCTTTTCACCTTACTGCTACTGGTGCTTATGGATGCCATAGCTGCTTGGTAAATATAGGAAAATCTTGAACAAATTCTCTACTTGAAATTCACTTGGAATCCCTTGGGATTTGCTCTGGATTCACTGGAAATCTTTTAGCTCTGAGTATTCTTAGGTCGCAGTGAAAAATGAAATCAAATTCTACCCTTTTGATGAAAATGTTTTCATTAATGCTTGGTACGAAGGTGGATGAGATGACATAGTGCTTGCCAATCTACCATCACTCTACTCAGTAAAGCTTTGCAACTTGGTGATCAAACAAAATCTTTGATACTTTCGACCTAGCTCGGTAAGGTCTTTAACAAACCTTGCTCATTAAATGCAACATGGTGAATGATAACTTTTCTTTGGTTCTTGAACCTGAAATATTGATTTGATCATTTGCACTCTTTCACTCTAGAAATACTTGAGATATGGCTTGATGATGCAGTTCTTGATTCTTATTAAATCTAATTGGAAATGGTGGAGTCACCCATTTCTTGACTGACATAACTATCATTTGAACTATCTTGCTTGGTAGATTTAGGAATCCATTGTTGTCTCATTTGCTTCCAAATTTTATTAGCTTTAGCTTTCTTTTCATCTTCAATTCTTTCTGTATTCATGCAATTCTTGGCTATATGACCAAGTTTTGTACATGTATAACATCTTACTTTTGTATCTCTTTTTCTCCAAAATAATTACATCTGCATGAAGTATTGTAGTCCCATCCAAAGATTACTTTGACAAGTTGTTCATCTAGATTGAATGATTTGGATATGTATTGGAATCCCTTGTGACCATGTTTCTTGCATTTGTGGTATTTTCCTTCAAATTTTGGTTTTTCTTTGTATTCATTAGCTTTGTGACCATGTTCATTTTAGTTGAAGCATTTTCCATTGAATTTTCTTTTTCCATTACTCCAACATTTGTTTGATGTATGACCTATCTTGCCACAATGATTGCAAGTGGGTTTTTTATTTCCTTAGGCACCTTGTTTGGAGGATTCACCTTCTTCCTTGTATCCAAGATTGGCTTTATCTTTTTGTCTATGAAGATTTTGCTTATGTTGTTCATTCAATTGGTTCATGTCTATTTGAGATTTTATCATTCTTTCATTGACTTTCCTTTCAGTGATCAAATCATTTTCCAAACTTTCATTGATTTGTCTCTCAGATCTCAGATCACTTTGTAAGCTTTCATTGATTTTTTTTTTAGTGAATAAATCATTTCTCAAACTTTCATTCTCAGATCTTAGATTCAAGATTTCTTCATTTGCATTAGATAGTTGACCTACAAGATCTTCATGCTGAAGGGATTGATTATTTCTTACCTCTAGGTCTTCATTTGCCTTGTTTCTCTATTCCAAAGCTTCACATAGCCTGATGGATTGGATTTCTTGTTCTCTTTTAAGCTTCCTTACATCTTGTTGCAGAGAACCATTCTTAGCTAGGAGTTCCTTGATTGCTTCATTAGCTTCATTTGAACTGCTTGATGGTAAAAGGTCTTCAATATTTTTGTCAACATACTGATGATCATTCATTTTTCTTGCAAGTTCCTTCCTTCTTTTTAGAGATAGAGAAAGATGCTCCTTTTCTTCCTTGAGTTGAGCAATGGCCATTTCTATATCTAGCTTTTCATTTTCAATCAATTTGTCAAGTCTGAATATCTCCATTGTCCTTGATCTTTGCTCAAGCTGTCAAACTTTATCCTAAGAACAAGAAAGCTCTGATACCAATTGTTTGAAATATTCAGGATAAGGTAGGTTACTGAAAGGGGAGGGGTGAATCAATAACTTTTATCTTATTCAACATTTTAACCATTCACCATTCATTTATCTAAACTACTACATAACTGAAGGAACAAACATTCATTGTAAATGTACACAAAGATTTGGTGACCCAAAAACCTTCCAAATAGAAAGTAAAATTGGGGTGGTGATGATACCCACAAAACTTCAATAGTGCAGTATAAAGTTGGCTGGTTAACACTTACAATGATCACTTCTGGTGATCTGCCCTGTTAGGAGCAAGTAGGACTGCTAGATCCACCTTGTTAGAGGATTTATAAACATATAGTGAAGTATGCACTCTATTAGGAGATTTACAAAAAGACTGTTAGGTGCACCCTGCTAAAGGATTTATGAACTGATTCACCTGTTAGGATGAAGTAGTGGATCTACTTACAACTATTTGCTAATAAGATCCTTTTTGCATTGAGCACTTGATGTGATAGATATACCTTTTCTTCTCCTATGTTGACCTTGTTGTGTTCCTTTTTAATTCTACTGATAGTTTTAATATCCTCTATACATGTGAACATCAACCCTTTTTTTATATACACATCATGGCTTTTTACAAATGATATCATACATTATATATATACCATTCCAATATTTACAACTACAAGGTTGGCTAAAACATTAAATATTACTGAGTCGGCCAGATAGTAGAAAACTCAGGTTCCTTAAGCTGACTCGGTGACCTTCTGATACTCAGAATGCACTACATCTCGGTAGAAGTAGAGGCTCAGTTCATACTAGCCACACAACACTGCTTGGAACTCAGTAACCATTAGTGATTGGCTAGATATAGTGTCACTCAATAGAAGCTAACTTCTTCTTTTACCTTGCTGTGCTCAATGAACACTAAGCCCTTTATTTGTCTTCCTGTGCTCGGTGAACATTGAGTCCTTTATTTACCTTCCTTTGCTCAGTGAACACTGAGCTCTTTATTTACCTTGCTTTTCTCGGTGAACACTAATTTCTTCATTTACCTTAGTTTTCTCGGTGAACACTAAGTTCTTCATTTATCTTGCTTTACTCGGTGAACACTATTGAACTGCCCATTCACTCGGTGTCCTCTAAAATGATCGGTGAGAATTGTTTACTTGATAAACTTTATAAGATAACCACTGAATGCTTGGTATACAGTGTAGACTAAGTGATGAGCTTGGTAAGCATTCAAAACTGAATAAGTGTTTACACTAATGACAAATATATCATAATTTGAACAGTGACATGTATAGTGGATGATTGAGCATTCTAAATTTTATTTTCCAAGAGGCATTTAGAACAAATATATATTATTTAAATGGACTTTGGACTTTTAATTATTTTTTCATGGGGATGTGGTATTTGTTAGACTTAGTATTAATTAAATATAAATATGACTCAATGTCATGAGATCCATAAGGAGTGTAACCTATTATTACTTTGGCTACTTTATGTTTAATGTGTATGTTATTCTTTCTTCTTAAAAAAAAATTGTGTGGCAATTTTAGTAAAACTTTAGGTTAATTCTTTTGGATCCTTTGCTAGGGCATTATAGGGCATCACTTCAAAAGACTGAGAATTAGCATGTTATTGGTGGATTTTACTAAATTGGGTTTCCACATAAAATTATTGTGTCAAATTGTGTGAATGTTCTTATATTGTTTCATGTTTAAATTCCTGCAAAGTTGTTTTGACCTAGGACAATAACCTACAAAGTTTAAGTATTCTACAACCTAATGAATCCATGCATGATAAGTTTTTATGGATATGGGTCTACTAAACATTGAAAAGTTTTATTTTTACATCTAGACCTTTGATAGCTAAGTCACGCTCCCTCTCAGTTATTCTAAAGAATTATAACAATTGGTATTAGAGTGCCATGATACTTAAGAGGACTAGTTTGAAGGTACTAAAAGAAAAAGATCAAGATGTCTAAAAAAGAGGCACCCAAGCTTAACAAGGAGAACTTTCCTACATGGAATAGTCTAATAAAGCTACACCTAGAATGTCTTGCAGACCACATACAATCTACCATCACCACTAAGCATGTTGACCCAATTGAAACCCTAACTACTGAGGATCTAGAAAAAAGAAAGAACAAAATCAAGCAATGTTGGAGATTGAATCTATCCTGAGCTACACAAAGTTTGATGACATCAAGGAATGTGATACTGGAAATAAGACGTGGAATGTTATTGAAAAGGTCTATGAAGGAGACAAAAATATACTAAGAGCCAAATCTACAAGTCTAAGAGATAATTTTAATGATATGATGATGCGAGAAGGTGAGAATATAGTTGAATATTGTGCCAGAGTAAAAGAAGTAGTCAACACTATTAGAGGAGCAACTGGTAAGAATGAAGATAAGATTGTGACTAACAAGGTACTAAGAACCATCTTGCCCATCTATGCTATAAAAGTCTCTATGATAGAAGAACTGAGGTGCACACCTGGTAATGATCTAACTCTTGAAGGATTGATAGGTAGACTCACTATTTTTGAACTCTCAAATTTTCATAATTTCAAATCTAAGAATGCTGAATCTATTTTCAAATCTAAACCATCATTAAAAGAACCTAAAGAGAAGAATAAAAAGGTCAAATATGTTTCTAGTGATAGTGATACATATGAGGAAGATGTAGAACAACTTGAAGCATTGCTAGGAAAGAGATTCCATAGAGGCAAAGGAAAATTCAAAGGTAAGTTACCTATCATGTGTTTTAATTGTAATGAAGTTGATCATATTGCTAGTGGATATCCAAAGAAGAAGAAGAATAGAGGTGGATACAATTATAGAAGTAAAAGAGATGAGGGCAACAAAGGTTACAAAGATAAAAGCAAGAAGTCTTGCTCCATTGTTAAAGAGGAAACCAAAGATCAATTTGATGACCATGATGATGAAGTAGGGTATGTTGTAATGAAGTATGATTTTGATGAGGATGAGGCAATTGCATTAGTATCTTATATGAGCAAGAGTTGATGGAGACGCAACCAAAGACCAGAATGAACACACAGGAAAAGGGAAATATTATTATCAATGAAAAATGCCATATGAACTTACAACAGTACGATTCTAGAGAAATGAATCCTCAACATAGTACCTTCTCTCTAACTCCACTAAGAGTTGCCTTTACAATGTCAGAAATGTTCTTAAATAAGCCCCAAATGGTTTAGGGTTAGGAATAAATTCTAGAATATGCTAGTTGGTATCCATTTCCAAAATAGAAGGTTCCAAAAATCATGTTAAAAGTTGGTGTAAAATCAGAAGAATCTAGAAATGGTAGTTCAACTTTTGGGAGGCATAACTTTTGAACTATAACTCTGATTGGTGAACCATTTGCACTTCTAGAAAGATCTTGAAGTGCTCTATAGCCCTATTGAATAGATTCACTCATCAACCAGTTTTTGGCCCAATACAAGGCTCTTTAGTGCCCCATATTTGACTTTGAAGCACTCTTAAGAGTTCTCCAAGAAAATTAAAACTGCAATAACTTTCTAACTGTAAAGGCTTTTGACCTGATTCTTTTTCTGGAGTGTTTTAAATTACAAGTACAATCATCCCTCTAAATTAAACGCTCTAACTCAACATAATTTTGGCTCAACTAAAAATTAACTCATTTTCTACATTTACACATATCCCAAGGTGCTTTAAAACTAATAAAACTCTAACCCATAAAACTAATAGTGTAACTATGAGAGTTGGAACCTTTATATGACCCAAATGGGTATCTAGAAATGAAAACACATTAAGCAAAAATTATTTCTAACCCTTACACCACTGGATGTTCCTACATCAGACACCTAAGGTAGATTGAAAAGTGACCCTATCACTTTATGGTAGAGGAAAACCCAAATGGGAAACCTCCGCTGCTGATATCCAAGTTGAGTCCTCTATTGGTTATCCTTTCCACTTCACTAGGTACTCTTCATACTACCTATTTCTAGTACTCCTACCAACACAACTATCCAAAATCTCTTCTATCTTCTCCTTAGAAGTAGGAATTGGACATGGCTCTAGCATCAACCCCTCATCTACACCATCATCATGATATTTTGTTAAGTCTGCAATGTTGAAGATAAGAGAAATGTGAATCCCATCTGGAAACTTCACCTCATATGCATTTCTTGAGTCATGTTTCTTCAAAATTTTGTAGGGGCCAAACTTCTTCATCTTCAGCTTGTTGTAAGTACCCACTAGAAACCATTCCTTTTGTAACTGCACCATAACCAAATCCCCTACTTGGAATTCCTTGTCTCCTCCTTTGATCTGCCCTAGCTTTATACTATTGATTCATCTTGATAATGTGTGCATGGCCTCCTCATGTAGGCTCTTGACATGTTTAGTAAATTCTTCTACCTCAGCATGTGTCCTCTCCCCTTGCTCCATCTTCCTTAATTCTAGTGTAATCCTTGGGCTACTACCATACACAATATGTAATGGTGATCTACTAGTACTCTGATATTCAAAATTATTGTAAGCAAATTCTGCCTATGGTAGAATCAAATCTCATCCCTTAGGCTTATCTCCCACTAAACACCTCAACAAATTGCCCAAACTTCTATTTACCACTTTTGTCTGTCCATCAATCTATGGATGATGTGTAGAACTAAACTTTAATTTCATCCTCAACTACCTCCATAAAGTCCTCCAAAAATACCACACAAATTTAGTATTTCTATTAGAAACAATACTCTTTGGGAGACGATGTAGTCTCACCACCTTTTTGAAAAATGAATCTGCAATATGTACAGCATCATGAGTATTGTGGCATGAAATGAAATGTACCATCTTGGAGAAGCTATCAACCACCACAAGTAATGAGTCATTACCCCTTTGTCTCCTTGGCAACCCAAGAACAAAATGCATACTTATGTCCTCCCATGGCTTCAATGGAACAAGCAATGTCTGATAGAGTCTAGTATTGTGACTAAATCCCTTGGTTTCTTGACATACTTGACAACTTTGTACAAACTTCTTCACATCTTGTGACATTTGAGGCCAAAAATAATGTTCTCTAAGAATGGAAATTGTCTTATCTCGACCAAAGTGTCCTACCATCCTCCCACTATGCTTCTCCTTGATCAAAGTTTCCCCCATGGAACTCCTTGGAATGCATAACTAATTTCCCTTGAATAGCATACCATCCTGAATCAAATAATATAACAATCTAGTTCTATCTATAATAACATGTTCTTTACAAGCCTTTCATGCTTTAGCAAAATTAGGATCCTCAAGGTATAGATTCTTGAGTTCATCAAACCCAACCACTTCAACTTGCATTACTATAACCAACAATTGTCTCCTACTCAATGCGTTTGCAACCCTATTAGACCTTCCACTTCTATGTTTCAACAAAAATGTATAGCTCTGCATGAACTCTACCCACTACATATGCATCTTATTCAATTTACCCTGGCTATTTAGGTACTACAATTCCTAGTGATCAGTATACAAGATAGATTCTTTTGGCAGTAAATAATGCCTCCATTTCCTTAAAGCTTGAACAATTGCATAGAACTCCTGATCATAAACAAAATACTTCTTCTTTGCATCATTCAATTTTTCACTAAAATATGCAATAGGCTTACCTTCTTGGCTCAATACGGCCCCAATAGCACTACCACTAGCATCACACTCTACCTAGAACACTTTACTTAAATTAGGAAGTGCCAACACTAGTTGTTCTATCACCTTCTTCTTCAACAATTCAAAACTCCTTGCAACATTTCAATTCAATTAGGGGTGCACATATGCCACTAAAATTCTTAATGAAATTTCTATAAAACCTAATCAGACTATTAAATGATCTCACTTCAGTAGAAAATCTTGGAGTAGGCCATTCCAAGATGGATTTTACCTTCTCTGGATCTATTTTGAGAAACTAAGATGATACAAAAAACCCCAAGTAGACTAACTTCTTTTTTACAAAGCTACACTTCTTCAAATTAATCAACATTTTCTCTTCCCTCAAACTTTCAAGGACTCTAAAAATGTGCAATAAATGCTCATCCAAAGTCTTGCTAAAAATTAAAATATCATCCAAAAGGATGATGAAAAATTTTCTAAAAAATTTCTTTAGTACCTCATTCATAAGCTGCATGAAGGTGCTTGGCACGTTGGTCAGTCCGAAAGGCATGACTAACCACTCATATAGACCCTCCTTAGTCTTGAATGGAGTCTTCCACTCATCTCCCTCTCATATCCATATATGTTGATAGCCACTCTTGAGATCTATCTTTGTGAAGTACATAGCCCCACTCAATTAGTCCATAAGATTGTCCCTTCTTGGCAAAGGGAACTAATACTTGATGGTTATTTTGTTTATAGCTTGAGAGTCTATGCACATTCTCCAGTCTCCATCCTTCTTTGGTGCTAGTACTATAGGTACTACACATGGACTTAGCTCTCTTGAATCAACCTCTTCCTCAATAGCTCTTGAACTTGTCTATTTAGCTCCTCAATTTTAGGAGGAGTCATCCTATGAGCAACCTTGTTAGGAAAACTAGCTCTAGGGATTGAATCTATCTGATGACTAATTTTCCTTATTGGTGGCAACCCTTCTAGAACATTAACAGAGATGAAATCTCCATACTTATTTAATAGGATTAAAACTTCAAGAAGAATTTCACTACTACATTCCTTATCTTTTTGAGGAATCAAAGCATAACACATATGCTGATGTTTCATACCATCCAAAAAATTTCTTTCATCAACAAGACGTATCCTAGCACTACTACATACCTTTTCACCTTCCTTTACCAAAGGCTATAGTTTGTGGCAAACTCCATCCTCTTTTATAGAGTATGTATTTGCAAGACCATCATGTACAACATGCCTATCAAATTGCCATAGTCTTCCCATCAATAAATGGTAGATATCCATTGGAATAATGTCACAAAGAACTTCATCATGGTAACTCCCAATCTTCAACTTTACCAAACACTATTCACTAACCTAGACCTTATGATCATCCTTCACCCAAAAAATCCAAAAGGGTTGCGAGTGTTTCTCCCTCTTGTGCTTTAGCTTAGTGACCATCTCCTCAGACACCAAGTTGTTAGTGTTGCCATCATCAAAAATCACATCACAACACTTATCCTCACACTTGTACCTAGTACGAAACAAAATCCTCCTTTGTCTAGGTTTAGTTTCACCACTTAGTAAGACCCTTTTCATTTACAAGAACCTCTCCTCTTTTTACATCCTCAAAATCGAATGATTGTACATCCTCATCCACATGAGCAATTCTTGCTTGACCATCAGCTTTCCTATCTATCCTTTCTTTTCATTGAGGGCATTCAAAGGCACGATGACCTTCTTCATTATAATGAAAATATGTACCATAAAAGCCTCCTCTTCTTGATCCTTGTCCACATCCTCTACCTCTTCCTCTCTGATCTCCAAAGTTTTGATCATGGGAGTAGTTGAAACTCTCATTTCTCTAGTTTCTGCTAGTACCCACATCTTCATTTTTCTTTTGGGTCTCATTTTAGCCTCCAAATGACCTACTATTATGCCTTCCTCCTTGACCATGCCCTCTTTTCCTTCCTACAAACCTTTTATTTAGCTTCTCTTCAACTTGTAGGGAAAATTGGTATGCCTCTTCAATGTTAGTCATTCTAACCATACTTAACTCCTCCAAAATGCTAGGTCATAACCCACTGAGGTAATGGGCAACCTTCTCCTTATTTGCTTTTACATGCCCTACCCTAATAAAAGGTCGATAAAATTCCTCTGTATATTCCTAGATAGATTTTCTTGCTTGCTTTAATCCTTGCATTTTCTCGAAAAAATCAAGCTCATAGTCAATAGGAATGAATTGCTTCTTTAGTTTGTCCACCATTTGATCCCATCTTATGATTTTTTCTAGCTAAATCTCTTGCCACCAGATTTTGGCATGGCCTTTGCAAACTTAACCGTATCTAGGTCCCTAGTATCCTCATACTCAAAATACTCCTCTAGTTCATTGATCTAGTCGATCAACTCATCTAGGTTTAGATTTCTTGAAAACATATCCACATCAATTTTAGGTCTTTTAACAAGCTTTGAAATGGACCTAAAAATCCTCTCCTCTGCCTAATTTAGGACTTCCTCTCTGTCTTCCCCTTCCTATCCAATATTTTCTTCTTCTTCATTTGCTTCCTCAATTTTGTTGCCTGTGGCAACATTTAGTCCTCTACAGATCTCCTCCTGCAATGCTTGAACTTGTCTCTGAAGGGCTCTAACCTAAGGAGTAACAACTCTAGCCCTTCCACCATGTTCCCTTTGAGGAGGCATCTTCTTGTCTCAAACCCACAACCACACAGTCCTGGTGCCAACTACCTCATAGTCGATGCTCTATCTACACACTCAGGAAAACCTACTCTGATACCACTTGATGGAGACAGAACCAAAGACTAGAATGAACACACAAGAAAAGGGAAATATTATTATCACATAAAAATCCCCTATGGGCTTACAACAGTATGATTCTGGAGAAAGAAATCCTCCACATAGTACCTTCTCTCTAACTCCACTAAGAGTTGCTTTTACAATGCTAGAAATATTCTTAAATAAGGCCCAAATGGTTTAGGGTTAGGAATACCTTCTAGAATATGCTAGTTGACATCCACCAAAAAAACAAAAGGTTCCACAAATCACATTAGAATTCAGTTTAAAATTAGAAGAATCTAGAAATGGTAGTTCAACTTTTGGGAGGCATAACTTTTGAACTATAACTTCGATTGAGAAACCTTTTACATTTCTAGAAAGACCTTGAAGCACTCTACATCCTATGGACAAGCTTCACTTGTGCCCCATTTTCTATCCCTTTACAAGGCTATTTAGTGCCCCATATCTGACTTTGAAGTTCTCTTAGAAGGTCTTCAAGAAAATTAAAACTGTAATAACTTTCTAATGATAAAGCCTTTTTGACCCAATTCTTTTTCTAGAGTGTTTTAAATTACAAGTACAATCATCCCTCCAAATTAAACCCTCTAACTCATCATAATTTTGGCTCAATTAGAAAATAACTCATTTTCTACATATACACATATCCCAAGGTGCTTAAAAACTAATAAAACTCTAACTCAGAAAACTAATAGTGGAACTGTGAGAGTTGGAACCTTTATTTGACCCAAATGGGTATCCATAAATGAAAACACACTAAAAAAAAATTATCTCTAGGCATATTATAGGATTTCCCTTACACCACTAGATGCTCCTATAGCAAGAGTGATAGATGGATCATTGATAGTGGGTGTTCACATCACATGATTGGTTATAAAAGTAATTTCATTACTCTTGATTATTATGATGCAAATAGTGTAAGGTTTGATAATGATGCACCTTACCTAATAAAAGGAAAAGGATCTATCAAACTCACAGAAAAGATCACATGTGACAATCTTTATAATGTAGGACTCAACTATAATTTGTTGAGGGCACCAGAACTAAATAGTTCAGGTTGCAAAGTTGAGTTTCAGAACAAGATGGAAAAGATGTATGAGACTAATGGGAAAATATTTGGGAAATTTTATTAGAATAGAGGAAATCTATTTTATCTTGATATGAATAATGCTACTTTTCTTGTTGTAGAATTTGATGATGTGTGGTTATGACACAAGAGGTTATGTCATTCTAACTTTGATAACTTGTTGAGTATTAGTTACATAAAAAGAGTCAAAGGTTTTCTTAAACTAAAAAAACTTGACAATATGATAAAACAATGTCAATTAGGCAAGATGATAAAATCTAGTTTTAAAAGTAAAACTTACACCTCTAAAGATATTCTTTTATATTTTTCATACTAATTTGTATAGACCAATTGATGTACAAATCTACAAAGGTGACAAGTACAGTATCCTATTTGTTGATGACTATTCTAGGATGATATTAGTTATGCTTTTGAAACATAAATTTTATGCTTTCCAAATGTTTAAGTGGTACTTAGCTAGAGTTGAAAAGGAGATAGAAAAAAGTTTGAAATGTTTGAGATCTAACAAAGGTGTTCTTTAATGATAGAGGAATCAAAAGATAGACTTCTACACCTAGGATCCCTCCATAAAATGGGATTGCTGAAAGGATGAATAAATGTATAATGGACTATGCTAGGACACTCATGATAGAAAATAATTTTTCTTTGTAATATTGGAGAAAAGTTGTAAGTACAACTATCTATACCTTGAACCGTTTGCAAATCAAGAAAGGTACTCATTCAACACCTTTTCAATTATGGTATCAATACTCACCCAATGTAAAATATTTTAAGGTATTTGGAACCAAGTGCTATATTATTAAGGATTTCAAGAATAGTTAGATGCTAAAAATATAGAAGGTATATTCCTTGGCTATTCTATAAGAAGTAAATCTTATAAGGTATTAAGTACTAACACTAAAAAAGTTGTGGAAAGTAAAAATGTGAAGTTTGATGAATATATAGAGATATATGAAGCTGAACCTATGAAGGGACCTAAAGAATAAAAATCATTTGTAAGCTTTTATGAAATTATGCCTGCTGATGAAGATGTGGTAAACCAAGTTGTTAATCAATAGCTAGTTTCAATGACTTCTGAGTCACATACATTGAATGTCAAGTTACATTCAAGAATCGAGCTATAGTTAGGAGTCGAGCTGTAGATAGAAGATGAGAAATATTCTTATTTTGAGATAAGTTTACACGAAAGAGATGTTGAGTTATCTAATAGATAAGTACATAACTTGATTCAAAAGTTGATAGACCTATTGAAGAAAGCAGAGAGGAACCAAGATTGTCAAAATATGTCAAATGACATCATCCTGTTAAACAAGTTATTGTAGATAAAGATGTTATATCAATGAAAAGGAACAAGCTGAGAAGTGATACATGTTTTTTGAGCATGCATGAGCCTAAGGAAATGAAAGATGCCTTAGAAAAGGAGGACTAGAGTAAATCCATGAAAGAAGAGATTGAGTAGATTGAGAAGAACAAGACATGGACTCTAGTTCCTAGACTAGAGGACAACAATGTGATTAAAACCAAGTGCATGTACATAAATAAATTAGATGAAAATGTTGAAGTGAAAAGAAATAAGAAAATATTAGTTTGGAAGGGGTATGCACAAGAAAAAAGAATTGACTATGGAGAAATGTTTTCTCCTATTGCAAGATTGGAAGGAGTAATAACTCTTCCTACTTACTTTGCATACAAAGGTTTCAAAGTTTATCAAATGGATGTAAAGTCAACATTTCTTAATGGTATATATATTGAACAACCATGAGGATTTGTTGATCCTAACAAAAAAAACATGATACGTAGATTACACAAAGCTTTATATGGTTTAAAGAAAGCCTCAAAACAATGTTATGAAAGGCTTCACAATTATCTTGTGAAGATTGGTTTTGAAATGACTGATGATAATAGTAATCTATACTTGAAGATAGAAAGAGGTAAAGGTATTTTATTTGCTGAATTTTTTGTGGATGATATCATATTTGGAGTTCAAGATACATTATGCAAAGGATTTGTAAATGAAATGAAGAAATAAATTGAGATGTCTATGTTTGGAGAGATCAAGATCTTTATTGGTTTGCAAGTATATCAAATGAAGTATGGTATATACATCACTCAGTCTAAGTATGTGAAGAAAATATTAAAAAAAATTAGATTCGAAGATTCCAAACTAGTTAGCATGCACATGGTGATAGGACACAAGTTGTCAAAGAATGATGATTCAGTTGATGTGAATCAATCATTGTATAGGTCTATGATTGGAAAATTTCAATCTGTAGTGCATAGTAGACCTAGAATTACATTATCTATTGGGATTGTTGCAAGATTCTCTATAAATACTAAGGAAAATATTTTGATGGTTGTGAAGAGAATTATGAGATATATGAAAGGAATAGAAGACTATGGTCTATACTACAAGAAAAATGAAAATTTTGAGTTGAAGAGTCTATGCTAATGTTGATTGGGCTAGAAGCATTGATAACAAAAATAGCACAAGTGGTAGAGCCTTTTTCTTAGGAAAGATGTTTTTCACCTAGACCAGCAAGAAACAAAATTGTATGTCTCAATCTACTGTTGAAGCTAAATATATGGTTGCTATAGTAAATTGTACAAATGTGGTATGGATGAACCAACTAATCAAAGTTATGAAGGAGGAAATCACTTAACTTGTGGTACATTATTATCATAATACAAGTGCTATAAATATATCAAAGAACCCTATGATGCACACACAAACTAAGCACATTGCAATCAAGTATCATTACATGATAGAGTTAGTTCAAGACAAAGAAGTGAGGATGAAATATGTAAATACAAAAGAATAGATAGCTGACATCTTCACAAAATCTTTACCTAAGGATGCTCATGAGTATATAAGAGGTGAACTAGGGGTGATACCCCAATCCAAAGCTACTTAAGGAGCATAACTAGTACCTTGCATCAACTAAGTTGATTGTTGTATCTTACAACTTGATGCAGTGGATATTACTTTAGGAGCTACCTAAAGTAATGAAATAGTTAAATTAGAATATTTAGAGTCACATGAAAGGTGATAGAGGAAGAACATAAATTGATTATATCTTCATATAGAGATGACAAGTCTTTGGGATTATTGTCGAAGAGGGAGATAGTATACCTCAATTACTAGATGGAAATATAAGAACATAACAGGGAGAGATAGATACCTCGAAAAAAAAATAAGGTAGAAAATACTAAGGGAGATATAAGAAAGAGGGAGCCATAAAGGAACTTGACAAAGCTTGCATTAGCCTACATAGAGGAAGGACATATACTATAGTGATCAAGCGATAAATTTCAAAGATTTATTTTATTTTTGGTATTGTTGTTGGTACTAGTTTACCATCAACGCCAAAGAGGGAGATTATTGATATAAGATTGTTTTGAAGAGAAGAAACTATAATGGAACAATCATTATTTTTTCAATGATGTCAAACATGCTACCTACTAGTGAGACAATTTATTTTTGGTTTGAAAGCTATCATTTAGTTGATTGATGAAGAAGATTTTAAAATAGGAGATAACAATAACACATAGAGAAAGATTGAGTTATTTAGTATGTAAATGAAGCACTAAGACCAAGTGTGACATTGATACTATAATTTATTGTTTATGTATGTAATGTATGAAATGAAAGATTACTCAAGTTAAGACTGCAAGAAGATAAAGTATGAAAAGTTTCTACCAAGACTTGTTGAGCAATCAATGCAAGCTGAGTGATTGCTACCATATGCTGAGTAAAGTGTAGTTGGTGTCGAGCATCAATAAACATTAGTGTTTTTTGAGTGAACTAGTGTTGGCCGAGTGACATAATAGTACAGTTGTCAAGTGATAATAAAAAATTTTAAATCAAAGATTTGATGAATCTTGACCAACTATTTTGTTTCCTTGAATAATGTGAAGCATGTGGAAGATTACTATGATAAGCGAGTTGTAAAAAATTCAAGGTTAACCATTTTGAGGCAAATTGAAGGAAGGTTTAATAAGTTGGGGTTGTCTTTACCAAAAATATTAACCTAACAATTCCCAAAACAATCACTGTGCTCATAGATCATAGGTAATGGTTAATCCATGTCATGAATCTAGAAGGGGAACATTGGTAGTTTGTCCAACAATCCTGCCCTCAATGTTACTCGAGGAGATTTGAACCTATGACCAAGCTCTGATACCACTTGTTAATAAGCTAGGGTTTTCATTGCACCAAAGGATTGACCTATCAATGATTGATACAACCACTAGACTTATAGAACACATGATGTAGTTAAGACATGTCACAAATCTTGAAGGGGGAATGTTGGTAGATAGTCCAACAAGAAGACTGAAGAAGAAGTTTCTAGAGGAACCAAATGGAAAGGTGATCCTACCTAACCCTAAAATGGATGACTATGGTTAAGTAGAAAAAGATATAAATTCTCTATTTATATAGATAGCTGGTCAAAATAAAAGGTTTTTCATGTATGAGAACCTAAGGAAGAAAAGGATTCTAGGGAATTTCTTCATTTAGTGGTCAAACATAAGTGATTGTGATTGGAATGCCAAGAAAGAAGGCTTAAAAGTATGCATGCTTGAAGGGTGAACAAGCTATCAGAGCTAAAGTGTGTGCAAGCTAAGAAAAATAGAGGACTGAAACAAAGATTTGTAGTCTACAAGTGATTTGTAATTTTTTATCAGATCAAGCCTTACTATTACTTAATAATGATTGTATCAATCTAGGATAAATCCATTCAATTAAGGTTGACCTAATAGTTAGTTTTAATTTTTTTAACTGGGGGACATTCTAATGGAATGGTCTAAAGTCATCAAACAAGGCTCACTCCTAATAGGGTGATTGAAATCCTTTAGCCATGTCACATTTATCATTGTATATTGTAACCTTGAATAGGTTTGGCCTTTCACAGAGTATAACTGTTAGAATCTGAAAAGATTAACAACCCAGAAAACTAGTGCAAAGAGTAAATATCTAAACCATGAATGCAAATGATACAAAATCAAAATAGCAACATAGAGTTAGTCTCCAAGAGATTAATGCAAATGCTAGAAGAAAAATAACATTACGAGGATGCAAAAACAAGAGATGCAAATACAAGCCAGGTAGCATGGTTATATAGGCTAGGAAGAGGGAGGAGGTGGCAACACCAACCAATGAGGAGCAACCATCTATCAGACTAATGATAGCAAAGTATCTTCCCAAGATAGCTAATGGATGCTCACATGTAGGAAGGTGACACCTCACAACCATTCACCTAATAAGACATGCTTTATTAACCTAAGCAAGGTTATTAAAAGTGTAGGAAAAACCTAGCAAAATAGGAAAAATAAAAAACTACACTAACACCCCCCCATAAGTGAAGCTTAGGTGGATGTAGAAATGGGTCCCGACATGTCAAGCCTAATGAGGTACCCATGTACATAAGATTTTCCAAAAGATAGAGAAAAGAGACCCCCCCCACACAAAAAAATTCAGGACTCCGAGTGAGAGGAAGATGCCCCCCCAAAAGATGAAGCATCTTGCACCCTAAGCAAAGCTCGCAAATGAAGGAACTTGCTCTCAGTGAAGGGTTTGGTGAAGATATCAGCAACTTACTCGAAAGTCAAACAATAGCAAATGTCAATGACATGACCATGGATGAGCTCCTGGATGTAGTGCATGTGGACCTCTATGTGTTTGGTCTGCTGATGATGAACTAGATTCTGTGAGATCTGAATGGCACTTTGGTTGTCACAAAATATGACTGTTGGCCATCTGATCTGGATACCAAACTTAGTGAGAAGATTTTAAAGCCAAATGGCCTCAGTGATGGCATTTATAGCCCCCTGATACTCAGCCTTAGTAGAAGACAGAGCAATAGCAGACTGCTTTTTGCTTGACCAACAAACAGGACCTAACCTAAGTGAGAAGCTATACCCTGAAGTAGGCTTGCGATCCTCAAAATCACCTGCCCAATTTGAATCTATGTAGCCCACCAAATCAAGCTCAATACCTGCTGGGTAGTGAATCCCACAACTATGAGAACCCTGAATGTAGTGAAGAATCTGCTTGGCTGCTTTCCATTGTAACTCATGGGGCTCTTGCATGAATCGAAAGACCATGCCTATAGCATAGGAGATGTTAGGTCTCATATGAGTCAGATAAATGAGACTCCCAACAAGTTGGCGATACAAAGTCCCATCAACAAGTGGAGAAGAACATTGAGCCTCAAGTTTGACTCTAGAAAGGAAGGGAGTCAGAGCAGGCTTAGAGTCAGCCATATGAAACCTCAAGAGTAAATCTAGAGCATACTTGGATTGTGTGATGGTGATCCTAGAAGGAGACTAAAGGATCTCAATCCCGAGAAAGTAATGCAACAAGCCCAAGTCAGTCATCAAAAAATTATCTTGAAGGGCCACTTTGACAGCCTTAATGGTGGGTGAAGAACTTCCTGTGATCAGCAAGTCATCAACATACAAAACCAAAAATAGAAGTGAATCACCCTAATGCAAAATGTAGACATTAGGATCAGAATGGCACTGAGTGAACCCAACTGATAGAAAGAAGGTGTCCATCTTGGCATACCAGGCCTGAGGAGCCTATTTGAGGCCATAGAGAGACTTTCGAAGATGACACACAAGTGAAGAATCCTAAAGGAAGCCTAGTGGCTGCTCCATGTAGATCTCCTCATGAAGGTCACCATGAAGAAAAGCACTCTTCACATCCATCTGATGTACTTCCCAATGATTAGCTAGAGCAATGGCAAGAACAATTCGAATGGAATTCATTCGAGCAACTGGCACAAAAGTCTCAGAGTAGTCAATCCCAGGAACTTGAGAGAATCCTTTGGCAACCAAGTGAGCCTTGTGTTTGTCAACTTAACCATGTGTGGCAAATTTTGTTTGATAGATCCACTTACATCAAACAAGTTTTCTTCCTTTAGGAAGAGGGACAAGATCCCAAGTGTGGTTCCTCATCAAGGAACTATACTCTTCCTACATAGTTGTATCCCACTCAGAAATACCAGAAGCCTCATGAAAGGACTGTGGATCTGAGGCAGTAGCAATGAAGACATGTGGAGCATCTTGGAATTGTGAATGAGTTCACCGGGTGTCTGATGGATCCCCAACCCAACCACCTGTAGACTGCAAGGTCTGTCTAGCCCAAAGTGGGCAAGAAGATGGAGAATCTGGAGGGGAATCATTAACCTTTGAATGATGACTAGGAGAGGAAGGAGGTGAGTTCTCTGAATCATTTTCTACATCAAAAGTAGAGGTAGAAGACGGTTAAGGTGAATCTGACTCATCAGAAGATCTATCATGTATTCCAAGTGACTCTAATGTCAAGGTAGAAGGAGTTGGAGAAGTGATAGAAAGTGAGCTTGAAGATCCCTCCTCAAACTGAACACTCCTCTCAATGAATAACTCATGTGTAGTAGGGTGGAGCAACCGATAACCCTTCACACCATCAGGATAACCTACAAATATGCAAGGTCTGCTTTGCAGATCCAAGGCCTTACATTTCTCTATAGGAATGTGGGCCCATGTAGGGGAGCCAAAAACTCGAAAGTGCTTAATTGATGGTTTCTGACTGCTCCAAGCTTCAAAAGGAATAACTCCTTTCAAGGCTCAGTGAGGAACACGATGTCAAAGAAAAAAAAAAGATGACCAAAAATTCAACAAGTTCAAAGGCAAGAAAGATTTCAAGAGATACAAAGACTAAAAAGATAAAAGTAAGAAATCTTATTACATTGCAAAAGATTTTGACAATGATGATGAAGATGAAATGGTATATATTCTTGTTAAGGATGAATTTGATGATGAGGATAATGAAAATATGGTGCTTATCTCTCATGTTAGCAAGAATGATACATGGATAATAGATAGTGGGTATTCTAATCACATAACTGGTGATAAAACTAACTTTGAACACTTGGAGACGGTGGAAGTGTTGGATTTGGAAATAGTGAACCATGTTATGTTAAAGGAAAAAGATGCATTACATTAACTAATGGACTCAAATGTTAAAATGCCTATTGGGTTGAAGAACTAAGACACAATCTTTTGACTATGGTACAACTAAACAATATTGGATATAAGGTAGAATTCTATTAGAAATAAGGATTGTTGAGAGTGGGGGTATGAATTAGTAATCTACAAACTTTAGTCACCAAATTGATATTACTACTTACTTTAAACCATAAATAACAAATTAATAAAGTAATGATGTATAGTAATAGTAACCATGCACAAAGATAACTCATAATACCATATTTTGTTAACTAGGGAAACCCTAGCCAAGGGAAACCTCAGTAGGGATGATACCCACTAGATAATATACCGATATATATATGTTCCTTGTTAGAGGATGGACCCTATTAGGAGTAAATTAAAAAATTTAGTATAAGGAGTCCTTGTTAGGAGACTTTGAGTCCTTATTAGGAGATTCCAACCCTTTTAGAAGTTGTGCCAACCCTATTAGGAGTTGTGGTATAGTAGATGCAAGATGAGCCCACTACCCAAACATGAACTTCCAATTACAACAAGATCTCATTTCTTAAATAAGTAATCAGACTTCTAGAAAATAGGTACTATAACTTCTTCCTTGATTGGTCTGTGATCTTTAGCTCAATCTAGAATCACAAAATAGCTTTCACAAAACTTTTCATGTATCACTTTTATAGTAAGTTTACATATCATAATACTCGCACAACTGACATTACAATTACACTTCTTATCACAAGATTTTCTTTGCATAAATACCATGCCTTTACACAAATTGTTGTTATGTTGGCTAAGACCATAATACACTTTTACAACATAGAGTAAACATCTAGGATGTTGGCCCTAATTGGACAAGTAATTATTTTGTAAAAAAAATAGTCTTTTCCTTTAATTTTTCTATCTTATTTTGATTAAACACGAATATCCATTTTTTGTATAGTTCATACTAACTTCTGAGGTTATACACATCATCATAAACATGTAAATAATCTCCATCTAACTTTACTATTCATAATATGATATCAAGAACAAGTTATAAGTAAAACAATATATTGTTGTATGCCAAATTCATACTTAGACAATTTTTTGTGTACCAAAAGCTAAGTATCTTTATTTCCAAGGTTTCCTATAAGCATTTCCATCATGTGTTTCCATAAATGAAAACAATTACATATCCTCATTAGCCAGTTGTAAACAATATCCTCCTTTGGCATTAATGGCAACAAAATAGGGAAAATTGGCTAAGTAACAAAAACAAAAATAGTATAGTAATATTACATCTATTACAATTTATCCATCTTTACATATACTCCCCCTTACAATATACTTTACACTTTTATCTTCTCTTTACCTAATTTACAATTTTCTTATGCATTTTCTCCCCCTTTGACATCAATGACAAAGGTAAAAATGTTAAAAATTGTTCAAAAAGTGTCCATCTATTGTCAAAAATGTTGTCTTTCTTCCTTTAGGTGCTAGAATCTTCATGTAATCATCAAAATTTTCCTTAAGATTATCCATACCTTTAGTCCATGTCTCCTTGGTAGAGTTAGCAAAGGTGAGAGTTGCACATAAGTCATATGATGCAATGTCAACTACATTAGGTTCTGAAAACAAAAAGTTATAATAAGTGTCCTTGGCCTTGACACACTCCACCAATCGTTTTTTGACAAAATAGATTTTTAGAGCAATAAACTCTCTAAAATCTTATACTCTCTTCAAAATATATTCCTTTTGAAGTTCCAATTTCCTAATATCATTTTGAATAATAGTCACTTGTCCTTCATAATCATCAACTTTACAAGATGGATGTTGTATATGGATAGATAGAGCCTTTAGCTCACTCATCTTTCCTATAATATGATTGTCAATGTCTTTAGTCAATTTATATGATAAAGTACACATAATGTACAATATCTTACCATCCTATTGACACTTTTGAATTTCCTTGATACAAGTATCAAGACTTAATAAGTCATTCTTAATATTCTGACAAATGGTGCTAAACAAGTTAGCATCATGTAAAATTTGTGCCTTTTCTTCTACAACATTCAAAAAATTAGTAAATTCTTCATCAAATTACTTTAGCACTACCTATGCCTTTTATTATAGATCTACTTCTATGTGCTATACTACCAGAGTACTATGTAATCTATTAGTAAACTCCATCAAGGATTTCTATAGGCTCTTCAATGTTCTATTCTTCTAAATGAGTTTTGATAGGGATGAGATCAAATCAGTTTGATCATCATCATCAGTTACTGGACTAGAAAGTAAACATGGAGTAGATGAACTAGAAAGTTTAGTATCATCCTCCCTTTGCTGCTTGGTTGTCTCTTTGACTCTTCTCTCTTCTTGTTCCTTATTTACTCTTTATTTCCTTTATTTTTCTCTCTTAATTTCCTCTTTTGATATTTTATTCTTGTCTTCCTCTATTTTCATTCTCATTTCTTCTTCTACTACTATTTTCTTTTCCTCCTCTTCCTTTCTTTTCTTCTCATCCTCAAGAAATTTCTTCTTGGCCTCTTCTACTTTCTTCTTTTGTTCTTTAAGTAACCTCTTCTCGTTTTCAATTTTCCTTAGTTTTTCTTTTATATCCTTGGTATGAGGTTCATTATGTTTGAAACTTTCAAAAGGATTAATATCATCAATGTTAATGGTAACATTAGTCTGATCTATTTGCATAGTGTCACCTCTCATTGATAGTTCTGAGATTCTAGGTGCTAGTGAAGATGTTTCCTTAGTCACTATCAAAATCTAACTTATTGCTACTATAATTTCACTTCTTAACTTGTCTTTCTCACCCACCATAAACAAAAATGGTCTCACTAAATATTTCTCAGATAAGGTGCAAGATTATTCAATAATCTCTTCTTTGTCATAAGTCTTGCAAATAGCTCTTAGCATAGACTTTTGAAGTTCTAAATTTTCTTCTCTTGTTGGTTCCTTCTTCTCTATAAGTCTATGATAGACATTCTAGTTTACTATGCCCTCAACATCCTTCAATTATAGATTATTGGCTATAATGTATCTCACAGTAGAGATATCAATATGATCTTTCTCAAAATTATTATAAAGATCATAAAATTTGTTCATCGAAAAAAAGTTATTCTCAATAGAAAAAGCTGAGTTAATCTTTTCTATCTTTGGCTTCCAAGGTTGCTGAGATTTTCATGTTGATTGGTTTGACATTGTCACCTTCTCTACTTTTTTAACTTCTTTTTCTTCTTCTTCTTCATCGCTATACGCAACAATTGTTAGTAATGTCTTTTGTCTCTTGCCTAGTCTAGTGGCTTGTTGTTTTACCCTTTTAGCCTCTATGGTCATAGCTTCCACTAATCTCTCAAATTTTCTCTTTGATTTACTAGGTTACACATCCAATACTACTACACAAGGAATGCTTTGTTCCAAATATGTCTTTTCAATAGATACTAAAAAGGGTTGTACATTAAGTATATCTTACTTCATGGTTTTCTTGACTACTTCTTACTCACTCTTAGTCATACTAGCCTCTAATAAAGCTTTCTTCATTATAGAGACTCTATCTTCTTGTGAGAAGCCTTCTCCAAGGATGCCTGATGAGCTGACTAGGTAATCTCATCATATTTTCCAAATCTGTAGTCAGCTTTTTCCTTCTTTGATTTCAATAAGAAATGAATGTATCCAACTACTATATCATCACTCAATTCATAACCAAAGGGATCAAGAAATTTTTCCCGAGGTTCTACTACTTGTATATAACTAAAATCTATATCAACCATAACACAAATTTCATCTTTAAACCTATGTACAATTGTAGGTACAATTTTGAATCTCTATCTCATTTCATTCTGAAATGTCTTTATTATCAAGTTTCCACTATCCAATATCTTATTTGTAGGTTGTCTTCTACATACATTTGTGATCTTCTCCATTGTAAATTGATCACTGCTCATTATCTCTATGACTAATAAATATGGAAATATTCTAAGTACATGAAAGAATATGTAATTCATTAGTGACTAAAATATAAACACATCATTCTTAACCCTCTTGATATTTTCTAGGTTCTCTAGAAATTGCATTCTCAGAATTTCATTGAGGCTTACTCGTTTCTTCTCTACACATATCTTTTAGGTTGCATAAATGAATCCAACTGACAATTCATAAATATTTGAACTTGCACATACAGAGTAGACAATAATTCTACTTAGGAATCTTACATTTTCTTTCTTAATGGTGCTAACCACCATACCCTTTCCATTATATACTATTTTTGTATAACTCTCAACTTCCTTCTTAACCATTTTCTCACCTATAGGTACACTATCTTCTTTTACAAAGACTAGTTACCTCGTGAATAAGGTCGGCTTTGATATCAACTACACTATGTTTCATCCATAGTATCCCATCATGTACCCTACTTAGTATAATCTATGTCCATTTATCTATGTCCAATTCACATTAGAAATTATATTTGACTGAATCAAGCTCTTTCAAGTGTTCAAATCTGGATTTCATAGACATGTTATGATTGAAAACCAATTCCATACCCTTGTTTTTATCTTCACTCCCAATAGATTCAAATTTACTGTTAAGATAACTTCCTATATCTTCCAGATATATTACATTGTTCAGAGTAATGGATAATGTTGAGTTAGGGTTTCCTTTAGTAGGTTTCATGGAAACAACCTTCAACTTAGGTCTTTCCTCATTCTCAACATTGTGAACTACTGACATATCCATTCTTCTAACAAATATGAACTTTTACCAAATAAATTTTAATAAAATGATAAAATACCTTTTCCAAAAGGAAGGTTTTCTTCAAAATTGCCTTAACAAGTCACTTCTAAGTGCTCTCTACTTTGGATGTATTCGCAATGAAGTGAGAATCAAGTCTATATTTCATTTATTCCATCAACTTGAATGTACATTAATTTCCTACTTAGCAAATATGAAAAAGTTGTCAATTAGATTTTGTAATCAAATAACTACTCAAGACCATCTATTTTATCATTAGAGGCCACTCGAGGTTTACCATAGCCTCCTTCCATCATGACAAAGCTCCTCAAGACTTTTCATCATGGAATTCTTTGGAAAAACATATTTTTCATCTTCTTCTATAGAATTAACATTTTCTATAATATCAATAACTCTTATGTCCTTCATAACTTGTTTAGCTTAGCTCCAAATTACTAGTAAGCTTAGCTACCATCTAAACTTAACTTGATACATCTTTTCTCAACTTCGCTACCTCAAGCTCAATCTCTAAATGGAGTTTTCAAATTTTGGTGCTATAAAAAATCTCAATTCAACTTAATTTAATCAAATTTGATAACTAACTTTAATCTACATGTGTCACCATCATCTAATTTATCTTTTGAGATGTCCAATCCTTTTACAATTGCCTCATTAAGCTCTTCTCAAATTTCACTAACAACATTTCTTTGTTCCTAATTGTCTTTCTTAGTTTCAGTGTTCCTCTCATGGTTCCTTCTATCATTTCTAATGTTTCTTCCATAATTCTTTCTATCTTCAAAGTTTCTTCCATTGTTCCTTCTATCTCCAAAGTTTCTATCCATTCTGCAATACTTTGTTGTCTGTCTAAAGTTGTTGCATAACTGACATACTGGTGCTCTTCTAGGATTCTATTGATCATCAGGTGCATGATAGTTTTGAGCTATGTTTCCAAAGTTGTTACACTTATAACACATGATCTATCTTCTTTCCTTCTAAGGTCTTCCTTCTCTCGATGTCCTTTCAATAGATCTTCTTCTATCTATAGGGTTGGTATTTCTAGACATTCTACTATTCCTTCTACAATTATCATACTTAGATTTCCTACAATCAATTGCTTTATGAGACATACCATGACAATTGTGACAATAAAAGTCCTTAAAATGATTAAGTGCCTTATTTATACAATCTTTTTTCATATGACCAATTTTTTTACATGAAAAACACTTAGCTCTAAATTCGTTCGCACTTTTCATCATAAACGGATCAGATGAAAAGTGGGAATAACTTTTTTTGGGCACTTTGAGTGAAGCATTGGCTTCAATCAAAGCCACTCATGGCTTCTCTCAAAGCCATGTGGAGAGGGCTTCTATGAAAACCGAGGGCTTCACTTGAAGGCCTTAAAACCCATGAGTTCACTTGGGCTTTGAGCAAAGCCATGGGCTTCCTTTGGAGCCTTTATAATTTTAACTGAAGCACTAAAGGCTTTGTTTGAAGCCCTTAAAAACCCTAACTACCCATGAGGCTTGATTCAAATCCCCCCTTGATAAGTGGTAAACCACCCAAGGGGCTACATGTAAAGTCGCTTCACTTTAAGAACCACAAATGGGCTTCAAAGGAAGTCTTCTTCGTAGGAAGCCTCCAAAATGGAAAGTTTTCAGATTATGCTCAATTTTTACAAATTTTATTCTTTTGATGGCTCAAACAAGTTCCAAATAAGTTTAAAATCTGAAGCTAAGTTTACAAATGTGTTCTCCTTTCAATAAGGTTTCCAATGAATATTTTTTAGCATATATTGTGTTTATTGTGATGTTTTAGTTTTAATTTTATTAAATATAGGTTTTTTCATTGTTTTAGAAGCAAGCCATATGAAAAAATATAAAACTAAACAATAATTTATTTTTTTAAATATGATTATGAAAGCTATGTGTATTATTTTTCTAGCAAGTCAAGAAATATTGCATTTCAATATGTACAAATCAAGTTATATTGATCAAAAGCAACCTATGTCTAAATTATTGTTAGTGTCAATTTGACACTAAATAAACCTACAATTTTTGATGAAATGGAACAAAACCATAAAAAATTTCTAGTTATTGATGTTACTATTCTAGCCCAAAAAGAATTTTATAATTATCCTATTTTAAAAAAAGTTATGTTGATCAAAACACCCATCACTTTTTGAAAATATCAATTTTCATATAAAGCACTTCTCAAGGGAGATTTAAAAAAGGACTCTAAATGAAATTATTAAAAATATTTAAGAATATTGTTAGAAACTAGATAGAAAGTACTAAAAGTCACTAGTTTACATCATCATCAAATTCTTTATAGTTTTTGTCATAATATGCATTTGAAAATCAAGTTTTTGTTAAAAATATCTACTTTAGTGTGAAACTTGGCCAAAAAGTGGTAACCATTACCATGGCCTTACCATGTATTCGGTTCACTTAGGATATTCCACTTGCTTTGGTTCCTCCAAAATGTCAACTTCATTGTCTTGTCCAACATATTTAGGTTTGTTAGAATATTGATTGGATTCAATCTTATCATCAGATTTACCTTTTCTTTTTGGATCTGATCTAATCTTAGGTTTCTTTCCAAACATCTTAATTAGATAACCAAGACTAGTCTTACCCTATGTAGGTCTTTGTATTAACATTGATTCATCAAGCTTTTCTCTACTAGAATAAATATTCTCAAGTTGTTGCTTGGTCTGAGTTAATTCACCTTTAACAATAGTATTGTATTTCTAAAGTTCTTCATGATCTTCTTTCAATGTTTCAAGCTCAAATGTCTTCATTGTTAGAACTCCTTTTAGATCTACATTTTCTATCCTGAAATTAGATTCAAATTTTCTAGAATCACTTCTTGAAGTTAGCTTCAAATTTTTAATCTTTAATTCATGCTTCAACATCTTGTCCTCTATCTTTAGTTTTGAATAATCATCAGATCACTAGTTCTAGATTTAGTAGATTTATCCTTGAATTTGAGATGTTCAATATTTTCTTCAATTATCCAATGTATACTTTGGATTCTTCACATCTATTATTCAAGTTATCTCATTTTTTGGTAAGGAGATCAATTTTTTCAAGTGCCTCTTCAAGGTTCTTCATCAACTATTCCATATCCATAGGGATCTTACTCAAACTGTTAAGCCTCTTCTGAGTAACTATGCTATGAGACCAATTGTTAGAAATAGGGATTACTGAGAGAGGGAGGGTGAATTAGTAGTATACAAAATTTAGTCACCAAATGGATATTATTAATTACTTTAAACCATACATAACAAAGTAATAAAGTAATGTTGAATAGTAACAATAACCATGCACAAAGATAACTCATAACACCATATTTTCTCAACTAGGGAAAACCTGGCCAAGGGAAATCCCTAGTGGGGATGATACCCACTAAATAATATACTATTATATAAGTTCCTTGTTAGAGGATGGACCCTATTAGGAATCAATTAGAAAGTTTAGTACAAGGAGTCCATGTTAGGAGACTTTGAATCCCTATTAGGAGATTTTAACCCTATTAGGAGTTGTACCAACTCTATTAGGAGTTGTGGTACAATAGATGCAAGATAAACCCACTACCCAAACATGCACTTCCAATTACAAGAAGAGCTCACTACTCAAAAAGTAATTAGACTTCTAGAAAATAGGTACTGCAACTTCTTCCTTGACTGATCTCTTATCTTTAGCTAGATCCTGGATCACAAAATAGCTTTCACAAAACTTCACTTATATCACTTTCCTAGTAACTTCACATATGACAATACTCACACAACTTACTTTATAATTAAAATTCTTATTGCAAGATTTCCTTTTGCATAAATACCATGTCTTTACACAAATAGTTTCTAGCTTAGATAAAACCATGATACACTTTTCCAACTTGGAGTAAACATCTAGGATGTCGGCCCTAATTGGACAAGTAATTATTTTGTAAACAAAATAATTCCTTCCTTTAATTCTACTGTCTTGTTTTTCTTAAAGATGAATATCCCTTTTCTGTATAGTTTGTACTAACTTTTTAGGTTATACATATCATCATAAACATGTATACATTTTCCATCTAACTTTTCTAGTCATTATATGACATCAGCATGAAGTTATAAAAAAAACAATGCACTGTTGTATACCAAATTCATACTTAGACAATATTCTGAGTACCAAAATTCTAAGTATCTTTAATTTTGAGGCTTTTTGTAAGCATGTACATTTTGTGTTGCCATAAATGACAATAATTACATATCCTCATTAGCCAATTTTCGAAAAATTCATGAATGGGAATCCAAGTTCTTGGATGGTAAAGGAAACTTAGGTGAGACTGGTAATCAAACCAAAGGTAATCTATTCTATTTAGATCTCACCAAAAGTTCATGTTTTTTGACAAAAATAGAAGAAAGTTGGCTATGGCATTCAAGAATGTGTCATGTAAACTTTAATAATCTATTTACCATGAGAAAGAAAAAAAAAGTAAGAGGTATTCCAAATCTAAAGAAACTTGAAATGGCCATATGCAAACTATATCAGATTGGAAAAATGGGAAAACATAGCTTCCAAAGTAAAACTTACAATACTGAAGAAGTTTTGGAACTAGTTCATATAGATATTTGTGAAACAATAGGTATAGAAAGCTACAATGGAGACAATTATTTCATTTTTTCATTCATGATTGTTCTAGAATAATGATAGTGATGTACCTAAAAGATAAATCTAAAGCTTTTCAAAAGTTTAAATGGTATCTCTAGGCTAGAGGTGAAAAAATGAATGAAAAAGGGATCAAGAGACCAATATCACCTGGTACACCTCAATAGAATGGCATAGAAGAAAGAAGAAATAGATCAATCATGAATTGTGCAGGAACATTTATGATAGAGAAAAATGTTGCAACCAAATACTAGAAAGAAGAAATCAACACACTAGTTCATACCCTCAACAAAGTCCAATTCAAGAAAGGTACAAATCAAACTCCTTATGGATTATGGTATGGTTATAAAACTAATGTCTATTATTTCAAATTATTTTTAAGAAAGTATTATATCTTGACGAGACAAGGAAAGGAAAATTTGATATAAAAAGTGATAAAGGCATATTCCTAGGCTACACCAATAGGAGAAAAGCATATAAATGTTTGAATCTTGCTACTCACAAGGTTATACAATGTGCATATGTAAAAATTGATGAGTTTAAAGAAATGAGTGAAGAAAAAAGCAAAAAAGAACCTAAAGACTATAGAAACTTGGTTTAATATGAGCTTGACTTTACCTAGGATTTAGGAAAATTTGGTTGCACAAAAATGGACAACACCACCCCATCATTTAATGCCACCTAAGTCACCTACATCTATAGTACCCACAAAGTTGTAGCAAGTGCAACCTAAGAAAAGTTAGTGTAAGTGGGGTCTTAGATAGAGGAACTCAAGTTATAGAAAAAGGGAATTGAGTCTCAGATAATGGGAACCAAGCAATGATCAAAAGTTCATAGAATCATTGCTCATGGTAGGCCAAGTGAAACAAGTCCAAAATCTAGAAGGAAAGAACCTGTACTTGCTAGATATGTCAGAAGAAATTACAAACATGAAAAAATAATTGGAGATCAGATAGGAGGCATATGGACAAGGAAAAAACCAAGAGGTACATGTTTTCTTATTGAATTTGAACCTAGAACTAATAAAGATGTCTTGAATAATGAAAGTTGGATAGAGGCAATGAATGAAGAAATTGAGAAAACTGAAAGGAACAACACCTGGAATCTTGTTCCTAGACCCAAGTAAAAAATAATAATGGGTACAAAGTGCATTTTAAGAAATAAATTGAATGCAAATGGTAAATTATAAAGGAATAAGGAAAGCATAGTGTATAAGTATATGTTCAAGAAGAAGGTGTAGACTATGGAGAAATATTTTCTCCTATTGCCAGACTTGAAGGAGTAAGAAGACTACTTGCATATGTTGCACATAAAGGATTAAAAGTGTATCAAATGTATTTATAATAAGCTTTCTTGAGTGTAATTTTGGAGGAAGAAGTCTACATTCATCATCTTGAAGGTGTCATTGATCCAAAGAAAAGAGACATGGTATGCAAACTACACAAAGCTTTATATGGTTTGAAACAAGCTCCTAGAGCATGATATGAAAGCAGACATGGGTATCTGGAAGGGACTGGTTTTCAAGGAACAAATGATAATGGTAGTCTACATATTAAAGAAAGAACACATAAAAAGATTATTGCTTGCAAAAATGTTTGTGGATGATAGTTTATTCATAGGTCATTATGACTTATGTAAATCATTCTCTGAAGAGACGAGGAAAAGTTTTGAAATGTCAATGTTTGGACATAGAAAATTATTTTTTGGTTCACAAGTTCATCAAATGAAGGATGACATCTACATTACTTAGTCAAAGTACATCAAGGAGATATTGTTCACCTTTAGAATGGAAGATTCCAAACTAGTTGGAAAACCTATGTCTACTGGATACAAACTATCCAAGAATGATGAGTCAAGGGTGGTAAATAAGACTACCCATAGATTCACAATTGAGAAACTTTAGTATGTATGCACACAAGGCCTGATATTGCATTAGCAATTGGTATAATAGAAAGGGTTTATGAAAATCCTAGAGAAAATCATATAATAGCAGTAAAAAGAATTATGAGATATCTAGAAGGCACTGAAGACTATGGTCTATGGTACAAGAAAGGAGGAAAGTTTGAGTTAAAATCCTTTATTGATATAGATTGGGCTAGAAGAATTGATGATAGGGAAAGAAGCAGTGGACAAGAATTCTTTCTTGAAAAGAGGTTAGTATCATGGACAAGTAAGAAGAAGAATTGCATATTTAGTCTATAGTAGAGGTAGAATATGTTGTTGCAATAGATAATTGTTCTAACATAATCTGGTTCAAGCAACTATTATGAGGAATGAAGGAAGAAGTCAAGGACCCAATAGTTATCTACTATGATAACCCAAGTGTAATCAACATATCCAAGAATATAGTGATGAATACTAAGACAAAATACATTGCAAACCAAGTATCATTTTCTAAGAGAATTAGTTCAACACAAAGAGGTTAGATTTGAATATGTGAAAACAAAGGAGAAGGATGTTGACATATTCACAAGACAATACCTAAGGATGCATTTTATTTTCTAAGAGGCAAGCTAAGGGTTATTCCCCTATTTGATTCTCACTAGAGTACAAATTAGTGATGCATCAATAGAGCTTTATTGAAAAACTATCAAGTTGATGAAGAATTTTTGAGCACATTGCATATGAAATAGTACATCATGTAAATTGTAAATTCATTGTATAAAGCCTTTGGCATTTGATGTCAAAGAGGATGATATTGGTGTCATGTCAAAGAATTAGAGAATGATATTTGTATAAGAGAAAGAGGAAGAATTTGATCAGACAATCTGAAGATATGATCACAGAGGGGGAATATCAAAGGGAGTTCTCATGGATGAAGAATCTAAATCAAACTAAGTATATTTTCTCCAAAGCTTTCTTTGCATAAAGACATATCATGTTTCCATCAATGCCAAAAAGGGAGATTGTTGAAATCAATTATTCAATTATATATTATCATTGTTATTACACAAATGTCACACTCTAACCAAACACAAATAGTATTAACCAAGCTCAGTTAGGCACTAAAGAAGGCTCCACTACCAATTGAGAAAAATTTAGAAGGAACCAAGTCCAATTGGTGATTGATGAAATTTAGTGTAAACCTAGTCAAGTTGATTACTAAAGGAATTTAATATTAACCAAGTGATTCATTTTTAGTATTATTTGAATGATAGAAGAATAATTTTGTTAATGAAATGGTTAATACAAGAGACCTAGTGGATATTAAATATTTGTTTGAAAGGGTATTCAAGCTGACTTGACATTGGGTTTCATATATTTGAAAAGTCAAGTTGTGGATTGAAGGGAGGAAAATAGAAAGAATGAGAGAGATGTGAAATAAGAAGGATATATAATTGAAGACAAAATATCCAACGAGCTCTAAAAAGAATATTTTGGTTAGGGACAATCTAGAGGACGAACTAGAGTAGTGATTTGAAATCTAGAAAGCCAATTTCTTAATCAATAAGATCAATCATTGCTACTCTCTAACAATTGTAGCAGTGAAGAAATCTCTTAATAGAGTTGACTTAACAAGAATTTTGTAAATCCTCTAACAAGGTGGCATATCCAAATTGAAGTGTCTTTAGATTTTGAACAAGGCCACTCCTAATAGGGTGACTTCAATCCAATAACAGGATCACATTTAACTATTATTTTTTGAACCTTTGATAGGATTGGCTACTAACATGGGTCACTTTAGAAGAGTGAAAAGTTATAGCTAGTTGCATTGGTGGTTTCCCCAAATTAGGTTTCCACATTAAATCTTGGTGTCTCATGTGTTCATTTTATTTTCTTAATGATTTATGTTTATGAAACTAAGTTACTAAAGGTTAATTCACATTAATATATTAAGACTACTTTGTTAACCAAATTACAATGCATATCTAATTCTAAACTAGTGCAAGGATTTGTCTTAGTGAGAAGTTTGTATTGACATCTAAGTGTTTTGGAATATTTTTTGTGGTGACTAATTCACCCTTCCCCTCTCATTTACTCCTTTTATATTTCCAACATATCCAACATCACATTTCTTAAATTATTGCAACTTACATGAACTAGTAATATGTCTTGTCTAATTCATAGTATTGATCCATATCCTTCATTTTTGTAGGCTTGACATCAATGCAAACATAAAAAGTAATATAATTCCTATATATATGATTCATAGCTCACTTCTAACCTTTCTCCTTATTAACATCACTTCTATCGAACAAGATCTATTTTCCTTCATTAGCATTAGTTGTGTCCATTAATTGAAAATTTTCAAAAGAAAGTATTGATAACTTTACAATTAGTAATATAGTATAGTATATGCAAGGAAAATATGAATAATTAATTATTATTTTATTATTTCTTTCAATTATAATATTTACTAAAGAAAACTCAGAGCTTATAGTTGGGGGACGAGTGATCAAGAAGTGGGAAGGAAATATAATTGTTGGATTTTCTAAAAGCCTTCGCACCCAGTATAACAATAATGATAAAGGAATCACTATGTGGATTGAGATTAAAACTCTCCAAGAAATAGGGATTGTTGACATCATCCTTGAAGCTTATTCACAACTAATCAAATTATATCCTTCAGAATAAATTACAGTTTACTTGAGGATAAATGTATTGTGACAGATCATAGAACAATGCTCTCTACTTTCCAAAAAGTTGGAATGTAACATAAGAAAAGGGAAGGAAATAAGATAGTGGATCATCTTTCCAAATGGGGTTTAAATTTAATTGAGTGGATGATTGTAAATTATGGGAAATTTCCTAAGGAACTTGAGATAATCTTTTGAAGTGAAGAAAAAAATTCAAATAATCATTTAACGAGGAAGTGGATTAGGGTTTTTAATTATCAAGTATTGGTGCATTTGGATCCTATATATCTTATGGATGGATTTATAATTACCTTATTGCTCTTGACAACACTCATATTTTAAAATGAAAAAAGAAGGAAAATATTTATAGCATTCCTCCTTGATTAAAAAATGATGATTCAATTCATTGGATGTGGAGAAACACAAAAATTAGAAAATTTGAGTTCTTCCAGAAGAATGATGGAACTTTCATCACATTGGTAAACTATGAGCTATTTCAAATTACTATTTTCAGTAATGATGGTATATTATGGTATCTTAGCAACTAGAGATATAAATATTTCATAAGATGGAAAACAAAAAGATATTTACTACTTTCTAAAGACAATGCATTAATCAAAATATGTTGAATTAGGGCAAACAATACAAATTATCTTGTCATATTTAATGAGAGAATTAATTTAAGGTAGTGGGTTACTTTAATAGTTACTTATGCAATTATTAAAAGTCACTTTAGGGTTCGCAAATGCCCTCACTCTACAAGTTGGGGAGTTTTTAGTAACTATGTTTATCTTTCCCCTAGAGTTTTAGTTGTTAATATGTAGTCCAAGTGAGGAGAGAAAAAATGTGAGGTGTAAGTTGTTAAAATTATTAAAGAAAAAAGGACTTAGAATCTATGTAAAATATGGGTGGCCTTCCTATAAAGGTTAAGGTAGGAAGTGCAGGGAACTCATTCAAAATTAGGAAATTTGAGGCTACTTCAAAAAGGGACACTTAGATAGTTACATTATGGCAATGAGGGTTTTAATAATATGTTATTCATAGTATTTGGGAACTCATCAATTTAAGGCCATGTCAGTATTAAGAACATTAATTCATGGGAACTCAAAACCTAATTGATTAGGAAACTAACTTGAAATGCACAAGTGAACATGTTGAAAGGAAGAGTGATGAGGACTACATCAAGTAAACAAAAGAATATATTTATTCAAAAGGAGAAATCGGTGTCCATGAAATCAAATAATTCATATGATTATCTTTCTTTGCCTTCTCCTTTTTCTATTATTATTCTTTTCTTAATAATTTTTCTGACTCTTGAAGGTCATTTTGTTACCTACAATCATTATCATATTCCCCTTGTAATTTTAATGACACATTATTATAAGGTTAATGTCCCCTTATTCTTGTACTCTTCCCTTAGCTACAAATTTTCAAAATGTGACAATATACCCCTTCATTAGGGTCTTATCTATGTCTCATACCATTATATCTACTTTAATTCCCCTAGTTTGCGTTGGTGTATTACATACCCCAAAAAAATTGTGAAAATTTGAGATCTTCTATTATTATTAAGGAAATAGGCATGACCCCCTCATTCAAAATAACCCAAAAATATATACAAAGAAGGAAACAAATTCAAACAACCTTCCTTCTGAAAAATAAAGAACCCTCTCATTAGAAGTTTTTTTTTCCTATGACCCCCACAAAAA
The DNA here is from genome assembly GCA_028749045.1 of Cupressus sempervirens. Taxonomy (NCBI): domain Eukaryota; kingdom Viridiplantae; phylum Streptophyta; class Pinopsida; order Cupressales; family Cupressaceae; genus Cupressus; species Cupressus sempervirens. Next base: position 248,244,300 of record CM053787.1, on the reverse strand, counting down.
GGAAGGATGCCTCTTCCAAGAATAGCCCTCTTAAAACCCTAAAATGTAGTAGGATTGAAAAATAGATCATATATGTGCAAAATTAGTTTTTTTTACGAAGAAAAAAAGTTGGATTATGGGGGAAAAATCCTATTTTTTCATAAAGAAGGAAGACTCTAGCTCTAGTGAATGAAGGTAGGCTAGAATGTAAAATAAATAGAGCAAATACTTCAAGGAGGAAGGTCGTAAAGATCATAATTAGGATGTCAAACAAGATGAAGGGCTTTATGAAATTGACCAACACTTTTTCCTAGAAAATCTAGAATATTCTAAATTAGAGAATGAGGACTAACATGTTGAGGGTGTTGAAACCAGAGAAGGGGAAATGGAGGAAACTCATATGGTGATATTGTAAAGGACATTTAGCTTGATGAAGTTTCCCATATGAAGGATAATCAAAATGAAGAAATCAAGATGAACGTAATCAAAACTCCCAACTTTGTCTAGCTTCTATTGGAAGACCTTGAAAATTAATTACATGGTTGTGCTCAAGGCTTGTAAAATAGGTTTAAATTCTAGACTTTATCACCAATCTTGAGTTTGGTGACTCTCTTGACTAGGTCATATTTACAACCATTAGAGGGAATAGAAACCTAAAGAAAATTTGGAAGTATAAAGATGGAAAGACTCAGCAAGAGTGCTTGATTGAAGATCCCAAAGACTTGAGTGAAGATCATAGGTACCCATTAGTGATTGGGAGGCAATTAAAAAAGTCTAACACATTTTTTTTCTCTTATTTTTTAATTTTTGATATCCCTAGGGCTCACTTTTTTTTAAATCATTGAGGACTTTGTTTAGCTATGTTGTTAGCTACATTTTATTTTTCATAGTACTAATAAGTTTTCTTCAGTAGGTTAAGTATTAATATTAGTTCAGTAATATGCTTGTTTTTCTTAATATTTTTGTTAATTAATAATAATAGTTTAGAAGTTCATTTACTCAAGAAAATGATGATTTTTTATTTTTCTTATTTTCCTTAAAGTTAGTGCATCAAGGATTATAATGACTGATGCTATGCAAAATTATTTGTTCTTGATTCTCAGATCTTGGGTTCTATTGCCATTTTTCTAGAATCACCAAATACGCAAAAGTCTTATTTATCAATCTATAGAAATCAAAGTGTGTTGAATTAAAAGTTTAAAAGAGCCTATAATTTATCATCTTTTAAGTAAATCTGTGATCTTAATTCTTCCAAAAAGTCACCAACTCGTCTCAAAAATTTGAATTTTCAATATCTACCACATGTGTCTCAAATGGTAGTAGGTTAATGAAAGATGCCAAAACAGATATTTTTGACAAAAAAATTAACATTCAAAACTCAAAGAGGTTAAGAAAAAATGTTTGAAATGTGTATTTCCATTCAAAATCTTAAGCTCTCATCTAAAAAATAGTTAAGAATGACCTCCCAAATGTGTATTCTAAACCCTGAACCTTAACCTCCAAAACTCGAGACAAGGTTAAACTTGAAGCCCAAAACACGTGTTTTGGGGATGATTGTTAACTTCTTTGTTTAAATACAATAAGTTAAGAATTGAAATGGTTAAAAAACCTTACAAAAAGGTATTTATTCAATGCCCATGCTAAAGTTAAAGAAAACACAAGGCATTTGAGATGAAACTTGTTACTTTTCAAGCACTACATCGACTGAGATCTTTTAGGAATTTAGTGAGAAAGTTAGAAATATTATGGAAAAATGCGTACATAGTATGGATAACCACCTTGTTATTATCCAAACAAGCATGATGTGATCAAGTAGAGACGGTGTGATAAAATGCCCTTGAAGCACAAGCGATGATATTTCTTAGAGTACGAAAGTAAAAGCAAATGAAAGTAAAAAAGGAATAAATGTTTTCATGAAATTATCTATAGGGAAATGTCAAAATTTATAATAAATATAAAACTAAATGGATGAATATATACTTTTGACAATTCTGTCAAATAAAATGAGGTGGGAGATACATAAGGCACAAAATGATGGATAATGGTAATCAAGAGAAGAGTCTTTCCAAGTGACTGATCAAGTCACACTAATGAGCACAATGAATATATTGGTTAAATAAACAATTCCTATGAATCCACTAGTTTAGTTGAATACTAAATCAAGAATCTCATTCCTATTTCATAGAAAAAGGTGGAAATATTGTTTCCTATGATGCCTAGTGCACATGAAACTCACATGGGTTACTTGTTGATGTAACAAAAAGTGCAAAAACCTTGTGAAACAAGGCATGGATATCATGTTGAAATCTGCTAGTTTCCCTTTGATCCAACCACCCACCTACCTGCCAAAAAAATTATACTCCATAGGAAGGTTTGAATTTATAAATGAGAGGGAAATTTTTTGAGAGAAGACAAAAGGAAAGAATGTTCATTCATTCCATATGGGTACAGAGACTAGTTGAAGAGAGGATATCTTTTAGAGAGTAGAAGGAAGGTTCAAGAAGTCAAGAATAAGATCAAAAGTTGTAGTAGCATAGGTCTTGATCTCCTTTTTCTTTCTATGTTCATTTTGTTTTCCCTATTATAGTAGTGATTACTACAAGTTTTATTGCATGTAGCCTTCTAGTGTTGTAAGTTTATATTACAAATAGAAGTCATAGATTAAAGTATTTTTATTCTAGTTGAAGTCATATGCTCCTAGATTTGTAATACTTGAATTAGTTTTTGAATAGAAAGCAAGCATGAATGTTAGTCAAGCCAATCATTTGTCTTATTATTGTCTCATTTCTATCTATTCTACATTGTGTTTAGTATTTGAGAAGAACAAAGTTGCATGTTCCTTGTTCTTATCTCTATGTTTTAATGGTGGAAGAAATTAGACTATAGTTCAGTCATCAAGTAACTCGGTATCCTTGTTAATCAAGTTGTCTTCCATCACTCGCTTCTAATGTTGACCTAGTCCTTCTTATGTTTACCAAGTCATTTGGTCTTAGTGTTGACCGAACTTACTTGGTCTCTATATTAACCAAGCTCACTTGGTCCCCTTCCTAGCCAAGTTGATTGAGCTCACTTGGTTCCTTTTTCAATCAAGTTCACTCATTGTTGTGTTTCAAAGCTCTTTCCTTTGAAGACTAATTCACTCAGGTCCCATTTCTACTAAGCAAATTAGCATTACCTATCTCTCAGCTACTTAAGGTGCCAAGTAACCCTACACTCACTCTTTCTTTTTTTATTGTCGAGCAATTTCTTTTTGTGAAGCATTTCACATGGTATTAGAGCCTTAAGGCCCCACATCCTCGTAAGTTTGAGCATTTCTTTCTTGGGTATTTGACATGGCAGGAGATGCAAGAAAGACATGGAAGCAACCACCATCATTTAATGGATAGAATTATGATGTTGGGGCAAAGAAAATCAGAACCATTGTGGTTGTAAATAATATATGGGAGTTTGTGATGAATGGGTCCATTGATATAACTGATCCAGAATAGTATGCTACCCTCAAAAACCCTCAGAAGACTTGGCTAAAGGAGTCAAGAAGAAGGGCTCCAAAATCCCTAAGCCTAATTGAGGCAACAATGACATTGACTATTTTTCCTAAGATAACAGCAACTAACTATTCAAAGGAAGCTTGGGATATTCTTGAGACAAACTTCAAAGGAACTGATAAAGTTTGAGTAGAGAAGCTTTCGATGATTAGAAGGGTGTTTAAGAAACTTCAAATGAAAGATAGTGAACCTATTACAGATTTAAGCTCAAGAATCTCTACTTTGATAAACCATCTTAAATCAAATGGAGAAGAGCATGATGAGAAAAGGATAATGGAGAAGATATTGAGTTTTACCTCAAAAATATGACAATCTTGTGATGACCATTAAGGAAGCAAAGGACTTTAGCACATTGAAAATAGACAAGTTGATGGGAACTCTTCAAAGCCATGAGCATCAGATTAATAGGTCAACTACAACTTCCCAAGAGAAACCTTTCAAGGCTCAAGAATATTCAAGAGGTAGGGGCAGAGGAAGAAATGACTTTGATAAAAGTCATAGAAGAAATGGTCAGAGGAATTGTAGAGGAGAAAGTTGAAGATGAGCATGTAATTAAGAGGGAGCAAGCATCTCTCAAAACAACTCTAGAGGAGATAAGAAGAATTACAACTATAATAAGAGCAATGTAGAATGCTACTACTATCATAAGTTAGGTCATTATGCAAGTGAATGCTAGAAGAAGCAAGGTGATTAGTCAAGATAAAATGCAAATGTGGTTGATGTGAATATGGGAACTACAAACAATCCCATAGCCTTCATCATGTGTAACATTGGTGAAGAAGGCAGCCCTAAGGTATGGTACATGGACAACATTTGGAGAAAGGACATGAGTGGTAATGAAATTTTATTTTCTTTCATTGATAGAAATTTCAAGTTTGGAAGTAAAATGGGAAACATTGGAACTATTACAATTGTGGGCAAAGGATCTATCATGGTCTTCACCAAACAGGGTGAGAAGAAGGAGATACAAAATGTTTATTTTACCTCGGGTATGAAGCACAAATTTTTGAGTGCTGGACAACTCATTCAAAATGATTACAAGGTACTAATGGAAAATGACAAGTGTGTCAATCATGAAAATGATGGGAGTAAGAAGATACTTGCAGTAGTGCAAATGGCAAAGAACCAGATGTTGTCATTGAAGATAGAGACATATTTATCTTATCAAGTAAGTGTTGCACATCCCAAGAATGCAAGTACAATAGTACATCAAAAATCAACTCTTAGGAGCATGATTGGAGACCCCTTCAAGTTATGGCATCACAAGTATGGACATCTTGGTTTTTTTTATCCAAGAAAAGAATGGTAGATGGTTATCTAACATTTTAGATTCATGTGACAAGTGTGGGGCTTGTATTTTGGGTAAGCAACATAGGCTTCCCTTTAATTTTGGTAACTCTAGAAGGGCAAGGGAACTATTAGAATTGGTGCATTCTAATTTAGTTGACCCTATGAAAATCATTTCTATTGGGGACAGTATTTATTTCATGACATTCATAGATAATTTTAGTCATAGGACATGGGTGTATTTCTTGATAAACAAATCTGAAGAATTTAATAAAATTGTTCAATTTAAAGCCCTAGCTAAAAAGGAATGTGGACATTATATGTAAAAGTCCTAATTTTAGATACAGGAGGGGAGTATACCTCCAATTTGTTTGTAAATTTTTATAGGAGGAATGGCATCAAGAAGGAGCTTACAATCAATTATACTCTATAGAAAAATGGAGTAGTAGAGAGGAAGAATAGGACCATTGTTGAAATCACAAGGAGCATGATAAAAGAAAAGGGGCTCTCTACTGAATACTAAGGAGAAGCTATAGCAACAACTTAATAAATAGGTTTCCTACAAAGGCAATCCTAAAAAGATTCCTCTTGAGGCATGGTCAACAGACACATGGATAGTTGAGCACTTGAGAGTGTTTGGATCTATAGCATATGAACATATGCCAAAGAAACATAGGGAAAAACTAGATGAAAAAGGTGTGAATTACATCTTCATAGGTTACAGCTCAGAATCAAAGGGCTATAGGTTATATGATCCAATCACTAAGAAGATCATCATTTCAAGAGATGTGGAGTGTCTTGAAAATTAGTTATGGGATGTCTCAGTGGATGAATCTTCAAGCACTTCAAGTAAAGTGCCGACTATATATGAAGAAGATGAAATTGGTGATTAGCAAGATGATGGAGCAATAAATATGTATGACTCTAGACAAAGAAAAAAAGGCAAGAAAACCCAAACATGCAAAGTTTCAGCTCCTAACAGCTCAAGACAACTCTGATTTGGTATGCATAACAATAGTAGTAGCAATATTAAAAATTTAGATCCCACTTTCACCTTCCTATTTCCAAGAAAGACTAAGAGTTTAAGGGAGGTATACCAAGAAGAAATGTATGATGAAGACGATGATGAGAGTGTTAATTTTATATTATTTTCTCATAGTCCTCCAATGTATTTTGCAAAAGCTATGAAAGAGTAGAAATGGTGTAATGCCATGGATGAGAAAATAGATGGTATAAAGAGAAATGAAACATAGGAGTTACCTACTTTTCCTCCCAAGAAAAAAGTAAATCGAGTTAATGGGTTTACAAGACCAAGTGCAATGATGAAGAAAAAATAGATAAGCATAAGGCTCGATTAGTGGTCATGGGGTAAAAGCAACAATATGGTAGAGATCATGATGAGACATATGTCCCAGTTGCAAGAATGGAAACTGTGCACACTATCATAGCAATTTTAACCTATCACAAATGGAAGGTATACCAAATGGATGTGAAGTCCACCTTCTTGAATAGTATATTGAAAGAAGATGTATATCCAGAGTAGGAATATGGTTATGAAGTTGCAGGCAAGGAACACAAGATGTATAGATTGAAGAGATCTCTGTATGGGATCAAGAAAGCTTGATGTCTAGCTTCACAGACATGGTACAATAGGATTGACTCATATTTAATGAGAAATAGGTTTAGCAAAAGTGATGGTGAGTCCACTCTCTACATCAAGGAAGAAAATTGTAAGGTTTTGATTGGTGTATTGTATGTAGATGACTTAATCTTCATTGAAATAATAATTTTCTAATTGGTGAGTTCAAAGAGGCCATGAAGAATGAATTTGAAATGATAGACCTAGGTCTCTTGAATTATTTTCTAAGCATAGAAGTAAAACAAATGCATGATGGCATCTTCATCTCTCAAGAAAAATATGCAAATTAGATCTTGGAGAGATTCAAAATGTAGAACAGTAACTCAGCCCCAACACCAACAATAATAGTTCTAAAGTTGAGTAAGGAAGATTGCAGCAAAAATGTGAACTAAACATTATACAAATTTATGGTTGGAAACTTGATGTATTTGATAGAAAGTGAATCTAACATGATGCATGCAATAAGTTTGATTTTAACATTTATGGAAACACTTAAGGATTCTCCATTGGTAAAAGGAAAAGAAGATCCTAGGTTATGTGAATGGTACTAAGGGATTTGGTATTTTGTACACTATTAATAATGATTTTAAGTTGATTGGTTACACTAATAGTGACTGGACTAAAAGCCTAGATGATAGGAACAAAAATTTTGGTTATATATTTCATATGGACTCGGGTGCAATTTCATGGGCATCCGAGAAGCAACCAGTTGTTGCTCAATCTATAGTAGAGGCTAAATACATAGCAGTGAATGCAACTACATGTCAAGCTATTTCGCTAAGGAGAATATTGGAAAATTTAAATAAAAAGCAAGAGGATCGAACCAAAATCTTTTGTGACAACATTTTCTCAATTGCATTATCAACGAATCTAGTCTTCCATAGGAGAAGGAAGCACAATGAGATCATATATCACTTCATTAGAGAGCTAGTGGAGAATGGAGAAATCAAGATGGAATTTTGTAAGTTTGAGTAGAAACTAGTAGACATATTCACCAAGCCATTGGGCATAGCAACTTATATATGCCTAAGAAGCAACCTTGGCATAGTTGATTTGGATTAGGTGCAATCCTTGCATTGTTGGCTTGGGACAAAGGGGGAGTCTTGAAATCTATTAGTTGCCCCTTAAGCCAACCACCCACCCACCCATCAAAAACATTAAACTTGGTAGGTAAGTTTGAATTTCATAACGAGAGTGAAACTTTTTGAGACAAGATAAAAGGAAAGAATGTTCATTCATTCCATACTACTACAAAGGTCAGTTGAAGAGAGAAGAGGTTTCAAAGAGTAGAAGGAAGGTTTAGGAAGATTAGAAGTTGCAGTAGCACAGGTCTTGATCTCCTCATTCTTTGTATGTTCATTTTGTTTGTCCTATTGAAGCCTTGATTGCTTCAGGCTTTATTGTAGGTAGCTTTCTAGTGTTGTAAGTTTATATTACAACTATAAGTTGTAGGTTAAAGAAATTTGATTCTAGTTCAAGCCATATGCTCCTAGATTTGTAATACTTGAATCAATTTTTGAATAGAAAGAAAGCAAGTAGGCATATTAGTCAATCCAGTCATTTAGCTTATTGGTGTCTCATTTCTATCTATTCTACATTGTGTTTCATATTTGAGAAGAATGGAGTTACAAATTCCTTGTTCTTATATCCACGGATTCCATTGTTGCTGAGCAACTTGGCATTGCCTATCACTCGACTACTTAAAGGTGCCGAGTAACTTGGCACTCACTATGTCTGTTTTATTGCTAAGAAAAATTTCGCTGTGAAGTTTTTCACATATCAATCAATACACAATGGATACAGTTTGTGTGAAGTGATGTCAACATCATATAAGGTAAAAATACAAGAAGCTAATGCAAAGCTCCTTTTCCGTGGGAAGAGACATGTTATATTTTTCCCTGGTAAATCAAGGGGCGCATGTTAACTATTTGACATAGTGCTATAACATGATGTCATCTCATGGAGTGCAAGTATTTCCCGATACGCACAAGGTTGCCTTAAATATATATAATTAATAGTCACATAGCCATATTTTATAACCTTTTCCAACACTTCCCGTCATCTATTGATGTGAAAGCATCGCAACAGATTGAAGAAATTAGTTTTTGAAGTAGAATCATAGACATGGCATGTGAATCATTCCAATACCGCTCTAGAGAACATGACGATGGATTTTGCCAAACGAACAAGGAGATGTGATAAGCGATGAACACATTATTTCTTCCAGCCAGCTATAAATACAAAGATGGTAGAAATATCGAATATATATTGAATGAAATCATTCATAGCAGATAGGGGAATGCCTGTTAATCACACTTGGCTATTAATGCAAAAGGATTCTGCAGATGCTTAGCTCGGTGGCTAGCATGTTGAGCAGTTCATAAAACATCAAATCTTGAAGGTGCTGATAGGACAAGAGCACTGATTACCAGCATGGAAATCATTTGGAAAGATCCACATAATTGTATGAAGATGCCCACTTGAACTACAGTATGATTACAGAGTAGTAAATTGTTTGATCAGATGTTAAAATTAAACATGGTTCAGCGACAAGATTTTTGGTGAATAGTACTGATTGGCAACATTTTATTGAAAAATCTAAACATATAAACTTGGTGCTCGATGCACATTTCCACAACCTTTGCTAGCTTCTTACCTACTCAGACCATTTTGGGAACATTGAAAGAATACATGAATGGGATTGGATTTAGATTCATGGAGTAAAAGGCATAGGATCTCGAAGGATGTCGATTCATACAATGTACCATAAATAATTTAATTCAAAAGAGTTTCAAATTTCAAACAAATCAAAATTCATGGAATGCAATGATCACAGAGTACTCATGCATAGGTAGGTGTAGAGGAAAATGCACCCGCCATTGCCATCTCTCTGTTTTTGTATGCAAAAACTAGAGCTTTAGAACTCGGTAGTTATTTCAATCATATCGCAAGGAGCATGTTGTGGGTTGTTTGATAAGATGTCTTCAAAGGCAACCCCAAGTATTTGACAAAATGCCGCCATACTTTATGGAGGAAGGCCACACAAATAAAGTGAATTGATTATAGTATATACACAGGACATGCCTGATGGAATTACAAAAATTCCCTGAGGATGAAAGATCATAGGGGTGATTTAGAATGCCTGACGAACCCATCATCAATACAGTAGCTGGAGAGCCATTCTTGTCTTCATGTTTGGTTGCAAGCCCACACTTCTCTGATTATCGCTCTTGATCTTTATTATGACATCAAAGAAATATCGTGGAAATGTTGCCAATTCTCTATCATTGGTGAATTGGGATTGACACGAAGAAGGTTTTCCAACGCTATATGTTTCTCCAATGAATTTCATTGGGATCTTCTCTGAAGGGTTTAAAAGAATTCTTCATAACTTTACAAGAATTCTTCAACAGGTTGTGAAGAAAAACACGTGGGAGTCACATGTTGAAGCATTTCGATAATTGGTTGAACGGTGAGCTCCATGTTGAGTTAGAAACTATCTGGTACGTCGAAGGGAGAACATTTTGTTTGTTCAAAGTTAATGTTCATGTGACAATTGATCTATCATAATATGAAATAAATCACCACATACAGATGAATATATTTCTGATAAAAAAATCACTGGAATATGGTTGATTGAATGATGAATGTTACCCATGTGAAACTCAAAGAAGTTGCAATGCATTCATGTAAGTTTTTCATTGCGGAAGAATGGTGGATATATGATGAAAATTTAGATGAAGAAATGCTTTGACATAGTCCAAGTTTTGATTCTTCATCAAAGTTAAGACTACAAGAGTGTCATGCTTTAAAATAGTGTTTTTTATCACTTTTGGCCATATGTTAAGGATTTGACCATTCTTGGTTAATTTTATTGAGGTAAATTAAACTTTCCCAAATCATGTAAAAGGGAGTTTATTATTAATCATAGAAGGATAGTTGTTAACCTCAAACCTATAAAAGAAATTATTTTGCTTTGTATTGGGCTTTCTAAAACTTTGTAAATAGAGAGGAGAACTTTATTCCTTAAGTAGTATTGCTTCATTTATTGAGAACCAGGTTAATTTGAAAGTATTTTAAATACCTTTAGTAGTTCAAATTATAATCAGTTACGTTAATTGTAGGAGGATATAATATTTTATTCTCTCTCTTTTGTAAAGGCAATTAGTTAGTCAATAATCTATTCTATAAGATCAAGCACATTTCTTGGTATCTTGGAAATGTACCCGTGATATAGAAAGTTAATGTTACTTTCATTTGAAACCTATATTAGTAGTTCATTGGTATTTTATAATGGAGTTTGAATCTTTATTAGTATGAGTTCTTGGTAGGAGTTTGTATATTCTTTGAGCAACAATGAAGTGTTGCAAATCTTGATACTTATTTTTATCTCTAACCTTTTAAAAGCTCAAAATTTACATCCTACAAGGGAGATGCTCCTCTAAATGTGGAGGAAAGTCATGTATCAAGTGCCTATCCAATAGTTGGGAATAGTTTTCCACATACACTCCATTGGACCAAGTTACATCATTTTCAAGGGAATTTTTTTTTACCAACAAATTTTTGGAGACTCTGTTAGGTAAACAAACAAGAAATATTAATAAATGACCTATGACAAAGCAAGATGATGTTACTGCATAAGAATGTGCTTCCTATTCTCGAATCGAATCTTGGTTTCCAAGACACACAAGAAGGTTTTATTTCAGATTTATACACTATAGTCTAGAGGTTTAGACAATGTCCTTAGAAATATCATTACGTGAATTGAGAAGGAGGAGGAGGAGGAGAAGGAGAAGCAGGAGGAGGAGGAGGAGAAGACAAAGAAGTCATCTTATAAAGAGGTCCTATTGTTCAAAATACTATGGTGATTGAAATAATAGTTAATATTCTAAGAAGAAACATGAAAAATGTTTGTCACATCCAAGATTAAGTAAACAATAATTAGTATGCTATATGATAAAAGGTATGTTCCATTGAATGAAGATTGGTGATGTTGTTTAAACAACTTATATTCCTAAATATTTTACATGTTGGAAGAAGCAATCTCCTTATGAGCCCATACAAGGTTAATTTCTTGAAGAAATTATATTGTAGAAGGAGGCTAGATCCTAGAATGGTTCATCCCCACTTACTTTAAATTTCGTGAAAGATTGAAGAAGAAGATGAAAAATATTATGGTTTCCTTTCTTGTGATCAAGAACCCTTTTTAGAAAAAGGTTCAATATATAAGATAAAGAAGGTCTTGTTGAAAATGTCTTTGATCTAAATCAATGATGAAGAATAATAAGAATGTCTCTCATACCCCTGTGTCTCAACAAAATGATATTCTAGTTGATCCTTGACAAAAGAGATTCCTAAAGAGTCTCTGTGGTGGCAAGAAGTTGGCTCTAGAAAATATTCATACTTATCTCCTTTAAACATCGAGAAATATTGAAGCAAGAGAAGGAGAAAATAAGTAATTCCTTTCAGATGATCATGATGATGATATTTCTACTAAATCTTTTGTTCAACAGAATCAAGGTGGGAATCATTTTCTCACTGATGGAATACCTCGCAAAAAGAATATTGAAAGAGATTCGTCAAAAAGTGCATAAAAAGAAAATATAAAGAAGTAGGTGAATTAGAAAAGGAAATTTGTATTTATTATTTTCATAAACATTAGAAATATCTCCAGGGAAAAGAAGGAGCTTGAAGAAGAAACATCAAATTCTTTGCATACATTCTTGCAACAATCAATTAAAGGGAATGACAAAGGAGTATCAGAAGATGAACCTCACATGGTTTTCATTCCAACATGGTGTTTGGAGGCCTCAAATGGTGACTTCCTATGTGGAGAAGATTTTCCTATCCATCCTTCCATGATCACTCAAGATGATGAATCTATTGACAAAATGAATACTCTAGACCTTATGGCACAATCTAAAACCACTACCATTGATGGAGATAAAAGAACCAATGAACCTCTATAAATATTCACTTTCCCTATGGAAATGGGCACCTTTACATTTGATGACATTGATGAAGTTTTACTTAAAAGATTGGTAGATAAAAATGATAAAAATCAGCTTCAAGGAAAAGAAGATGAATCATATAATTTCCATTCATTATCATGCATGCCACCCAAATATCAATATTTCATGTTTCATGAAGAAGAATTAGTCATTCAAAATAACACATACATCATTAAACATATTTAAAATGAAAGTTAAGGATATGACAAGAAGTGCCTCTAATCTAATGGAACTGAAATTAACATCCTATTGATTATTGAAAGTTCAAGGAAATATTATTTTTAAGTTTTTTTCATCAAATAGGAAATCCTATGTCAAAGAACTACTATCAGAAGAATAACCACAATGAAAGGAGTAATGAGTTAGCAGAGGATCTTATGGAGGAATTCGATGAACGAAACTCTTATAATGTTTACTTTAATGCTTTGTTTTTAAAGGAAGACATTTCTATTGATTATTCTCAAGTTCGTATTCAAAACCAAGGATCAAGGACCATAGTTCCATTGTTTTCTCCATGTCACAAATTATATGAAGGAAATCCAATACAAGGTTTGATCTCTTCTAGTCTTAACCACTAGAAGGTCCTTTAGATAGAGAATTTTGATATCAATGGATAGGAACATGAAGTTATGACTAACAATGTTGAAGATAGCATTAATGTAACTCAAAAGTTCCTAATTAAAGACTCGTAATGATCTTGTGGAAGATGAGGAAAAGAGAAGAAAATATGTTTATCATCCTAAATTAGTATAATCTTTCACTATAAAAAGGATACAAACCATGGTTCATGATATTAAAAGAAACTTGTCCAAAATTTTGATGGTAATATGGATGAAATAAGAATTTCATGTAGAAAGCAGATGATGAGAGACACAAATTCATTATGATTTGATAAAGAAATTGTTGGTATAAGAGGTATTATCAAAATGATTTGTCTCCATGAATGCATTACTCCTTATCATTGTCTTGGTATTTTAGACAATATCTTTCTCAATAGTGCATTATCCTTTCAAACTTTTTCTTCTATTGCTGAATCATTCTTGATTGAAACACAAACATCCATTGCAATAATTTCTCCTAAGTTGGCTAAATGATAGAATGGATCAATTAAGAGAATTTATACTTTATTGCTTCATTGACATAAATAAGAAGGAAATATTGAGATGACATCTCACGCTACAAAAGCATCATACCTTGGAGAAATGTGTTATGATCAAGGGATTGGAAAATGAAAAGAAGAGGGTTTTGATGATGATGCTCTTTTAAAAGAATTTCCTTTGCATAAATATCAACTAATGATCAATTTTTCAGATTAGATGGACCTATTAGAGGATGTGCACACCATGGTGGAAAGAGTGATTGTTTCTTCCTGTAAAGAGGACCAAATGGGTGATCGAATAGCAGAGGAAGAAGAAATGCATCATGAGAAGATTCAATCTAATAGGGATGTGCATCCAAGTTGGAATAATTTTATAGAAGGTTTAACCATGATCATGCTAATGGAAAAGAAAGCGTGTCTCATGTCAAAAATGAGTTTAAGACTTCATGATGACCGATTGCTAGAAATTCTAGGAGAGGTCTTGCCATCTAGAGGAGAAGATTAGAGATGCATTCCTAAACATGTGAGAACCTTATACAATTTCAACTCTTTGAAAATGAAGTCATGAATGACATGTGACAAGAAGGAGAGTTGAATATAAAGTAAGATATTTTTCATGAGAGATGGTTATATGGATACATTCCTTTATCAAGATATTTGAAGCAGGCTAGGAATCTAATCTAGTTGGAATTTAAGGAGCAAACTTATATTTGAGTCCATAGAAACCTGATAGTTGCAACATGTTAGCACACCATGGTATTTATTTTCTTTAGCCAGGGAATGGATATGCATGATTATACTTTGACTCAGTGTAAGTAGGGACACCTGCCTTGTACATTGTAATGCCTACTGCTAGTTGACTTTTCTGATTTGTTTTGACTGGATTCTTTTAGGCCTATTCTATTATTATGTTTTATGATTATCAGCACTTGTTTACTGAAACTATTTAATGGTATTTCATATTTAGTTGATATATGTGTTTAGTTACTTTAGTACTAGTTATTTCTATTATTTCATGAGTGTTCAATGATGATATATATGATCATTTAGTGACATTCAGTTATTTGATGATGTTAGTTAGATGAATGATTTTTATGTAGTTTATATGGTTACTTACCCCATACTTGCATGTGTATGGTGTACATGTATGTTTTCTTTATGTTTGACATTTTTTATGTGGTTGAGGAAGGGAACTATAGTCACCTACTAGTCAGGATCTACACAATGCAGTATATTCCACCATTGCCTATTTAGTTCAAAATATATGTGTTTGTACATGCATGGATTGTATGTAGATTGTAGGAGCTGAGTATTGACTTCCCTAAATTTCTAAGATCAACATACCCTATTGCAATATTTCAACGGTATAAAAGGGGAGATAATTCTTGAGTTTGAATCCTAAATCCTAAACCAATTGTCCTTGAAAATAGGACAAGTATATTATTTGTTTAGTGATGTCAACTCATGATTTTGACCCTTAAGTCTAATTTTGTTCTTTGTCTTCCGTTGAGTTGTCATATTTGGTTTTGTGGGTCTATTGTGATTTCTGTTATAATTAAATCAAATTAAAAGATAATTTAATGGAAATTTTAAAAAAGAAAATTTATTATTTAATTATATTTAATTAATTAAGAAATTAATTAAATAAAAGAATTAAATTGAAATATTTTATTCAAGTTCTATTTTTGACGTATTTATATTTATTTTATTTAATGATAATTATTTAGGAGTTTTATTGTAATAATAAACTCAAAATAATGTTATTAGTTAAGTTGAGAAATATATTATTAAAAAACTCTCATGAATTGATTAAATAAAAGAATGAAACGTAAAGATAAAGTTATGGTTCTAATTTAGGCATACTTATATTTATTTAATTCAATGATTATTATTTAGGAGTTTTGTTTTAAATAATAAACTCTAAATAATATTATTATTTGAATTAATAAGTATATTATTAAAATGTCTCGTAATTAACTAGAGAGAGAAAATATAATTTAATAAAATTTATTTTAATTAAATTATATAAAGCTTATGCATGAAATTAAAATATAATAAATTAATCAAAGGGAGGAAGAAAATTAATTTAATAAAGATATTTTAAAATTGCTAAGAGTTGTGCTTGAAAAGGTAAAAGGTAATAAAGTAATAAATAGTAATTGATCAGTGAGTTCCCTCTCATGATTGCAGAATCAAAACCCCAAATTAGGGGAGAACTCTTTATTAGAGATCTAGACCTTATTTTTCAATTACATAGGTTTTGGAGAAGCCACTTTTTTGAGAACGAAGCTTTTTAGAAGGAAGAGGTTTTCTCACATGCTTCATGCATTTGTGTGTTTGCGTGTTACCATCAATTCTAGGTAGGATCTTCTAGTTTAATTATACTATGGATTTCCATTATTCAGACTTGTGACTTCTTCATGTCTAAATAAATCTATTTTCAAAGTTTTTAAATGTGGTTGAAAAATCCTTGTGTTGAAATCTTCTCTGCCTTATTCTTAATACATCTTTGAGCGAAGTACTTTGATTGAAACCCTTGTTTTAGAAAATTGAATTTTCGTTATAGAATTATTCGTGATTTAATCTGAAAACTTGTAATGAACTTATTGTTCTTTGTTTTGAAAACATTTGTGAATGATTATAGTTTTGAAATCTTTGTCTGATTGATTAGAAAATGGGATGAGGGTTTGGAAAGTTTCCATTTTTAGTAACTCTTTATTTTTGGAAAGTTTCTATTTTTGAAAAGTTTCCATTTTTTGTAAGTTTCTATTTTTGGAAATTTTCCACTTTTAGTAACATTCCATATTTAGTAAGTTTCCATTTTTGAAAAGTTTCCATTTTTAGTAACTTTCCATTTTTAGTATGTTTTCATTTTTATTAAGTTATCATTTTTGGAAAATTTCTATTTTAGCATGTTTCTTTAACAAAAGTTTCTATTTTTCAAAATTATCTATTTTTAGCAAGTTTTTATTTTTGAAAAGTTTCTATTTTTAGTAGGTTTCTATTTTTGGAAAGTTTATATTATTACTAGGTTTCGATTTCTAGCAGGTTTCCTTTTTGGAAAAGTTTTTCCAAAGTTTAATAAATTTAAAATTATTATGGTAATAATTGATAATTACAATGGTAATAATTGATAATAATTATTATTAATTTTAATAAATATTTTTAAAATTTGAAATTTAATTATTTGAAAATTTGATTTATTAAATTATTATTTAAATATAATTCTAAAGTAAATTAAAAATCAAAGAAATTAATTAGGAGAATTAATATTTTCTTTTATAAACTTGGATGTGTTTATATGGTTCAGACATATGAAAATGATTTGTAATACTAGGGAAATTTTATTATTCGAAATCTTTAGTAATTTTAATACTTTGAGAAAATGAAAACTAAAACTTTGATTGAGACCGAAAACATTATCAACTATAATATTTGGAGATGAAAACTTGGAAACCTATAAGTGAAAATTAAATATGCGTGTTTTCCAAAACCTAATGTATTATGATAGGTTACTATTGTTTGTTTTGTATGAGACATGTAATTTTATTGATGTTGGGTTTTGGGGTTGACTTAGCTTTGACCAAATCAAGATGTTAACCAAAGGCTTGGGAGTTCTATTTTGTGATGTCATGATGATGTTTTGATCATGATCTTTTATATTCAACCATGGTAATGTGTCTTGTATGCTCTATGTGGTGTTTTGATTTATTGATTTTTATTGCTTTCTAGTGTTCTTATGTAAAACTAAGGTAAATTGTGTGACCTATTTGATATAACCTTTGAGTCTTCGATCAGTTGTCTTTTGATTACTTTTAATTCCCTTGTATAATAATGTGTTGATTGTATGATTTATTCTTGATGATATCATGACATGGATTGGTTTATGTGTACTTTGTTGGATTAGTCCTGTTAGGATGATCATTTTAGTGATGCTTGGATTTTGATCAGTGATGTTTCAATGCTTTCTAGTTGCTTGTTTAAGAACTGATGTATGGTTTATGGTCATTTGAGACCTTTTGATTTATTGAGCTAAGGGTAGGTTATCTATATGACATGTTGGCAAGTGTCTTGTAATGGAGGTTGAGGCCCTAAAAGGGCTTACAGGTAACCCATTGTAGGTTATTTAAAAAGTGATAACATTTCATTAAAGGGGTTTAAAATGAGTTAATGAGATATTGGTAACACAGAAAGTCCCTAGGGGGCCAAAGGATTAAAAGGCTAGCTGGGTAACCTTGGAGCTGACTCATTAGTATGCCTTGTTAGTCTGAAAGGATACTAGTGCCACATAGAGTCACTAGAGGGGACAAAGGATTAAAACACTAGCTAGGTAACCTTAGAGTTGGCTCATGTGATGACACTTTCCAACATGCTGAAGAGATTTCCTACCTATCTGTATTGCCCCTAGGATTATTTGATACTTGTGTCATGGTACCCTTTGAGATAGTTTTCTTTTAGGTGATTCCTTGAACCTAGATGTTGGTTTTGACTTTTGAGTTTGTTATCTTATTTGGGACTTGAGTTTATCTCCTCAATGTGGTGGGAGTGGACCTTTTTGACTTCCATGAGGTCAAGTGGTAGCTTTTTCTTATACCATTGAGATCTGATTATCTGATGTTGCTACTAAATGTGTTTGTGTAGATGTTCCTTTCTATCTCAACTTGTATTTCTATGATGGATGGTTATACCTTTTGTATGTTGGAGTTGATGAAATCCAACTCCAAAGACACCCAAGATCACTTGCATGCAATAACCTGTCAAAGGGAAGCCAAGGAAGGAAGAGTGTGGAGCTAGGGAAAAACCCTAAATGGACATGAGAGAGAACAAGATATTGCAACACAAAAAAATGTATTTTACAATATGATGAATGTGATATGAGTTACAATGAGGAAGCTTGAATATAAAGAGCTCGAGGAATCTCCTAGAAAAAGCTAGAAGATGCTAGGAGATAAGTGTGACAACTAAGCATACATCCACATGAAGTGAAAAGTCTTTGAACAAGGTGTGAGGATAAGTATGACTTATGAGAGAACAAACTCTTGTATTGTCAACAACTTATAACTAACTCCTAGGCTACAACTAATTAATAAAATGCATTTACCTGAGTAAGCTTAAGTAAATAGAATAAATAATTAATAAATAATTATTTACTCTAACACCCCCCCTTAAGTGCAACTTAGAGAAATTCCTTAAGCTCACAAAACTAAGAAATGCAGAAATGGGTCCTAGCAACAAGGCCATGTTATGTACCCATGTACAAATGCAACCTTTGAAAACGGGGAAAGAGAGAAAATCACGTGGGAAAAACCCTTCCCTAAAAAGAGGTAAGAACCTAGTGAAGAACTAAAGAAGCCTCCAACTAGGGAATGTCCCCTAAAATAGGAACAAGGAGTGATCATGGAGAACATCACTGAAGCATGAAGAAGCTGCAAAATCTGCCATGAGAAAGAAAATTGCTGATCTGAAGAACCTCCATGGAAGAAGAAGGCATAAACCAAGCATGTCTATATGGTAGATGATCCATCTCACTGAAATGCATGTGTAGCCATCTGGTACATTCACCTCGTATATAGGATCAACCACTAAATACATAGTTGACACTATCGAACCATCTAACTATGGATGCATTAGAATAATAGCATAACCCCCCCTTAATGCAGACAGGGTGAGATGACATGCAACTAAGAAGGTGGGCCAAAAATCTCCTATAGATGAACCAAGAATGATAAGAGAGGAAGAGGTAAAAACACCTATAAAGTCATGGTCACAACGATGCTGCATGGGAAAACAAGTGGAAGAAAGCCTAAAATAGCCCTTTTTTTAGTTGAAGTCCAAAGTTCAGTTTTTGACTCTAGAATACATATCTTTTGTATCCCATGTCAATTTTTTGAAAACGTTATATTTTTGGAAAGATGGTTTTGTCATCTTTTCAAAAATGTAGTTCTTTTTCTTAGATTTTGGCCCATTCTCTTTCTATCATGTTTTTGGTATTTTTTTATATGGTGGATATCTTGGGTGTTTTACGTCCAAAGATCATTTTCCTGGCATGGTTTCTTTTATTTTGGGCTGTCCTTTCTTTTGTGTCATGTTTTTTCTTATTTTGATCATTTTAGACATCATTTGTAAGCTCTTTTATATATGCACTAAGATAAAGTGTCACTTTTGCATTTTGAGTTCATGAATGTTGTTTTTGAGTCAGTTGTACATGCACGATTTTTATAAAGCACCATGGGGGGATAGTTGTTCATTGTTTTAGGCCTTCTCCCTTTGTCAAGTGTGTGTCCCTTCCACAACATTAGCACCATGCAGTGTCATTGTGATCGTGGCTTTATAGGTGTTTGTACCTCTTCCTGTCTCGTTGTTCTTGGTTCATATACAGAAGATGCCTATCATCTCACCCCATCTACATTAAGGGGGGTTATGTTGTAGCTTTAATAAATTTTTGGTTCAATGGTTTGATAGTGTGAACTATATATTCAGTGCTTGATCCTATATACAAGGTGATTGTAGTGGTTGGCTACCTATGTATATCGATGAGATGGATCATCTACCATATAGACACACTTAGTTTGTGCCTTCTTCTTCTATGGAGGTTCTTCAGATCAATAGTTTTCTTTTTTGATGACAGATTTTGTGACTTCTTCATGCTTTAGTGATGCTCTTCATGATCACTCCATGTTCCTATTTTAGGGAACATTTCCCTAGTTGGAGGCTTCTTCAGTTCTTCACTAGGTTTTTACCTCTTTTTGGGGGAAGGTTTTTCCCACGTGGTTTTCTCTCTTTCCCTATTTTTTGAGGTTGCATCTTTTGCATTTGTAAATAGGTACCTAGCATGACCTCGTTGCGAGGATCCATTTCTGCATTTCTTAGTTTTGTGAGCTTAAGGCATTTTCCTAAGTTGCACTTAAGGGGGGGGGGGGGGGAGAGGGTTGTTAGAGTAAATAATTAATACTTATTTATTTATTCTATTAGTTAAGCTTGATAGGTAAATGCATTTATTAATTGTAGTCTAGGAGTTAGTTATAATTTGTTGACAATACGAGAGTTTGTTCTCTCCTAAGTCATACTTATCCTCTCACCTTGTTCGAGAACTTTCCACCTCATGTGGATGTATGCTTAGTTGTCATACTTATCTCCTAGTGTCTTCTAGCTTGTGCTAGGAGATTCTTTGAGCTCTTTATATTCAAGCTCCCTCATTGTATCATCATCTCATTCAACATTGTGAATAAAATTTTATTATTTTGCATTATTTCTCTCTCATGTCCATTTAGGGTTTTTTCCAAGCTCCATGCTCTTCCTTCCTTGGCCTCCCTTTGACAAGTTATTACATCTAGGTGATCTTGGGTGTCTTTGGATTTGGATTTCATCAACTTCAACATGTTAGAATAAATAGTTAATAATTAATTATTTATTCTATTACTTAAGCTTACTTAGGTATATGCATTTATTATTTGTAGTCTAGGAGTTAGTTATAAGTTGTTGACAATATGAGAGTTTGTTCTCTCCTAAGTCATATTTATCCTCTCACCTTGTTCGAGGACTTTCCACCTCATTTGGATGTATGCTTAGTTATCACACTTATCTCCAAGCATATTCTAGCTTGTTCTAGGAGATTCCTTGAGCTCTTTATATTCAAGCTCCCTCATTGTATCATCATCTCATTCAACATTCTATTGTAAATACAATTTCATTATTTTGCATTATTTCTCTCTCATGTCCATTTAGGGTTTTTCCCTAGCTCCACGCTCTTCCTTCCTTGGCTTCCTTTTGACAGGTTATTTACATGCAGGTGATCTTGGGCATCTTCAGAGTTGGATTTCATCAACTCCAACATGGTATCAGACCCTTCCTGCTACTTCTTGGTTGAAGAATTTTTTAAGTCATGATTTGAAGTCACAAACCCTAGTTTGTTTGTGCATTTTTTCTTCAAATCAAGGGAACAATGAATTTTTGGAGCACATTGGGCCCAAATACAAATTGCCATTGGATCTGAAAGGTTGTTTGTAGTCAGGATTCATATAAAAATTTCAATTTTAGAGATAGGGCTCCAAAAGGAAAAAAAATTTAGGTCAGAGGGCTTTTGTATGGTCGTACGAATGATTGGCATGTAAAAAAATTTAAAAAAGACTGTGTCACTATCATCCCACCGTGAGGCCACCACCGCACCAATCGTATGCAGCCTGCAATGACTGCAGTAGGCAGCACCACCTCACACTCCATCATGGGCCGACTGCCACCGACCTGCCACCTCCATAAGTTTTGCACTGGCGATTATCTCCTCCAAGCCATTGCTGCCAGTGGATCTCCACCCCTATTTTCCACTCTGTCAGTGATCATAGGTCCAATGTCAGCTCTTCTTTAGTCCTCTACTCTAGATCCACCTGTACACTTAACTGACCAGTCAGCTCATGTGGAGGGTTATCTTGCTGACATGTTTTTGCATGTAGGTGATCTTGGGCATCTTTGGAGTTGGATATCATCAACTCCAAAGATGCCCAAGATCAGCTACATACAATAACCTATCAAAGGGAAGCCAAGAAGAGAAGAGCGTGGAGCTAGGGAAAAACCCTAAATGGACATGAGAGAGAAAAAGATATTGCAACACCAGAAAATATGTATTTACAATGTGCAAGAATGAGATGATGAAATACAATGAGGGAGCTCGAATATAAAGAGCTCAAGAAATCTCTTAAAGGAAGCTAGAAGACACTAGGAGATAAGTGTGACAACTAAGCATACATCCACATGAGGTGAAAAGTCCTCGAACAAGGTGAGAGGATAAGTATGACTTAGGAGAGAACAAACTCCTATATTGTCAACAACTTGTAACTAACTCCTAAACTATAACTAATAAATGCATTTACCTAAGTAAGCATAAGTAATAGAATAAATAAATAATTATTAATTATTTACTCTAACACCCTTCTTAAGTGCAACTTAGGGGAATGCCTTAAGCTCACAAAACTAAGAAATGTAGAATGGGTCCTAGTAACAAGGCCATGTTAGGTACCCATGTACAATGCAAAGAGATGCAACCTCTAAAAATAGGGAAAGAAAGAAAACCACATCGGAAAAACCCTCCCCGAAAAAGAGGTAAGAACCTAGTGAACAACTGAAGAAGCCTCCAACTAGGGGAATGTACCCTAAAATAGGAACAAAGAGTGATCATGAAGAGCATGACTAAAGCATGAAGAAGGCACAAAATCTGGCATTAGAAAGAAAATTTCTAATTTGAAGAACCTCCATGGAAGAAGAAGGCACGAATTGAGTAGGTCTATATGGTAGATGATCCATCTCATCAAAATGCATAGGTAGCTAGCCACTGTAATCACCTCATATATAGGATCAACCACTGAATACATATTTCACATTATCGAACCATCAAACCAAGGATGCATTGGAGCAATAGCATAACCCCCCCCCTAATGTAGATAGGGTGAGATAATAAGCAAGTGAGAAGGTGGGCCAAAAATCTCTTATAGATGAACCAAGAACGACGAGAGAGGAAGAGGTACAAACACCTATAAAGACATGGTCACAATGAAACTGCATGGGAAAACAAAAGGAAGAAGGACTAAAACAACAAACAACTATCCCCCCCATGGTGCTTTACAAAAATAGTGCATGTACAACTGACTCAAAAGCAACATTCATGAACTCAAAATGCAAAAGTGACACTGTGTCTCAGTGCGTATACAAAAGAGCTTACAAATGATGTCTACAATGATCAAACTAGGAAAAAAACTAACACAAAAGATAAGATAGCCCAAAACAAAAGAAACCATGCTAGGAAAATGATCTTCAAACCTAAAACACTCAAGATATCCACCATATAGCAAAAATGCCAAAAATATGATAGAAAGAGCATGGGCCAAAATCTAAGGAAAAGGACTACATTTTTGAAAAGATGACAAAACTAACTTTCAAAAAATATAACATTTTCAAAAACTTGACATGAGAGGCAAAAGAAAAGCTTGTTGGAGTCAAAAAGAAGACTTTGAAATTTGACTACAAAAAAAGTACAAAATTGCATCAAAACTTGAAAATAGCTACACCAATGTCTCCATCTTAGAACCAACTTTCTGACGCTTCTTTCAGATCGAAAAAATACCTCTGTATGCTCAAGATATGGCCAAAAAACCACAAGTAGGTCAAAATAACCTTGGAGAGGTGTAAGAGGATGATGCAAGTGATGTCATGCTAACATCAACAAAACACTGGCTTAAAGTTGACAACTAGACAGTCATTGCTACAAAAAAAGAATGCCACATGGATGCCACATGGCAGGTATGGAATACGTGGTAGGGCCACATGGAAAAGTGCCACATAGCACCCTTGCCACATGACAGTATGAAAATGCTAACTAAGATGCTCAGACTACCAATTGTGCACTGATGTAGATGCTAACAGGTGTGCTGATGATGGTGTCCACATACACAAGTGCAACTAACTTTGAGAGGAGTGACAAGTAGGTGATAAACTTTGGCTGAGGTGGCACTTTGATGGGAGAAGCCAATGGAGTTGTTAGGGGCACCATCGGGAGGAGATGACATAGGTGGGGTTGATACTGAGCAAAGGACTAGTGTTGCCTTGATACCATTTTAGAGTTGATAAAATCCAACTCCAAAGATGCCCAAGATTACCTCCATGCAATAACTTGTTAAAAGGAATCCAAGGAGAGAAGAGGGTGGATCAAGGGAAAAATCCTAAATGGAGATGAGAGAGAAAATATGCAAACACAAGAAAATATGTATTTATAATATGCAAGAATGAGATATTAAAAATACAATGAGGGAACTCGAATATAAAGAGCTCCAGGAATCCCCTAGAATAAGCTAGAAGACACTAGGAGATAAGTGTGACAACTAAGCATACATCCACATGAGGTGGAAAGTCCTCGAATAAGGTGAGAGGATAAGTATGACTTAGGAGAGAAAAAACTCTCGTATTATCAACAACTTATAACTAACCCCTAGACTACTACTAATTAATGAAATGCATTTACCTAAGTAACCTTAAGTAAATAATTATTTACTCTAACACCCCCCCTTAAGTGCAACTTAGGGAAATACCTTAAGCTCACAAAACTAAGAAATGCAGAAACGGGTCCTTGCAAGAAGGCCATGTTAGGTACCCATGTACAAAGCAAAGAGATGAAACCTCTGAAAATGGGGAAAGAGAGGAAACCACGAGGAAAAAACCTTGTGCCAAAAAGAGGTAAGAACCTAGTGAAGAACTGAAGAAGCCTCCAACTAGGGAATGTCGTCTAAAATAGGAACAAGGAGTGATCATAAAGAGCATCACTGAAGCATGAAGAAGCTACAAAACTTGGCCATCAAAAAGAAAACTATTGATCTAAAGAACCTCAATGGAAGAAGAAGGCATGAACCAAGCATATCTATATGGTAGATGATCCATCTCACCAAAATGCATAGGTAGTCAGCTACTGCAATCGCCTCATATATAGGATCAACCACTGAATACATAGTTCACACTATCAAACCATCAAACCAAGGATGCATTAGAGCAACAACATAACCCCCCCTTAATGTAGATAGGGTGAGATGATAAGCAAGTGAGAAGGTGGGCCATAAATCTCCTGCAAACAAACCAAGAGCAACGAGAGAGGAAGAGATACAAACACCTATAAAGACACGATCACAATGACCCTACATGGGACTAATGTTGTGGAAGGGACACTCACTTGACAAAGCAAGAAGGCCTAAAATAGAAAACAACTATCCCCCCCATGGTGATTTATAAAATAGTACATGTACAATTGACTCAAAAACAACGTTCATGAACCCGAAATGTCAAAGTGACACTTTATCTCAGTGCATATACAAAAGTTCTTACAAATGATGTCTACAATAATCAAAACAAGGAAAAAGCCGAGAAAAAAGAAAGTACAGCCTAAAACAAAAGAAACCATACTAGGAAAATGATCCTCAAACCTAAAACACCCAAGATATCCACCATATAGAAAAAATACTAAAAATATTATAGAAAGAGCATGGGCTAGAATTTAAGGAAAAATAGCACATTTCTAAAAAGGTGACAGAACTAGCTTTTCAAAAATATAATATTTTCAAAAAATTGACATGGGATGCAAAAGATATGCAAGTTGGAGTCAAAAATAGAACTTTGGACTTTAACTAAAAAAATAAGCAATAAAACTGCATCAAAACCTAAAAAATACCTACACTAATATCTCCATCTCAAAACTAGCTTTCTAGTGCTTCTTTCAGATTAGAAAAATACCTCCATATGGTTAAGTTATGGCCAAAAAACCAAGAGTATGTCCAAAATGACTTGGAGAGATGCAAGGGGATGATGCAAGTGACATCATGCTAATATCAGCAAATAGTGAGCTTAAAATTTATAGCATATGACCTATCACAAAAAAAAAAATCCACATGGCAATCCACACAGTAGTGCTACATGGATGCCATGTGGCAGGCAGACAAGGTGGTAGGATATGTGGCAAGGTCCATGTGGCACCTATGCCATGTGTCACCCCCACAACATGGTGACTAGGTGAAAAAAGGCCAACTAAGCTGGAAAACTATCAATGGTGCTAAGTTGGAGCCAGGCGATGGAGGAGCGATGCAGGAGCAGAGGAGTGGAAAAATAGGGGTGGCAATCTACAGTCGGGCAATGGGATCTAGTACAAACACAGGCAAAGAGGTGAGGACGAGTGGCAGTCGGGCCATGGCAGCCCTGGGTTACAATTAAGTTAATTATAAAATTGACATTAGCATGATATAAGAGCCTTCTTGTTGCTTCTTGGTTGAATTTTTTTTGAAGCCATGATTCAAAGTCACAAACCCTAGTTTGTTTATGCATTTTTCTTGAAATAAAAGTTTTCAATTTTGGAGACAAGGCTTTGGGAGGCAAAATTTTTATAATTTGGAGGGCTTCCATACAGTCATACAGATGATCGACATCAAAATGTTTTAAAAAAAAATAATACATCATCGCCGCACCACTGCAGGGCCGCCAACGGACCACATGCATGCTGCTCGTAGTGGTTGTAGTAGGCAGCGACACCTCGTGCTCCACCGTGGCCCAACCACCACTAACCCACCACCTCCACATGTTCTATGCCGATGGTTATCTCCTCTGCGCCACCACTATTGGTGGATCTCCACCCCTGTTCGCAACTTCGTCGATGATCACAACTCCAACGCTACTCCCATCCAGTCAGTAGCACACTCAGCTGCTGTGTCAGCCCTGATACCATGTTTGAGTTGTTGAAATTCTGCTCTGAGGATGCCCAAGATCACCTACGTGCAATAACCTATCAAAGGGAAGCCAAGGAAGGAAGAGCATGGAGCTAGGGAAAAACCCTAAATAGACATGAGAGAGAACAAGATATTGCAACACAAGAAAATATGTATTTATAATATGCTGAATGTGATATGAGTTACAATGAGGGAGCTCAAATATAAAGAGCTCAAAGAATCTCCTAGAACAACCTAGAAGATGCTAGGAGATAAGTGTGACAACTAAGCATACATCCACATGAGGTGGAAAGTCCTCGAATAAGGTGAGAGGATAAGTATGACTTAGGAGAGAACAAACTCCCATATTGTCAACAACTTATAACTAATTCCTACGCTACAACTAATTAACAAAATGCATTTACCTAAGTAAGCTTAAGTAAATAGAATAAATAATTAATAAATAATTATTTACTCTAACATTGTATTGTATTTGATTTCATAAATCTTACAAGATGATGTAATCTATTTCATTATGTATATTATTTCAGCCTCTCATACCCTATGACTTGTGCAATGGATGATTGTGCATTATGATTATTGGCATGTCGCATTCAAGATGACTATGTATTATTTAAATGGATTCATACTTTTATATTATTATTTGATGTCGATTTACTATATATTGGATTTAGTGTTGATTAAAATTAAATGTGATTCATTGTCATGGGACCCTTAACCTATATATGTGTTGTTGATGTATGAGTGTATGTTAATTGCTTCCGCTATTCTATAATTGTTGTTGTATATTATCTTTATCTTTAAAAAAGAAATGTTTTATAAAATTAGTGAAACTTTGCATTAATTTTTGGGGTCACATGGTGGGGAATTACATACATAGTCTAGTTAGGAGTTCTTGTTGTGTGCCCCATTTTTGGCTTGTTAATTCCTCTAGTAGGTCCCCTTTCTTGTTTCCATTTGGGGTGACTATATTTCCCCTTGATAAAGCACTAATCTCTTTTGCATATGGGTGAACCATGCATCCCCTCATAGTCCTTGTCTCTAGTTAGGTCAAGTTGTTGGGTGAATGCACAATGTTGGGTCACAATTCTGCAGAAGTCAATTATGTGGGATGAGACCTCTTTAGAAATGAGTAACCAATCTCTTAGAATTAGGTACCTGATTTTAAAAAATCATATAACCTATCTTTATTGGTCATTTTAATGCTCATTGGTATATGTGAGCCTGATTTATACCTAGAAATAGGAGCTTGTTTTGTGTTTTCTATTTAACCCCAATGTTGTTTTTCATTCTAATAGAAATACATTTACTAGTTTTGTATATGTAAAATTTTACATTTCCACTGTTAACAGTTTTATATTTAGATTAATTATTACTTTAAATTCTTGGCAAATTGAAATGCCATCTTATTTGATAGTTAGACGTTCATTTACATTATTATTTTGTAGATGTTCATTTTAAATATTATTATTTTATATTTTTCAATGCATTTAATTTATATGACCCTAATTTATGTAACATTGACCTTAATTTATGTACATCCTAATGGAACCCTACATAATGCACATAATTTGAAAACCTTGCTTCAATCCTACATCTAACTCTAAACCTTAATTTTCTAGCTCTATATATTAAGTTAAGTTTCAAACCTTATGTTCCTAACCCTACCATATAGACACTAAATTGTAAATGTAAATGTAAACTATGATGTTAGCCACCAATATCCATACCCTAATACTAAACCTATCCAAGTTTTATGAACTCGTACCCTAAAATATTATTTCTAAAACTTATCCATATAACCCTAATATTGTAGTTTAAGGTTATGTATGCATGTTTGAGTTGGATGTAAGTTCAATATTTTACATAGATGTATTAAAATTATAAATGGGTAAGTGTTGTATTCTATCAATTGTTCACATATGTTCACATGTATGAATTTATAAGATTATATTAAAAAATTAAGTTATAATTTACTTTAATTTTTAAATAATAAATAATCAATCTTCATGTATTAAAATAAATTCTAAATGATATATAAAATAATAGGTAAAAGTAATTTACCTAAGTTATATGAAATGATCTAGAGCTATGTACATGTATATATGTATATCAAAAAAAGAACTTGGTTCATATTCAATATATTCAACTTGAAAATTTCCTCTATCACCTCGAATAGGCCCCTAGAACTTGATAAGACAATACAGATCCATCAGCCTTTTAAATTTTTAGGCTAATTGCTAATGTCACAAGTTAATTTTGTTGTCTATATTTTACATATAACATAACAATGAAAATTTTCTTTTTAGCTTAAATATATACTAAATATCTATCATGAAAGTTTTTCTCAAAGGTAGAATTAGGAAGATCTAATCATACTCTATTACCATAAACCTTAGCCTTATCAAACTCTATCACAAATATTAAATCATAATGGAAAACAAGGTACAAAAACTTAATACTAATCGTGACATAGGCCTAAACTATTATCCAAAGCCTAACCCTATTAAAAATCACAACTTCAAACATAAAACTAACTATATTCGTATGTCTAACGTCAACCTAACCATAAGTGTACAATAAAAATCTAAACCCTAAACATAAAACTAAGTATAATGTGCTCCCTTACCTAAAAACCAAAATATTAACTCTAAAACCTAGATTTGTGTAACTCTAGTCCTAAGCCCAACTCTAATCCTAACATTAACTAAAACCCTAATGCTAAAAAATCATAACCAAATCCTTAACACAAAATTATCCCTAATTACCACATCAACCTAGAATCTCTTAAATTATATTTGTGATGTTGAATAAGTCATGTTTCCCTTCCAAATCAAATGTGTACATTACAATCCAAATATATATTTAAACAACAAATATATTTTTTAAAGTATTTTATTACTATCTAAAATTGAATATAAATTTAATATCTATATTGTGAAAAAGTGTTATTGCAATAAATAAAATTCTAAATATAATTAATTCAAATTCAAATTTAAATCTAATTTTGATATAAATATCTACTAAATAATAACAAAAATTTAAAACCTTTATCATAAATACAAAGTGATTAAACTTTAAAATTCAATATATTTGATACAAATATGATGCAGGAGCATCCAGAGGTATAAGGGCAATCCTGTGTCACCCAAAAAAATGTACTTAGACTTAGTTTCTATTTCATGTGTTTTCATTTTTGGATACCCATTTGGGTCAAATAAAGGTTCCAATCTCACAGTTCCACTATCAGTGTTCGTGTAAATCTTGAAAAAATAGTAGTATGTAATTGAGCCATCATTTTGGTGAACTAGGAGGTGTAAATTGGCTAGATGAATGTAATTGTAATTTAGAGAATTCTAGAAAAAGAATCAGGTCAAAAGGCCTCACAGTTTGAAAGTTATTGCAGTTTTTCAGGTTTTGGAGACCTCCTAAGAATGCTTCAAAGTCAAGTTAGGGGCATTAAATGACCTCAAAAAGGGCCAAAAAATGGGGGACAAGAAAAGCTGGTCCATAGGGCTATGGGCTATAGAGTGCTTTGAGAGCTTTTTGGAAATGTAAACGGTTCGTCAATCGGAGCTATGGTTCAAAAGTTATGCCTCCCGAAAGTTTGGTTACCATTTTTGGATTCTTCTAGATTTGTGCCGACTTCTAACAAAGTTTCTAGAGCCTTCTATTTGGTCAGTGGATGCCTACTAGATCTTTCTAGAATTTATTCCTAGTCCTTAACCCTTTGGGGTCTATTTAAGGAGATTTCTGGCATTGTAAAAGGCAGTTTGGAGTGGAGTTTGAGAGGAGGTACTAAAAGGAGAGATTATCTCCAGATTTATGCTATTGTAAGCTCTTAGGGCATGTTTTGAAGTTTATTTTCTCTGTACTATTTGTACTAGCTTATTTTCTCAGTTAATATAATTTCCCCTTTTTTTGTTGTGTCCATTCTGTGCTTGGGTTGTGTCCCCATCAAAATATTAATTAATAAAAAATAAATTCAATATAATTGAAATTGTAAAATATTGATTGGAATTATAAATATGTTGAACTCTCAGATACCTAATTATTTATTTCAAGTAATAAAATACCTTCAACATAAACATTATCTACACATAATTATAGTTATAAAAAAAAATTCATATTACTATAAATATTTCTCCATTCAAAATGTTGACCGTTTTCCATAATTCTAAAATTGAAATTATTTCCACTCTTCCTTGTAATAAATATTTAGAAATTTATAGTTCTCATTTATTTTGAATAGAAATTTTTACAAATTTGATTTAACTATTGTAACTATTATTAAAAGCTTATTGCTTAAATCAAATTTGAAAGTGAAAAACTACATGCATTATTCCTAATTCAAAAAGACTTGTGAGATTGCAATCAAGTCTATCAAGCTCTACCCTTTGTATCTCATGTTACATGTCCTTGGCCTAATAAATGATAGATGATAAAATCTAGTAAAACCTAATTTTGTAAATTTTAACACTTTTGTAAATTCCGAGTACAATCATGTAACACTAACTTTTTTTTAAAAATACTTATAATTTTTAGCCATGACCATAATCTAAATATGATTTGAATCTTAATCTATAGCCTAACCCTAACCTATACATTTTAGTTATGTATGTTTATGATGTCCACAATGTTTCTTTAATCCAAATATATTCTCTCCTCTTTTTGTTATTTTCAAGTAGTTAAATATGTAATAGATGTAAATTTATATTGTTTTAAAGATGTATTTATATTGATATTTCAGATTTATTTTATTAAATAGTAATTTTGTGAATTTTTATGTTGTTTATATATATGTAGATTATATTTGGTGGACCCACCACCACCCCCTCCATCTCATCCTCCACCTTCTCCCCCACCTCCACAACCACCTAGTCCTCCTCCACCAACTACCCCTAAGGATTTGCATGAAAGCATGAGGTGCAAATTTTGCGACCTAATGCTAGATATTTAGACAATTAGGTGCAAGGCCCATCCCCCCTCCCCCACCTACTTCACCTTGCAGATAGCATGCAAGGTGTTGTACACTGTATTGAGAATTTAAACACTAATATAGATAGCTTTAGACTATGGAGGTAAAATGTGTGTGCCTTCTATTTTGATGGTCTATCCTATAGAGAGGTCTATTAGTTGAAAATTTTAAAAAAAGTTCACTTTAAAAGATATTTCATAAACCCTAAGATAAGCATTGAGATGAGTGAGAAGAAGCCTCAGATATCTATTAGATGGTGCACAAATTCTCATATATCAGAGCACTTTTAGAATCACTAGTGGATGGTATTTGACCATCCACCACATGAAAATCATGAGGTGCCCATGTACTTTCTTAGGAAGCTATGGGCTGAGTTTGAATTGGGTTTGAAACCTAGTTATTTTAATATTAGAGCATTTTAGGAGGTTTGTGGAGCGATGCCTCGAGATAGGCTTGGGGTAAAGCTTAGCAATAATACAAGGAGTCACAAACATCCTCAGCCTCTTGTTCTTATTCTTGCACTAGTTTTCCTAGTGCCTCTCCATTTTCAAGGAATGCCATCTACTCTTACTTCATTTAGTGCCCTTTCAAGCAATTTAGCATACTAGTGGATGTAGATGACAGATATTCATCCACTTGGACACATTTGTATAAGTTGTGTTGGTATATGGAAAGGCCCCTAGAGTGATGCCAATGCAGCACAGGATGGCCATGATGCCAAGGGTATTGATTTTGATGATGAGGTGTGCATTGCTCATGGTGGTGGTAGTGATGAGATTGATGTTGAGTCATTTATTTAGATTCTTTGTGTAGAGGGAGAGAGTTAGAAGAAGCAGCTTAAAATGTAATTAAAATTTGTAAAGTACATAATTATTTACTTTCAATATATATGCATAATTGTATTAACCATTTTAATGTATGTTGATCTTCAATTAAGGGAGGATGGATGATATTGTTCCTCCTAGGAGGCAATATAGTTTTTTATTTTAGACCTTCAACATTGGCTTCCCTCATACAGTATGCACTTTGAATTACACAACAAATAATGTACATTGGAACTTGAATTTAATAACATGTGCTCATATATTCTTTTCTTCTAATTTTGTAGGGATTATTGTCTGTTACACAATCTGATGCTTGTACAAGTCTTGATCCATTGACCACTAAGGAACAACCTCAAATACCTATAGTATGAACTTTTAAAGACAAATAATTTGTACTATTTTATGTATACATTGTTGTTAACTTTTTCTCAACTTGGATTCATGTATATTAATGTATTTTGGTTTTATGAATAGAAGATGGATCATAATTGTCCATATAGGCTTCAGTATAGTCTATTTTTTACTTTGTCATCTTTTGACCATTTTAGACATGTTGATGATCATCATGGAACCATATCTCTAGACACGTTTGTGATACTGGCTACTACTTAGGTATGATATATATATTTTTATTTCAAAAAAATGTATCATAAATTACATACTTTTTTATTTACATACTTTGTAATTATAATTTTGACTCAAGGTTTATTTATCCATGATTTTAGGACTATATCACCATGATTTTTGTTGGGACTACAAGACTAAGCTAGATGGAGATATAAACATCATCCTTTCATGTCAATATTGTGATTTATGCATAGTTTATTATGATTTTAATCAAGTTTTTAAAATCTATGTATTCTATTATAAGACCTCACCATTACCACATTTGGTAGCTTTAACAATGCACCTTCTCCTATTATATAGGAACACCTATCTCATGTAGTATTATATTAAATATGTACTATATATTTTAATTAATTGGTAAGCTAGATTTTGAAAATCACTTCAATTAAGCTGACATATATATTGTGTTCTCAAGATGTGACACACGATGCCCCATAGGATGTCCCACATAATGAGACACATCATGTTACACAAAATGATCCATCTAAGTCCTCTTCACAGGGAGTAAAGAGGACTAAAAATCAGATAGACTAGGTCTTTTGGCACCTTTAGATTGTGTTTTTATGACACATTGTTTATTCTGATACAGTTTGTATTAGGATAGTTAATTGTATTATTATTATTTTTTAACTTCATAGGTCATGTTATGACATGTTAGAATGTTTTATATATGTTTATGATGTAGATTGTCATGCTAGTGTATCCAGTATAGATTATTATGTTATCATGTTGTAAGTATGAACCATTTTATATATTATGACATGTTTTATTCATATTATGATACATTTTCTTAGTATATGGTACATGAAAAATAATTTTAATAATTTTAATTAAATATAGGAACATTAATTTAAACATGTTTGAATTAAAAATAATGCAAAAATATAGTAGGTCATTACTTCAATTGACAAAGAAATTGATATCAAGTGCACACCTTTAACTTTCAAATAGAAGTGAACTCCTATATTTTACACAATTGAACTCATATATTATTAAAAAAGTGAATTCATATAAATTTAAAACAAGTCAGGTCATATATATGTAACACAATGTGAAAGACATAAATAGAAGTGAGCTCCTATTTTTAAATGTTTATGACATGTTTCGATTTAAAAATAAAAAATTGGTTAAATACATCTCTTCAAATGAGGTCCTACAAAATATAATTTGAAAAGAAAAACACAATTTGAAATGTTAATGAAAGCATAAATTAATAAGAGTTATCTATATTATGTAAATATGTGTAATGTATGTACTCACTATGCGTAATTGCACAAGATGTTGATGTTGGATCCACCTTAAACAATTAAATTTGCATAAGTTGTACTTGAGACCTGAATAAGAGGTATATATTGTAGACACCTAAAAATCCTTTAGAAAATAAAGTATTTTTATTTTCTGAAAATGTTTCTGATGACATCATCATTTATTAATTAATTAATTAATTAATTTTTATGTCATTTAATCCCTTTATCTTAATTAAAAATATTTAATTAAGGAATCCCTCCCAAAAATGTTTAAATCTTATTTAAATATTATATCCTTATTTATTAATTATTTAATTAATAAATCGACCAAAAATCTCAAAATAAATATTTAATTTATTTTTTGGCCAAAACTTGGCCAATTTCCTTAAGACCACTAACCTCTTCCAAAATCTTCTAATCCTTCTTTAATTTCGATTAAAGGCTAATCCCATCATTTTCTACCCCTAATCCCAACTAAAAATATTTAACTAAGGTTAAATATTAATTCTCATATTTATTAAAAATATTTTAATAAATATCTCCTCAAACCAAACCTATGAGATAAATAAACTCTATTTATCCTAACCCTAAGCCTATCCCTGAACCCCCTTTTTAGCCTAATCCACCCCATCCACCCATACTAACCAAGCTTAACCACTAACTCACCCACCCTCATTGAATGCCATCCACTTGCATATCTCTAACAAGCTTAGTCTAATCCTAAATCACCTCTAATCCCCCCCTAACCTTGTCACATTCCCTAAGCAAGCTTAAGACTTTCCTAAGCCAAGAAAAGTCAACAATCTCAACTCCCTCCAAAATATCCCAACCACCTAGCCATGAATGCTCTTACAAAGCTATAAAGACTCTTACAGACCCATTCATTCCTCTTACAAGCCATTATGAAGGGTCTTTATGAAGATATTATCCCTTGAGCCTCCTTTTTTGATTCATCCTTGCCCTTTCCTCCATCCTCTCATCCTATGACATGTGTCACTCCTTGATTGGCTGTAAGGAAGCACAATCCATGTGCTCTCCTCTCATGCAATCTGAGACCTCCGTGAGCTTTTCCCCATCCTTGCATCTTAGGCCTCAAACCATCAAGCCCTTTGCCTATAAATTGGATCCATTTCATCACAATCCTTAAGCTAAAGTTATAATGCCCTTTTGAGAAGACTAAATTCATACTTTTGCATACATCCACACCCAAATTCCAAGAATCCATTGAAGCTAGCTTGATTATCTTGAGCACACATCCCACATCGACATAATAGACTCATCCCTAAATCAAGAGAACAAACTTATTGAGAGAGCCTCTCAATGGCTCACATTCTCATTCTCATTTGTTTCCTCTTTGTCTCTCTTAAAGGTTATATTAGTGTTGTTAGTTGATGCTTTGTTCTCTTAATAGATTAGTATTTCTTGCTAACATATTTGGTATATACATATATAAGTTCCCTAATTTTCTATTAACAATTCATACACAATTTGAAATGTTAATGAAAGCATAAATTAATAAGAGCTATTTTTATTATGTAAATATGTGTAATGTATGTACTCATTATGCGTAATTGCATAAGATGTTGATGTTGCATTTGCCTTAAAATTTAAATTTGCATAAGTTGTACTTGAGACCTAAATAAGAGGTATATATAAGTTCTCTAATTTTCTATTGAAAATTCATACATAAATTTAAATTATATGTGTACATATATAAAAATAGCACAATAAAGAAAAAAATTACATGTGTGTATTTTGTAGTCATCCTACTCTACCATCTGCATCCTCTCTCTTTTACAATGC
Organism: Cupressus sempervirens; assembly: GCA_028749045.1. NCBI lineage: Eukaryota > Viridiplantae > Streptophyta > Pinopsida > Cupressales > Cupressaceae > Cupressus > Cupressus sempervirens. The sequence continues at coordinate 248,208,017 of CM053787.1, read as the reverse complement.
ATCTATGTTCCTCTCATGCTCATCCATTGAAATTTTCCATTTAATACTTTATTGACGGGTCTTCCTTTGTATCTTTCTAATTTGATATTTTTTGCCACAACCAAATGAGAATAGTGTAAAATCTTCATTTTTGATTGGTAGTCTTCAAATGCTAGTAAACCATTTATATTTGTTAGGCATGTGCATAACCAGGTGCCAACTACAGAAACAGACACAATTGGATACTCAAAAACATCATCATCTACTTGATGACATATCAATTTTTTATTAAGTTCCTCACATCTAGCTAGCCAATAGTCAATGTGCTCCTCATCATCATTAGGTGCAACAACAACATAAACATGTCCTACAACATAAGATAAAGCACATGTAAATAATTTAATCACATCTATACATAAATAAATAATATATTAATGTTATATACTTGAATTATATTAATGACATGTACATAAATAAATAATATAAATTGATGTATTATCACAACACAATTTAATTAAATTTGGCAAACATAATCTTTTGATGCAAATGTAACATTTGGGCCTTCATTTACTATATCATCTTGAAAATCTATGTCAATAGGTGCTAATGATTTTTGTTCCTCATCTTCAACCCATTCTGTATTCTTACATTCTTCCCATTCACCTACAAGAAAAAACTAAGAAAAACAAGGAAGCTTCCTATTCCATATAATCCAAGTGTTAGAATCCAATCTCCTCAATGAATGCCATTCAACTGACCCACTAATTGTGTCACAGTCACATCTTGAGAGGATACTCATCTCTTCAACTAGGGAGATGAAACACCTAATTGTAGAGTTCTAATTTGACCCCTTGTATAAATATTTGTTACACCATTCCACAATCTCATTTTCATTTTTGAATTTGGTTTTTTCCTCAAATTTTAATTGCTCTCTGCAAAGAGCTTTGTTCACATATGCACCAGCACAATCATGTTCTCCTTTACCATGTCCAACCTCAAAAAAACTACACACATGTTGGATATTAGTTTTCCTATGTGTCCTACTCAACCACTAGAACATTCTTGCATTCTTGATTGTCCTATGCAATTATCTAACTATATCCAATGGTGTCTCAATTGAATTTGTCTCTCTTTGAAATGATCATAAAAGACCTTGGAACAATATTGGAAAAAATCATATGAATGAATTTTATTATAACTCATATAGAAATGGTACCCTCTCAATATTTTTTGATCCTCCTATGTACTATCAGGTGCATGCCTTTAAACTATATGAACAAAAATTGCTATTTGCACTAAATTGTAACATTGTGCTTGTACCTCATCTTGTGGTGCAAGTGTGTAGTTCTCTACAAAGTCAACAACTAAAAATATAGTACCAATTGGAAACATATTTTTACATATGTGAAATTTTCCATCAAGCCATCTAGAATATTGGGAGTGTTTAACACATTTTGTTATGATCACACTCTTAAAATCATCCATAAATGTATGACGACTACCTTTATCTATAACTAGATAATAGCTTATTTTGATCTTCCCTTCCTTCAATAGATATTCAATAATTTTGAATCTTTTTACATCAACTAATTGTTGTCCAAAACTAGTCAAAGAATTTTCATGCAAACAATCATTTGACAAACAAATATTGGCACACATATCACATGTACCAGAAAGACATTAATTGAAAAGAGAATATTGGTCATTAGGTGGCTTACAAAAAAAACCTAATATAATATCCTTTATAGTTTGAGGTGGTATTTTTATACAACATTCCTGCAACATTTTTTACTATGCATGGCACCACACATAGATCAAAATACAATATAATGGTAACAAAATTAAACATGATTTTTAAAACAATGTGTGATTCTGTCCTTGTTAATCCTTACATACCATAGGTTACAATTTTTAAAAGATCTTTGACTAATGGTAATAGTTAACACGTTATCATCTTAAAAATAATTGAACAATTCAGCTTGAGTCATGTTCAGAAGCTTTTTAGGATGTGATTCACGTATTTTTGAGACAACTCTCAATTTAAGTACATCTCTTGAATTAGGTGATACTCTTGTACTGTCATGCCAAAAAATTTCAACCAAAATTTTGACTTCATTAGTAAGTTTCATATCAGATTTCAAGAGTCTACCACTAGAAGTCCACAAATTATTTGTTGGATCACATTCAAAGTTAACCCTTCTCTTTACAACTCTTTATAAAGTCTTACAATTCATATTTTGGTATCCACTTATGTTATTAATCATTTTTTTGTAAATAGTTGATTTGTTAGCTAAAGCCATTGTTATTGCTCCATGTGCTACATTCTTATCTTTGGAGAAACTTCTCTTTCTGATAACATCAAAAGCACTAGCAATAGTGGATACAACTTGTTTTAAAGACACATTTTTATCCTTAGGTTTTGCATACATACCTAACCTTTTTATTACTTTTCACATTTTAGACATTTTATCAGTCACAACATCAAGTGACATTGAAACCCAATTTTTTATTATAAAAAAATGTCTATATAATCTATTAGCATGTATCCTAATATGTCTCCATGTAAAAGTAAAAAGTTGTGTCACCTTTTAGGCTAACTTATTAGAACAAATGAATATGAGTATTTCTATCTAATTTTTAATTTATTTTATAAATAGACCTTTTCTATTAATTTAAAACTTTAAAGATACATATTCAAAAAAAAGGGGGGAGGGGATATAGGATCACCGATGTGTTCAAATAGCCCAAGGCTAGAGATCAAGTAATCATAAAAAAAAACATATATAAACCAAAAAAAAAAAACTTCAGTCTGTAAGAGCAATGCTAGCTAAAGGAGGATCTTTGTCATTAGAACCCTAGAATTCCTTAGGGTCTATGTTTAGCTTAGGGGGAGCTCAATTTTCTATAGCAGTAGTTTTGTTGTCTTTATCTTTATCTTCCTTAGCCCTAGGAGGAGAAATGGTAAGATCTAGCCACGGGAATGTCCACTTAGGGTCATGGTGAGCAGTTGGCCAGCCCATATTAGTAGCAGTAGGGGGACCCAATGGGGACCAATCTAAGCCAACCCTTCAAGGAGGTGAAGTTTAGTAGCAACATCAACCATAGCCACGAATAGGAGAGCAGTGATGAAGTTGCGACTTGGGGTTCTATGAGCGGTGAGTAGAATTGCTTTGGCATCTCCAACAACCACAAAGAGGAGTGTGATCATCGAATAAAACATCCAAAGGTACTCAAAAAATTGTACAAGGGGCATTTCCCTAATGGGAAAGTACCTCCTATAGGTGAGCCACTTCTAGTGCAACCTTGTTAGTTTGAACTTGGATCTGCATCACAATATTATTACAAATAAATGCTTTAGAGTACATTCCAACATAAATATCAAGAAAGTTGTGACAAAATAAAATAGCATTGCAGTCTTTCCCAATTTTCAATAATATCTCCATTTTGAAAGCATGTTGGATCTGGGCATATCAAAAAGGGAGTCTGGGGTCATCCTCCAAAACCACCATATGGCAAGTGAGGGCCTCAGGATGAAAAGGCCTAAAGAAATAAAAAATCTAGAGCCAATAATTCTAACCTCTTTTGTAAAACCAAAAATTATGGAAAAGGATTTTAGTTTGGCCACAAAAAGGGCATCTAGGGTCAGGAACCCCTAGATGTAAGAGCTGAGGACCTAAAGGAAAAACCTAGAAAAGGAGACACTAGGTGAAGTGAGAAATCTTAGGCTCAGTGACAACATTCCAAATAGTGAAAAATCTAATACTCCAAGTCTTGTGCAAAGAATGCAAATGCCAATGTTGATTAAGGGTATCAACCATCGAAAGATGGGGCAGAGAAACTAATATCGTAGCCTAGGTTTCTAATTGGTCATTGGAGTGGTAGTGTACCAACTTGAATCTTTTCACCAAGGTTGAGATGATTGATTTCTAAGCTTGTGTAACAAATTGGGAGGAACCACATAAACTAGAAGATCAATTGTATATCGATCTAGACGAATAAGTTGATACTGCACTTGCAAGTCCTCCTATGAGTGAAGGCTCATTGTAACCCAAGAGAATAATTCTTTGGGTTTCTTGATACCATTGAAAAATAAATGCAAAGCACTGGCTCCTGGAATATTGGCTAGAGGCACCCCTTGAGTGGAGAAAAAGGGCAACTACCAAAGGTTTTGTTGATTCATCGAGAGCCCATCTCTGAATCCATTACTAGCCCAATGAAACCAAGGCTTAAATCTATTTTTTTTAAACATATGATCTAGATAAATTCATTTTAGCTAAGCTATATACATTCTCACACTTTTCCAATTGGAAATGTCTATTGAATGCATGTTTTATACTAGTTTGTATCCAATTACTAAAGAAATAAAATTATTTCAGAAAAGGGGCATTTCAATAACTCTATCTATTTTTTATGATATTTTTTGAATAATATTTAAACAACATTTTATAGTGCTCAGACTCAAGAATATTCTCATATAATTTTTATAGTGTTTTAATTAGATGTAGTAAATTCTAATTAAAAAATTCTACAACCATGCATTTAAACACTTGAAAAGATGTCAGTTTTGAGAAAGAAAAATATATTAGATCATATAAAAAAACATTTTAAAAATTTATGATATTCTAGAGGAGAGAGTTCTCTTCTAGAATCTATACATTTTTTCTTGGTTAGAACAGATTTGTTTTGAAAAATGTGGTGGGAGATGAAAACTATTGATTTAAGGTGAGTTGAAATTTTAGTCCTCATAAAAGAGAAAATATAGGTCTAAAGCTGATTTTTTTAAAATTTCTATAGATATATATGTTATCTATAACATAGTCTAAGATCAAAATGAAATAAATTTATTTCCATATTGTTTTGTGGTGGGAACTAGACTCCTAATTTTCAGTGTTTTCAACACCTCAGAAATTATCTATAAAAATTAGGTAAATATATCAATTCTTATTCCAAATAATTATTAAAAATTATAATCCTAAACTTCATCCATTTCTACACATTTCATTAGTTTAGTTCATTTCCAAATTCAAAATAATAATGCCAATTTTATGTCATTGAAGGTGAATAGTTATACTTTTGTTAGCCTTTTTCTTTACAAAAGGGTGACATAGGTTTGTGCTTTTACCCTTCCATGAAAACAATCCATGAATATTATCTAGCACATAATTAGACAAATGAAAATTATGTTCATGCACTTCAGTATCATTCAAACATGTTTGTTTAGTACTTGGTGTTTCCTTGTCTACATTCATACTATTGTTATCTTCAATTGGTATTTAATTTTCAATGTTATTTGGAGTTTGAATCTCATTTTCATTTTTTCTTAGTATTTCTTTTGGTGCTTTCATTTCCATTGGATTTTTTTCTGCATGATCATTTGAAAATATATTCTCATTAAGAAAAATTAAATCATTTAAATCATCACATGCTTCTATAAAATAACCAATTCCATCATGAGAAAAAACTTGAGGGTTTGGAGACGCACCTATATTGAATGTTTGATTAGAATGTGTACCCAAATCTCCTTGTATTGGGTTCTCTTCTTCAACCTCTTCATCCATCATGGTATCCTCAATGTCTTTCTCTTTTGAAAAATTGCTCAACTCTCTAATTCTTTGTCTTCTCTCCCGTTGATGTTGTGTTTGATTCTCTTTTTTGTTGTAATCTCCTTAGTTGTAAAAAAATTTATTTTCTTCTTTCTTCATTTTTTTGATCCCATGTCTATACTAGTTTTGAATTCAAATCAATAACTTGCAAATTGTAGAAGATGAAAATAAAACATAATAATTGTTGTAGCTCTAAACTATCATTCAATCATTACAATGATTGATAAGTGCTTGTGGGGCATCTTTTGGGCCCAACAAATACTTAAGGATTGGGTACATGATATTTAAATAATTGGGTACCTAATACAAAATTAGGCACCCAATTTTTAAATAATTGAGTACCTAATTATTTAAATATTGGGTGCCCAATTCCTATAAGGGCTAAATTAGAATCGAGCCCCCAATTTCTAAATTACAATTTGGGTGCCCAATTCTAATGCTATAGATGGGAATTTCCATTTGGCATTTGGTTTTTCCTTGGGGAAAGGCATGGCATAGGTTTGGTGGGACCAAGCCTATTCCTTTATGAACTAAATTTTGACAAAGGCAATTAATGAACACTTTTAGGGATTACATCGTAAATTTTATACGGTCTTCCCCATTCAATTTTTTGACAAAACAAAAACCCATTATAGGTCTTATTGTTCTAATTTCAAAAATGTAATTTTATAGTTTTATGAGTTAATTTTCTATTTTTGCATTATTTATTAATCAAAAGTGTCTCTTAAACATTAAACAGTGAGATTCACTTAAACTTTAATAACTTTTTTAATTTTTCATATTTCTTAAGTTAATCTACATGTCATCAATCTTCACACAATTCTTTTGAAGTTAAAAAATAAATTTAAAAAAGTTAAGTTTTGATTAAATTATGGTGTCCATACATGAGAGGCTTTAGAAATTAGCTTAATCATTAATTAAAAATTAATGAAAAAAGTCATTAAATAATTTTTAAAAAAAAATTTCATCAATCTTTGGTGTGTCAGGTAACTTCTTTTAAAAGGATTCATAAAAGCTAATTTACTTGTGTCAAATTATATTGTTCATACACGAGTGTGATATGGTCTTGAAATAGGCATTTAAAAAAGATGGTTTTTAAAGATCCATAACAAAAAAAATCTATCATATGGGTGTACAAATAAATTACATATTCATAAAGTAGATTCCAGGCACTACAATTTTTATTTTTGAATTTTTTTATATTTAATCTCTAAATTCCTCCAATTTTGACATCAATTGACAATATATTTCAAAAATAAGAAAAATACTTCCACCTTTTGGCCAAAAGTGAGATCCAACTTCTTGCACTAACCCCATTGCCATGGTTTCAGAATTACCAAATATGTTGAAGTCTTAGTTTTTAGTCCAAAGAAATAAAAGTGTGATAAATTTCAAGGTTTAAAAGAGCCTATAATTTATCATCTTTCAAATCAATCTATGATCTTGATGTTTCCAACTAGTCATCATGTCCACTTGGCACTTTGAATTTTCATAGTCTAGCACTTTAGTCTCACATGGTGGAAGCCTAATCAAATGTGCCAAAATATGTGGTTTTGATGGTAACATTAACCTTCAATAATTTAAGAGGTTAAGAAAAGACATCCAAAAAATTTTGATCTCATGAGGAAGTCTTTTTGTTGGTAGGGGTGTGTGCTAGTCAAATAGTGGTCTTGGCCACTTTTCAGCCTATGGGTGAGAGCCTTTAGTCTATGTCCCACCCTAGGTGGGGGGCCTATAAGGTTCTACTATTGTAGGGCTTCTACCCCATTTCTTTCTCATTTTACTAAGTCTTGGTTCATTTGTATGGGCGATGGAGGCATAGGCTCTTCTCAGATTTCATTCAGAGATATGGAGATGGGTGAGCCGTCTTCTTTGTTCCATGTTAGTGATAAGGATTTGACTAGTAAATCCCAATCTGGGGAAGGTGATTCCTCTCCAAAAAGGATGTTTTGATTAAGAAAGTTTAACGAATGTTTGTAGAGATCTGAGGATCAGCTAGTTTTGGTTATTCAGCTAATATTTTCCAATTTATGGCTGACATGTAGTAACCCTAAAGTAGTTTAATACTTGTATAAAAGGGCTTAGGGTTAGGTTTTTTATATAGTGGTGATGCAAAATAGGTTCTTGTAGTAGTATTCAGATGTAAGGGATTACAGATTGTAATAATATCAAACTTGTTGTTTGGTGGATGTAGGATAAGGATTGGGTGAACCACATTAAATCTTGGTGCCTTGTTTTCTTTTCTATGTGATCTATTATTTTCTATTATTGGTTATATTTGCATGTAATTGTTATTTTTCTATCTTTGGTTTAATCCTAACAAGTGGTATTAGAGTGAGGTTATTTTTAAATTATCCTCTATAGGAAAGTCTCGCTGTTGAGTGGGAATCCCATGGTCAAGTGGGAGCGATGATAGATGAGGGTAAGCTAAGGGTTGACATGTTTAATGGGTAGAACTTTCAGTTATGGAAGATGCAAATGGAAGACTATCTTTATTAGAAGGATTTATGGAAGCCATTGGAAGGCAAAGCCAAGAATCATGGATCTATGTAAAATGATGAATGGAATCTTTTAGATAGGAAGGCACTTGGAAGTATTTGATTATGCCCAGCACCATCGGTGGCATTTAATATTACAAAAGTGAAGATGATAGAAGAATTGATGCAAACCCTAGTAAAACTATATGAAAAGCTCTGCACTTCAAAAAAGATATTTCTCATAAAATATTTATTTAATATGAAAATGGCAGAAGGTGGATCTATTATAGACCATTTAAATGAGTTTAATACTATTACTAGTTAGTTATCTTCTATGGGTATCAATTTTGATAAATAAGGGCTCTCTTGATTTTGTATTCTTTTCCTGAAAGCTTGAATGGCTTGGTAATGGCTGTAAGTAATTCTATTCCTAGATCTAGTACCCTAAAATATGATGAAGTAATCGATGTTATTTTGAGTGAGGAAACTCATAGGAAAACCTCAGGTGGATCTACATCAGGAAGTGCTTCGAATGCATAAAGCAGGAAAAAATGATTGAGAGAGGAGGTAACTCTAAAAATCATGGGAAATCAAGAGAAAAATCAAAGGGGAGGAGGTCTCAATCGAGAGGACCCAATGACTACTAGTACTATGGGAAACTAGGTCATGAAAAGAAAGATTGTTGGAATCAAACAAAAAATGAAAGAGATAAACTAGATGGAGACAAGGAAGCAAATGTAGTAAGTAAAAAATCCAAATAGGATAATTTGCTTCTATATTTAGAAAGTGTTGATGATTCATGGGTTTTAGATTCTGATGCTTCTTTTCATGCTACACCTCATAGAGGTTATTTCATTGATTATGTCCTTGGGGATTTTTGGACTTGTTTATTTGGGAGATAGTGAACCTTGTTAGATTGTTGGAAAGGGAAAAATTAAGATTAAGTTATAGAATGGGAATCATTGGCTACTACATGAGGTAAGACATGTTCCAAGGCTAAGTAGGAATTTAATCTCAGCAAGGCAACTCGGTGATGAGGGTTGTATAGTTACTTTAATTGATAAAAATTGGAAGGTTTCAAAAAGTTCCCTTGTAGTAGAAAAATGTGTGAAAGTAGGCACCTTATAGCTTTTTACATGTCATATTATCCCTTCTACTTTAATTATTTTAGAGAATAATGAATGTTCAGGAACAATTGCTGCAGTTGAGTAGGGAGAACAAATAGTTGCTATAGATTCTGACATAGTGTTGTGACACAACAGACTTGGGCACATGAGTGAGAAAGGCATGAAAGTAATTCATTCAAATAAAGTTTTACCAAGTATGAAATGTGTTGAGATGGAATTCTGTGAAAGTTGTGTGTATGGAAAACAAAAGAGAGTGAGTTTTGTGAAGACTAGGAAGGAAAACAATAAGGGAAAGTTAGAACTTGTGCATACCAACGTATGGGGACTGGCTTAGGTATCTTCCCTTGGAGGCTCTCATTATTATGTTACATTTATTGATGATGCAACTAGAAAAGTATGGGTTTATTTTCTTAGATAGAAATATGATGTATTTCAAACTTTTAAGAAATGAAAATGCTTGGCTGAAAATGAGACTAGTAAAAAATTAAAATGTCTCAAATTTGATAATGGTGGTGAGTGTTGCAGTCATGAATTTGAAGATTATTGCTCCACTAATGGTATTCATAGATAGAAAACTATTCCAAGGACCCCACAGGAAAATGGAGTGGCTGAATGTATGAATGGGACTATAATGGACCGCGCAAGAAGCATGAGGTTGCATGTTGGGTTTCCCTTACACATGTTGATGGAGGCTATCAATACTATTATATATTTGATTAATAGAGGTCCTTCTACTATGTTGGTTGTGGTATTCTAGAGAAAGCATGGACTGGTAAGAAGCTGAGTTATTCTTTTCTCAAAACTTTCGGCTGTGAAGCATTTGCTCACATAAATTCTGAAAATAAAACCAAGATAGAAGCTAAGTCAAAGAAATGTGTATTTTTTGGATATGAAATTAATGATTTTGGTTATAGACTTTGGAATTTTGAAAATTAAAATATTGTAAGAAATAGGGATGTCATATTCAATGAGAAAGTGTCGTACAAAGATCTATTGCAGTAACATGAGAAGAATGAAGATGATTATGTAGTGTTGGATGATACTCCACAAGCTTATGTTCCAACCATTCCTAATGATGTGCAACAACTGCAACCACAAATATGACACACACCAGTGAATGTTAGATGGTCAACAAGGACAATTAGACCTCCACAAAGATTTTCTCCCTCTTTGTATTTTATTTTACTTACTGATGCTAGTGAACCTAAATTTTATGATGAAGTTGTCTAGTTGGATACTAAGATTCAGTGGGAGTCTTCCATGAAAGATGAAATGGACTCTTTACTAAAAAAATAAAACTTAGGATTTATGCAAGTTTCCTGCAGGTAAAAGTGCTTTATAAAATAAGTGGGTTTATAGGTTGAAAGAAGAGGAATGAGGTAAGAAAAGATTTAAAGTCAAGTTAGTTGTAAAAGGATTTGCACAAAAAAAATGAATTGATTTTGATGAGATATTTTCTCCTGTTGTTAAGATGACTTCTATCCATACTATTTTAAGTCTTGTGGCTATTGAAGATTTGCACTTGGAGCAGCTTGATGTTAAAACAAACTTCCTTTATGGTGATTTGGATGAAGAGATATATATGGCTAAGCCATGGGGATTTGAGGTCAAAGGTAAGGAGAACTTAGTGTGCAAATTGAAGAAAACTTTATATGGCTTGAAGCAAGCACCTTGGCAATGGTTTCTAAAATTTGACAATTTTATGCATGAGCATGGTTACAATAGGTGTCATTTCAATCACTATTTTTACTTTAAGAAGTTGGATGATGATAGCTAGATGATTTTATGTTCATATGTTGATGATATGCTTATAGTTGGGTCTAACATGGATCACATTAAGAGGCTGAAATGCCAATTAGCACATAATTTGCTATGAAGGATTTGGGGCCAGAAAAAAAAATCCTTGGTATGAGGATTTGCATATATAGGAAGATCAGAACATTGATACGTTATCTCAGGCTAATTATGTAGAGAAGGTGTTGCAATGTTTCTCTATGGAGAATGCTAAAGTTGTCAACACACCTTTATTTGGTCATTTGAAGTTGACTAAGGAGATGTGTCCTAATACACAACAAGAGGAGGATAAGATGTCCAAGGTACCCTATGCTTCAGCTATAGGAAGCTTGATGTATGCTATGCTATGTACCAAGCTAGATATTGCACATGTAGTGGTAGTTGTTAGCAGGTATATGAGTCATCTAGGAATTGAGTATTGGAATGTAGTCAAATGGATTCTTAGATATTTGAGAGGAACATCCAATAAGTGTTTACACTTTGGGGGATCTACTACTGATTTACAAGGATATGTTAACTCAAATTTGGTAGGGGATATTGATATCAGGTGAAGTACTACATCTTATGTCTTTATTGTTGGTGGGGCAGTCATGAGCTAGGTTTCTATATTACAAAAGATTAATGCTTTATCCACTATAGAGGTAGAGTATGTAGCTACTACAGAGGTAGCTAAGGAGATAATAAGGCTTTAGTTCTTTTCGGAAGAATTGGGATATCCTCAAAAGGATAATTATTTGTTCATAGATAGTCAGAGTACCATTCATCTTGCAAAGAATTCAGCTCTACATTCAAAGATCAAACACATACAGTTTTGGTACCATTTCATTAAGTTAGTTTTGGAGGATGGATAGTTAAAGCTGGAGAAGATACATAGAAATGATAATCTGGCAGATATGTTGACAAGGGTAGTAACAAGGGAGAAGTTGAACTCCTCTTGAGCTTTGGTTGGTCTTCTATACTAAGCATGAATAATAGAATAGTAGAGTCTAGGGTGGTTTGATCTAGTAGGAGCCACATGGAGTAGAGACATCACTACATGATCAGTCTCCAAGTGAGAGATTGTTGTTTAGTGTGGAGCCTAATCATTCCCCAAGTGGGAGATTTTTAGTTTGTGGTGACTGATTAGGAAACTACTATACATACTATTCATAGATTCACCATCCATAGATTCGCCACTAAACTAATGGCTAATATTTGTCAATTTATGGTTGACATGTAGTAACTCTAAAGTAGTTTAACACTTGTATAAAAAGGCTTAGGGTTAGGGTTTTTATATAGTGGTGATGCAAAATAGGTTCTTGCGATGGTATTGACTTGTGGAATTATGAATTGTAATAATATCAGACTTGTTGTTTGGTGGACATAGCCAAGGATTAGGTGAACCACGTTAAATCTTGGTGCCTTGTGTTCTTTTCTGTGTGATCTATTATTTCTATTATTGGTTATGTTTGCATGTAATTTTTATTTTTCTATCTATGGCTTAATCCTAACAAAGGAGACATGGAGAATCTTTTAGTAGCTAGTAATTATTTTCAAGTTATCTTATCAAGAATGATAGATAGGAATAAGGCATTTGAAGGAGGCCCTTGTTTCTTTAACAAGGTGCTGCTCTTCATCAAGCATTGGCATATGGGCTTCAACTCTATTGAGGAGATCCCCTCATGAGTTCTTGTGTGGGTTTTGTTACCAAGGATTCCTTTGGAATTCTGGAGGGAAGATATTCTTCACACAATCTCTTTCCTTCTTGGAAAACCTCTGGGTTTGGCTACACAAACTCAAGATTGTAAGGTAATTATTTCTCCCATATTTGTGTAGAAGTTGATTTAAATAATCCATTGACAGATTCTATGGACATTTTCATGGGATCATCTGTTGGGATTAAAGATAGAGTAACTAAGAGGGGGGGTGAATCAATTACTAACAATAATTAATCCACAGATCCCTTAGATGTCTTAAAGATCTTGTTACCGCTGATACTCGATAAACAAATGTTGTAACTCAATAAATTAAACTATTACTTATCTTCAAGCATTCATGCATATAACTGAAAATAAAAATGAACACAAGAGACACAAGATTTAACGTGAAAACCCAATATGGGAATAACCACCAAGTAACTAGTCACCAATTTTTCACTCTTCTAAAGTGAGCCTTATTAGGAGCCAAACCTATTAAAGTTTACAATACACACTGTTAGGTGTGACCCTATCAGAGGATTTAATCACCCTGTTAGGATGGCCTTTATAGAAGTCTTTAGAACAATTCAACTGAACTGTCACCTTGTTAGAGGATTTACAAAATGGTTGTTAAACCGACTCTGTTAAGAGATTTCAAATCACTACTACAATGGTTAGAAAGCAACAATGAATTGACTTGAACAAGATGCCACTAAATTTTCTAGCTACAAGTCTCTATTCAACATCATTAGATCCTCCTTGATCAAATATAGCTTTGTTGCTCCTCAATGATCTCTAATCATCCTTCAAATTCGCTTCCACAATAATTAGTCCTCATATCAAATTAATTCCACACATTTCCACTCACACTTAGAATTTGCAACTTGACCTCTTAATTATACCATTCATATTTTCAAGTTCGCCCATTTACATGTTACATTTACCAATAAACCATACATCAGTCGGCTACAAATATTACTCTAAAAAAAAAAACATTATTTCATAAAATAATGAAATCCTTTACTAGCTGACCCTACTTGATAAATACTGCTTCCAAAAATTTCCTAAGTTAACCTTCTTGACTCGGTTAACATTGCAATATCCTTAAAATCCTTTTGTTGCTGAGTTTACTTGATAAGAACTGTTTCTGCCACATTTCTTTTGATGACTGAGCGAGCTTGGTAAGAACTATTTCTGCCACATTTCCTTTGATGATGAGTGAGCTCGGTAAGAACTATTTCTGCCACATTTCCTTTGATGATCGAGTGAGCTCAGTAAGAACTATTTAGTCAGTAGATACTGCAAGTTTTCTTTACTAACCTTCTGGGTTCAATAGATTCTATCCTTTTTCCTCGCTGACCATCTAAGTTTGGTAGACTCTATCCTTTTCCTTGCTAACCTTCTAAGCTCAGTAGACTCTATCCTTTGCCTTGGTAACCTTCTGAGCTTAGTAGACACTGTCATTTTCTTTTTTGACCTTCTGAGCTTGGTAGACTCTATTAGATGACTAATATGACATTTGTGTGACATCAAAGAAAACACACAATTGAACAATTGTATCCAACAATCTCTCTCTTTGGCATTGATGGCAACACAACATGTCATAGCAGAATGAAATTTGAAAACAAGTCTTTTATTGACAAAATAGTTCTCTTTCTTCTTCAAATACAACAAAGTCCCTCTTTCATAATAATCTCTCTCTCTTACACAAACTCTTATTATTTTGCAAATTTTAGAAAGTTATGATAGTATGCTCTCCCTCTTTGACAACACATGCCAAAAACAACTCAAAAAAATTGAATAAAATTGTACCTGATGTATTGATTCATATGCAATGTCTTCATTAGTTTGCTGCATCAACTGATAGATCTTTAATTCTATTCCTATTGATGCATCACTAGAACTATATTTTAGTGAGGTTCAGATAGGGGAATGACCCCTAACTTACCTCTTAGATACAAGAATGCATCCTTAGATAAAGGCTTTGTGAATATGTTAGCAATTTGTTCCTTTCTATGGACATATTCCAATCTTATTTCCTTTTCTTGCACCAATTCTCTAACAAAGTGATACTTTATGGCATTATGCTTTGTTTTTTAATGCATCACTGGATTCTTGGAGATGTAAATTGCACTTGTGTTATCACAAAAAATAACTATAGGTTCTTTGATTTCTTTCTTCATACCTTTCAATAATTGTTTAAACCACACAATGTTTGAGCAATTTATTGTTGTTGCAACATATTCAGCCTCTATTGTGGATTGAGATGTACAATTATGCTTTTTACTTGTCCAAGAAACCAACCCTTTTCCAAGAAAGAAAGCTCCTCCACTTCTGCTCTTTCTGTCATCATAATTTCCTGCCCAATTTGCATCAATGAACACCTTTAAGTCCAGATTTCCTCCAAGTTTATACCATAATCCATAATCTTTAGTTCCTTTTCAGTATCTCATGATCCTTTTGATTTCCATCATGTGATTTTCTTTTGATTTTGTTGAGAATCTTGTTACAATTCCTACTGTAAGGGCAATGTTTGGTCTTGTGTACACTACATATTGCAACTTTCCAATCATAGATCTATACAATGTTTGATCCACTTCCTTTGATTCATCATGCTTGGTAAGTTTTAATCCAGTAAACATAGGAGTCCCAACCAGTTTTTAGTCTTCCATATCAAACTTTTTTAGTATCTCCTTGATGTATTTAGATTGAGTGATGTAGATGCCATTCTTACTCTATTGAATTTGAAGACTAACAAAGAATTTGATTTCACCAAACATTGACATTTCAAATTTCTTATTCATTTGTTCTAAAAATTCTTTGCAAAGATCGTCATTTCCTATGAACAAAGTATCATCTACAAATATTTCTGCCAAAACAATCTTATTATCTAGTCCTTCCTTTATGTACAAACTATTGTTGTCATTTGTTCTTTGAAAATCAATCTAAATAAGATAGTTACAAAATCTTTCATACCATGCTCTAGGGGCTTGTTTCAAACCATATAATACTTTATGCAATTTTCAGACCATGTCCTTCTTGTCTAGATCAACAAAACCTTTAGGCTATTCAATGTAAACCTCTTCATCTCATATGCCATTGAGAAATTCTGACTTGACATCCATCCGATAAAATTTGAATCCTTTGAATCTAGCATATGCAAGTAAGGTTCTAACACCTTCAATCTTGCAACAGGAGAAAAAGTTTCTCCATAGTCTACATCTTCTTCTTGAGAGTATCCTTTGCATACCAATCTAGCTTTGTTCCTTGATAGCTTACCATCTTCATTTAGTTTGTTTCTGAATACCCACTTTGTTCTAGTCACATTTTTGTCTTTGTGTCTTGGTACAAGAGTCCATGTTTTTATTTTCTCTATCTTTTCTATCTCTTCATTCATAGCTTCAATCCAACTTTCATTGTCTAGTGCATCTTTGACATATCTAAGTTCAAAATCAGCAAGTAAAAAAGTGCCTTTCAACTTACTTCTTGTCATTGTTCCTTCTGATTTATCTCCAATGATCTAATTTGGTGCATGATGCTTTCTGACATACTTGGCTAACACAGGCTTCTTGCCTTTTGAATGACTTGCATTTTTATCCTTTTGTGTCTCAAATTCTGGTTCTGATTCTAGTTGCTCGGGCTCGGTATATGCTAACTCAGTAGCTTCTATTTGCAACTCGAGTTCTTGCAGCTCAGTAGGTACTAACTCGATTTGAACTTCTTGTGACCCTATTAATGAAGACTCTAGAGTTGAGGATTCCTAATTAATAGGTATACTTAGCATTGTATCAGGTTCCATGTAAACAAATCTTCTATAGTCTTTAGGTTCCTTTTTGCTTTCTTCTTCTGTTCTTTCTACAAACTCATCAACTTTCACATGTGCACTTTCTATGACTTTGTGAGTAGATAAGTTCAAACATCGATATGCTTTGCTTTTGCAAGAGTATCACAAAAATATTCTTTCATCACTTTTTACATCAAATTTACCTTTTTCTAGATTCTTTCAAAATGTAGTATTTGCTTCCAAATACTTTTAGATAACTTACATTGGATTTGTAGCCATACCACAACTCATAGGGTGTTTTGAATGAGTCCTTTTGCATAATCCATGATAGATCTATTCCTTCTTTCTGCTATTCCATTTTGTTTAGGAGTTCTAGGTGCTAAAACCTATCTTTTGATTCCCCTTTCAATGCAAAAGTTATTGAACTCGCGTGAAATGAATTCACCACCTCTGTTAGACCTTAAGCATTTCAGTCTTTTTCCTATTTCCTTTTCTACTCTGGCCAAATATCATTTGAACTTTTCAAATGCTTCCGATTTCTCTCTTAGGTACATTATAGCCATCATTCTTGAATAATCATCAACAAATAGAATGAAAAAATTTCACCAATACAACTTTCAATGCCAATAGGTCCACACAAATTAGTATGCACAATTTTTAGAACTTCTTCAATCTGATAGTTCTTACTTTTAAAACTAGTCTTTCTCGTTTTACCAATTTTACAATTCTTGCATAGACCAACCTCATGTTTCTTTATGTTAGGAATACCTCCTACTTTCTTGAATTTATTGATCTTTATCAAGTTGCCAAAGTTTACAAAAAATAACCTCTTATGCCATAACCAACTTTCTTCAATTTGAGCAATGAAACATGAACATTCGCCAAGTTCAAGATAAAATAAGTTACCTTTTGTTTGAGTGCCTAATCCAATTAGCTTTCTTTTGCCATCCAGCAATCTTACTTTTTCATGCATAAATTCCACTTTAAATCTATTATCGAGTAGTTGTGCAACACTCAAAAAATTATGCTTTAGTCCTTCTATCCAATATGCATTATCACACACAGGTTCCTTGGTTAGTGAGATTCTTCCTTTTCCTCTTATACAACAAAGTTCATTGTTACCAAATCTTACACTACCACCATCATAGTGTTCAAAGTATTCAAGCTTAGTTTTATCACTAGTCATGTGATGAGAGCAACTACTATCTATGATCCACGTATCATTTTTTCTCATATGAGAAATGAGTGTCATTTCTTCATCATTATCAAACTCATCTTTCACACTAATGTAGACAATTTCATCTTCATCTTCATCATCAGAATCATTAGAATATTTAGCCATGAAACATGTTTTCTTACCTTTATCCTTGAATGATTTGAATTCTTTCTTGCCATTTTATTTGTGTCCTTTCTTCTCATCCTTGTTCTTTTTATTTAGGCACCTAGCATCAATATGTCCAATTTCTTCACAAGAAAAGCAGATTAGAGGAACCTTACCTTTGTATTTCCCTTTGCCTCTTGAATATTTTCTTGCTAGTAGAGCTTCAACCACCTCAAGATAATTGTTTGAACTTTGTTTTGATTCTTCATCATTGTCTGATAGTGGATCCTTCATCTTTTTCCCTTTTTCTTTGAGTGAAAGCTTGGCTTCAAATTCTTATTCAATGTTCTTGGCAGCTGAAACATAATTGTCATAGTTGTCTAGGTCAAATGCAGTCAATCTTCCAACTACGGCCCCTAAATTTATTTTATGATTTTCCTAACATCTTCTTTCTTGAATTGCAGAGACTCTGATTGCATAAATGAGAAGTAGAGTTCTAAGAACTTTACTTATAACTATCTCATCTTTGATATCTCCTCTAGATGCTTTGATTACACTAACACATGCTTTAACTCTTTCAACATACTTTGCAATGTTTTCATCCTCTCTCATCCTCATTTGATCAAATTGTCCTCTCAAATTTTCTGCTTTGGCTCTTCTCACATTATCATCTCCTCCATAGATCTCTTTCATCTTGTTCCACATTTCAAAGGTAGTTTTGCAATCCTTGATATCATCAAATTCTTCATAACTCAGAGTAGATGCTATATCTACCGTCATGTTGTTGTGAGTCTTCTTTTCAGCAATATCATTAAGAAATAATGTACCAGAAGGTTCTTCATATTTTTCATCGAGGTACTTTAGCCCTGTATCACCAATAGAAGCTAGATGAAGTCTCATCAATCCTTGCCATGCTGAGAAGTTGTCCCTATTAAGTCTTGGAATTTTCCTTTTGTAAGACATCCTGATCTTTAGCTTAGATCCTTGAAATCTTTTCCTTTAAGCACCAAAAGATTTGATACCAATTGTTGGGATTAAAGATAGAGTACCTGAGATGGGGGGTGAATTAGTTACTAACAATAATTAATCCACAGATCCCTCAAATGTCTTAAAATCTCGTTACTACTGATACTCAGTAAAAAAATGTTGTAACTCGGTAAATTAAACTATTTCTTATCTTCAAGCATTCATGCATGTAACCGAAAACAAAAATGAACACAAGAGACACCAGATTTAACGTGGAGACCCAATATGGGAAAAACCACCAAGTAACTGGTCACCAAATTTTCACTCTTCTGAAGTGAGCCCTATTAGGAGACAACCCTATTAAAGGTTACAATAGACATGGTTAGGTGTGATCCTATTAGAGGATTTAATCACCCTATTGGGAGTAGCCTTGATAGAGGTCTTTAGAACAATTCAACTGAACTGTCATCTTGTTAGAGGATTTACAAAATTGCTATTAAACCAACTCTGTTATGAGATTTGAAATCACTGCTACAATGGTTAGAAAGCAATAATGAATTAACCTGAATAAGATACAATTGATTTTTTTGGCTACAGGTCTCTATTTAGCATCATTAGATCCTCCTTGATCAAATATAGCTTTGCTACTCCTCAATGATCTCTAATCATCCTTCAAATTCACTTTCACAATAATCAGTCCTCATATCACATTAATTACACACACACTTTGACTCACACTTAGAATTTGCAACTTGACCTCTTAATTATACCATTTAGATTATCAAGTCAGCCCATTTACATGTTGCATTTACCAATAAACCATACATCAGTCAGCTATAAATATTACTCTAAATAAATAAATGTTATTTCATAAAAAAATGAAATCCTTTACTAGCCGACCCTGCTCGATAAATATTGCTTCCAGAAATTTCCTAAGTTAACCTTCTTGACTTAGTTAACATTGCACAATACCCTTAAAAGCATTTGGTTGTTGAGTTTACTCGATCAGAACTGTTTCTGGCACATTTCCTTTGTTGACTGAGTGAGCTCAGTAAGAACTAATTTTGCCACATTTCCTTTGATGACCAAGTGAGCTCGGTTAGAATTGTTTCTATCACATTTCCTTTGATGACCGAGTGAGCTTAGTAAGAATTGTTTACTTGGTAGATACTATAAGTTTTCTTTACTAACCTTCTGGGTTCGATAGATTTTTTCATTTTGCCTCACTAACCATTTGAGCTCGGTAGACTCTGTCCTTTGTCTTGCTAACCTTTTGAGCTCGATAGACTCTATCCTTTGCTTTGTTGACTGTCTGAGCTTGGTAGACAATGTCCTCTATCTTGCTAACCTCTTGAGCTTGGTAGACTCTATCTAATGACTGATATGACATTTTTGTGATATCAAAGGCAACACACAATTTAACAATTGTATCCAACATCATCTTCATGGATCCAACAACTAGATTACAAGACCCTTCCATTTAGATGTAGAATTTTCAATGAATATGGTCATTTACATCATAGATGCCCCAGGAATAAGTCACCCCCTTTGTTTTTCCCTGGACCTCATAGAATGGACAAGGTGAAGGCTCCTTTATCTAATGGACTTGTTGATTGCAAGGGATTTATTCAAGTTAAGTCTCATAACAAAGGAAAAGGTAAGAAGAGAACCTAGATGGACAAACAAAATGATGGCACCTTTAACAAGTTTGATGTTCTTGGTGACTTGGTCCAAGAGGAAGGTACTACAATTGAGCTCTCTTCTTAGGCTAAAGGTCAGTATGAGGTATAAGTTGAAGATGTGTAGAAGGAGTACTAGATTCTATCTATAGGTGACCAATAGGTTGGACAATTGGCTATTGATTTGCCTCCTCAAGTTCAAGATTTTGGAGACCTTTTGGGGTCACAAGGTACAAAGGGCACATTTCTGGTGGCTCTTAATCCCCTTACCCCTAAGGGGTCTTCAAATTATATAAAGGGTAATAAAGCTCCTCCTATCTTAGGCATCCAACATAAATCCTTCAAAAAGGGGTCTTTAGATAAATTGGCAAAGAGTGGTAGGAAGACTGATCAACAGAAGGTGAAGATAATGGATGATACTTTGGTTGAGTCTAGGTCTATGAAACCCAGTGGTTTTGACTTCTCCCACCCCCATAAATTATTTTTTTGTTATGTAATGTAAGCAGGTTGAACAACATTCCCAGACAAAAGGTTGTTCATAGATTAATTGAACATCAATCTCTTGATGTGGTCTTTATTCATGAAACTAATCTTATAATGGATGGTTTGCTAATTGTGCTCAATGGATCTAAGGGGGTGGGTTCTTTGAAAAATTTAGGGAGGGTACCTTGCTTCTAGAACCCAAGGAAAGTTTCCTCCTTATGGTAGATTTCTAGTCTATCCTCCATTTCATTGGTTGCCTCTAGTTTTGAGACTGGAGAAAGGTGTATTTTATCCAATATTTATGCTCCTACTAAATTTTTAGGTAAGTATCATTTATGGGCTAATATCAGACTCATTTGGTCCCTATACCCATTCCTCCCATGGATTATGGCTAGAGATTTTAATGTTGTTACTAGTTTGGATGAAAAATGACAGGGGTTAGCCAGGCTAGACCTATCCTCAAATCTACTCAATGATATGATTGGTTCCTTGAATCTCATCAATGTGAAGCCAACCAATGGAGTTTTTACATGGAATAATTGGAGATATGGTGTTGAGGCTATCTCAGAAAGGCTTGATAGATTTTTTCTTTCTTGCTATTGTATGCCCAATAGGTGGATCACCAGTTCTAAAATTCTTGATTGGAGAGGCTCTGACCACTAGCCTATTAAGCTCTCCATCAACTCTTAAAAAGTCACAAAAAATCTATCTTTCAAATTTTAGTTGATGTGGTTAAGAGAACTATCTCTACCAAACCTTATGTTGGATTGGTGGTATGAGGGGATGCCTACCCATGGGATGAGCATGTTTAGTTTTAGTAAGAGGCTTCAACATGTGAAGTCTAGGCTTAAGAGATGGAATAAAAAATATTATGGGAAACTACATTCTTAGAAGATAACTACTAATTCCAAGTTGTATAATATTACTCGTCAAATTTGGAAATAAGGTTTGACTTCTGATCTAGGCAAAGTTGAATCCTCAGCTCTTAAGGGACTTAAAGAGTGGGTGTTTTGCGAGGAGATTTTTCTAGAAGAAAAAATTTCATGTTGATTGGCTTCAAGAGAGGGATAGTAACACTACTTTCTTTCATAACTAAGTTAAGGCTTGGAGGCAAGGGAATTATATCTCCTCTCTTATCTTAACTAATGGAGCTTAGATCTCTTCCTGTGAAGAAATTTCTAGGGAAGATATCCACTACTTTTCTAATCTTTTGACCAAGGAGGATCCTATTGTTGGGACCAAGGAGTGCGCTATCTTGAATTGTATCCCATAACTAGTCTCTACTGGGATGAATGGGGCCCTCTTAAGTCCTATCTCATTACTTGAATTGTTGAAAGTTGTGTTTAATATGAAAAAAGGTAAGGCCCCTGACCCAGATCAATTTTTGATTGAATTTCTTCTAGAATTCTAGGAAATAATAAAGTTTCATCTCCTAGATGTGGTTCAGGAATCACATAGAAACAAATAGATGATGAAGTCTTTGAATTCTACCTTCTTGGCTCTCATACCTAAGATTGAAGGGGCTAATTAATTAGATCAATTTAGGCCTATAGCATTATGTAATATTTTCTATAAGATCATCACTAAATTGATTGTTGAGAGACTCAAACCACTCCTTAGTTCTTTGATCTCTATTGAACAAGGTGGCTTTGTTGAAGGAAGAAAATTTTTGAATGGGGTTGTGATAGAAATGGAGGTTGTTCACTTCTATGGCTACATCAAAGGAGAAAGCTATGTTCATTAAACTTGACATGGCTAAAGCTAATGATCTAGTGAGTTGGGAGTTCTTATAGAAAATTTTGTTAGCTTTTGGTTTTGATGAGGAGTGGGTTAATTGGGTTCTTATCTTCGTGACCTCATCCTCCTTCTAAGTTCTCATTAATGGGGAACCTTCAAAATTGTTTGCTACTTCTCAGGGACCTCGGCAAGAGGATGCTTTATCTCCTTATTTATTCATTATCATGGTAGAGGATCTCAGAATATTTATAAAATCTTATGTGATTCAGGGTCTTATCCAAGGTTAAAGCTGGAAAATAAAATTTCCTTCCTACTCTCATCTTTAGTTTGTGGACACTTGGTTGTTTGGCATGGCTAGAATCAGTGAGGTAGTGAATTTGAGGGAAAATTTGGATATCTATTTGAAAGCCTCAGGTCATAGAATTAATGATGATAAGTCTTCCATTTATTTCTTTAATACTCCTTTTCCTATTCAAAGCAAGATTGGAAGAATCCTTAGATTTCAAATCAGTTCCCTTCCTTTAATGTTCCTTGGGGTTCCTTTGTCCTTGGGATCTTAGTGTGGAGGCTACTAGCAAGATATTTTGGGAAAATTCTAGAGTAAGGTTAGTCATTGGACTTACAGATGGTTATCTTCTACTAGGAGAGTGGTTCTCCTGTTCAAATCCCCCCTTCCAATTTTGTGAGGGATTTTGATGCTTTATCTCAACAATTTATTTGGTCTGGTAGCCTTCTACCCTCAAAATGGAGCCTAGTCAAAAGGGATTTTGTGTGTAGGCTAAAGCATGCTGGAGGTCTTGGTCTTAGATCAATGGCTCTTGTTGTCATGCCTTTGGTTGCCAAGCTATACTGGTAGTGGTGCAACAATCAAGATCAAGATTGGGATAAGATTCTTACCCACAAATATTTTATTGGTGCTGATTTCCTTGATGTTCCATGGCTTGTTTTGATGGGTAAAAGGTTTTTGTATTTGGGATACTCTCAAGAAGGGAGTCCAACTTATTAAGGAGGGCCTCTTATGGATTTGTAATAGAGGCCTAGATGCTCTATTTTGGTAGGACTATTGGAATGACCACCCTCCCATTCTCTCTAGCTTCCCCTAGCTTTAGCCTCTTTTCCATATTTTTACTAATTTTGGATGGTTTAAGGTGAAGTATTTTAAGATTTTCAACCATATGGTTTCGGTGGAGGTGACTTATTGTAAGGACCCTCAAGAGTGGCTTGTGGGTGGTTCTAATGAGGATCATGTTCTTCTTTCTAAAGATTTTGAGAGTAGGTTTGGAAACTCTCTTAATGTGAGGGATATTTTTGTTTGGAGTGCTAGCCTAAATGGTAAATTTATTGTGACTCAAGGCTATGCTATACTTGACAGGAAGTTACAAGGTCTAGTAGAGGTGCACTAGTGGAAGAAGGTTTGGCATCAAATTTTGTGGCCCAAATGTAATTTTTTCTTATGGTTGTTGGCTTACAAGAAATTCTTAAAGTGGGAGAATCTTCACAAATGAGGTTTTCAAGGACCTTCTATCTACATCCTTTGTTTGAACAATAAGGAATATACCTCTCACATGTTTTTCCACTACCCTTTTTTGAGAGAGATATTGCATAGATGGTGGGAGGTTTGGCATCATGGTTGTATTCATGCTACCTCTCTAATTGATTTTTTGGAAAGTTTGGGTAGACCTCTAGCGAATACTTCTTTCCTATAGGTAGCTTGTATGGTTGGGTTGATTTTCATTCTCTAGAACCTTTGGCTAGAGTGGAACCATAGAAATTTTGTGTGACTCCAAATTAGGAAGTTTTCAATTGTGGAAGATGGTTCTTGTTAGGCTTTAGGGGACTATTTTTGTAAAGTGCGATATGTTTGAATGTATTGATCCTAGTGATCATGCTATTATGAGGAATTTAAACCTGGGTGACAAAGGATAGAGATGCACTCTTGGAAAAAGACCTCACCTTGTCAAGCAACGAGCTTGTTTGGATAGGAGGTGGACTCCTCTCTCAGCTTGGATCTTGAAGATTAATATGGATGGTTCTTCTCAAGGGAACCCTAGACATGTTGGTATTGGGGGTATAGGTAGAGGTAATGATGGTGGTACAATTTTTCTCTCCTCTTTTTACAAAGGTCAACATTCTAATAATCTTATGGAGGCCCTTGCTATTAAGATTGCTATTGAGAGAGGATGCTCTTTAGGCTAGAAGAGGATCATCTGTGAGTCTAATTCTCATATTGTTGTGGATATGCTGAATAACCAGACTTTGGAGGATGTTAGTTGTCTATTAGCCTCTTTAGTCAGAAAAACTCTAAGTCTTTTTAGTTCCTTAGACTTTATTTCCTTTGTTCATATCCCTCGAGAATGGAATGAAGTGGTTGATTGTTTGGTGAAGTGGGCTTCAAAGAATGTGGATGGTTGGGATACTAGTGGTAGGGTTGAGTTACCTTTTGAGTATCATGGGATCATTGAGAAGTTGTTATTGGAAGATAGGAATATTTAGTTTTGTTGTGGGCCTTTGGCGTTTGCTCTATATTTTTGATTTGACTGAATAATTTTTTACCTATCTTTTTCAAAAAAAAAAATTGATGTCCAAAATTCATGTCTCCATTCAAAATCTTAGCCTATCATCTCAAAAAGTGTTAAGAAAGACATTGTAAATGACTATTCTGAACCCCAAACCTTAACCTCCAAGAACCAAAATAAAAGATTAAACCTGAAGCCTAAAACATGTGTTTTGGGGATGATTCTTAACTTCTTTTCCCAAATATTATAGGTTAAGAATCAAAAGGTTAATTAACCTTACAATATTCGATACCCATGTTAAATTTGAAGAAAACAAAATCCATTTGAGATGGAGCTTGTGACTTTCCAAGCATTGCATCAACTAAGAACTTTTAGGAATTTGGTGAAAAGGTTTGAAACATTATGGAAGAATGGATACATAGTATAGATAGCCACCTTGTTATTACTCAAACATTATTATCTAAATGGCCATAATATGATTGATTGAAGAAAATGACAGTGTCATCAAATTATTTGATAGAATGCCCTTGAAGCACAAGAGATGATATTTCTCATAGTACAAAAGGAAATGGAAATGAAAGTTAAAGAGAGAAATATTTTCATGAAATTATCTATAGGAAAATATCAAAACTTATAATCAATACACAACTAAATGAATTAATAAATACTTTGGTCAATCCCCTCAAAGAAAATGAGGTGCAATATACATAAGGCACAAAAAAATAGATAATAGTAATCTGGAGAAGCATCTTTTTAAGTGACTAATGAAGTCTCACTAATGAGTACAACAAAGAGATTGGTTAAACAATCAATGGCTTCAAATTTTGTTAGCTCAATATTGAATCTAACATCTCTTTCCTATTTCATAACAAAGGGTGTAATTGTTTTCTTTTATGATTATTAGTGCACATCAAGCTCATGCAGGTTACATATTTGACTTAATGTTTGTGTAGGTGTAATGACAAGTGTAGAAACCTTATCAATTTTCATCAGCTTGTGGAATAAAGCATGGAGCTCCATGTTGAGTTAGAAACTATTTGGTATGTTGAAGGGAGAATATTTCTTTTCAAAGTTGATGTTATGAGAAAATTTATCCACCATATACAAATTGATATATTTCTCATAATATATTCATTGAAATTTTGTTGATTGAATGATCAATGTCACTTGTGTTGAAACTCAAATAAGTTACAATGCATTAATATAAGTTTCTCATCATGGAAGAATGATTGATATATGATGGAAGTTTAGAAAAATAGATGTTTTGACATAGTTTAAGTTTTATTCTTCATAAAAGTTAAGACAACTAAAGTGGCATTCTTGGAAATAGTGATTTTTATCACTTTTGGCCATATGTTAAGGATTTGACTATTCTTGTTTAATTTTATTGAGGTTAATTAACCTATCCCAAAAAACATATAAGGGAGTTGGTTATTAACTATATAAGGGTATTTGTTAACCTCACACATATATAAGGGATTATTTTTTACTTGTATTGGCACTTTTAAAAACTTGGATAATAGAGAGTACACCTCTATTACTGAATTAGTATTGCTTCACATAGTGAGGATCAAGTTAATTTTAATGTATTTTCAATACCTTTTTTTGTTCAAATTCATATAAATCATGTTCGCCAAATGAGGATATAACATCTCTCTCTCTCTCTCTCTCTCTCTCTCTCTCTCTCTCTCTCTCTCTCTCTCTCTCTCTCTCTCTCAATTAGTGACTTAACAATCTATTCTTTGCAATCAAGTGCATTTCATGGTGCAGACACCTAAAATCCTTTAGAAAATAAAGTATTTTTATTTTCTGAAAATTTCCTGATGACATCATCATTTATTAATTAATTATTTAATTAATTAATTAATTAATTTTTATGTCATTAAATCCCTTTATCTT
Source organism: Cupressus sempervirens (assembly GCA_028749045.1). Classification (NCBI taxonomy): domain Eukaryota; kingdom Viridiplantae; phylum Streptophyta; class Pinopsida; order Cupressales; family Cupressaceae; genus Cupressus; species Cupressus sempervirens. The sequence goes on along the minus strand of CM053787.1, from coordinate 248,180,976 downwards.
AATTAAAAATATTTAATTAAGGAATCCCTCCCAAAAATGTTTAAATCTTATTTAAACATTATTTCCTTATTTATTAATTATTTAATTAATAAATCGACCAAAAATCCTAAAATAAATTAAAAATTTATTTTTTTCCCAAAACTTGGCCAATTCCTTAAGACCACTAACCTCTTCCAAAATCTTCTAATCCTTCTTTAATTTTGATTAAAGGATAATCCCATCATTTCCAACCCCTAATCCCAACTCAAAATATTTAATTAAGATTAAATATTAATCCTCATGTTTATTAAAAAAGTTTTAATAAATATCTCCTCAACCCAAACCCTTGAAATAAATAAAACTTTATTTATTTCCTAAAAATCTAATTTATCCTCATCCTAAGAAGTTCTAGACTCTTCTAGAAAGTCTTCATCCTCATCCTAAGAAATTCTAGACTATTCTAGAAAGTCTTTATCCTCATCCAAAGTCTAGACTCTTCTAGGAGATGTCTTTAAACCTAATCCTAATCCCCTCCTAACCTTGTCACATTCCCTAAACATGGGTTAAAACTTACTAACCCAAGCCAAAGTTAACAAATATCTCCTCCTTCAGCCACCCTCATTAAATACCATCCACTTGCCTATCCCTAAGCTAATCCTAAACCATCCTAATCCATCCTCTAATCATTTGCACAAGCTTAAGCAAGCTTAAAACCCTCCTAATCAAGCCCAAGTCTAAATTTCTCTCATCTCCCTCAAAATATCTCAACCATAAAACTTTATGAAGTCCACTAGGCCATAAATGACTCTTCCAAGCCCTTTTATTGCTCTTACAAGCCGTTATGAGGGTCTTTATGAAGATTTTATCCCTTGAGCCTCCTTTGTTGACTCATCCTTCCCCTTTCATCTATCCTCTCAGCATGTGACATGTGTCACTCCTTGATTGGCTATAAGGAAGCACAATCCATGTGCTCTCCTCTCATGCAATCTGAGCCCTCCATAAGCTTTTTCCCATCCTTGCATCTTAGCCCTCAATCCCTCAAGCCTCTTGCCTATAAATTGGATCCTTCCCCTTTGCAAAATAACACAATCCATGAAGTAAAGTCATAATGCCATTTTGAGAAGCCATTTTACATCAAAACCATACACTCACACCCAAATTCCAACTCTATTTGAAGCATAAAGCTTGAGCATACATCCTATCTATTTAGACAAAGCTACTCAACAAGAGAGCTTCTCATTGAGAGAGCCCATTAATGGCTCATATTCTCAATTGAGAGCTCATCTTAGTCTATCTTGAATTTTATGAATTTTGTTTAGTTTGTAGAAGCTTTATTTAAATTTGGTTTCTATTAGCATACTAACATTGCTCATATACATTTTGGCACGCCCGGTGGGACCCCTCATGGGTCATCTTCATTAGCTTTTTTAGTCAAGTTTTGTATGTCATTTGCTGATTTTGGCTAATTTTGCTTGTTTTTGTGATTGGTAGGATTGTATAAATTGGTTTTGTAGGTCCACATGAGCATGAAGAAGAAAAAGGAACTCATAGTCTATCTCATAGTATTTGCAGATTTTTCAAGCTTATAGGTGGACAAAGCACTTGGAATTCTTCTTCCTCTTCTTGTCTATATTCTTCTTATTCCATCTACTTCTTCTTCTTCTTCTTGTGGGAGATCTTGCCCATTTTCTTTTAAGGAAGCAAAATCATACACACTTCTTTTTAGTGCTTAAAATGAACCCCCAAATCATACTTAAATCCATTAAACATTAAAAATTTTCAAAAAAGAAAAAAATCTTTTAACAAGTGAAACTAAACCAATCCAATCATTTGCATCCTTGCAACATCAAGGTTTTAGATGCATTCATGCAAAGTTAGGAACACTTCATTTTTGTGAATTTAAAAAGAACTTCAAGTTTCCATTTCAAAAGGTTCAAAATCAACACTAAGTGCACACTAAAATCTAAATCAAACTCAAAGAATCAATCAAGGATAAAATGAACCTCATTTGCAAATATTTTAAAGTTCTTTTAAAAATCTCATGAAAACTGAGAGTCCTAAATGGTTGCCAAAAATTGTCCTAAAAGTTTTGTTATTTGTTCCAAACAAATGTCTTGTTGCAAAATCTTGAATGTTTCTTAGGTTTTTCATCCATCAAAACAATCTAGGAATATCATTTTTGGGCTTAAAACATGCAATCTAGAACACAAAATCTTGAATGAAAAGCAAAGTCCAAAGAGTCATTTTCATTTTTGAGTCCAAAAACAATCTTGAATGATCTAAGGTTAAAACAAAGCATTTCAAAGTTCTTAAAACAACACACAAAATCTCAATCTTGAATGCTCAAAGGAAAAAAACTTGAATGTTTAATCACTTGTCTTTGAATGCATGTTGCTAAACACACTCTTGAATGCCATGGATTAAAATCAAATTTTCCTTGAACGCATGATTAAAATAACAAATCCAATCTTGAATTCCAAGGATCAATTAACCATTGCAATATCAAACACTTCATTTGGAGCTTTTAAAATTGAACAAAACAAATCTCTTTTCCACATGCAATTTAGGCAAAGTTTGATTTTTGAACATTTAAGAAACTTCGTTAAGTTAAACACAAATTTGCAAAAATCAATTTGAGTAGTTCCTTGGACTCACCTCTTTTCTAATCACCCATCAAATATTAACCATTGGTTGCAATCTCAGCGCCATTCATGGGGATGGGTCTACTTGAAAAAGATGTTAAATGTTCCACAATCTAACTCACTCACTCGGTCTTTGAACATTTTCTTTAAATTTATCAAAAATTTTAAATGACCAAAAATCTAGATTAAATTAATCACACTTCATTTGGGTACTAAAATTGAACAACTATTGACGTGGAGGGCCTCCGGGCACGCGTTTGACGAATCGAGTCTCACACATCTTTGCTTTGGGCTTAAAACAAAATCACACCAACTCTTGAATGCTTTAAAGAAAAATCAATCGATACTTGACATGGAGGGCCTTTGGGCACACGGGTTTACTTTTTTGTTGACCCTAACTCTTCTTCTTGTTTGCATTCTTCGATCGATTTACTTTTGTTGGTGCTTCAAGTTGGAATTGAACATTGTCTCTTAAACATGAGTGCTTGCAAAGTCTAGATTAGCACACATAAGAGTCAGTTGGTAAAAGAACAAGCGTGTTTTTTTAGCCCAAGGTCATCCAAGTCTTCTCTCCCCTTGTCATCTTTCGAGGTCATCTTGGGTGCATAAGATTAGGATCCAAAACCTTATTTCTTTTTAGGAGGCCTGCTTGTGGATTTCATCACCCCTTGGATGACCTCAGCTCTCGTGTTTCAGCGGAGAATAAGAGCCAGGAGGTGAATCGAAAGACACCTCTCTTGGGATCAAGATTTTGTCACTCGAGCTAAGCCTCAAGGAACTTTATACCCTTGAGAAGTGAAAGAGGAGAAGTGGGTTACCACTCCTCTCAGCTATGTGACATCTTTTTGGTTTCATCTATGGACTTGGGCCTCACAAACCTTGGGTATATCGAGGACTCCCTAGCTAAACCAACTGTCAGCCTTGTAGACAACCATCTAGGATGTTAATGTGTTTGAAGTGACTGATCGAAACATTTGTAAAACATACACTCCTTGGCGCAAGTATAACATTCTAAGAATCAAAAACTTCTATCTGGTTTTTTCTATCTATTGCTTGATCTTTTATTTGTTGAATGAATGTTTGCCAAATTTGGTCAATCCTAGCCTAGGGCATACTTAGCGTAGTCACTGCCTATTCCAGAAGTTGAACAAGTTGAAGCAGAACAACTAAGATCTCTCAAAGCCAAGCAGATTTAGGAATTCATGTCAGAACGACCCAAACCCAAACAAAAATTTCACAAAGTTAAACCCAAGCCATCTCAGGCATACCAAGAACTTTCAACCAAGAGAAAGGAACTCACACCAAGCCCTCGAATTGCCAAACTCCATAAAACAGAGGACAAAGCTGCTGACGAAGCCCTTCAAGACACCTGGTTAGATTGTACCATCCAATTTAACCAACATCCAGGAGTTAACAATGATTATGCCTTACCAACTAGGCATGATTTCTATGATTAGACCCCCTTGTTTCTCCACATCTTCTTGCATAAGCTTCACTTTAGAGTCATCTTTTTAGGAAAGCCAGCCATCTTTAGTCCTCCCATTAAGCATTTTAGCTCATCCATCTCATTTAGAACCAAAACAATCCCCTCAAACCTAGCTAGCATCCCAAAAGCCTAAAACTTCATCTCCAAGCCTTCAAAAATTTTTGTCACCTTGCCAAAAGTGTGCCATTCCTAAACATCTTCCAAATCCACCAATCTCACCAAGGTTATCCCTTTGACAAAGCTTTGTCTAGGGTAATCTAGCTTTGCCACTTGTTATCCCTCATCACCTTGAGCTAAAGGTTGGGATCCACAAGTGGTCAATCTCGTGTTCTTCCTAAAGGATCATCAGTCTATCCTTAAGTTGACACAATCACCACCAAACTTGCACATAGGAAAGCAGACCTTTTGTGCTTTGGCAACGTATCTTTGAAGTTAGAATCCCAAACCCAATCCTCCTTAGGTTTTGTCATATAGCTTTGCCTCAACCTAGGAAATCATTTGCATAGAAAAGCCTTCCCCCTTTTGCATCCACCAGCATTTGTTGCATCTCATCCCTAGGAGTATTTTTCATGCCACCCGTCACTCGCTTAGCCAAGAAGAAAGAAACAATGGAGCCCTATCATTTGGATCGAACAGCCTCACCCCCCTTGAGCACTCAACCATCCTTCAGCCCAAAGAAAGCTATGCCATCACCTACTGACATTGAAGCTTTCATGAACCAACCAGGAAATGTAGTATTGGTAAATGCCATTATAGACAAGAACAAAGAGACAATCATGGCTAATTTTCGAAAGGACAATGTAGGAACCTTTGACTTTGGAAGACCCCCTCCATTATCAGATCCATCTCACCCATTGTTTGGGTAGTTGCCACCACCCATAGGCTCTTATGATCCAAATTATCCTCAATATATGCGAAAAGAAAAGCCTCTAGCCAATCCATATGATCCAACAGACCCAAACATACCATCATCCACCCAAGTTGAAATCTCCATGCCGCAAGCCAACCCAGCCACCTTCAGTCCATCCTTGGTTCATACCTCTCTTCTCCAAACCCCCTTTACCCAAAACACCTCACTGTTCACGCCCTTTACTATTGCTGCTGCTGTTGCTCCCCAACCTAGCCTTCCAAATCCACCCATCTCCCAAATTAGTGCTAGCATCTTTGGCCAGCCTCAGCAATATACAATAGGGCTGCTGCCCATGGGGCCATGTAATCAACCTTTCATCACCCCCAGCTTGTTCACCACAACCCAAAGAACAATCCCATCATTTCCATTAGGTCTTGGAAGCTTAGTGCCATCAGCCACAAATCCACAAGCTACTACCCTCACTCCACAAAGCTATCAAACCCCACAAGCTACTACCAATGATCTGCCTAGCTCTCAAGTGACCCAAGCTCCCACCACCACTCTACCAAGCTTCCAAATCCAGCTGCCAAGCTATCAAACCCCATCAATTCCATTTCCTAGATTTAAAATCCCACCACCTCCACCACCAACTAATCCATTACCTCCTATTACCAACTACTTTTCAATGTCACTTCTAGGAGGTAACCCACCAATCCAGCCAACCACCAATTATTTACAAGTACCATCACAAATGGGGGCGCAACCCACATACCTTGGTCAAACCCCACAAGCCCCCCGATCCTTTCCCCAAGCTTCACAACCATCTTATACCTTACCTCCACAAAGAAATTCATTTATCCCACAGCCAGCTTATGTTCCTCAATCCCAACCTCAAATCCCATATCAACAGCAAGCCTCACAGCACATGCATGAATATGCGCCACATCCCCCTCAACAACCTGTCATCCACCATGCAACTGACCAAACAATGTACAATCCCTATCAGAAAATCCCTCACATCCATCCATATTTAGTGGCCCCATCTAGTGCATACCTACCTCAAGGCACTCCTACATTGGGGGCACCCCAGCCATCACCTATCAATTCAGAATGGGAGCAAATGAAGACAACTCTGAAAGCCATCCAAAAAGGGAATGAACCGAAGACATTCAAGTTTGAGAATGTGTGTCCTTACCCATTTGATAGAGCCATTACCATGACACCATTTCCCAAACACTTTGAGGTACCCAAATTTGACAAATTTAGAGGAAAAGGAGACCCTATCACACATATCAAAGAATTTTACATGCACTGCCAGGACGTGGCATACAATGATGTCTTCCTCTTGTGCCTTTTTCCCAAAAGCTTGGCTAGACCAGCTCTTGAATGGTTTTACAGAATTCCCTATGGCACAATTAAAAACATTGTGGAATTATCTGAGGCATTCATAGCCCAATATGCCCATCTTGTTGAAACAGAGCTATCAATAGTTGACCTTGTCCACACTAAGAAAAAAGGTGGAGAAAGCCTTGTTGAATACCTGCAAAGATGGAAAACCCTTACCACCCACATATCTTGCACCTTTCCAGAGTGCCATGTGGTGAAAATGTTTATTGATAATGCCCATCCCAGCTTGGCTCACCACATGACCATGAACTGTTTGCAGACCTATAAAGATATCAAAGAGAAAGGAATGATCCTTGAGCAAGGACTCATTAAAGATGGTGTGGTCAAGATTTACAAAGAGGCCAATCAAAATCTATCACATTCCAATGACAAGTCTAGATATTGGAACAAAAACAAGAACATTGCAACAGATGGCGTCACTGACACCAGACATGTGAATATTGTTGGTCCTTCTCACAACTAGTCCAACCCACCATATCAACCAAACAATCAACAAGCTATCAACTACCAATAGTAGAATAACCAAAGCTATCAAAACCACAATCTAAGACCCAACTTCCAAGGGTCTAGCAATCAGGCTAATGCCATCAATGTAGCTGCAAGACAAAAGCCCAAATTCCAACCTAAACCTAGAAACTATACACCCCTTGGTGAGCCATTGGATGTCATTTTTGAGAAATTAGTCAAGGAAAACCTCATCAAATTTCCTCCTACCTAGCAAATTGACCCAAGCCAATCCAAAGCTACATGGTACAAAGACAATGAGTAGTGCAAATTTCATAGGGTAAAAGGTCACACTACCCTCAGATGAATGAAACTGAAAGACTATGTGCAGGACCTCATCGATCGGAAGGAAATCACTGTTGGTGCCCAAACCTCTCCCAATGCAGGCTTACAGATCTATCAAAATGCTTTTCCTCCTCACAACAATCAAAATCTTGGAAAAGCACCTATCCAAACCAACAACAACAACACCAACAACCATCAGCCAAACCAACAGCATGGGAAGAACAATGACCACACTTCATCCTATATAGACTATGGTAGCCTTATAGGTTGTATATCCAAGAAAGAGCCTTCTGTCAATGTTATCAATATCCAAGGACCAAACAATGAGTGTGCAGTCACCACTCAAAGAGCCCGATTTAACATCGTAGGCCCATTTGTTTCACCAGCACCATCATCTCCATCAAAAAGCTAGTACAATATCTTGGAACACCTTGGGAACACGCCAGCCTAAATCTCCATTTTAGACCTTCTTCGCACTAGTCCTATGTACAAGAACATCCTTGATAGTGCTCTCATAGAATCTCGTGTCCCTTCTGATATCAATGCTACTAATTTTTGCAATCTTGTTGGACACCTTTCATCCTCATGTGCCCTATCGTTCAAACCCACCGACATACCCGTGGTCAAGCCAGATCACACCCTTCCACTTTGCATGGCCATCATGGTATCCAATTTTTCTGTGAAAATAGTAATGATAGATAATGGATCAGCCTTGAATATTTGCACCCTAAAATTCATAAAACAAGCTGGGTATAATGAGGCAAATATCATCAGTGAGGTTATCACCATCAAAGCTTTTGACAACTTGGAAGAACCACATAAGGAACTATTTTGCTGCCAATCAAGGTTGGGTCAGTCATCCAAGAAACACTTTGCCATGTTATTGATCTAAACCTACCATTCAACATCCTCCTCGATCGCCCATGGATTCATGCCATGAAAGCTGTTCCATCCACTTACCATCAATGCGTCAAATTTCTACATCAAGGCACTGAGGTAACCATCCATGCCAATCCAGAACCCTTTGCTTAATGCAATGCATTTGAAGCTTCACATACAAACCATTGCCCTGGAATTGATATCGACACATCCATCGCCAACTCATCCCACACTTGTAATGACCCAGAAACCATCCTTGCCTCTACCTTGTCTACCGTGAAGATCAATAACAAGGGCTATGGAGAGTATAGTCTGTCGGATGCATTTGTTGTTGGGGCACTCCGACTTGATCCACATGCCCATGGATGATTGACATATCACAAAGCTAAGGAGATTATCACAAAGCTAAGGAGATTCCACCTCCTCGACACAAACAGTTTGGGCCAACAACCTTTGTATCCTCAAAAATCCCTCTTCATGAGGAGCTCACTCCAGATATCAACAATTGGTTACATAAGGATGCACCTCAAAGGAATCAGGCACGCCTTGATCACTTCAGCCAGAAGTATCCCCAAGAACATAAGCTTATCAATAACAAATGGAACTATCAAGGTGGTGGTCTAGGACTAGAAGAAAGAGGCATGCAAGGCCCCATCGATGCACACAAGTGGGAATCGAAGTCAAGTCTTGGCTTTGGCATACCCACAACTGAGGATACCAATACGAACGGTCACACTTTTTTGAACATTCACTGCGACCTTGTCAAAATCGAAGACATTCTTGAGGAAGTTGAAAAGAGAGCCTACGATGATATCCTAGACCAAATCTCCCTCGGAGACTCTATTCTCCAAGAACTATCCATCCACCTCATTGACCTACCACTCGCTGATCCACAACTCATAGATTGGGACCAACCAAGTGTCATACACATTGATGAGTTCACATTAGAGGAAGTGCTTCTGAGATTCATGGGAGCTAAAACACCTCACAAGAAAACAAATCCAGATTTTGCCTATGTCTACAAGGTAGATCCCAAGGGGTATTTTGGAGAAAATCCCCAACCTAGTTCCAATACACCCAAAACTGGAACTAGGGTGAATCTGAGACTAGCTAAGGTAGTGAAGAGAACCCCTCAGCAAGAACATCTAGAGCTACAAGCAGAACATGATGATTTAGCATTACCTCCTCAAGATAGTCGACCAGAGTTATCTTCTATTCTAATTGACGATACTAGGGAAGTCAACATCGGTTCTTCAGAGATCCCTAGGCTTGTTCACATTGCTGCATCCCTATCACAAGACCAAGTTGATATCCTTTTTGAGGTCTTAAGAGAGAACATTGGCTGATTTGCATGGTCATATCAAGACATGTCAGGGCTTGATCCAAAGCTTGTAGTTCATCATCTTGCAGTCAATCCACAGATCATGCCCTTCAGACAAAAGCTTAGAAAAATGCACCCCAAGGTGGCATTACTAGTCAAATCTGAGTTAGAAAGAATGTTAGCTACTAAGGTTATCTGACCTATCGACTATTCAGAGTGGATCTCCAACATGGTCCCCATCACTAAGCCTTCTGGTGACATCAGAATCTGCACTGATTTCAGAGATCTTAACAAAGCTTGTCCAAAAGATGATTTTCCCTTGCCCAACATAGATATGATTGTAGATCTTATAGCTGGACATGAAATTTTGGCCCTCATGGATGGATTTTCTAGGTATAATCAAAACAAGATTGCAGAAGAGGATCAGCATAAGACATCATTCACTACCCCTTGTGGAACCTTTTGCTACAACATGATGCCTTTTGGCCTAAAGAATGCTAGGGCTACCTATCAAAGAGCTATGACAACCATCTTTCATGATCTCATCCATAGAATTTTGGAGGATTATGTGGATGATATCTTGGTCAAATCTCATACCTTCATGGTTCATCTTGCTAACCTGGAGAAATTCTTTGATAGGTTAGCCAAATATCATCTCATGCTGAATCCCAAGAAATGTGTCTTTGGGGTCACATCTGGCAAGCTTCTAGGCTTTATAGTTTCTAAACAAGGTATAGAGATCGACCCCAAGAAGGTCAAGGCTATCTTAGACATGCCTCCTCCCCAAACACTGTGACAGCTTCGTTTCCTCCCAGCTTGCAGATAAGTGTACACCATTTTCACATTTACTAAAGAAGGATGAGAACTTCAAGTGGGATCCTTTATGTCAGCGCAGCTTTGATCAGCTCAAGCAGTATCTCATCAATCCCCCTATCTTGGTTCCACTAGTTCCTGGTCATCCCCTAATTTTGTACATATCAGCAACACCTACTACTCTAGGGGCACTTCTAGCACAGCTCCATGACTACAGCAGAGAAAGAGCCATCTACTACATCAGTAGAACCCTAGTTGTTTATGAACTCAATTACACTCCTATGGAAAAAGCTTGTTTGGCAGTTGTTTTCTCAACTCAAAAGCTTTGCCATTACATGCTAAGTCATACCATCCAACTAGTCTCCAAGATTGACCCTCTCAAGTATATGCTCTCCAGAACAGCACTTACAAGCCGTTTGGCCAAATGGGTTATGCTCCTTAGTTAATTTGACATCCAGTATGTGGACAGAAAGGCAATCAAAGGGAAAGCTATAGCAGATCACCTAGTTGATGCACATCTAGTAGATGCTTATCCGTTGATCACAGAATTTCCAGATGAGCATATCTGTCTAATTGAAGAACAACCCCCATGGAAACTTTATTTTGATGGCTCATACACATCTCATGGATCAGGGGTAGGAATATTTTTGGTCACACCTCAAGGAGATTACATTCCAAAAGCCTTCAAGCTACAATTCCCTAGCACCAACAATATAGCTAAATATGAGGCCCTCATAGCATGATTAAAGATAGCTGGAGAATGGAACATTGCTGAGCTACAAATCTTTGGTGATTCTCAGCTCATCATCAAGCAAGCCCTAAATGAATATCAAACCAAAGATTAAAAGCTATTACCCTACAAAGAGCTAGTTGATCGGCTAACCCAACATTTTACAAGGCTTTAGTTTACACAAGTGCCTCGAATATAGAACAAAGCAGCAGATGCTATGGCTACTATAGGCTCGCTCTTGGAAATTCCCCAAGCAGCTACAAAGTATGAGTTTTTAGTGGAGCAGCTCCTCACAGCCGCCTATGCCAATGAGGATTCAAATCGTGTTTGTATCTTGATTGGTCCCCAATCCCCTTGTTGCCATGAGATTCATGATTACCTTAACGATCGTATCATATCCCCTCACCTCACATGTACCCAACGCCAGAACCTCATTCAAAAATCATCCCGCTATATTATCATATCCAATACCCTATATCGTCGAGGTTATCATGATACTCTCTCTTGATGTTTAGACTAAAATTAGGCCGCGATGGTGTTAAAGGAAGTACACTCTGGACTTTGTGGTGCCCACACGAGTGGTATTGTCCTAGCGTGACAAATCCTTAGAGCAGACTACTATTGGCCTACCATTGAAGAAAACTCTTGTGACTTTTTCAGAAAGTGTCTCCCATGTCAGCAGCATGCAAATCTTGTGCATGCTCCAGCACAGGATCTACAGCCTATTGCACCACCTTGGCCTTTCGCTTGTTGGGGCCTTGATCTAGTTGGAACTATCACACCCCTCTCATCTGATGGACATAAATGGATAATAACAGCTACAGACTATTTCACTAAATGGGTGGAAGCAGTCCCCCTAGTCTCAGCTACAGGAGTTCAGGTCTCCAAGTTCATCTTATACCACATTGTTTGCCACTTCGGCATCCCATCCACCATCTTCACCGACCACGAAGGTAACTTTGAAAATCTCAACATGGAAGAATTATGCACTTCCCTCTGCATCCATCACTTCTTTTCTAGCCCATATTTCCCACAAGGTAACAGCCAGGCAGAGGCAACTAACAAAACCCTCCTCAAAATCCTAAAGAAAGTTGTCAATGATTTTGGCTGTGATTGGCACCTACAAATAAATCCAGCCCTATGGGCCTATCGAACTTCCTTCCGTACATCCACAGGCACAACTCCATACTCCCTAGTCTATGGTGCCGAAGTGGTACTACCTATAGAGGTTGAACTTCCCTCCTTGTGCATATCTTTGCAAGGGCAAATATCAGATGAAGAATACAGAGTAGCTCGGCTCCCCCTGCTAGATCTCTTAGACAAGAAGCAAAAACAAGCCTATGATCATCTCACAGTCTATCAAACTTGTCTCAAAAGGAATTTCAACAAGAAGGTGCTTCCATGACACTTTCATCCAAGTGACATGGTCCTTAAAGAAAACATGAAAGTCCAAGTAGATCAAGAAAAGAAAGGCAAGTTTGAACCTACATGGCTTGGTCCTTATGTTGTCACTGCTTCCTTTGGCTCCGGAGCCTATCAGCTATCTACATTGGAAGGAGAACTCTTGAATGATCCTACTAACATCATTCATCTCAAGAAGTTCTATGCTTGAAGATCCTTGGTATACATAGCTTTTGAAAAATACAAAAAAAAAAAAATAGTAAAGAGAAATAAGCATCCAATGGTGAAAACTTGGCAATTCAAGTGCCTTGGATAGGTACCTTGGTGAAAACCTAGTAATTCAAGCACCTTGTGTACTAAGACTAATCCATTATCTATCACTATCCTATCCCTCATCCATTCACCCACCATCCCATAAAATACCTGTTTGTTCCCTTAGTGTTCCAACCAAATATCCAAAATCTAATGGAGCATGTAAATACCTCTTGTACAACTTGTAAAATATTGTACCAAAGCTTGTATTATACCTTGTAAATCTTGTACCATACCTTGTATATCCGAATCTTGTCCAAAGTTTGTACCATATTCTAGCCTGTAAATAATCTTGTATCCTAGCTTGTATACTATCACATGCACACACAAAACCCCATTTTCACTTAAGCTTTTTGCAAACCATCTACCAATCCACCTATCTCCTATTATAGACGTCCCATCCTTCACAAACATTTCCATCTCACAAAAACCAAAACATGAACAAACTTGTACATTTGTAACATATCTTGGTCCATCAGCGTGTACATCCTCTTTAGCTTAGTACCATTGTATCTATCCAGCGTTCTTGTCAGTTCATCCTTGATCATCATCTTGCACCCATCACACATTTTTGTTAGCTATTCCAATGCATCCTTTAGCTAGATTTCCTATCACCAATGTGTTGTCTTTCTTAGTTTAGCTTGGCAGAAGTATCACTCATCCAAATCCACTAGCTTAGGTGCTCTCTGATAGGTCCTTGCAGGATATAGCTTTCCTCATGTCCGATCTTGGTCCGTTAGTACCTCGTCCTACCCATCTCATTGGCAAATGGTTCTCTTTTGGATTTTTGCTTTCTTTTGATTTGGACTCTTCCCTATTGGGTCTTAAAATATCTTTTCCAAGCAATCTCCTTGTTCCCTCCTCAAGGTTGCCATGATCTTCCATATCATGGTATACTGCGAATGGGGCAATCAGAGTGTAAGGTCTTGATCATGTCTTTTGCTTGTTTTGTTTTCTGCTTGTGGGTTACCCAATGTCATTTCCACACTGCTTCCTTTGGGATTCATGTGTGATACTGGGGCAATCCTTGCATGTTTGTTTTGAGTCAGTTTGTCAGTCCTCTAGATAGTTGGTGAAAAGGCCTTGATGTTCTTGATAACCTTGGCAATTAACCAACAGTCCTATAGAAAATCTAGTGCTCAACTACATGGTGGTACTTCTCTTTGAAGTATCCCCCCGCTCAAAAAGCTTCAACGATTTTCCTTCATCTCCATTATCCCCCATCCATATCCAGCATTCATCTCTCCTACCCCAGCTTATGCATTAGTATCTCTTTGAATCACTCCTCACCTTTAGCTTTAGGGATCCAGAATCCTAGTCTTAGGGATCCACCAATCCAAATCAATACACCAAGCCTCATCTTTCAAGATCCACAATCCTAGTCCTAGGGATCTCTGAAACCCATCTTCCACCAATCTGACTCTTTGAAATCCTATTGCATCAGCTTTATAATCCCCTCATCCATCTCCCTATCCTGGATTCCTTTTTATAGCACTCCGCTCCTTCATCCTCCACCTTCCCTAAAGTCTTAAGCTTGCTTCCTCTTGTGCATTTGATTCTCCCCTTATCATTCTCCTATAGTGAGAGTTTGAGCTGATCCAGCCCCTTCTCTTTTCATCCTCCCACCTACCGAGATTCTTGTATTTTTCAAGAAGCCATCGAGCCTCGCTTTCTCTCCCTGCTGCCTTCTTGAGGGGGCATCTCACAGTCCATTCTCTCCTCTTCTGCTCTAGCCTTGGGCATCTTATTTTCTTATCTTTGATGCCATCCCACTTGCAGCATCACATCAAAGAGGGGACAAATGTAGACACCTAAAATCCTTTAGAAAATAAAGTATTTTTATTTTCTGAAAAATTCCTGATGATATCATCATTTATTAATTAATTATTTAATTAATTAATTAATTAATTTTTATGCCATTAAATCCATTTATCTTAATTAAAAATATTTAATTAAGGAATCCCTCCCAAAAATGTTTAAATCTTATTTAAACATTATTTCCTTATTTATTAATTATTTAATTAATAAATTGACCAAAAATCCTAAAATAAATATAAAAAAATTTTTTGCCCAAGACTTGGGCTATTTCCTTAAGACCACTAACCTCTTCCAAAATCTTCTAATCCTTCTTTAATTTTTATTAAAGGATAATCCCATCATTTCCAACCCCTAATCCCAACTCAAAATATTTAATTAAGATTAAATATTAATCCTCATGTTTATTTAAAAAGTTTTAATAAATATCTCCTCAACCCAAACCCTTGAAATAAATAAAACTTTATTTATTTCCTAAAAATCTAATTTATCCTCATCCTAAGAAGTTCTAGACTCTTCTAGAAAGTCTTCATCCTCATCCTAAGAAATTCTAGACTATTCTAGAAAGTCTTTATCCTCATCCAAAGTCTAGACTCTTCTAGAAGATGTCTTTAAACCTAATCCTAATCCCCTCCTAACCTTTTCACATTCTCTAAACATGGGTTAAAACTTACTAACCCAAGCCAAAGTTAACAAATATCTCCTCCTTCACCCACCCTCATTAAATGCCATCCACTTGCCTATCCCTAAGCTAATCCTAAACCATCCTAATCCATCCTCTAATCATTTGCACAAGCCTAAGCAAGCTTAAAACCCTCCTAATCAAGCCCAAGTCGAAATTGCTCTCATCTCCCTCAAAATATTACAACCATAAAACTTTATGAAGTCCACTAGGCCATAAATGGCTCGTCCAAGCCCTTTTATTGCTCTTACAAGCCATTATGAGGGTCTTTATGAAGATTTTATTCCTTGAGCCTCCTTTGTTGACTCATCCTTCCCCTTTCCTCCATCCTCTCACCATGTGACATGTGTCACTCCTTGATTGGCTATAAGGAAGCACAATCCATGTGCTCTCCTTGCATGCAATCTGAGCCCTCCATAAGCTTTTTCCCATCCTTGCATCTTAGCCCTCAATCCCTCAAACCTCTTGCCTATAAATTGGATCCTTCCCCTTTGCAAAATAACACAATCCATGAAGTAAAGTCATAATGACATTTTGAGAAGCCATTTTACATCAAAACCATACACTCACACCCAAATTCCAACTCCATTTGAAGCATAAAGCTTGAGCATACATCCTATCTATTTAGAAAAAGCTACTCAACAAGAGAGCTTCTCATTGAGAGAGCCCATTAATGGTTCATATTCTCAATTGAGAGCTCATCTTAGTCTATCTTGAAAATGTACTTGTGATATAGAAATTTAAAGTTACTTCATTTGTTACCTATATGAGTTGTTCATTCGTATTTATGATGGATTTTTGGATATTTATGATTATGAGTTCTTTTTAGTAGTTTGTATATTCTTTGAGCAAGAATGAAGAGGTCCAAATCTTGATACTTGTTTTTATCTCTAACATTTTTAAAACTCAAAATTTACATCATATGAGGGAATTTTCCTTCTAAAATTAGTGGAAGGTTACATATCAATGACCTATCCAACTGTTAAGAATAGTTTGCCACATACACTTTGTCACGCCAAGTTACATCATTTTTAAGTGACAAATCTATCTACCAATAATTTCTAGGCCCTCTTCTTGTATTCCTATTAAAAACTATTCACAAATGTTTTTAACATATAACTTAAACTTAAATTAAAATTTTATTTTATCTCATTTATAAAAAAGAAGGTAACTAAGAGATATTTCAATCCAAACAATATCAAATTAGTTTATTTCTAAAGAAAGTAGAAAATATATATCTATATTAAAATCATTTTGTCACTCTCTAAACTAAATCAATTTTAAAATAAAATTACAAATTTAATTTTAAATTTTTTTATACAAATATTTATAATATTTATTATTTTATTTTAATATTCTTAATTTTTAAAAATTATATAATCAAAAAGTAATGAAAGATAAAGAGTTGAAAAAGATTCTCACAAAGAAGTCCCCCCTCCTAGAAAGTAGTGGTGCTCTACCTGTCTATTTTATGGATTGTTTTGATTTAAAAAGGTAGGAAGAGGGTCCTAAACTCATATAGTAGAAAAGTACAAGAATCATCAATTCTCCAGGCCATTATAGTGAAGCAATAAAGAAGCACACTCTAACCCTAGTAGCTAGAGTCCCACCCAAGCAAAACCAAAAAATTGTCCATGTTCTTCAAGTAGAAAGAATAAATCACACTTAACCCTAACTTGAATCTAAAAAACTTACTAACTATATTCCAAATCCTTCTACCCCAATAGAAGTGTGGATTAACAAACTTAATAATTTTCACATAAAACATCCTCATAAACGAGAGGTTTAAAGTCCTAAAACAACAAAGAACAAGATAGAACAAATTGAGAACTAAAAAATATCAAACAAAAGGTAATGAAATATTAAGCCTATTTTATGTTCTCCAAGTCTTCATTAGGTACTTTATTTCTTCTATCTAGTTCTCAATTTCTATGGCACTCTTGATCTCTTCACAGTATTCCTTGTTAGCTTGGCTCACCTTTCTAAGTTTTCTTTTACAATTAATGAACCCAAAAATAGCTTTTCTATTCATCTCTTTTTTAACTTTTCAAATGGAAGATGCATCCAATCCCAATTCAAGACTAGTGACTATAGATTTGAACTTTCTTATTTAGGTCATCAATCTTCTCATTAATTTCTACAAAGTTATTAGAGTAACCCTTCTTAAACTCTTCCATCCTACTTTGAGCATTGGGTAGGTAATTTTCTATGTCCCCAATTTTGGTTTTTTCACTAACATTAATCCACTGATCACCTTGGATAATCCCTAAGTCTACCACCATTCTCATTCCCTTAGGAAATTGTGTCTCATCATCCATTTCTTATACCCCTGCATCAAAATTAGCTTCATTAAAGAAATAATAACTAGATGTCTTTGACATTTTTCCCACTTCTATGTCTTCAAGCTTGTCCTCCATTTGGGAGCTTTGAGATTCCTCCTTACTCCCTTCCTTTTAATTCTTTCCTCTTTTATTTTTCAGCCTCTCAAATCTCCTCTCATCCAAGCTAGAATTCACCTTTTTCCTTTCAAAATCCAAACCTCTCTCATCATTTTCTAAATTCACCCCCTCCCCCCCCCCCCCATTTTTCTTATTAATTTTGATAATATCTTGCACAATTTTTGTCTTTTTATGGGTACTCACATCACTAGAATTGGAAGAGGCATATTTCCATTTCTTGTGGGCCTCAATTGACAAGGATTGTTTCATAGAGATGTGTTTATTCTTTAAAGGCTTAGAGGATTAACGGTTATTCAAGATTTGAGGGGAATCAATTTGGGTTTTTTTCAAAATAAATCTCTTCAATAACCATAGAGGATTTCAAAGATTTGGGGATCCCAGAGGTTTCAATGTGTGGGAGACATCTACCAAAACCTAGGCGATGAGAACAAACATGGTGGTAAAAGACAAAGATGAGCCCTTTGTGGATATGCGGGTTTTTTCGCAAGACGATGTTGTTCACTAGAGAAAAGAACAAGAAGAAAGGGATGTCAGCCCTTTTTCCATGCCTTAACATGTTAAGTAATGGAAAATTATAGCCATGATAGGTAGTATAATGAATTCAAGAGTAAAATATTTGATTAACCAATAACAAATGACACCAAAAGGGATAGGGAGAGAAAGTCTATCATAACCATTACCAGAGATCACTCTAACTAATTCCTCCCTTTAAATAATGGATGCCAAAACTTACTATAGTCCATCCTACCATTCCTTTCCAATTGAACATATACACACTCTAGACCCATAGCTTCTCCTATCGATTCTGGTGTCACCACAAATTTGATGTTCCTAGTACTCACTTGACCTTTATTCCAAGAATTGGTAAACATAGTAGAGAGGATCGTGCTGTGAAATGTGATCGCATGAATATAAGAGTGTAACCCTTCATTATAAAATATTCCCAAATTTATTTATTCTCCTCTAGCTCTTTGCAGTTTCTTGGCTCAACACGTTTTGGTAGGCCTCCCATGGTTTTCTGCTTCTCAAAAATCTGGTTGGTTTCCTAAAGTCCCACTTCCAACTTGATAAAAGTTTTCTCTCTAACTTACTTATCATGGAAAATTTCTCCAATAGTTGAACAATATGGATACTTTAGGGTAACTTCATAGGCAAAGAGGAATTTTTTTTCACCAAATAAGGGTGACAAAAAAGTTAACTTTTGAAGTCATGAAATCGATAACCATACCATAAATCTTTCTCTCAAACTTTCTATCATACATATTCATATATTTGGCACTATTCCTATCATTTATATGAAAAATTTGATTAATAATGATGACATACAACACATATAACCTTGGTTTAGTTTTGTACTTCCCAACTTGCTTCCATAAATACCAAACATTAGAATTATTAACAAGCTTGAGAAATAAAAGGCGTAGATTTAGAGGGTGATATGCATAATGAAGCCTCATTATTAAGATAATAAGAGCCATACTTTTCACATTCACATGCAAAAAAAAATAATTTAGAAAATTATTAAGACTAGTTCTCAAGAAAGACCCACTCAAAATTTTCCTTGAATTGAGCCTTGTAATAGCTTGTTGGTCACTCAACTTCTTTATGTTCCACTCTTCATTTTCCTTATCTCTTCCTCTAGTTTTCTCATTGGTTCTCTTACCATATACCTTGATATTTTTTATTATCATTTGAAACAATTTATCTTAGCTCCTATGTGCACTCCATTTAAGTTACCATTTTCTAACCCTCAAAGTCTAATCCCCAAGTGGCCAAATAGTGAATAATTATTTTTCCTTCGCTTATGGTGTGTTTAATAATAACTTTATAAAAATATAACAAACATCTTGTATAATCTTCTCTAACCAGAGCGATGCTCCAAGGGTAGTGTACTTTGTTTAGAAGGGTATCAATTATAAGCTTTGAGTCTCCTTCCAACTCAATATTATCAACATCTAAGTCCTGCAATTATATTTTTATTCCAAACAAAATTGCTATAGCCTCAATATAGTTATTTTATTGTATTCCTTAAAACTTCGTAAAGTCAATAATAATATTACCTTTTCAATCTCTAATAATTCCTCTTTCTCTAGCAATGCATGGATTGCCTTTAGAACATCCATCCACATTGCACTTTATCCACCACTTCTCTAGCAAATTCTAGTAGTAGTTTCTTATTTCTACATCTTCTACCAATTAGTATCAATCAAAGTCTAGTTTATATTCCCCTTTTTTTAATCCTTAGCTCTAACAATCTTGGAAACTTGAGACTCTTGGGAAACTAGCATAATTTTTTCTTTCTTTGATAATTTTTTTAATAATGTGGAAGGTAGAGGAAACCTCTATATTTTTGTCTCTAAAGACCCTATTATTTCTTTATTTTCAAGCACATTAGGCAACAATAGGAAGAATTATTTCCCAAGTTTTAATTATGATTGGGTGGGAGAAAGGATAGACAAGTCATTGTATTATCAGTTCAATAAATATTTTGGGGAACACTAGAGAGATGTGACATTCCTTGGGCACAATATTCCAAACCTCTACAGAGTAAGAGTAGTGTAATAATAAATGGTTGATATTTTTAGCATCTTTCTAGAAAAGAATGTATCTATTAGCTAAGTTCGGTCCTAATTTAGAGAGATTATCGAGCATAAGGATTTTTCCATAGGCCACTACCCACCAAAAGTAGTTAATTTTGGGTGGAAGATTAGAAATCCAAATAATCTTCTAGAATTTATGTCCCACCATAGATTCCTGTAATGATATGTAGCCTGAACAAACTAAGCAAATTTTGTTGCTATTATATCTCCAAATTCATTTGTTAACTTGGGATTGATTAAATAACTTAGGGTCTGGAAGCATATCCTTTAGATTAGGGATCACATCTATGCTTATATGCCTTATTCTTCTAGCATCTCTCTATTATTTCCATAATATCATTGAGTTCTTACATCTTGCATTACCATTTTCCCATTCTATGTAGTTTCCCACTTTCTCTCCCATGGTCATCTTTAACCAATCAATCAAACCTTGGTTATTGACCGCCACCATTATGGGAAACTCATGCTTTCATATCTCTTCCCCAAAAAAAAAAATTCTACCATTTCCAATTCACCTTCTACTACCTCTTCCAATCATTCCTTTAGTATTCAAGATGTTCTTCTAGAGAACAAAGTTTCCATTAAAGTTATTAGATATAAATAGGTAGGACCACAAGGTAATTATTTAGCTCTTAACAATTTTTTCCACTCGTTAACTCCTTCTAATGTTAACCATCCCAGTTTAGAGAATAGAGATTTGTTCATACTTTTAAATTTTTAGACTATGAGGCTGCTATTCTCCTTGGGTTTACACACCTGATTCTAGTTGAAAATAGCCATCTTTCTCTTTTCCTCCACTCTATACTAGAGAAAGATCTTTTGCATTTTCTCTAGGGAATCTACCACCTTTTTTGATATTAAGGAGGACATAAAGTATACATGGATACTTTAGAGACAAGCTTTAGGGAGTAGAAGCTTACCTACAAAACTTAAAAGTATTCCTAAGTTCCATCTTGCCAGTTTCTTTTGGAACATTTTGATCACACTATTCCCATATAGGTGACCAAGTTTCTAAGAAAAGAATGGGAGGCTGAGATACATGTCTAGAATACATTGAATGTGGCATTTAGATTCAGCAAAAATGTGAATTTGAATGTCATGCCTAGTATTGAAAAATAAAAGTTTTATTTTGGAAGTTGATATATTATCTAGATAACTTGGTATAGTTAGCTCAAAGATATTTCCAAGGCTTAGCCTCAAATACAATAGCCTCATCAAAAATCACAATATCATCCACAAATTCCTAGTGAGTAGACGAGTGGATATCAGAGGTAACTTTGAAACCAAAAATAGAATTAGAGAGCTTAAATTTGTTAAGGTTCCTACTTAGGACTTTAGCCAAAATTATAAATAGATAAGGAGAAAGAAAGTCTCCTTTCTTGAGTCCAATTACTATAGTAAAAACCTTGAGAGGGACATATTAACTAATACTACATAACTTGTGGTAGTGACATGATTCATAATCATCTTGTGGAACTTTCTCAAGAAACCAAATTTGGTCAGCACTTTATCTAGGAAAGACCACTTCACCCTATCATAGGCTTTAGAAATGTTGATCTTAAGGACCTTTTTTCCTTTATCATTTGTATTAATAGAATTCATTATCTCATGAGTAGTGATGACTACATCCATAATGTTCATCCCACCAAAAAAACCTTTTTTATTTCTAGAAATCAAATTATCGAAGAATGGTTTCATTTTGTTCACTAAAACCTTTTCTATATTTTTGTAAATAGTATTATAGAGATTGATAGGATGGAAGTATTCCATACAAAGGAGTCAATAATTTTAGGAATAAGAACAATGTAGGTTTAATTAGTCTTATCTATCATTACTACCATTCTGAAGAAGTGACACATAGCTTTAAAGACATCTTCACCCATAATATCTCAATACTCATTAAAGAACACTGGGGGGAACCCATCAAGACCTAGAGATTTGAATCCTTAGAAGTAGAAGGAAACACATTTAACTTCATCCCTATCAACCTTTTTAGACATAGCATCATTGTCCTCAAGAGAAATGAGCATAGGAATACAACCTAACAAATCAAATGGATCATCCCCTCCATCGTCAATAGCTCCTTCTAGTTGAAAGTAGTTTAGCGCTTCAGAGTTAATTTCATTTTTACTCAGTAACCACTAACTAATTCCACATTTAAGATGTCTAATTCTATTTTTGTTCTTATGTTTTAGCATAGTTTGATGGAAAATTCTAGTATTTATGTCACCTTCTTTGAGCCATTTAACCCCTAATTTTTTCTTCCAAAAATTTTCTCCTTGAGTGGAGATTAAGATTGTTTGGTCTCTCTATAGGTCCTCTCCATAACTTGAGAACCCTTTTAATCATTTGTATTAGCTTCTAGGATCTTTTGGGAATTAACAAGTTTACCTTTTAAATATTTCTATTGGAAATAAGAAAGGAGTAACTGAGAGGGAAGGGGTGAATAAATTACCACTAAAATAAATCCTATATCCCTTAGATGTCAACATAGAACACGAAATATATTGAAAATATTGATACTCTACATTGGCACTCAGTTTACAATAGTCAATGTTGTAACTCAGTAAGCACTGAAATAGCAATTGTAACTCAACAAATTCTTAACATGCAAGTCTTAAGATATTATTCTTAGTTAACTTAGTTGCATACACATAAAATAAATAGCATGAATACAAGTGACATCAAGATTTAAAGTGAAAACCCAATTTTGGAAAAATCACCAATTGCAACTAGTTACTGATTTTTACTCTTTTGAAGTGAGCCCTATTAGGAGCCAACCCTAGTAAAAAGGTTACACAACACACTATTAGGTGTCACCCTATTATATTATTTAATCACCCTATTAGGAGTATCCTTGTTAGGGGTATATGCAGGATCATGGTAAACCAAACTATGCCCTTAAGTGGCAATGAAAAATTAACAAAACAAGATTATGTCAACTTGATGTGCAGTTTTAAACATGTTATGAGCTTGAAATAAAAATGTTGTGAGAAAAGAATCTATAGGAAATTAAATTTAGTTTCTAAACTACTAGGCCTTATCTGAAGAAAAATAAAATTGATTTGTCAAAAATTTTAATTTTAATGCAATAGTACCAAAAAAATTGGACAAAAATAAGAAGTATGTGTATATCTGACCACCTTAATCATAATCAAATGATAAGATTTTATATATAAGAAGTACACTAATGTCTAGATGTGACACATATTTTTGGATATTTTTATTCTAAATACATAATTAATTATGAATTTTCTATGATAGTATTTTTGGAATTAAAAAAATCTTGTGTCTGACCAGTTTAACTAATTCAAAAATTTACAAAATTTAATTTTTCTTTTATTTTCCTTATATTAGAAGAGGTATAGAATGTGATAAGTCTTTTGGATTCTAAATATGTTATACAATTTGGAAGTTATATTTGTTTTTCAATCAGTATGTCAATCATCACTTTCTATGTAACTCCATTAGAAAATGAATATTAATTACTTACTGAACTTGTAATTTGATAAAAATTACATTTGTGGAAAGACAAGAACATTCTTAAGAAACCATTTTCATTTCAGCAAATTTGGGTGAAATAAATTCCATCAAACACATGTTTGAAGCAAAAAAACTCACAAGAAAAAGCCAAAAACATGTTTTTGGGACATTTTTTAAGTTGAGCATTTAGGTGTGGTATCCAAGTAATACTAGGCCTTATAAAGGGATTAATATTTTGGTTTTGTATGAGGATGGGTGGAAAAAGATTCAAAATAGATTTTGAAATGATTTGAAGCATTTCAGAACTAAATATCTTTTAGATCGCCAGTTTTTGGCACACCATGATCCTGCACATACCTTTAGAGGTCTTTAGACAATTCAATCTACAAATGCCATCTTGTTAGAAGATTTACAAATAGTTGTTAAGCCAACTATGTTAAGAGATTTATATCATTACTAAAATGCTTAAAGAATAGCAATGAGATTATTTGATTCTAATGCACCTAAATTTCTAATTATAGATCTCAATTCTTGCTTGTATACTTGATCCTGTCTAATTGAATTTATCTATGTAGATCCACAATGATATTCTACTTACCCATCTATTTCACTTCGTCTTGCTATCTTCTATATTTCAATTCTCTTCCACACATTCAATCCTCAATTTGACCATTTACTTATATCATACACATTGTCAAGTCAACTTGAATATAACATAAAATAAATAATATTCATCTCTTGAGTTAGCTAGAATCAACAAACAAATATATTAAACTCAATATTCCTTGAACAAAGATAATTCTTCATTAGCCGACCCTTCTTGGTGGACACTAACTCAAAAATGATTTTCCTATGGTAACCAAGTGAACTCAGGTAACACTGCATCTTCACAAACTTTCGTTGGTAATCAAGCATGAACTTGGTTAACACTGGTTCCATCCAACTTTTCCTTCATTAATCAAGTAAGTTTGGTTAACACTCAATCTTCTATGAACTTCTCTTTGTCTATTGAGTGAACTCACTTGAAACCATCTTTTGAACTTGGCAAAATCTCAAATGCCTGACAAACATGGGAAACTATCTACATCAGCCAAGTTAGCTTGGCATACAATGACTGGAAAAGATATGAGATTTTGGGTAACATCAAAGACAATACCAAATTAACTAATTGTTTTCAAAAATATTCCTCTTTGGCATTAATGAGAACACAACATGTCATAATACAATGATATTTTAAGAGTAAAATAAAGCAAGGAAATTATCCTTACATTCATTCGGATTCTCATCCATGTGAACTTCCTCTCCCTTTAGTTTTTTCCTATTGGAATTACAAGAGGATAGGTAAAATTTTAGAGAGGGGGGGATGAATCAATAGTTTAATCTTGGACCCATAAAAGTTTCACCATACATTCATCACATGCATTCAATAATTAAATTGAAATCACATGTAAGGCATATACATCTAAATCATATAACCGTGTAAGCATTCACACACATAACACTAGATATGATTACTCAGAAACCCTCCAACTAAGAATGTAAAATTGGGATGGGGATGACACCCACAAATCTTGACAACTGCAATAATAAGGTGTATCTAGTGAAGGTTACAATGTTTTGACCATGAAACATGATCTACCCTATGAAAGGTCTACCCTATTAAAGCCTTACAAAGACTATTAGGTCTCACCTTATTAGAGGATTTTAACACCCTATTAGAAGTGTCTCTTGTTAGAGGACTTCAACTTACAACTAAGAAAGAACCCTATTAAGGGATTCCATATAGCATGTTAGGACAACTCTGTTAAGAGATTTGACTGAAATCACCTGTTAAAATGTCACAACATAGATCCTGTGGTTGACACTTGCTTGCTTGATAATAGGCCACCTCTAAACATTGTCTTCTTGATCCTTCATACTTGGATGTCTCAATGTTGTATCATTTTTTCTATCCTTTGTTCTTCTATAACTAATTCTATAATTCACTCTTTCTTCATAACTTCTAAGTCACCATGAATGCTCTGCATGCAAAATATCTTGTTCACTCCTTAAATTCCTTAAAACATCCCATTTCATTCTCTTAAGAGTTTAGGGCTTTGTTCTCCTTAAGAAGACTTTGGTGGCTTAGGGTTAGCTATGAATCTATGGCTGAGATTCATCCATTTTTCTCCTTAATCCTTCCCATTTTTTGATTAGCTAAATATAATTACATAGAGAATCCAAACAAAGATTCTTCCTTATCTCCATAATATCATAATTAAATCTTAAGTTGGCTCAAAAATGGTTTACAGAGTTGTTTGTGCCATTACAAACAAATATGTCAAAATTGTGTCACTCAGAATATGAAGTCTTTGATGCTCAACATCCACTAATCTTTATATTGTGACTCAAAACCTACATTACTCATTATCCAATGTTTACTTAGCTCCTAAATCACTTGAAATTGTCTATCTACTTATCACTTTAGTGACTCAGCACATGAGTTGTTGAGATAATGGGTGTTGCACACATTGCATAATATTGTTATATTTTATTATGTAATGTTGTGCCTAGATGGACATGCAACATGTAAAGATTCCCATGTAATATTCTTGATGAGTTGTATTGTAACATTGTGATAATATTTTATGTAATTATTTAATATCAGAGAAAAGAATTAAATGCCCAATATTAAATGTGGGGTCAGTGGGTTAGGTAGCACATGGTTTTAGCACATGGTTTATGTAATACCACTTGGTGGTTTTTTTGTGGGACTTGCTACTATATAAGCAACCACAAGGGTAGTTGTTAGTGAGAGTAAGAGTGACAAGAGAGTAAGAGTGAAAAAATGCAAGAGTCAAGCAGGACAAGGCTTCATAGGTTAGCCAAGGGAGCATTTGTTAAGGTTGGAAGCATGGCATGGGATGTGTGGATTCATGCTTGTTCACATAGTTTTTTCAGTTGTGGCTATGACCATGAAGGCTTCCATAGTTGTATGACAATGGTATTTTTTTGCTGAATAATAGATGGTGATGGGTGCTTTTGGAGGCTAGGTTTTTCCCTCAATGAGGGTTTCCTAGGGTATATCTTGTGTCACAATTTTGTGGGTATGTTGTTTATTCTCTTTCATGTGGATTTTAATTTCGTGTTTATTTTAGATTTATTATGGGTTATGTGGAAATAGTAATATTTTTTGTTGCCAAGTTTCCTTAGAAGTGGTATCAAAGCTATGGTTTTATTATTGTAACCCTAGATTGAATCCATGGGAATGCATGAGAGGATAAAAGAAAAGGGCAAGATATATGAATGATTTATTGCCGATCTAAGAGTTTTGGATTTGCTGTTATGATGGGATGTTAAAATATTTGGGCATGTGAAATTGTTGGACAAAAGGATTTTTTCGGATGTTTCATTTAAAATGAGGGTTTTGGTGGGAGCTTGCAAAAATGACCTCCTGGGTAAAAAAAAACCTCATCATTAGATCCGGGTCGACATTTTCATAAATTTTGATATATAATATGCCCTAGTTTGGCCATGTTTAGAGGAAATGAAATAGTTTTTTAGTTTAAACCAATGATGGTTGTCAAATTTAATCCCGTAGAAATTTTTGTCACTTAAAAAAAAAACAAAAATGAAAAATTGTACTAAAAATGGTAAAAAGATTGTCTTAGTAAAACATCCATAACTTTCTCTCAGAATATTAGATTTTAGAGTTCTTATAGGCGTTGGAAAGATAATTTAAAGCACTACAATATGATATAGGTTTGGTTCTAAAATTTTGAATTTTTTCAAGTTTTAAGAACCCTAAAGGCAGATGTTATTTATTTTGAGCACAAATTAGAGCATAACTTGGGCATACGGAGTCAGATTTTGGACTTCGAGTAGTCAACGGAAAGCTCTTGGAGAGCTCTACACATTGGTTCAGATTTGGTGCAAGTTTGGCATGATTTATTTATTGATATATTTATCTAAACAGTTTATGGTATGTTTTGACTATGGTAACATTGTGAGTTTATGGCATTGGAGATTTAGGTTTTGATGTCATTGTATACTCAGTTCATTATTCAGTTTGGTCTCATGATGATATGGTTATCAGTGTTTGGTTTGGATATGTATGATGACTTGTTGGATCTACAAGTTGTGCAGTGTTGTAAGCAGTCTATACTTATAGGTTGCATTTATAGCTTGGTTATGGGTTGTCTTTGCCCATTGATCTTTCATTATTGATGCATATTCAAATTGGTGGCTTGGATTTGGGTTGTCTATGCCCTAAGTCACATGATTTTATGATTTTATCTTCATGTAGAAGGGATGAGATGTTGTTACCAGGTACAGTCATGGTGGAGGATTGTGGTTGACTATTCTATGCTGACAGGTTGGACACTTTGAGAGACAGATGCTTGGTTCATGAATGTGATCATGATGCCATAGATTTTGGCATGACATGATTCGCTATATATGTACATCCTTGATGTTCATTAGCTTGGATTTTTTGATTTAGTTATGGTGGTATATCTTCTTAGGTGAGGATCATGGTTATTTGGTTTCTTTTGAGGAGATCATGATGTGTACTTTTGAGTTTTCTGATGGTTTGATGCCTTGGTTGATTCTCATGGCTAGAGGATGGTTTTTCATCATTATGTCATGGATAGCTTGGATACACACTTTAGTGAGAGCTTGTGACAATGATGAGGTGACAATGTAGGATTAGTTCCTGGTTTGGTTTATATCTTCTTGGTTTGGAGAGGATGGATTTTATGATGCCATAGGTGACTTGGTACCACGATTGAGTGGGAGTTCTTGGCATTGATATATTTATTGAGTGTTTGCAGATGTTAGAAGTTTGTCTTAGATCCTGTTGCTGCAGAAGCATCTTTGACATTTGTATGGTGCACTTGTTATCTTCATGGTATGTGGAGATGGTTCTTCCTAGTATGTGGAGATGTTTTTCTTCATGGTGTGTGGAGATGGTTGCATCTTGAGGACTCACAGGGTTCTTGGAAAAGGTGTTGTTTATGCTTTTATTAGCATGTTATCCTTGGTATGAGGATGGTTTTATTATTATGTCATGGTATACTCTTGATATGCGTTTAGAGTTGTGACATGTTATGGTGTGTTCATATGGACCATGTTATATCTTTGGTTGAGATGGTTAGATCATGTTGTCATGTTTATGTTACTGAGGCCATTGTTGGAACTTTGACATTGATCTTGGTTTAGTTTCTTTGTATTGAGTACACTAATCATAAGCTAGATACTTTATGATATTGCTATGTTGCATTTGGAGTTGGCATGGATTGATTGGTTACAGGTGCTCATGGATACTTAAAGATAGTGGTGATGCTGATTTCTCTTGGATTAGAGATGTATTTGTTGGGATAGTTGATGGTTTCAATAGGAAGTCTGAGGGGCAGTCACCTGATATGGACTTGAGAGGAGATTTTTTTTAGATGAGTCTTGGTTGGAGACTTTGGTATCTTGATGAGCATTCTCATTCCCCACTCTTGGTCTACTCGACAGTTTGCTACTTGAGAGGTATAGCCCATTCTTTCTCTTAGTTGCATTATATTTATGCTTTTCTTTCATAGATATGGATCTTGAGCTATGGTACATGAGCTAGTTCTAGGGGCTTCATTTGAGAGATGGTTAAACACTGGTTATCTCCATGTGCATATGTTGTTATGCTGGTTGAGTTTAGGAGATGGTTTTATATGTGGGCATATTCCTTGGATTAGGAATGGTTATTCCTTGCTTTAGGAATGGTTTATTGAGTTTGATCTTCTTGTGAAAGGCTTACATCCTTGATTAGCATGGTTTCGTTGTTGTTGAGGCTTCTTGTTGGGGTTTTATGGAGGAGATCATACTTGCACAGTTTACATCTAGAGGTGTGTGTAGAAGAACATGATACAGGTTATGATTTGCATCGCTTCTCCAATCTTGGTTATCTTCTTGGATGTTTAGTTTTGCTACATTGGATTTGAGATTGGTTAGAGATTGTGATCACAGGTTTGTGCTCATGTATGTCATGTGAGAGATGACATGGTTATCCCTTTATCTCTTTCCTTTGTTGGTTGTGGAGAATTTGGGAGACTATTGGAGACTTGTTACAAGATTTTTTCTTGTAGGATATTAGTTTATGTATTGTGGATGTCCTTGATGCTACATGGATTCACTTCTTTGAGATGTGTTGAGTGGATTGGTTATAGATTTGACATTATCTTTTGTAGTGAGAGCTTCTTGGTATATATGTGGTAGGTATTGCTCTTGAGACTTGTGATTGCAGGTTACATATTGGATATGTTGATTCACTTGTTACACCTTAGAGGTATGGATAGTTGGATGGGTTTGGAACTTGTTGTGGGTGCTATTTCAGCTATGGATATTTTGACAACTATGGATACATATGATTACCTTTGGATCAGGTTATTTGTGCTTGGAATTTCAGTTGGTACAAGATTTTATGATCTTCTAATGTGACAGGTTGGGTGCCTTTCTCTTTGGATGGATTTTATGTATGTCCGGTGGTAGTGGCATAATAGGAGGTGAGATTGTTCATATTTGAGATGCTGGATACTTTGATTTTTGTTGCCAGTACCAAGATGGAGCACTTGGTGTATTTTGATCCATGATGGTGGATGTGCTAGAAGGGATTGTTTCGTTGTTCATTTATGTGGCTACAGATTGACCCTATGCAATGTATACAACAAGTGGGAGATTGTTGAGATAATGGGTGTTGCACACATTGCATAATATTATTATATTTTATTATTTTATTTTATTATGTAATGTTGTGCCTAGATGGACATGCAACATGTAAAGATTCCCATGTAATATTTTTGATGAGTTGTATTGTAACATTGTGATAATATTTTATGTAATTATTTAATATTGGGGAAAAGAATTAAATGCCCAATATTAAATGTGGGGTCAGTGGGTTAGGTAGCACATGGTTTTAGCACATAGTTTATGTAATACCACTTGGTGGTTTTTTTGTGAGACTTGCTACTATATAAGCAGCCACAAGGGTAGTTGTTGGTGAGAGTAAGAGTGACAAGAGAGTAAGAGTGAAAAAAGGCAAGAGTCGAGTGGGACTAGGCTTGACAAGTTGGTGAAGGGAGCATTTGTGAAGGTTGGAAGCATGGCATGGGATGTGTGGATTCATGCTTGTTCACATAGTTTGCTCAGTTGTGGCTATGGCCATGAAGGCTTCCATGGTTGTATCGCAATGATATTTTTTTGCTGAATAATAGATGGTGATGGATGCTTTTGGAGGCTGGGTTTTTCCCTCAATGAGGGTTTCCTGGGGTATATCTTGTGTCACAATTTTGTGGGTATGTTGTCTATTCTCTTGCATGTGGATTTTAATTTCATGTTTATTTCAGATTTATTATGGGTTATGTGGAAATGGTTATATTCTTTGTTTCCATGTTTTCTTACATGAGTGACTTGACACTCATTGCAACTTGGCATGGTCTAATATTTACATGTTTTGCTTAGCATGTATTACTAGTTCGGCATGAACTGAGTAAATGGCTTAAGTATGTTGACACTCACTTCTCAAAACCAATCTAAGATCAACAATATCCACCTTTGAAATGAGTGTCAAAAGCACTTGAATATATTATATTATTCTTTAATCTCTTTAGCATAATATAACCATGACTCGGCTTCTATACAAAATTTCAAAATTTCAAAATATTGCACTAACTTATATACCTCAAAATTTGATAACTCCCCCTAAGTTAATATGTCTATATTGTATCCATAATTGTGTGATCCCTTTATGTAAATGTGTCTCTACTAATACACTTTGACTTCAATAGGTTGTGTTACTAATACTATTTCATCTGATATGCTCTCCCTTAGTTGATATCTATCTCTTATTGCTACTTTCTCCCTAATAGTATATATCTATTTTATTCTCCTCTATTTTATTGTTCTCCCCCATTTTGTGTTTCTCCCCCTTTATTTTATTCTCCCCCTTTGTGACACTATGTCAAAGGGGCTATAAACCTTTGGTGTGTTTGTCCTAGAAAGATTTATGGAAATCCATGATTATCTTGAGGGTTGCATCCCAATTATAACATGCAAAATCCAATGACTTAATTTGGATTACAAGCTTAGTAGCAAGGTGTACTAGACCATCTAAAATAGAAATATTGGGATCTTTCTTCAATAAAGTTTCATTATATCCTAGCTCCTTGTGCAATATCTCCATATGTGGGGTGAGGGTAGCTTGTATGCTTGTTAGTTTGGATCTAATGTTAGCCTCGTCTTCTATTAAGATAGCTAATTAACTCTGTGTCTGAAGCAATGTCCTAAAGTGCTTCTCACTTTGAGCTAGATTTGTAGGTAGTCTTGCACTTGATGCAGATATTCGGCTTTCCAGACTCAGAATGTGACATCTTGTCTCTTGGGTGAAGAGTGTAAGATTGTGTAGTTTTGTGTACAACAAGAATATATTCTCAAGTACCTTCTTCACATCCTCAACCATGGTTGTCAATGCAACTTGAGTAAGTTCTATATCACTAGATATTTTCTCATTTACACTATTTTGGAACTTCTTTCCTGACCATTCTAATAGTTTTTTATTTGTATCAAGGTCTTCATCCATTGTATCTGTCAGTTGTTCTATTAGTGGCTTTCTTTCTTCAGCTATTGGTAGACTAAATGAATTTAGAAATATGTCCTTTATGTCTTGAAGCACTTGCTTCTACTTGTGTTCTCTCCTAAGAATTTCTTGATGCTTTTTCCTTTCCAAGGCTTGCTATAAAATGCCTATTTGTTCCAATGTCATAGTATCATAATCATACTTTGGAATAAAAATTTATTCATCAAGTTTTATATCTCCATAATTTATTACCTTTCCATCCTTTAACAAGATTGAGCTTGGCACTGAGATCTACAATGGAGTAGCATCTGTGCTCGGCTTCTAAAGAGTTTGTATAGGAGTACTAGATGTTGGTAAAGCTACTAATGCTTAGATGGCCACTTGTTGCTTCATCTTTGATTCTATCTCTTTAGGCTTGCCTTGGTCTATCATTATGACTTGGCTTGCACCTTGTTCTTATGTTGTAGGTATAGATGAATCTAGTTGACATATTTCCTTTTGTTGTCCTGTAGTGCTATCTTTCTCTTCTATTTTTTTCTTCTCAATTGTATCAACCTTGGTAGATGTATCTACTATCATTTGGATCAAAGGTTATACATTATTAATTGAAGGGATTATGGAAGATGTTTCTTGTGGATTCACCTTTTCTATTTTGACATTAGTTACTACCTTTTCTAGTTCTTCTATATTAACCAAAATTGGATTGCCACATAGTTTGGCTTCCAATGTAGATTGATCTAAGATCTTCTTTAAATTTTCTGTAGTAAGACGATTGATATTCTGAGCTAATGGATTAGAAACATCTTTGATAGTTAGAGTTTCAACAATTTTGGTTGTGTCATGAGGAGGACTAACACTTGGCAATTGTGTGTTATACACACTCCGTTCTTCTTGTTGTTTCTCCCTAGTTGCTTTGTCATCTTCTTTCTTTTTTGTCTCTCCTCCAACTATGTTATCTTTGTCATCATCTTCCTTATCATCATATTTTTCATCATCTTTACCCTCTGTAGGGTCAGTTTCTCCTTTCTTGATAGTGGTTAACCCATAAATGAGATTCCATATTTGTGTTCATTTCTTAACAACATCTTCAATTTTATTCTAGAGAACACTAAAGGCTTTGTATTAGGTGTGAACCTAACTGAATATTACTTTACTACCTTAGCAATTTGTGCCTTTTTCAACTTAGGTATTACTTAGGCTAGTGTTGTTTACCTAATTTGTCTTTCCAAATTCGAACAATAATATCATTTTTGCTCAACTATGTCATATAGACATTTTGGTACTGAGTTGGTAAATTCTAGTGGTGTGGTCTTGAACCTTGACATCATGGAATATAATGCCTCTTCCACTTGGATTTTTTCTTCTTTATCCAATTTATCAAAATCAACATTTCTAAAACCTAATAAATCTACAATACTTTTAACATTTTCACATAGATTCTCAAGATTTAAGAGAGGATAGTGACTCACCACCTTGAAATGGTTGTTGTCATTTGATTTTGTCTTCTCTTCATTTGAATCTAGTTGAGCCACATACTTTCTTCGTTGTCTTTTCTACTGCTATCCTACTTGCTCTATTTTCCTTTTCTTTTCCAAAGCTTTTTGTGTTGTAGCATGTGTGTTGGTTCTAGTTGTAGGTGCAATGGGCTTTCGCTGACTTGGTTTGATAAGTTTCTTCATCCTTTCCATTGGCTATGTCTTAGCCTTTCTTTCTTTTTTCTCAGCAGGAGTAGGTGCTTCCTCGGCTTCTTCTCTCCTGGCACCTTTAGTCTCCTCCTCTTCTTTGTCTTCTCCCATTCCCTATGTTAGTGCTAGAGGTTCTTGAGCTTGTGTGTGTTCTTCCTCTTCATCCTCTTCCTCTTTTTCCTCTTCCTCCTCGGCACCCTCTCCAAATTTTTCTTTCAATTTATTTACTATCTTTTCCTTTTTCTTCATGGCATAGGTAGTCTTCAAATCCATGGTAATTTTGGAATTTATCATCTCATAGATTCCAAAAAAATTTGCACTCTTATCTAATTCTTCTACAAGTAGAGTTTTTATGGCTATTGAGGCTTCATCCACATTGACCTCATACCGTAATGGTCTCAACCATCTTACCCTAGGTGTGGTAGCTTGCACAAATGTGTAGTTAGCATCAAAAAGAAAACATACATCATTATAATGTTTCTCATTTAAGGAAACTAGTATTTTGAGTCTCTACTTCATTGACTTTTTGAAATCTTCAAAGTAGCTAGTCATTAAGGATTCAAAGTTTTCTCCTAGTTGCTGAATGTATTGTCCAAATTGTACTGCAATTGATCTATTAGTTTTCCATCCTATTATTCCAAATGAGGAAAATGTGTTCTATACATAAAAGAATATACAAACTAGTATAGAACCAAACTTGCATTTTGCACTCGTGGTTTTCCTTATTGCTCCAAGGTTCACCATTAGTTTTGATTGAAGTTCTGATAGATCATATGTATGATCTTTCATAACAATTTTACAACCAATATATATAGCTATGCAGGGTACACTATTCAATCTACTTGATTGATAGAATTTAAGTGAGATTACCTTATACAAAAATTGATAAGAAGATCTATGATTCTATCTATAGTCATACCTCTGTTATTCTAAACTATTCCAATATTCTACTTAATCATTTCCTTGGAATCACTTATGAGTGTCTTACATCAATCTGGGGTTGGGTATCCCATAACCCTACAAATTATTCTCTTAGTTATTTTTATTGGTCCTCCCTCTAGCCACAAGGAACCATCATGAATTCATCTTAGCACAATTTTTATCCACTCTATTTTAAATAAATTAGGAAAATATAGGGCTTGTGTTAAACCCTTTTTCTCAACAATTTTGAATTCTTCTTTCAAAACACCATTTTCACACAACCTATTATATGAACCTCTTATTTCTATGTCACCAATGCTTCCTATCTTGCAATTGTAGCATTTCCTCACATCTTGCACCATTATCACATTTGGTGAAATCATAGATAATGTGCCAGAAGGGTCTTGTTTATAAGCAATATCAAGAGTGGCTTTAAATACAGGCTACTTAACTCATTACTAACTAGGTGAATGTTTAAAACTTCCTTCCCTTCAACATTTTTTGAACTTGATGTCATTTTGTCAAGCTAGGGTTGATGAAAATTTAAATTGTGTAGTTTAGCTCTTGATAAATACCTTAGAAAATTTGATGAACTGGCAATGAATCACTACACAAATCTTCTGCAATCACTTTTGATGAATTCTCATGTCACTTGTAGCTCTTCTCGCTCCTTATCAATTTTGAAATGATCAAAAATGAGCTCAAAATGATCATATACCCTTTGAAAACCTTGCATTTAATGTTGAGTTCTTACACAATTGTAAGCTTTGCATCAACCAATTTTGGGTTGACTCAACATCCATTGATATTTCTATCAATCAGCAGCTACTAGGAGTTTGGCATCAACTACCTAGTCTAACAACTTGACATCAACTAACATTCCACTCGGGACATATAGGAAACTTTTCATACTCAGCAACAACATAGAAAACTTAAAGATTTATCTTGAATTTCTAAAAACATCTTGTACCTTTCTTCATGCTAATGTAATATTTTTAGTACTATCTCCTTTTGGAACTAATACATGATATAAGCTTTAAATATTAGTTTCACATACCTCTTTTTTTCCTAGTTTGATGAGGTGTAGTCACCTGACCCATTGGATGAAGTGGTCCCTTCTCCATTTGATGTGCTAAAAACATCTTTCTTTTTCCATGTCTTGTTCATCTCATCTCTAATGTGTTCAAAATCTACCTTGCCTTTACCTTTATCAAATTCACAACTTGGTGCATTTGACTTATTTGGACAATATTTACTGATGTGATCAATCTTTAAATAGATAAAACATGCGATTTGACTTAACCATATTTTGTAATTGCAACTGAAGTGTGTCCTAATAAAATTCTCAAGAACATGTCCATAGTCTTGACAATAATGACAGCTATATTTTGTATTATAAGAGTTTCCATTGTGTTGGTGCAAAAAATTGTAGCCCTGATTTTGAGCACCATTGAGAAATTTAAGTTCTATAAATGCTTTTGATGTGATTGTACCTGGCTGTACCTTTAAGGCCTAACAGGTTTTTAATGCTTCTAGTACCTTCCATTCAGCCTATCTAAGCATTCCATGAAGTTAAATTGAGATTCTGAGCCATTTTGTGAGG
Source organism: Cupressus sempervirens (assembly GCA_028749045.1). NCBI lineage: Eukaryota > Viridiplantae > Streptophyta > Pinopsida > Cupressales > Cupressaceae > Cupressus > Cupressus sempervirens. The sequence goes on along the minus strand of CM053787.1, from coordinate 248,144,529 downwards.
TCTTGTTTTCAGCGTTTGTCAAATCTGCATTTTACCCAAAGTGTCAAACAGAAAGGAGGCTTTGTTTACAAGTGAATATCTCGCACCCAGAAACATTTTTTGATTTACCACTTTGAGAATGTCTAGTGTCCTTACCCGAGAACCTATGTTTTAGATTTTGATTTGTTTTGAGTCCGTTTGACTAGGTTTTGAATTCCTCAAAGTTGGTCATTTGCTATTTTCATGCTGATGCACATTGCACATAATTCTAGGAAGCCCTAATTGACGTATTATAATTTTGACCCAGTTGATCCAAATGTTAAAATTCCTATTGCATTGCATTATAGATGTTAAAGACTTGTTATGTTTCAACTTTTAAGTCTTGATGAATCTGTTTGATTAGTTTACAAATGCGATTCCAAATGGGATTTCTATCTTTTTACTAGTGTCAGCAAATGTAGATTGTTTGGTACCCCTATTTGTGACATTATAACTTGAGATTTGTGGTATTTTTGATCAAATAGATTGTACCACTGTGTTGTACTCTGAAAATACTCCAAGTGTATCAATTTTTAAGTCTTGATGAATCCATTTGCAAAAATCAATTTCTTGTCATTCTTTCCAATCAGCAAATCTAGGTAGCCTACTTTGAACGCTTTCCATTTGTGCCAAGTTATTCATCATGAGCCTAAATTGCAGATTCATATTCTCCTCATGACAAACAACTAATGCCCTAATTTTTATCTTCCCAAGTGTCAGTTTGCCTAGTTTTTGAAGCCAAATATGAATGCAATTTAGTGTTTTCTGACATGTTTATGTGTAGGTGATTGTAAGGGGGTAACTTTGATGGTCAATATCTTTTGACCTTGAATTCGTCATGAGACAATATTTGACATGGTGCAAGTATGCAGAATAGAGAATCGGTGTGTCTATTTTTAAAGCCCGATTAGGTGTTTGGGTCAATTTTAAAGGCTAGTCAAAGGACCTTCTGGCACTAAAATGATGGTTGACAATAAAGGGAAAAAATTGAGTAATTAAAGATAATTCAATGCTTGATTTTGATTTCAGTTAGTTTGAAGATCTCAGTGGATCAGTTTTGTTGTTCAGTCATTTGGAAATGAATTTTTTTTTTAGCTGGACCCTCTTTGGGGTCCGCCTAATTGCTTCAGAATGATGGACTAAATTTAAATCATAAGAGTTGTTATTTGACAAAAAGAGGATTTATTCCTAGTATGTGATTTGTTGAGATTTTATGAATCTGAATTTTTGATTGATCAAAGATGACAGAGTGAAATGATCAAGATTCCATGTGAGGGGAAACATTAGAGGCATTGATTCATGCAAACAAAGGTAGGAATATGTTGGACTTATTGCATTAATTAGAGCCAGGTACATAGGTAGTGGAAAGTTAACAGTGAGATGAAAATGTGTTGTGCCTAGTAGTGATGATAATGTTTGTATGCAACACAAGCAGCTACCATGTGTCTATTTGGTATTCCATGATCAATTTGGAGAAGTGACATGGATCTAGCATATAAGTGGGCTACATCAAACAAAATGAAAAGTAATGTTTTTGTTGATGGTCAAAGACACATTTCTGAGAAGTTATCAGGAAGGGATGGTATTAAGCCTCAATAGGAATTAAGAAGATGCTCAAGTCAAACAGATTTATCAAGGCCTTATAATAATGATCTTAGCTATGAATCATCACTGATTCATGATGAAGGTCTAGATGTGGGGTAAAAGCACAAACCTGTGTTACCTTTTATAAAGAAACATGATATCAAAATGTGACAGTTCAACATTAGTGACAAAAATAATGGTATTTGTGTTTAAAATATGAAGATGATGTAAACTGATGAAATGTGTAGAATTGGATGAATTTTATGCCTATAATTTTTATAATTTTTTTGAGTAGGAATTTATTCATTTTATTTTATTTTGAGGTCCCTTGTTTCACTGTAAAAAAATATAGGGTGTAGTTCTTGTCAAACAAGTATATGCAAATCATCTTTTTTTGTTCTGATTCTAAAATATCTTATAGATGACATGTATAGCTAGTGTAAAAAAAAAGAAATAATTATTTTTGATGAATATTTTCTTTGTTATAAGTACTCAAGTTTGACCTTATCAGAATCCAACATTTTTTTTCCTCCCGTCAAAACTTTTCTATCAGATCTTTACCTTCTTGAAAAAAAATTACATATTCATGAAGAGGATTCTCTCCTCTAGAGATAAATATATATTTTTTAATTTTTTTGATATGATTTACTATTTTTTTTCCTTATTTGAGGGAGCATCTTCTGAAATGTTGAAATATTGACTTATAATACTTTCAGATTATAACATATTATAACTAATCAAAACACTAAAAAATTTATATAATGATGATATTGAATCTGAGATCTATAAAAGGGTATTTTTAGTTTTTGACAAAAATTGAGTTTTGATAGAGAAATGAGATTTGACCAAAACAGGTTTTGGTATCACAAACAGTGACACAAATCTGTGCTTTTACCCTGTGTCGCAAAGTGACTAGGGAGAGAAAAAAATAATAAGAACATTGTATGCTCAAATGAAGTCTTTACAGAGTGACCATCCAATAGGAGAAGTGGATGTTGTTGATTTAATAGAAGTTATGTGATTGGAAGTAAGGAATGAAATTGTTAAACTTAAGAATGAAATAAAAAAAACTACTGCATAGAAGAATAGTCAATCAACTACTTCAAAGGGTTTTCAATGATTCATTTAAGTCAAACAGTGTTGATTTCAATACATCCAAGTTGTTGATCTAAGGTAGACTATACAAGTGAAAGCCACATGTGAAAGAAAGAAGCCATTTGAAGGAAAAATATAAAAAGCTGTAATTTTTAAGGGAAATCTACAATAAGGAGAAAAATATTCAACACCAATAAGGGAAGATCATCCATCACCATGCAAGGGAAAGCCACACCAACAAATAAAGAAGAAGTTGGCTTAAAACAAGGCAGAACACAATGAAAACCCAAGAGTTATCCACATCACAAGCACCCATGCCATGAGTAGACGTGATCATGGGAGGAAATAAGATGCAAGGGAAAGCATTAGTCAAAAGCAAATAGACCCATCACATTCAAAGAGGTCAGGCAGCCCAACTCAAGAAAAGTGGCAGAGCAATAGGGGAGGCTTTGGCGTAGAATATGGAATAAGATTTGCAGGCATTCAACAACAGTTGCCCACATAAGAAATCCCCCAAGCATAAAAGAGGCCACTACCCAGTAGGAAAAGGACACCCAACATTGCAAGCAAAGGCATTGGGAACAAGGGAGTCGTTTGAAAGGAGGAGCCCCACATTTCAAAGAAGGGGATAGAACATTAAGCTCATGCCATGTTTGGAGTAGTTCCCAAACTGAAAGAAGAGAACACAAAACACTCAAGCTGTATTAAGCAAAGAGAAAAGGCAACCCACACATACAAGGAAAGAGTTCCAACATTTTTAAAGCGGCAAGGGAGGTAGATTTCCACATTTTTAAAAAAGAGGAAGATTACTGCAGCAAAGAGAATATGAAGAATATGAACAGCTCCATGTACGCTAAATGAGACCAGCTCACATCAAACAATAATCACAGGCCAAAAAACATTAGGGGCATCCACATTTTTAAATGGTGGAAGCCGACAACGTTAAAAAATAGAGTGTCATTTGTAGTATGTTCACGAGAAATTATCCCACACTGGGGTTGTTGGAGAATTTTAGTTTGTTTAAATTCAAATACACTCAAAAGGCAAGTGTCTTAAAAGACATGACTTTTGAAAAACCACAGCCTTGTGTGTGGGGCCCACGGGTCAAAGGTTAATTATATTTTGACTTGTGAAATTGCTAAAGTTTAAGCATATGTGCGAAAGTTAAAAGGAAAGCCTCTATGTTGTTACCCTTACCCATATGATTGGGATGTGGATGATAGATGTATTACGCCCATACAAGATGAGGCCCACCATATGGGCATGAATCAAATTTTCAAGCTCTTCAGTGCCACATCCAAGGTCGTCAGAGCATAAAGGGTAGTGTTCATCATATGGTCATGAATAAATTTTCCAGAGCTTTCGGTCTTACGTTATAAAGGTAGCATATAGGCATAAATGGAAATTTGAAGAGGCTCCAAGGCTACAGGATATATCAAATATTAATAAAATATTAATATCTTCATTGAAAGCGTATGAACGTGAAGCCTAATGAATGGAACCTCTGGTGCTATGACAATTAATTAATTAATATTTCAAGAGGGCTCACAGTCAAATAGGGACCTACCATGCCATGTGGCGTCATAGGATTGGAGAGATAAGGAGGATAGAGTAAAAATGAGTTTAAAATGAAAATTTAGAAGATCAATGCATAGAATGAAAAATTGAAATATTTTGAATTTTTACATAGTTCAGACTATGTAAATTTTTAAATTTTTCATTCTTAATGCAAAGACATAGTCTAGGTCTAAATTTTTCAAAATGCTACCAGGGGGCATTTTTTGTCCAAAATAGGCCTTATAATATACCGTTGGAACCAGGAGAAGCTGAATTTTCCAAATTTGGGATCAATTTTTGCACAACAATTCACCGATTCAATCTATAAGTAGTTTGGTATTTTCTGGGGCATTCTCAATGGAATGAGAAAAACTCATCATGGAACATTAGAATCGGATAAAAGGAAGATATAAAGGTTTGTTAAAGTCGATATGCAAAGAAAATTAATTCTAAAGGGTTTACTTAGTTTTTAGAAGTAATTTTTTAACTGATTTTCATTTTACCATGAGTAAAAATCAAGAATCAAATCAATTAATTTTTCAATCAGATATTTTAGATATTCTGTGATTTTGAAGGCAAAACTGATTGAAGATTTGATATGCAAGTTGAGGGAGAAGATAAAAAAGATGTTTTAGCTTGTTGAGAAGGTTTTCCAAGTGGATAGATGTCATTTTTAGATCAGATCCAGGAATGAACTCCTCTTCTATATCTTTCTCTCTTTCATCTTTTGTAGGGGTTCTAGTTTTTTCACTGAGAAACTAGTTGGTTCCAGTCTTTGGAGAAAATTTTCTCATTGCTGAGATACCAAGGTTTTGGATCCAGTTCTTGATGCATTTTGTTACTGAGACACCATTTCTTTTAGCATATTCTCTCTTGTATGAATATCATTAGGAAGGTTAATACAAATTGTTCAGCTATGTTAGGTGTTTTCATGTTTTCATTTCATGCATATGAATGTATTGTTTCAAGGAAATTAATACAAAGAACAACAGGTTGAGTTTCAGTTGAATCCTGTCTCCTTTATTAGCTAATTTTCAATATTTTGCAATCTTTGACATAGAGCTTAGGTTGTAGTTGCAGTCCCTTAAGGATGTATGCTATTTCACTATTGCTTATAACCCAAGAGGTTATGTAAATGCTTCAAGGAATCAACAGGGTTAAAAGTTTACTGGTGGGGATATCATGTAAGAATGAGATTTAAATTGAGCATGGATGTATATTTACAAGTTAAATAGATAGATCAAATATCTGAAGATACACATATTTCTTAGATATCCATATGTATGTTTTTTATTCATGGAATTGCCCAATGGTTAAGGCACTAATCAATTACAAGATCATTAGGTCTTATTGCTGCATATCTGAGGGTTTGTTGAATTCAACATTATTAATCAAATGTATTTTACCCTTTCATGTTGAAGGACCTAAATGTAATGACCTCACTAAGCTTCTGAGATTCATAGACTTGCATTTAGCTATTGTAGATCAATGTAATTTCATGAGTTATTAGGAGATATAAGGGGTTTTCATCTGCTTAATAGATTCAGGTATATGTTTTTGCACTGGTATGATATCAATTGAATCTGAGGTCAACCCGCCTAGGTTTAGTAGAGCTTGAAGTAATAGAAGGGTCATGCCTTATAGTTGGCCCAATGTCTAAAATGACATGTTGAAAATGGGATTTAGCTTCCCCTAGACAGGTCATATTCTCATTCGGATAATTGGAAACCCTCCAACATTTTTAAACACCAACACATTGTTTCTTACCTTTGTTGGCTTGTTTGATCACCACATGGATTTGGATTTGTATTCAAGATATCTATGTCCATACTTCTAAAAATTGTAGCAATATCCTTCAAATCTTTGTGTATGCTTGGTCATGATTCTTCATTCATGTGCTTGACAACCTTGCTTATTGTACTTATGGCAATGAGTCATGTTCTTAGGCTTACCATTCTAATTTTTAGTCTTGCTCCTACACATATTAGTAGTATGTCCTTTCTTACCACAATTATGACAAGTAGGTTTGGAGTTCTTACCTTTGGTGTTCCTTTCTTTTGCATCTTTGGATGATTCTCCTTCTTCAGTGCTTGTGTAGTCTAGTCCGTATGTATCATTGTTGGATCTAAGGGATCTCAATAATTTCTTAAAGTATTTAATGGCTTCATTTGGTTTGTTGAAACTTTTAGCCAATTCATTTTCTCTCTTTAGGTCACTTTGCAATTGTTCATTATCAAACTTCAATGTAGTTATCTAAATGTCCTTAACATTCAACTCATAGTTGGCATTCATCATTTGACTCAAAGTATCCAATTGTATGTTGGAAATCTTGGTTAGCACTATTGACTTTTTTTCCAATCTTTTGGCCAAAATTCTTTTATCTTCTTCAATCATGACTTTATCTTCCATAGCTTTCTTCCTTTGTTCAATCACCTCACATAGTAGTATAGCTTGTGATTCTTGTTCCATCTAGAGATTTATGATTTCCTCAACTTTTAATCTATTGTTTTCCATTAGATCTACAACTACTACATCAAATTCATTGGAGTCACCATCTAAAAATAGCTTAGTAGTGTCTATCTCTTTGTATAGTGCGTCATTCTCTGCAATAGCAATCTCTTTCCTTCTCTTAAAGGATTTCTTTAGTTCCTCTCTTGCTTCATTCAATTAATGTAGTATGAGATGTATTTCAATCTCATGATTCTCAATAGTGTTTCCCAACTTGTAGACTTCCATTTCTCAATAGTTTAATCTTGCAACTATTGTCACTTAGGTTTGCACCCTTGTCCAGAGCCTATGCGTGAGGACAACCTAGTGAAACATGGAAACAACCTCCAAGTTGTGGGACTTGAACTATGAGGTTGAGTCTTTGGAGAAGGTCGGGTTCCTCTTACTATCCAAATGCACCTAACTACTCTTGGAGAGGAAAAGGGAGAAGGAAAGCATGAAAGCATATTGACCTAACCTAATCTAAAGAGGTGATCCACCAAAATAAAGTGTTTAGACCAATCTCTACCCATATATGCACTATTGAACCAAAAATAAACTAAGGATATACACATTCAGACTTGCTTTAATCAAATAACCACATGCACATTAGAAAACCAGAATGAATGACACAAGGAAAGAAAAGATTCACTTATATTATCATTCATAGGCCAAAAGAGATAGAGTCATGTAGGTTACAGATATCCACATAACATCAATGAGAGGCAAGGATTCTTGCACTTTTGCACCAATGACTGAAGGAGATAAGTAGAGAATCATATAGTTTAGAGGCACATGGGAATTTACACTAGAATTATAGAGCAACAATAGAGAAAAGTTAGAGAAAGGTTGACCTAGACAAAATTTACAAAAGTTGCCTTTATAGTTCAGGCATAACTGAGATTTTCCCTCCAAAACTATCCTGCAACCACCTGCTATTAAGGCTCTGCCAAGGACAATCATGGGGATCTAAAGAAATTTGATCTTCTATGTAAAATAATGCCTTGAGAAGATAGAAATGGTGCCATTAAGCCATTCTGACCAGGTAGATAGATTTGATCGGGGTGGTAGAGTGTTCTTCCACATTCAACATTTACTTTTGGGTGGTTGGGACCGATCATAGATATCAAATTTTGTAGAAAACCCAATCTCTTATCATTTTTTGGTGCATGAATCAGCAAAGTCAGCAAGCCAACCAAACTCTACGTCTAGAATGGGATGCATGGGCCAATAACCTCCTTTCTTTCTACCACCTGGCAAGGTCTTCCTGTGTTGATCACTCTCTTTCTTTACTAACTGCGCCAACCTTTTAAAACTTGACCATGACGGCTTACAACATAACCACTAGCCTTTAACTGTTAATGCCCACATTGGACTCATTGGGACATGTGTCACTTAGGTGCTATGTCGTTGTGGTATCTTTTGAGCACTTTCTCATAGTGAGATAGTGTCCACCGTAGATCTTCCTTAATTTGACAATCATGAAGACTTGTCATTTCTTGTGCTTGCCTTTAAGACTTTTGGGCCCACGGACCACTGTCAACACACCTGGCACAACCTGGCATCTAGCTTAGCTTGAACTGGTACCATCCTCGCAACTTTATAACACTCAATTCCACTTATCCACATGGTAAAAGGGCACTATGTTGCTAGCGTTAACATCCTTGCAGTTCTCCATAGTGAGATAGCGCCTGCCATGGATCTTCCTTTAGATCTATAGTGAGCCACAAAATTGTACCACTATGCATCGGGCTGATCAAATGGACCAATGAGAAATGACCACTGTACTATGACCTATTTGATAACTACCATCAAGGATGAGTTGTACTATCACTTTGGAGAAGGGCAGGCCCATTACGTCATCTGTGCCACACGTCGCCCAGGTGCTATGTCGCTATTGTTAAAATTCTTGCAGCTTTCCATAGCGACATAATGCCAACCATGGATCAGATCACATCAGACGGTGAGGGTTCATCAAGTACCTAGTTGCGGGGAGGGTGGGTAAATGACATCAACTGGGACACTTTACCTCGACCCACTTTCTCATATTGTTAGAAGGTCTGACAAAGCTTAGAATGGGAGGAAGTGGCTACCAACTAATCTGCTAGCTTTGCCACCACCTATTCATCATGTGGCCCACAAGATGGAAATGAACTCACTCGCCATGCGTCACCAAGGCACTATGTCGCTATGGTTAAAATTATTGCAGCCCTCTATAGCAACATAATGTCTACCATGGATCTGGGGAAGATCTGATGGTGCACAAGCTAGAACTAACTTATCAGTGTACCAAGTAATGAGAACAGGCCACCTACCAACCTCTCTGACAACCCTCATTTGTGGCCCACTAAGTGAAACAGGACCCACATTTTGCATAGTCATATTTAGCCAATGAAAACTAACCAACTACCAACACATCTGTCAAATCACTTCATGATATTTGACGGGGCACACTTCGGAACCACTATATTTCCAAAACTTTCCATAGGATCACTTTCTGTCTGGGCGCTATGTCACTAACGACGAGAAGGCCAAATTTTTTGATAGCGCCATGGCGCCCATCGAAACTAGCAAAAATTGGCACCAAAGAAAAAATCAGGGAAAAGGGGACCCACCTGACACGTGGCAGAAGGGCGCTATATCACTAATGCAAAACATCATGCAACTTTCAAAAGTGACATAGCACCAACCGTTGATCCAAATGTATCCAACAATGAGGAACTTGCGGGCCCATAGAAACATATCATAAGTTTGATTTTTTAATTATTTTGATGTTTCTTAGGCACTAAATAATATTAACTCTGGGAACTAGCTATTGGCAAGTAAGCATTTAAAATTTGAATATCGACGGGGCGCAAAAATGAGCAATATTTATTATGACTCACAGGGGATGCTAGTCTACTACGCATAAGACCAGTGGCCTAAAGCATCCATTGGGTCATAGAGTTGAAAAGATGTAGATCCCATGTACACTGTGAAACCCTAACCCTACCCATGCGGAAAAAACAAAATATTGAAGAAACTCTACTTTTGCAACCTTCAAAAATTTCGAGACTTGTTGTCTCACAGAGACAACCCTGTGCTCGTGCACTTCTTAGAAAATAGGAAATAAATAGTGAACAAAACTAAAGTACTATGTACATGGAACCTCAAAGCCTATCAGAAAAATGGCGTAAGATAAATCCCATTGACTGGGATGGGAAAAATCTCACCATTAGGCTTGCTTAACTGGAAAGCATTGGCCTGTTTACAACTAATAATTAGATAGAGGCCACTCTGTAATGCATCAAACTTTGAGTGTCTTCTTGGTTTTTCCCTATTTGCATCCCATTTTAAAACCAAATCTCCCTGCCTAAAGATTCTGACCCTAGCCTTCCTGTCAAAGTTCCTTTTCACCTATTGCTGGTACGTCTCTAGGGTCTGCATAGCTATATTTCTCTTTTCTTCCAACTCCATCAGCTCTACCATTCTCACTATCATGGCATCATCTTCAATCAACTCTAGCTGATGAGGTAGTTCCAGGGATGGAAATTCTAATGAAATTGGAAGCCTTGCTTCTCTGGCATATACCAACACAAAATGGTGAATTCCCTATTGACCTTTTAGGTGTTATCATGTCAGCCCATAGTGCAGTCCTTAAATTTTTATGCCAACACCTATGGTTATCCTCAATTATCCTTTTAATGATTCTGATCAGGTTCTTGTTGGAGGACTTAGCCAAACCATTACCCTGAGGATAATAATTTGAGGATGTGCTTAAATTTATATTATGGTCCACTACCCATGCACAAATCTAAGCTCCAACAAAACATTTTACATTATCTGAAATAATGGTTGAAGGGGCACCAAACCTAGTCACAATTCCATCAAGGAATTCAACAACTGAAGATTCAATGGTATCCTTCAATGCAACTACCTCTGTCCATCCGATGAAGTAATCTGTAGTAGCTAAAATCCATTTGTGACCTAAACTAGAAGCAGGATTGATAGGGCCTATGAAATCAAAACCCCACTAACCAAAAGGTTGATCCACTTGGATAGGATGAAGGAGAAGAGCTACAAGTCTTTTTTTGCTAGAGAAGAAGGCACATCTTTCACACTTTCTCACATACTTATGACAATCATGAAACAGAGATGGCCAGTAATAACCAGCCTTCATGATCTTCATTTCAGTTGTTCTAGCTGAGAAGTGGCCACCATCAGGACCATCATGAAGCTCTTTGATCATTCTGTTAGCCTGGTCTGTATCAAGGCATCTTAATAGTGCTCCCTTAAAATATTTTCTAAAAAGGATACCATCAACTATGACATAAGGGATTGAATGTAATCTATAATGTCTCCTTTTAGTTCTATCTAATCCTTAAGGGTATCTATTTGCTAGCAAGAAGTTCTTCATATCATCCATCCAATTCCTTGGGCCATCATTTCTTGCTTCTTGTTCTTCTGTTAATACCATGACAACTTCATCATCTGATTCTTGAGATGATAACATTTTTTTATACAATCCTTTCCCTCTTACCAACTTGGTGACTTGGATTTAAACATCATATTCCATCACTCTTGTAATCCAACCAGCTCTTTTCTCACTAATATCCTTGCTTAAAAGGAACTCCTTCACACTGGCATGGGGTACTAACAAATGAATCTTGTTATGGGATAGGAGGTGTCTGAATTTCTTTAAAGCTCTAATGACTGCAAGGGCTTGCTTCTCTACATAAATGTACCTATCTTCATACTCCTTGAGCCCTTCACTAAAGAAGGCTATGGGATGCTCTTCATTCTTGTCATTTGTTTGAGTCAAGACAGTGGAGATAATTACCTCACCACCTAAGGTATAAAGAATGAAATCCTTCTCAAAATTTGGATTCATGAGAGTAGGGGTTGAGGCTATGGTTGTCTTGATCTCTTCAAAACTTTCCTTCCCTTCCTTGGTCCATGCAAAGACTATACATTTCTTAAGCATAGTTGTAAGAGGTTTCACCGTGGTAGAAAGATTTGGGATAAATCTTCTCACAAAATTTATCCTACCTATGAAACTTTGCAGCCCTTTTTTGTGTTTAGGAAGAGGGAGGGCAAGTATTGCTTTTGTTCTCTCTGGATAATTGGTTAAGCCATCTTTAGATACAATGTGTCCTAATAATTTTCCTTGGTTAGTAGCAAAGACACACTTGCTTGGGTTAAGGGAAACCCCAAACTCTCTGCATCTTAGGAATACCCATCTTAAATGATCGAAATGATCCTCTAGATCCTTTGAATACACAATCATATCATCAAGGTAAACTAAGACAAACTTGTCAATCAATCTTTTGAAGTCCATCTCCATTGCCTTCTGAAATTTAGCACCTGCATTGGTTAGCCCAAATGGCATCTTACAATAAGCATAGGTATGCCACTTGGTGGTAAATGCAATCTTGTATCTATCAAACTCCTTAACTAACACTTGATTGTAACTAGAAAATCCATCAAGAAATGAAAACCTCTTTGAACCACTGACCTTGGACAAAATCTGCTCCATAGAAGGGAGAGGATGGTGATCTTTAAGGGAAGCTTGGTTAAGGTCCCTAAAGTCCACACAAATCTAATTTCTCCAATTTTCTTCCTAACAGAGACAAGGTCTGCTACCCATGATGAGTGTTTGATGGAAAAAATTATGTTGGCCTAAATCAATTTGGATAACTCCTTTCTCATTAAGGGTTCAATTTTAGGTTTCACTGGTCTCTATTTTTGTCTTACTAGTTTTATATCATCAACTAGATCTATGGTATGCTGAAATAACCTTGGGTCAAAACTCTTTAAATCATCATATGTCCAAGCAAATACATCATTAAATTCTTGACATAGATGAATAAAATTTTCTTGTTCAATTTTAGAACATACCTTACCCATGTTCAAAGACTTTCCATCAGAAACCATGACTGGAGTGCAGTCACCATCATCAGCAGCTAGGTTCATGGCCCTACTTCCTGCTTGGTCATCAGGATTAAAAACACTCTCTAAGGTAATGAGACCTTTAGGCAGCTTGTTGGAGCTGAGGTTAATGATCTGATCACCATACTGATCCTACAGCCTTGACTGATTTCTTTTTGAAAATTCTGCCTCATTCTACAAGAAGTTGACAATTTGCTCATCAGACTCAAACACCTGCCAATGGATGTTGTTATCAAGGATGGTAGGCCTTACTGCCACTCTAATTTGTTGCTTCTTCTCCTCCTCAAGATTCCCTGGCACATCATAAGAGGCACCTATTGCTGCAAGTCTATCAACATGTCTATTTTCCTTTCTAGGGATGCTTTGAATATTAAATGCATTGAAACCTTCAAGAAAATCCCATACTCTATGTTTATAAGACTTGAGCAAACCATTTTTGGTGATATTCTGATTTTTCACTTGATTAACCACCAACTCACTATCTCCATACACCCTTAAGGCTTGAATTCCTCTTTTTTGAGCAAGTAGGAGACCTTGGATCAAGGATTCATACACGGCCACATTATTGGTGCAACTGAATTGGAGCCTAAAGGAGAAATAGTACCTTACTTGTGCAGGAGAAACTAACATCACACTAGCCCTTGATCCATTTTTATTCCTTGATCCATCAAAGTACATACTCCATATCCCACTCACATCTTCTTTAGCACCTACAAGATTGGGGACTAGAGCATCCTTTTCCAATATACAATATGTACTGAGACCTATCTCAAGGATCTCTAACATAGGTTCAAATTGATATGCGTTAGTCCACTCATCCAAAAAAAAATTAGGTATCTTTGCTAGGGAAGTGGTGGGCTCATTTGCTATGTCATTCTCATCCATCTCTAGAATAGGGCAATTCATGTTGATGGGATTAGGGGTGTAGGGTTCAGTATGATGGAGGGCTTAAGGCTCTACTCTAATTGAAGCATTGGCTCTATATCTCATCTTAAAAGACATATATGAACAATCAGAAGATATGTAACCACCTATTTGGGCAGTGAACTCTCTTGATAGACAGATGGAAAAATATGGCTTGACCTTAGCAACTGATATATCTTGGGTTACAATATAACCAGGGCATGCATGTAAGGCCATCTCTACATTCTTAAGGATCCCGATAGTCTTTATAGTACTACCATCCAACTATAATACATCCCTAACAATGGGCTCATATTCCATTCCCAAAGCATCAACAACACACCTAGGCATCACTGAACTACTAGCCCCTGAATCAATCATGCAATTATGGACTAGCTTGCTCCCTACAATTAGAGAAACATATAATGGAGGAGGTCTAACCTTTTTTCTTGTTTCTACCTCGCTTGATGGTTGTACTAGGCTTGTGGCACCTTCCATGCTAGGTGTCTGATCCTTTGGTTCAATTCTTTCCAATTCGTGCTGCAGCAACCTCTTTTGCATGGGTATAGTAGCAACAACATCCCACATAGAGATATTCACATTTTTCTTCTTCATTTTCTCTACCACACTGAATGGCATAGCAGGTGTTTTGGTAGAAACTTTGGGAGCTGCATTTGTATGAGATTGAGATGGAATAACCTAAGGATCACTTCTATCTTTTCTGCCATGGTTTTGCCTTTGCTGCTAAAAGGTACTTGATTGATTATTTGCTGCTTTCTCATGAGATACTGCACTTGAAGTTGAGGCCTCATTGGGAGGAGGAGGAATAGCATCTTCCATAGCTCTTCTTTTGCTTCTAGATTTATGAGCAATGGAATCCTGGTTCACATTACAATGCTCCCCCAATTGATGATTCATAAAAGAGCAATCACCCTGTCTTCCCATATCTAAGGCATCCTTAAATTGTTCTTCCTAGTATGCTTGTTTTGTTGCAGGTTCTTGGACTGTCAAGGCCATAAAAGATTCAGCCTTCTGACACATACAATAGGCATAGGAGTAGTTACAGGAGGGACAAAAATCTTGATCTTGAGCCATATTTTTTTGAGGAACTATGGCCCTAATTTGGTTTACACTTGAGGTTGCAGCAATGCTACCTTGCCTACTTTGATCAAAAGAATTTTTCCAATGACTAGGATTTAGAGGCCTACAACTATTGGGAGCTTGATATTGTAATTGATGAGGGTTACTGCCTTGAGCTTGCTGTCTTTCTAAAGTCGCCACTTTGTTGCTCATTTTCTGCATCATAGAGAAATTATCCTCCAACCTCTTTCCTTGATCTTCTAACTTCTTCCCTTGATCTTGCAAGTTTTTATCAAGGTTCTTCTCTCTTTTATCCATGTTCTACATTAGAGATTGCATCATCTCTTTGATTTCATCTATCCCATTTGAAGATCTGGAAGCTTGGGGGACTGGGACAAGTGATTGAGATGTAGAAGTTGTGGGAAGGGGAGCCATTGCTAGTTGATCATTTGGAACATCAGGGAAGAAAGGCATAGGAGGCCTTGGAGCTAACTTACCTCCTTGTATTAGGATGTTTTCTGATTTTATTGCTATGTCATAAGCATTAGGCAAGGTATCTCCTCCCATAGTTTGGATTACAGTGGCAATATCACTGTTAAAAGCACTAAGGTAA
The DNA here is from genome assembly GCA_028749045.1 of Cupressus sempervirens. Lineage (NCBI taxonomy): Eukaryota > Viridiplantae > Streptophyta > Pinopsida > Cupressales > Cupressaceae > Cupressus > Cupressus sempervirens. The sequence continues at coordinate 248,129,264 of CM053787.1, read as the reverse complement.
TGCAAGAAGGCATTACCAGGGATAGGCTTCACTGAAGTAGGTATTCTATCCCATGTCTTTTGAAATCTATAGTTAAAATCAGTCATACATTCATGGGGGGCTCTTTTTATAGTAGTCAACTACTCTAAAAGTGACAAATAGTCACTTTTATCCTCAAAATGTTTGCACAATCCTGCTCCTAATCCATCCCAATCTGTTATAGAACTATGAGATAAACCTCTATACTATTTTAGTGCTTTTCCTTTCAAAGATGAGGCTAGGAGCCTAACTGCAACATCATCCTCTATAATACCATGGATATTACAGACATTTGCAACCTCTTGAATGTGTTTTGAAGGGGAGATAGAAGTTTCACTAGTAAACTCTAGTATACTTTTAAGAGAAGCTACTGGTATATCATGTCTTTGGGCTAATAGGATAGGGCTCCCACCATTAAAGGTGGAAAAAGTATGAGCTCTAGGAAATGCCATATAGACAAGTGATCTATTAATATGTATGGATGGCAGTCTAGGCTGAGATCTAACATCAGGAGGAGTAGAGATAGATCTTGTAGGTGTATTTATTACTATTGCACTCCTAACTTGTTATAAAGATATTCTAGTCTTCCTTCTTCTAGGGTTTGAAAAATGAAAGCTCTTGATACTAAAACTTACCTGTAGAAGATGCCCTTGTTTCAGCTCTGGGCATGAATCACTGCAACTTTGGTTTGGAACCAGATATATATTTGAAGCTCAGAGTTGCCAAGCACTTGAAGAATGAGCCTCCTGAAGGCTTGAACACTGAAGCCAGTACTATCTCTTTAGTATTAATCTTGAAACCTTCCTTTTTGACACCAATAGGCTTGAAATTTTTTGAAATTTGGTCCCACTGTGCATGTCAAAAACTGTTGTCACTTATGTTTACACCCTTGTCCAGAGTCTATGCATCAGGACAACCTAGTGAAACATGGAAACAACCTCCAAACTGTGGGACTTGAACTCTGAGGTTGAGTCTCCAGAGAAGGCCGACTTCCTCTTACTATTAGGATGCACCTAATTACTCTTGGAGAGGAAAAGGGAGAAGGAGAGAATGAAAGCAAATCTACCTAACCTAATCTAAAGAGGTGATGCACCAAAATAGAGTGTTTAGACCAATCTTTGTCCATATATGCACTATTGAACTAGAATGAAACTAAGGATATACACATTTAGACTTGCTTTAATCAAATAACCACATGCAAATCAAAAAACCAGAATGAATGACACAAGGAAAGAGAAGATTCACTTATATTATCATTCATAGGCCAAAAGACATAGAGTCATGTAGGTTACAGATATCCACAAAACATCAATGAGAGGCAATAATTCTTGCACTTTCGCACCAATGACTGAAGGAGATAAATAGACAATCATATAGTTCAGAGGCACAAGGGAATTGACAATGGAATTGTAGAGCAACAACAGAGAAAAGTCAGAGAAAGGTCGACCTGGACAATATTTACAAAAGTTGCCTTTATAGTTCAGGCATAATTGAGATTTTCCCTCCAAAACCATCTCGCAACCACCTGCTATTAAGGCTCTGCCAAGGACAATCATGGGGATCTAAAGAAATCTGATCTTTTGTGTCAAATAATCCCTTGAGAAGATAGAAACAATGCCATTAAGACATTCTGACCAGGTAGATAGATTGGATCGGGGTGGTAGAGTGTTCTTCTACATTCAACATTTACTTCTAGGTGGTTGGGATCGATCATAGATATCAAATTGTGCAAAAAACCTGATCTCTTATGATTTTTTGGTGCATGAATCAGCAGAGTCAGCAAGTCAACCGAACTCTACATCCATAATGGGCCATGTGGGCCAATAACCTCCTTTCTTTCTACCACCTCGCAAGGTCTTCCTATGTTGACCACTGTCTTTCTTTACTAACTGTGCCAACCTTTTAAAACTTGACTGTGACAGCTTACAACATAACTGCCAACCTTCAACTGTTACTGCCTGCACTAGACTCACTTGGACATGTGTCACTTAGGCGCTATGTTTCTATGGTATCTGTTGAGCACTTTATCATAGCGAGATAGCACCCACTGTAGATCTTCCTTAATCTGATGATTGTGAAGACTCACCGATTCCTGCGATTGCCTTTAAGACTTTTGGGCCCATAGACCACTATTAGCACACTTGGTACAACCTAGCATCTTACTCAACCTGAACTGGTACCATCCCCTTAGCTTTATAACACTTGGCCCCATTGATCCACGTGGTAAAAGGGCGCTATGTCGCTAATGTTAACATCCTCACATTTCTCCATAGCAAGATAGAACCTACCGTGGATCTTCCTTTAGATCTACGATGAGCCACAAAATTGTACCACTACACATCAGTCTGGCCAAATGGACCAATGAAAAATCACCACCATACTATGACTTATCTAACAACTACCACCGAGGACAAGCTGTACTATCACTTTGGAGAAGGGCAGGCCCATTACGTCATCTGTGCCATGCATCGCCTAGGCGCTATGTCACTATCATCAAAATTCTCCTAGCTTTCCATAGAGACATAACACCAACCTGGATCAGATCACATCGAACGATGAGGGTTCATCAAGTACCTAGCTATAGGGAGGGTAGGTGATTGACATCAACTGGGACACGTACCCTCCACTTGCTTTCTTGCATTGTCAAAAGGTCTGACAAAGCTCAGAATGCAGGGAAGCGAGGACCAACTAATTTGCCAGCTCATCCACCACCTATTCATCCTACGGCCCACAAGATGGAAATGGACCAACTTGCCATGCATCACTGAGGCACTATGTCGCTATGGTTAAAATTCTCACAGCTCTCCATAGTGACATAATGCCTACAGTGGATCTGGGGAAGATTTGACGGCATGCAAGATAGATCTAACTTATCAGTGTACCAAAAAATGAGAACTGGCCACGTGCCAACCTGTCTGACAACCCTCGTTTGCGGCCCACTAAGTGAAATAGGAGCAACATTCTGCAAAATCATCTTTAGCCAATGAAAACTAACCAACTACCAATGCATCTGACAAATCACATCATGATATCTAATGGAGCACACTTGGGACCCACCGTATTTCCAAACCTTGCTGCAGGATCACTTTTTGTTTGGGTGCTATGTCGCTAATGGTGAGAAGCCTAGATTTTTTGATAGCGCCATGGCACCCACCATGGAACTGAAAAAACCCAGCACTAGAGAAAAAATCAAGGAAAAGGGGACCCACCTTACATGTGGCAGAAGGGCGCTATGTTGCTAATGCAAAACATCGTGCAACTTTCAAAAGTGACATAGAACCAATCGTTGATCCAAATTGATCCAATGATGAGGAACTTGCGGGCTCGCAAAAACATATCATAAGTTTGATTTTTTAATTTTTTCAATGTTTATCAAGCATTAAAATAATATTAACTCTAGGAACTAGCCATTGGTAGGTAAGCATTTAAAATTTGAATATCGATGGGGCGCAAAAATGAGCACCAAGAACCATAAAACGTAAAGCATATACATCTGAATCATATAACCGTGTAAGCATTAACACACATAGCACCAGATATGATTGCCCAAAAATCCTCCAAGTGAGAAGGTAAAACTAGGGTGGGGATGACACCCACAAATCTTCACTACTGTACTAATAAAGTGTATCTAGTGAAGGTTACAATATTTTGACCATGAAACATGATATACCTTGTGAAATGTTTGCCTTGTTAAAGGCTTACAATGACTATTAGGTCTCATGTTGTTAGAGGATTTCAACACCCTATTACAAGTGTGCCTTGTTAGAGGACTTCAACTTACAACTATGTAAGCACCCTATTAAAGGATTTCATATAGCTTGTTACTATTGTACTTTGTCAAGAGATTTGACTGAAATCGATTGTTAAAATGTCTTGGCATATATCCTGTGTTTGACACTTGCTTTCCTAATAACGGATCACCTCTAAACAATGTCTTCTTGATCCTTTACAATTATATTTCTCAATGTTGTATCCTTTTCTCTATCCTTTGTTCTTCTCTAACTGATTTTGTAATTCACTATTTCTTCATAACTTCTAAGTCACCATGTATGCTTTGCATGTAAACTATCATGTTCGCTCCTTCTATTCCTTAAAATATCCCATTCCATTCTGTTAATAGTTTAGGGCTTCATCCTCCTTAAGAATAATTTGGTGGCTTAGGGTTAGGTATGAATCTACGGCTAAGATTCATCCATTTTGTCACTTAATCCTTCCCATTTTCTGATTGGCTGCATGTAACTGCATAGGGAATCCAAATAGAGCTTCATCCTTATCTTCAAAATATCATAATTTAATTTTAAGTCAGCTCAAAAATGGTTCACATAGTTGTTTGTGTCGTTACAAAAAAAGAGTCAAAACTATGTCACTTGGCATATGAATTCTCTAATTCTCGACATCCACTGATCTTTATACTATGACTTGGTAGCTACGTTACTCCACATCCATTGTTTACTCAACTCCTAAATCTCTTAGTATGGTCTATCTACTCGGCACATGAGTGACTTGACACTCATTGCAACTTGACATGGTCAAATATTTACATGTTGTGCTTGGTATGTATTACTAGTTCGACATGAACTGAGTAAATGGCTTAAGTGCATTGACACTCACTTGTCAAAACTTATCTAAGATCAACACTCCCTTTGTCAATAAACTCTATATTCAATCATCGTCTTCTGATGGAAAACTCTACCTCTTTGATATTAGACCAATTTCTTCCTCTTTGACATCTCTACAAATGATTCTCCTTATCACAAAACTCTCTCTTTATAAAATTTCTCTGAATATCTCAACAAACTCTCCTTCTTTGACATCTCATGCCAAAGACAATATTCAGTGAATATCAATGTACCTAGTAAACTAATTCATATAAATTCTTTCATTTCCAATATTGTATCAACTAATTGGTCTTCAAGATGCTCTAGTTGATGCATCACTAAACTTCATTTAGTGAGCTTCAAATAGGGTAATAACCATTAACTTACCTCTTAAATATAAAATGCATCCTTAGGTAAAGTTTTGGTGAATATGTCTACAATTTTTTCTTTAGCATTTATATATTCCAATCTTACCTCTTTATCTCTCACCAACTCTCTCAAAAAATGATATTTTTATAGCAATGTTCTTGGTCTTGGTATGCATCACAGAATTTTGTGATATATTAATCATATTGGTGTTATTTTAGAAGATAACCACTAGATCCTTGATCTCTACCTTCATAACTACCAATAGTTTCTTAAACCAAACAACATTGGAGCATTTAACTATTGTAGACTGAAAAATACAATTCTTTTTACTTGTCGAAGACAGTAGTCTTTTACACCAAGAAAGAATGCTCCACCACTAGTGCTTTTCCTGTCACCAATTCTTCCTACTGAATGAGCATTTGTGAAGGCTTTCAAATCTAGGTTACCTTCTTTCTTGTACCATAGTCTTTAGTACCCTCTAGATACCTCATGATTCTCTTGATTTCCATCATGTGATTTTCTTTAGGATTTCTCAAGAATCTTGCCACCATATGAACTGCTAATGCAATATCAAGCCTTGTGTGCACTACATATTACAATTTTCCAATCATTGATCTATATGTAGTCTAATCTACTTCTTTCGAATCATCATTCTTTGAAAGCTTATGTCTAGTAGACATTTATGTGTTCCAACTGGTCTTGAATCTTCTATTCCAAATTTCATTAGCATCTCCTTGATATATTTGGATTGAGTAATGTAGATACTATCTTTCCTCCATTGAATCTGTAATCCAAAAAAAAAAATTGTCTCTCCAAATATGGACATCTCAAATTCTTTACTCATCTCTTTTGAGAATGCTTTGCACAAGTCATCATTTCAAGTAAACAATGGGTCATCTATAAAGATTTCTACCAATACAATTTTCTTGTTTGATCCAGCTTTGATATATAGGCTACTATTATCATTTGTTCTTTGAAAATCAATATTTATCAAGTAGTTATGAAGTCTTTAATACCAATTTTTCGGAGCTTTCTTGAGTCCATACTATTGGATACAATTTTTTGATTGTGTGTTGTCTTTGAAGTTACACAAATGTGATATTAGTTGTCAGTTAGTGCTTACTGAGCTCACTTGGTTAACAAGACGGTTTTTTTTGTCTATCAGGCATTCCTGAAGTTTACTTTACAAAGATGGTGTCTATCGAGCTCTCTTGGGTGATGAAGGAATTCAGGTAGGAAACAATGTTAACCGAGTTTACATGGTTAGTGAAGGAAAGTTGGATAGAGTTAGTGTTCACCGAGTTCACTCAGTTGCCAAAGGATTTTTGCAAGTTTGTAGTGTTAACCAAGCTTCTGTTGGTTAACACAAGAAATCATCTTAGAACAAGTATTTACCAAGTAAGGTTGGCCAATGAAGGATTTTTTTGTTTTGACATAAAAAGCTTAATTATTTTAAGTATTGCTTCTAGCTAACTATGGTGATGATTAATTGTTATTGTAATTTGAATTTAAGCTGACTTGACAATTTGGATGGTATAAATGAATGGTCAAGTTAAGATTTTTTTGTGTTTAAGTGTATTGATTGAATTGAGAGGGAAAGAGTGAGAGCGAGCTTGAAGGGTAAGCAGATATCCTTGTGGAGCATAAAAGTGTTATTCAAACAAGAAGGATCAAGCATGAAGTAGAATAGAGATTTGTAATTAGCAATTCAATTGCATCACAATCAGGTCATTTAATTGTTACTCTTTAACCATTGTAGCAGTGATCTAAAATCTCTTAATAGAGTTGGTTTAATAGCCAACTGTAAATCTTCTAACAAGGTGATAGTTCCATTGAATTATTTTAACACCTCTTGCAAGGCCACAACTAATCGGGTGATTAAATCCTCTAACAAGGTCACACCTAATATTGTGTTTTGTAATCTTTAATCAGGTTGGCCCCTAACAAGGCTCACTTTAGAAGAGTGAAAAATAGTAACTAGTTACATTGGTTGTTTTTTCCATATTGGGTTTCCACATTAAATCTTGGTGTCTTATGAATTCATGTTATTTCTCTTATGCTTGTAAATTAATCACTATTAATGTTTAAGATTAGCTAAAAGTAAATCACACTTTACATTTATTGAGTTACAACATTTTTTGTGTGTTTACCAAGTAACAACAACAATCAATTTTCTCAATCTAAATTTTATTGTTGACATTTAAGGGATCTAGAATTTATTTTAGTGGTAATTTATTAACCACCCCTCTTAATTACTCCTATTTTTCCAACACATACAATGCCTTTTGTAATTTACAAACTATATCCTTTTTGCTAGAATCTACAAAACCTTTTGTTGTTCTATGTAAACTTCTTCTTCAATAATATAAAATTCACATCAATTTGATAAGTTTTAAATCCTTTATGTACATCATAACCAAATAATGTTCTAACATCTTCTAATATTGCAACAAGAGAAAATTTTCACCATAATCAATACCTTCTTCTTGAGAATATCCTTTGAATACTAACCTTGCTTTTTTTCTTGTGACTTCTCAATCTTCATTCAAGTTATTTCTAAAAACCCACTTTGTGCCAATTATGTTTTTAACCTTAGGTCTAGGAACAAGAGTCTAGTTTGTATTCCTCTCTATTTGATCTATCTCTTCATTCACAACTTCAATCCAACTTTCCTTATCTAGAGCATCTTAAACTAATCTAGATTAAAATTCAGTAAGAAAACACATACCTTTCAATTTGTTTCTTATCATTCTTCCATTTGACTTGTCTCCAATGATCTAATCAAGTGCATCATTCCTTTTGACATATCTTACTAACACATGTACTTTGGATTTAGAACTTGTTCCACTAGCCTTGTCAAGATCTTTTGTATCAAGCTTGGGTCCCACTATCTATGACTCGGGTCCATCAGACTCAATTTTATTTGGAAATAGCTTGATAGCTTCTGACAATGACTTGGGTCCTTCAACCTATGACTCGGGTTGCATTGTTTACAACTCAATAGCCTATGAAGATTTTGGGAACTTAGGAGGTGAGGTCTGTTGACTTTCAATTGGATTTGGCAATGTATCAAGTTCATAGTAGACAAACTTTCTGTAATCTTCAAGTTCTTTATTTCTCTCTTCTTCACTCTTTTCTACAAACTCATCAATTCTTACATGTGCACTTTCTATGATCTTATGAGTTGATAAATTCAAACATTTATATGGTTTAATTCTGTACGAGTATCCTAGGAATATGCCTTTGTCACCTTTGACATTAAACTTACCTTTTCTATATTCCTTCAAGATATAAAATTTGCTACCAAATACTTTCACGTAACTTACATTATGTTTTTAGCCATTACATAGTTCATAAGGAGTTTGATTTGAGTCTATCTTCAGTTGTACTATGTTCAAGGTATGCACTATAGTACTGATTGCTTCCTTCTAGTATGTGATTGCAATGTTCTTTTCGATCATCGAAGTTCTTGTAAAATCTATGATGGATATGTTCCTTCTTTTAGCTCTACCATTCTATTTTTGTCTACCAAGGGCCAATACTTGTCCTCTAATTCCTATTTCAATGCATAATTCATTGGAAATAAATTCACCACCTCTAACCGACCTCAAGCACTTCAACTTCTTTCCAATTTCTTTCTCTACTCTTGCCAGATACCACTTAAACTTTTGAAATGCTTCAAATTTATCTTTTAGATACATTACAGTCATCATTCTAGAATAAACATCAACAAAAAGAATAAAATACTTATCTCCACTATAGCTCTCTATTCCAATAGGTCCACATAAGTCTATTTGACCTAGCTCCAAGACTTCTTCATAATGATAATTCTTTCTTTTGAAACTTGTCTTTCCCATCTTACCAATTTGATAATTTTTGCATAGGCCCATATCAGGTTCCCTCAACTAGGAATATCTCTTACTCCTTTTTTTTCTTACCTTGATTAGATTATCAAAGTTCTCATGACATAGCCCTTTATATCATAACCAATTTTCTTCTACTTTAGCAATGAAACATGAGCTTTCATTGAGATTTAGGTAGAATAGATTACCTCTAGTTTGATTACCTAATCCACCTAGATTTCCTTTTCCATCCAAAAACTTGGCCTTCCCATTCATGAATTTAACCTTGACTCCAATGTTATTCAATTGTGCCACACATAGTAGATTATGCTTTAGTCCTTCAACCCAATAAGCATTATCACATCTAAGTTTTCTGGTTAGTGAGATACAACCTTTTCCCTTTATGCAAAATGGTTCATTGTTTTCAAATCTCACACTTCCACTATCATAATGTTACATATGTTAAAACTTTATTTTTTCACCTGTCATATGATGTGAACAACCATTGTCAATAATCCATGTATCATTTTTTCTAACATGAGAGATAAGTATCATTTTATCTCCTCCATCATTAGATTCATCTTTTACACCAATATGGACCATTTCATCATCTTCACTACTACCTGAATCATTAGGCATAAAAAAAGATTTCTTACCTTTGTCCTTGTAGTCCTTGAAGTTCTTGAAATATTTCTTTCCTTTGTACTTGTTGTGCTTCTTTTCATCTCTGTCTTCTCTATTTGAACATCTTGCAGTAATTTGTCCAACTTCTTCACAAGAGAAATAGATCAAAGGAATTTTACCTCTGTGGTTTCCTGCCTTTGGGATACCTTCTTGCAAGTAATGTGATAATAGTTTCAAGATCACTGCCATAACTATCTTTCTCTTCACTTTCATATTGTTTTGCTTTTGAGTTTTTAGATTTCTTTTTGAGTGAAAAATTGGCTTCAAATGCAGACTCTAGATTGGTAGAACTAGGAACATAATTATCATACTTATCTAGCTCAAATGTTGTGAATCTTCCAACTACTACATCCAACATTATATCATTCTTTGGATTGCATCACATTTCTTAAATAGCTGATAGTCTGATTACATATATAGGAAAGTGTGTTCTAAGAAACTTACTTACCATTTTCTCATCTTAAATCTTTCCTCCTGAAGCTTTGATTTCACAACCACTGGCTTTGATTTTGTCACTGTACTTTGCAATGTTTTCATATGATCTCATCTTTATTTGATCAAAATGTCCTATGAGACTTTTAGCTTTATCTCTTCTTACATTATCATCTCCTCCATAGATGTCTTTTAGCTTGATCCATAATTCATAAGAAGGTCCACAATCTTTGACTTCATCAAATTTGGCATAGTTGAGAGATGAAGCAATATCAACCATCATAATGTTATGACTCTTCTTTTATATAACTTCTTCAATGGTCATAGTTACAATAGGTGTCATGTATTTGGTGTCTAGATACTTTAGCATTGAATCTCCAATGGTTGCCAAGTTTAGCCTCATTAATTCCTATCATACATTGAAGTTATTTCTATTCAGTTTGGGGATCTTCCTTCTATAAGACATCTTGATTTCTAGCTTGGGTCCTTGAAACCTTCTATGCAAGTACCAAGAAGACCTAATGCCAATTGTTGGAAATATAAGAGGAGTAATTGAGAGGGGATAGGTGAATCAATTACCACTAAAATAAAGCCCAAATCTCTTAGATGTCAAAAAAGAACACAAACTATACTAAAAATATTGATGTTCGGTAAACACATTGGTACTCAGTTTACACTAGTAAATGTTGTAACTTGGTAAGCATTGAAATAGCAACTGTAATTTGGCAAATGCTTAACATGCAAATCCTAAGATATTATTTGTGATTAATCTTACTTAACTTAGTTGCATACACATAAAATAAATAGCATGAATACAAGTGACACCAAGATTTAATGTGGAAATCCAAATTGGGAAAAACCACCAATTAGATCTGGTTATTGATTTTCACTTCTCTAAAGTGAGCCTTGTTAGGAGCCAACCTTGCTCAAGGTTACAAAACATGCTTTTAGGTCTAACCCTATTAGAGGATTTAATCACCATGTTAGGAGTAGCCTTGTTAGAGGTCTTTAAACACTTCAATCTATAAATGCCACCTTGTTGGAGGATTTACAAATAATTGTTAAGCCAACTCTGTTAGGAGATTTAGATAATTGCTACAATGGTTACAAAGTAACAATCAGATTACCTAATTTCTGATGCAACTGAATTACTGATTATAGATCTCAATTCTGGCTTGTATACTTGATGCTTTCTGATTGAATATATCTTTGGAGCTCCATAAGGATATTCTGCTTATCCTTCTAATTCGCTTGTTCCACACATTTAATCCTCAACTTGGCCTTATACTTATATCATACACATTTTCAAGTTGGCTTGAATACAACTTAAAATAATTAATATTCATCTCCTTAGTTAGCTAGAACCAACAAACAAATCTATTGAACTCAATATGCCAAAAAAAGAAAATCATTTTTTAGTTGACCCTACATAGTAGACACTAACTCATAAATGATTTTCCTATGTTAACCAAGTGAACTTGGTTAACACTGCATCCTCAAAAATTTCCTTTGGGAACCGAGTGAACTTGATTAACATTGGTTCCATCCAACTTTTCCTTAATTAACCGAATGAGTTCGATTAACATTCAATCTTTTGTGAACTTCTCTTTGTCTTCCAACTAAACTTGTTTGATATTGTCTTTTGAACTTGGAAAACTCTAGAATGCTCGACAGACACAAGAAAATGTCTTGATTACCCCAGAGAGCTCAACATACATTGACTAAACAAGATATGATATTTTGTGTAACATCAAAGAAAATACATGAATAACCAATTGTTTTCAATACCTTCTTCCTATCAAAAATATTACCAAAAGACACTTTGTTTTATTTTCTAACACTTGTTGGTGATAACTCACAAAAGAAATTTTAAATTAATTAGAGGAGATGACTTAGTAGGGGTTTTCCACCAATCACACATCAAGTTCCTTAACATTTGATTGGATTGACACATAATTTTGAGTCTAAAAGGGCATGAACTTCTCTCTTCCACTTTCCATTCAATAGGAATAACAATGTGGTCAGATCTAGTGCAGGGTTTAGCTTCCAAGTGGAAGTCATCAATTTTACACTAGTTAGATGAGAGATAAATCACATCAAGTCTGACTTGGATGAGGCTTTTTCCTTGTCTTCTATAGAACCCACTAAACCACAGCCCTTTAAGGTCCAGGTCTATCAAACTGGTAGATAGAAAGAATTCACCAAAGTCTTCCATACTATCTAATAAATCTTCAGTGCCCCCCAGTTTCTTTGAAGGATGGAAAGCTGTGTTGAAATCTATGGCTAACATACATCTAATATTTGGCTATCACTCTTAATATTCTCTACTAGTCCCATTGTTGTTTCCTTTTCCCTCTAGAGTTCAAAGCATAGACATTCACTCACATTCTAATATTATCTAGAAATAATATTATGACAAGTTAAAATGATAGAGTTCTCATTAGAATGTAAAGAATACTAGTTATTTTATTTGCATTCCACACAATGCCCAACCCTCTGGAAGGACCATAGGACTTCTATGAAACCCATGAGGAACTTGGCCAAATGTGGGTCATCACCTTATCAAAATATTCTTTACTCATCTTGGTTTCTTGATTGAGTACAATATCAACTTTAGATTCTAGTACAACACATTTTAGCATATGCTACTTGAGGAGACTATTAAGGACCCTAACATTCCAAAAAAGGATTCTAACCATAAAATAAAGAAGTCAAACTGCTCTAGTTTTATTCATGAACACGAACCTTAACTAGGAAAACTAGACTACTACCATAGTGATTCACTCACAACTTCCTAAATCTTCTGAGAGCCCCTCTTTCCTTTAGATCCACCTAACCCACTTTCCAGTCCCTCCCAAAGTCTTTTTTTTTTCTACCACTATACATTCAACCTCTTCTAACAATTCACAATTAGAATCCCTCACTAACCCAAACCTAGATGAGGAGAAGAAAACCTACTAGCAAATAGTTTCAAGGGACCAAGTATCTCAGTGGGCCCACCAAGAGAAGAAAATGGCCTTAGAATAACCACAGAATTACAAGATTTTTCTCCAAGTTCCTGATCTGGGGATGAGGGGCTAATAACCCCTACACATCTGGAAGAGTAAGCATGAGAAGCACCAACCGACTTATCAAGATTTTTTTGTTGACCAGGGGTCAACAGAGATCCATCACCCCTTTGGAGGACTTGTCAACATCTTGGAAACCCTCGGATTCTCAGTAACCTTGGACTTGATGCTAGAATCACCTAGTGACTATAGGGAGGGAAGGACAATCACCTGGCCCTTGGAAGTTGGACCCTAGGAATTTTCAATCCCCTCCACCAAGGGACGCTCACATGGGTTCACTACTTGCTTTGAAGAGACTTAGACCTTGATTCCTATCCATGTTTTCTAGGAACTTAAGGCGAGCTACTTTCTTAATAGTTCAGGGAGAGCACAAGCCACCTCAACATGCCCAAAACTTTTGCATCTCATCCGAAACAAATCTACTTTTTCATAGTAAAAGCTTGAACATAAGATTGTTGGTTCCTAATTTTGTCCATTAATTTTATGGATTGTTGGTTCCTAATTTGTCCGTTAATATTTTTTTCTACTTCTTAGTGAGGTCCTTGAATTCAGTTATTCGGAATTCCTTTTCTACCATTTATTTTAGACATGATGTTATTTAAGACTGCTGAATTTGAATCCTCTATTTCAACATTTCTAATTTATATATGATATATAGATAGTAATATAAAATATTAAATATATAAAAAACTTAAAATATTGAAATTATTGATATTTGTATTATAAAATATTTAATTGAGGAATATACTTTTCCTTAAATGTACTGAGCTCAAACTAAAATTGAATTTGGATGGCCTTTATAGGGGCAATTTAGAACTACAACGAGCCAGTTGTGTAGTCAGATTATTGTGGAGTTCGATTGAAACGGCCTCGAAGAAATTCCAGCATCAACCAGATCCCCCCTTGACTACTCCGTGAATGACCATTTAGTGAGATATAATCAAACCATGTTTTATATGCTTTTTGCTTTCATTTCACCACTCAACGCCAACCTAGTATACGAGAACATTAACCCATTTCCGTTGTGATCAGAAATTTATGACGTCAATTCAGAAGGTTGCAAAACAGTTTGTATTCATAGGGATTTTGTTATCTGTTGTTAGTTTTTTAAACACCAAATAATGAACAATATAAACCTCGTATTGATCAAAATATTTGAAACTGAACTATGAAGAAAAGAACCAAACCAGAGGATGCGCAATTACTTAAAGGACTATATATTATTACTATTGTCCTTAAATAGACACTGTAGATAAAAGAGTTCCCCATAACTGGAAGTACTTATTTAGCATCTGAGCTCGATTCACAGCACACTGAGATGCATTCATCAATATATATATATACACACACATACACACATAGATTGAGCGTAAACCCTAATTATTGTGAGTTGAAGTGAGGTTTTTCCCTGTGAGAGTGTAAGTGGTAACTGCAGTAACACCTGGCCAGCACTGAGCAAGGCAATTTCCTTTGGCACAGTAAGATGCACCACTCCCACACCAGTTATAGACGCTGCAGCATCTCCCATTGTTGCAGAAGAAGTTTCCTTTTGGACTGCATGTTGGATCCACCATCACCATGGGAAGACCAATATTGCATCCCAAAAACATTATTATTACTAGAAAGGCTGCCACGGTTGATTTATACTGACCCATCTTCTGCATTGATACAAACAATAAATATAAATTATGAAATATAAGGACACAATGAATAGTAAGGAATAATCATAGATTAAGTATTCAAACTGAAATAAAAGAAAAAATTCTTTGCAATGATCTATATTCTAATGCTATAACATACGAAAACAACAAAGCTCTGTAACAGCATAAGCCGAATAGAAATATACAAACAATGCTCCTTGCTTTGTGCTATATGCTGGATTGGCAATGAGAGAGTAATGGGCATAGGGTCTATATATAGTGAGAATTCTTACGCATTTAATTAACAATCTTACCATATCCTCACTATTTTTAACGTTATACTGAATAATCTTACCATAACTTCATCATTAACCTTAACGTAAACTGGTTTAGTCTTGTAATTAGAATCTTCTTATTGCAACTCAATGAAAATTTGTGTCATTATAATTTTTATTCATGCATACAACTGTTACAATAGTTAAATTAATCATTTGCCAAAGCCTAATTAGCACAGTGAGTCGTCTTTGGCCAACTCCATTCCTCCACGTGAATGCTAACGATCTGACCTGTCCACCATTAAAGCTGCTGCCAACTCCGATCTTCTGTCTTTGTATCATTTATTATGCTGTTATCTATACATTGAAATTTGTGTGGACGAAATTTGTTTTGGCATAACTCAACTAGAGCTTATTCACTCATTGTAATGAAAAGGAGGACAAGTAGAGCTGTTTTTCTGTCTGATTCTGATTTAATAATGGAGGACAATAACTCTTGTTTGTCCTACATCTGCCTCAGGTCAATAAGTGAGGAGAAGCTATTTTTCTTATTAGGCGGAAGGCGTGAGAACTGACAGAAATCAGTCACCGACGAATCATTTTAAAACATTTCGGCCAAATCACAGGCAAAGAATTCAGTGACAATTTTAGTTTTGTTAATTTTGTCTCATTAATTTCCATAGATAATTAAGCCAGTGGCTAACTAGCCGACAATGGTCTTTATTATATTTTATTTATTAAATTAAAAAATCAGAAACATTTGTATAATCATTTTAAAATTAATTATTAAAATATAAAAAATAATTAATCGAAGAATTTAGTCTCCATAGACGCTATCAATAATTAATAGAGTTATTCAAACCTACTTTCCTTGATCTCAAGAAAGAGGAAAAAGGAATAAAGGGAGGGAAAATTTAAGATTTTGGAAATCTTAATGTAAATATAAAGTAATGTAAATAATAAATCCACATTGATGCAAAAATCGAAATACAATCTACCTAGAAAATATATTAAATAATTTCAATGGATTGTGGAAAACTACTATCTACAATAAATTTAGTTATAATACATGATATAAAAATTATGCATTTAAATATACTTATCGTTTAATTTGTTATTAGAAGAAAAACAGATATTCAAGAGACCAAAAATTGTTTACAAACAAATTTTGAGGGTTTCTTGAGCCAGTTCAAAAAATTGAGTAGTATAAACAATGATCAAATAGATAAACATTAGTCTAATAGAAGAACATTTCAAAGCACAAGCTACTACATCAACAAACAGATGTTTTATGGGGTTCCATCTACCTTCATGGAGAGATGAACATGCAAATGTCAAATCTAAAACATGACTTCTTACATGGAACCCAAAACCATCATGGGATTGTAGGAGGCTCCCCAAACCATTAAGAGTTTCCTCAAGAGCTTTCTCAATGAAAAAATGGCTTGATTAAAAGTGGGTTTCAACATGGATCAAAAAAACATTATGTCATTTTGAAAGGCTTCCCAAATCCACAACATTAGTTTTTTCTTGACTCCCAAAGATATTATTATTTAGTTATTTTTAATATTTTTCAATCAATAAGTGACATAAGCCAATTTTATTAATTGATATCAATATGTCCAATT
The DNA here is from genome assembly GCA_028749045.1 of Cupressus sempervirens. Classification (NCBI taxonomy): domain Eukaryota; kingdom Viridiplantae; phylum Streptophyta; class Pinopsida; order Cupressales; family Cupressaceae; genus Cupressus; species Cupressus sempervirens. Next base: position 248,112,710 of record CM053787.1, on the reverse strand, counting down.
GTTTACATTTTAGCTCTATTCTAAGTTCAAGCACCAAGGGAGAAAGAATGAGGAAAGAAAACCATTGGTATTGCTAAAGATCAAAGTCCCATATACAAGGGGAGGTAAAGAAAACCATTAGTATTTCTTAGAACCAAAGTCATGCATATTTGGAAGGGAAAAATGAAGGGAAATTCTCATGCTATGATTTTTAGAATACACTACTGGATTTTTAATACTCCAAATTCATGCATGTGGACCTAAATAAGGGTGGGGACGTGGGGGCAAGATACAATCCTCATGCATGAATATCATAAATACAATTATTAGAGCCCTAGAGTGGAGCATTAAATTGTTTCTTTTATGTTTAGAAGCATAAATAACACAATCAATCCTCATGCATAACTAACATATATACCACTATTAGAGATCATCTTAGTTTCAAAGAGCCAAAAATCTCCCCTTCATAATGGTATCGTTCATTCTTGTGTAAAAGAGCCTATTAAATGAATACCATGAGATCAAACCACAAATTATACTAATTTCTTATATAGAGGAGGGGATACAACTATCCCCATAAAGGTTCTAAAGACCTACCACATAGGGGCTTATTCGTGATAGGATAGAGACCCTTGTGTTTGAAACTTTCGAGATTGAGACAAAGTTCCATCAAGGAGTTTGTATAGTTAGATAGGTCTCTAAATAGCTCTAACGAAACATAAGGATGAATAATAAAGTAATCTAACCAAGAAAAAATATCTACAATGGTACTCACATCATAAACAAAGATATCAAAGGTTTATATCAAATAAAATAAAATATTTCCTCAAATAGAGAATCCATAAAACTCATATGAAATCATCTAGAAACATAAAGGTTAGATAAACATACATTCATGAATATATATGAAGCTAAAACAATTTAGTAAAGCAGGCATAGTTAAAAGATGAGGCCTCTCGATGGAGTTTGAGCACTTGACTACTATACTCAAGACCAACAACAAGAAGACAAAAAAGCCTCCAAATATCATGGACACCAAGCTATTGATAAACAATATCTATGCTAGAATTTAGACATATTATACTAGGGATGAATATAACTATTACATATAATTTTTCCAATTTTATCTAACAAATTCAAAATATAGAGCACCATTAAGCCAGATATCATTGTTGAATCCCCAAAACTTTTGAGTTGTCTAAAAGTCTAAAGGGTTGTATAAATTAATAACTAATTATCCTTGGACCATAATTTAACATCACAGTAACTATCTCCCACATGGTCCACAGAGAAAAACCAATAGATCATTCCTGTGGTTGACAAATATACATGATAGAGAGAAATAACCACTAGTGTAGCCTTATAGAAAGAATCTCTTATTGAAGTAAGCAACATTCTTGATAATGAGAATGGGGACAAATCCCACAAACTTATTAGTTACTTCTTTTTGGGATACAAATATTGTCATCTATATTATCAAGAATTTCACCAAGTTCAACAACCAACGAAGCTCTAAATAGACTATGACACAATTCTATTATAGATCTTTTGTCCGCATCAACATGCAATATTGTGGTAAAAAAAATGGCTATTATTTTAGCATTGGACTTTGGCCTATCTTGAAGCAATAAAAATTCCTAATCCACAATCTTTCTCATCACTCTTATAACCAAACTGCAAGGAATATTTAATATAAACATCAACCCTCTATAAGAAATGAACCTAAGACTATAAGAGCCTATTTCCCATCTTCATCCTAATATTTGTATCTATTTCAAAAGATTATTCCAAACTAGAATTAGCCAACGCTTGATAAAAGTGTAGAATGTTCATTATTCATGTGTGAGACTGATAGGAAAATTATTATGGAGATTTATAAATGGGGTAAATAGAATGAATAATAATAATTTTTGATTCCATCATATGGGATTATAAACTTAGATGTATTAAATACTCAAGACTATAGACCACCATGTAAATTAATTAAGAATGCAAAAGGAAAAATACAGAACAAAAGACACATAAACACATATGTTTATCATGGTTCACCACAAATTGTGGCTACGTCCACACTAAGAGCAGAGGAATTATATTGATGAGAAAAATAGAATGATTTTACAACACAAGCCATCAACATTTATAGATCACAAATGATCAGCTGAAGAGACAATAAATGGAGGGAAAACACCCATGTGACTGTTGTCCTTCAATATTCAACAATCTCCCACCTGAAGACAAAAGATACAATAGCTGATCATCCATTCCCTTACTCTACATTCTGACCTACTTCTTTTCAACAAGCCCAAGAGAAGTCCTTGCACATTTGAACTTCTCTTTGGCAACAACGTTGGTCAGCATGTCCACCGGATTGATCTTGGTATCAATTTTGGCAACCTATAGATTTCCTTTATCTACCACATAGAAAACATAGTGAGCATGCTTGTCAATATGTTTGGAGCATCACTGAGAGGAATGACTATGAGCTATAAAAATTGCACTCTGACTATCAAAAAATAAAACATAGTCATCTTGTTGCCAATGTAGATCATTGAACTAGCATTGCAACCAAATCATCTCTCTAGCTCCTTTGGAAAGAGCCAAGTATTCGACATTAGCAGAAGAAAGTGCAACATAGTGTTGCAATCTTGAGGCCCAACTAATGGTAGCCCATGATTAACATGATGAAGATTCATGCTCAAAATAGAGGATGAAGACAAAGTAGGATTTGCTACCAAAACAAAGGTAGGAGTAGACACCAGAGGGTGAAACTGTGGGTTTAAGAAAGAATTATTCTCATTAAACAAAGACATAGGAGTAAAATCTTCAACAACTCATTCTTGTGGCTCTAATTGAAGAATCAAAAAAATTGTCTCATTAAAGACCATATCTCTACTATGTACAATCCAATTTGCAACAGGATCCCATAACCAAAATCCAAATTGATCTTCACCATAGCCTATGAAGATACACTGTTGTGATTTTGAATCCAACTTGCTCCTTTTTTCTTTAAGAACATGAACAAATTCTTGACACCTGTACACTTGAAGATGTGACTAGGAAATCCTTCTACCTAGCCACTCCTCTTCTAGAATTGTAAAGTCCAAATGAGATGAAGGACTTTGATTAATTAAGTACACTACTGTATTACAAGCCTCGACCTAGAATTCTTAGCCTAAACTAGCATTAGATTGCATGCATCCAAATTTCTCAAGTATATTTGATTTAGTCTTTCCACTACCCTATTTTCTTGAGGGGTGAATGGCATAACTTTCACCTGTCAAATACCTTGATCTGCACAAAAGCTATTAAACTCCAATGAACAAAATTCAACCCCATTATCTAGTTTTAAACATTTGATTTTCTGCCTACTCTGATTTTCAACAAGAGATTTAAAAATTTTAAATTTTGAGAAAACTTCATACTTTCTAGACATCAGATAGACCCAAACCTTTCTAGTACAATCATCATGAAAGGAAACAAAGAAATTTATGCCTCCATGAGAGGTTACCTCTTTCAGAACTGAAGACATCTGAGTGCACTAACTCCAATGGTGTTGTCTTCTTGTCAAGACCATGCTTCAAAAAGATGACACATTTTTGTTTTTCATGAAGACAATGCTCATAGAATTCTAAATATGCTGATTGAAGACCCAAAAGTTTCTCTCAATTAAGCATAACCTCTAACCCCTTTTGCTCATGTGGCCTAATATTTGATGCCGAAGTGTGGCATCACTATTTGGAATAGTCATTGCAGCTCCCACCTCATCATTAGTTTCTACGACATATAGGTTTCCAACTTTATCCCCTTTGGCAATAATCATGGAACCCTTGGTAATTTTTCATGTGTCTGTAAGGAGTGTAAGAAAAACTTGAGCATATAACTGACTGACAAAAATAAAATTTCTTTTCAATCTGGGAACATGCCTAACATCTTGAAGAAATAATTGAGTGCCTCCTTCTATTGATAATGAAACATCACCCTTTCCTATAATTTCACAAGCTTAGTTATCATCCAAATAAACATTCCCAAATTTACTTTCGTTGTGGTTTGTGAAGGCTTCACTACAAGAAGATGCATGAAATGAATCCATGAATTCAATTAACCATGAATTTGAAGTTGTGTCACTTATCACAAGAACCAAAACACCATCACCATGATCGTGAATGATGTTTTCTCCACTGTCTTTTCTTGAGCTCTTTTTTATTTTCTACAGCCCTTTTTAACATGATCAACCTTTCCACAAAACCAACAACTGTTTCATCTACCCTAGGACTAAAATTTTCTAGCTTATTTGACCTTTTGTTATTGTTATTTCTACCTCTATTTTGAGATTTTTCTCTATTTTCCATACTAACCATCATTAGCACATTGTTGGATGAAGACTCTTTATTAGTTCTCCTCATGTCTTCACTAAGCAATATAGAAGCCACCTCATCATAGACCAATGTGTTTTTGCCAGTAATATAAGTGCTAACCACTATTACCACAACATCCCAACTATCTGATAAGGGACATAATAAGATGACCATCATTTTTTGGCATCTTGAGGCATATGAATGGAGTGTCTTGATATAAAAGAGTATTTAACTCATTTACGTGATTCGACATTATTGTTCCATCCTTCATCTTCAACTTGTAAAGCTTCTTTGTTATATAATTTTTTTTTGCAATAGATGCTATTTGGTACATACTATGGAGCTTGTCCCATACCTCCTTTGTTGTCTTTTCATTGTTCACATTGAACAACACATTCTTAGACAGTGAGAGAAAAATCTTTGCCATTGCTTTCTCATTAGTTTTAGTTCAAGTCTCATCTGTCATGGTGGTAAGCTTCTTTGCTTTACCTTTGATTGGTATTGCAAGATCATGCTTGACCAATAATGATTGCATTTGAACCTTCAAGCAACTAAAATTCTTCCCCAAGAATTTCTACACTCTTGATTCCTCCATGACTTCGAAATTTGATCACCAAAATCAATTATAGGCTCTAATACCAATTGTAAATTAATTAAGAATGCAAAAGGAAAAACACAAAAAAGCAAGACACATAAACACAAATGTTTATCATGGCTCACTACAAACAATGGCTACATCGACACTGAGAGCAAAGGAATTATTTTGATGAGAAAAATAGAATGAGTTTAAAATACAAGCTATCAACATTTATAGATCACAAATGATTGGCTAAAGAGACACAATAAATGGAGGGAAAATATCAATGTGACTGTTGGCCTTCAATATTCAACACACCATATGTGTTAAAAATAACGGCATATTACAGGAACTTTATGTGAAAAAATGAAATCAATAATTTATCAATAATGTTGATGTTGTTAAAATTTCAAACCCACAGCTCCCGAGAATATCACATAAAGAGAGAAGAAAAAGCTAGGATGCTAGAATTCCAAGATCCACAAATGAGACATTCCTAATAAGAAAAAAAGAGATTGTTATTAATCAAAGTGAATGAATAATTATAAAGAGATCAATCCTTATAAAAGGATATCAAAACCCTGATAGGAATAAAACTTAGGTTGTATGATAATAATTAATAAAAGAATTAGTTATTATATGCCTAAAGTTTAGTTTAAGTAAAAAAGAGTTTTTCAAATAATATCTAATTACTCTAACACCACCCATTTAGATAAACTTAAGGAGTAGCTAAAAACCTAGAAATTGCTACTAAAAGTAGAATTTTGTCTTAGAAAAAAGCCTGATGAGGTACCTAAGAACAACCAAATCTCTATACAGATAAGAAATGGAGAAAACCACATGGGAAAAACCCTATTCCCAAAAGAGATGGAAAGAATACTAAAAAGAACTAGTGAAAGAGTGAAGAAGCCTCCAAACTAGAGAATGTCCCAGAAGATAAGAATAAAAGATAATTATGAAGTATGTCATTGAAGAATGTAAAAGATAGAACTTGACCAAGTAGAGAATATTTTAATCTACATGAGTACTCTTAGAAGACACTATTCGAGAACAGGGAACATTTCAAAGCACAAGCTAATAAAGAAACATTAATCTAATAGAAGAACATTTCAAAGCACAAACTACTACATCAACAAACTAATAGTTTATGATTTTAACTCAACTTGAAGATAAAAATAGCATATAATAACAAATCCTAAAGTGACCTAGTGTAAGGAATGAGAATCCCCAAAGGAAATTTCCTAGCCTCCAGTAATTAAGCATGCATTGGAAGAATAACAATAATACAAATATTTAGATCCAAACAATAATATCAACTCTCATAATATAATCATAAGATTTACATCCAACAAGCCCGAATATAAGAATAAAGGGAGGAAAAACTTAATATAAGATTTTGGAAATCTTAATGTAAATATAAAGTACTGTAAATAATAAATATATTATTTTTTGTATTTTCTGGGGAGATTATGTTCCAATTTTTGCATCAACATTTTGGATCACACTCTATGATCCATCATTTTTCTCCTTTAGCTCTCTTATCCTAATGATGGATCATAGATAGAAACATAGGTGCAAAAATTAGAAAACAATCTACCTAGAAAATAATGTAAATAATTTCAATGGATTTTGGAGAACTGCTATCTACAATAAATATAGTTATAATACATGATATTAAAATTATGCATTTAGATAAATTATCATTAAATTTTTATTTAAAAAAATAAGATATTAAAAAGACTAAAAAATTTTTACAAACAAATTTTGAGTGGATCTTGAGCTAGTTCAAAAACCTAAGTAGTACGAACAATGATCAAATAGAGAAACATTAGTCTAATAGAAGAGCATTTCAGAGCACAAGCTACTACATCAAAAAACTAATGGTTTATGGGTTTCCATTTACCTTCATGGAGAAATGAACCTCTACTAAAAATATAGAAAATCTCAAAGCACAAGCTAATAGAAGAAAATTTCAAAGCACAAGCTACTACATCAACAAACAAATGGTTTATGGGTTTCCTTTAGCTTAGTGAAAAGTGGAGAACCTCTACTGAAATAGAACCTGACCACATAGAGAAGACTTTATTCTACATCAGTACTCTCAGAAGACACTATTTGAATCAAGAGGCACACAAAGGAAAATAGCTCAACTTTAAGATACAAATGGCATATAACACCAAATCTTAAAGTGACATGGTGCAAGGAAGGAGAATCCCCAAAGGAGATTTCCTAGCCTCTGGAAATTAAAATTATGCATTTAAATATACTTATGATTTAATTTTTTATTAGAAAAAAAAGATATTAAAAAGACTAAATATTGTTTATAAGCAAATTTTGAGGGGATCTTGAACTAGTTCAAAAACCTAAGTAGTACAAACAATGATCAAATAGAGAAACATTAGTCTAATAGAAGAAAATTTCAAAGCACAAGCTACTACATCAATGAACTAATGGTTTATGGGTTTCCATCTACCTTCATGGAATTCTAGGAGGCTCCCAAACCATTAAGATTGTCCTCAAGAGTTTTCTCAATGAAAAACATGCTTTATTAAAAGTGGGTTTTAGCATGGATCATAAAAACATTATGTCATTTTGAAAGGTTTCCCAAATCCATGACATTAGTTTTTTCTTGACTCGCAAAACTATTATTATTTAGTTATTTTAAATATTTTTTAATTGAGTAAAAGCCATAATCCAATTTTATTAATTGATATAATAATTTACAATTGTTTACATTATAGCTCTATTATAAGTACAAGCACCTGTATACAAGGGGAGGTAAAGAAAACCATTCCTATTGCCCAAGACCAAAGTCTTGTATGTGTGGAAAGAAAAAAATGAGACAAAAATCTCATCCTACAATTTTTAGATTACAGTATTGGATTTGTAATATTCAAAATTCCTGCATGAGGACCTAAATAATGGTGGGGATGTGGGGGCAAGATGCATGCCCCATCCATGAATAGCATGAATATAATTATTAAAAACCCTTGAGTGGAGCATTAAATTTTTTATTTTATGTTTAGAAGCATAAATAATAGAATCAACCCTCATGCATAACTAACGTATATACCACTAGGATAGATCATCTTAGTTTCAAAGAGCTGAGAATCTCCCCTTCATAAAGGAATCATTCATCCCTATCTAAAAGAGCATAGTAAATGAATACCATGTGATCAAAGAAGAAATTATACTAATTTCTTATATAGAGGAGGGGATACAGTTGCCCCCTCAAGAGGTTCCAAAGACCTACCACATAGGGGGTTATTCGTGATAGGGAACATGCCCTTGTGAATGAAACTTCCAAGATTAAGACACAGCTCCATCAAGGAGTTTGTAGAGATATAGAGGCCTCTAAACATCTCTATGAAAGCATAAGGATAGATTAAAAAGTTATCTAACCAAGAAAAAATAGCTACAATGATACCCACATCATAAACAAAGTTATCAAAGATTTGTATCAAATCAAGAAAACATGTCCTCAAATAGAGAATCCATAAGCTTATTTGAAATCATCTAGAAACGTAAAGGTTTGGTAAAAATACCTTCATGAATTCATATGAAGGTAATTTACAATTTAGCAAAGTAGGCATAGTTAAAAAATGAGGACTCTGGGTGGAGTTTGAGCATTCGACTTCTATAGATGAGACCAACAACAAGAGAAAGAAAATTCCTACAAATATCATGCACACCAAGATATAGATAAACAATATCCACAGTAGAATTTAGACATATTGTACCAGGGGTGAATATAACTATTACTTATAAAAAAATTCCAAGTTTATCAAGCAAATTCAAAATATAGAGCACCATTAAGCCATATATCATTGTTGAATCCCCTAACTTTTTGAACTTTCTAAAAGTATAAAGAGCTACAAAAATTAATAAAATAATTATCCTAAGAGGATGACTTAACATCATAGTAACTATCTCCCACATGGTCTGCAGAGTGAAACAAATTGAAGTGATGTCATTATGGGGGTTGACAATTATACATGATAGAGAGAAAAAATCACCAGTTTAGCCTAATAGAAAGAATCTCTTATTGAACTATGGAACATTCCTAATAATAAGAATGGGGACAAATCCCACAACCTTATCAATCACTTCAAAGTCACTACTTTTTTGGATACAAAGATTGTCATCTATATTATCAAGGATTTCCACAAGTCCAACAACCAAAAGAGATTTAAAGAGACTATGACATAGTTCTAGACTACATCTTTTTTGTTGGCATAAAGTTATTTGCCATTAGTGACAACACTCATCTCACAGTTCAAACCGAGCACTGAAGACACAGTTCAAAGCGAGCACTGAAGACACAGTTCAAAATGAGCGTTGAAGATATAGTCCAAACTGAGCATCAAAGATAGAGTTCTAACCGAGTGAAGAAGCACTTAGTGTTAACCGAGTGAAGACACACTTAGTGTTAACCGAGTGAAGAAGCACTTAGTGTTAACCGAGTGAAGAAGCACTTAGTGTTAACCGAGTGAAGATGCACTTAGTGTTAACCAAGTGAAGATGCACTTAGTGTTAACCAAGTAAAGATGCACTCAGTATTAACCGAGTGAGGAAGCACTCAGTGATGACCGAGTGAAGAAGGACTCAGTGATAATCGAGCTCAAGAGGTTAACGAAGAAGTTAGTTTCTACCGAGTGACACTATATCTATCGAGTCACCAATGGTTACCGAGTTCTAGGCAATGTTGTATGACTAGTATGAACGGAGCCCCTACCTCTACCGAGTCCATGACGATGCCGAGTAACATAGTGGATGCAGCGTATCAGAAGGTCATCAAGTCTGTCTGAAGAACCTGAGTTTATTTTACTATTTGACCGACTCAGTTATATTTTGTTTACTTGTGTTTGGCTGACCTTGCATGAATAATTATTGGAATGGTATATATCTAATGTGTTATATCATTCAATAGATATACAAGATATAGAATATTGCACAAAAAAGGGATATAAGATATGATATGAGAAGTGGAATCTATGGAATTATGATAATGTGAATTCATGAGCAATAAAGAATACTCAGCAAGGTCTACAAGGAGCAGAAATGATTTCATCAATCATAGAAGGTGATCTACAATAAAGAATCCAGTCAAGTTGTAAGTTGATCTGTTGGTTCATCCTAATAGGTGAATCATTCTTGTAAATCCTTTAACAGGGTAGACTTAACCATATTTATTCAAATCTCCTAATAGAGTGCATACTTGTAAAGTATGTTTGTAAATCCTCTAACAAGGTGGATCTAGCAATCCTCTGTGCTCCTAACAGGGCAGATCACCAGAAGTGATCATTGTAAGCCTTAACTAGCCAACTTCATACTGCAGTAACAAAGCTTTATGGGTATCATCCCCACCCCAGTTTTACTTTCTATTTTGGAAGGTTTCTGGGTCACAAAATCTCTATGCATATATGGTTTAAATGTTTAATAGTTCTTTTATGCAGCAGGCTAGATGAGTGAATGTTGTATATGGTTATTCTGAATTGACTTAAAAGTTTTATTGTTACTGATTCACCCCTCCCCTTTCAGTAACCTATTATATCTTGAATATTTCCAACAATTGGTATCAGAGCTTTTTGGTTCTCAGGACAAAGTTTGATAGCTTGAGCAAAGATCTAAGTTATGGAGATATTTAGACTAGAGAACGTTATTGAAAATGAAAAGTTAGATCTAGAAATGGCCATGGTTCAACTCAAAGAAGCAAAGGAGCATCTTTCTCAATCCCTAAAAAGAAGAAAGGAACTTGCAAGACAAATGAATGATCATCACTATGTTGAAGAAAAGATTAAAGATTTGTTACCATCAAGTAGTTCAGAAGAAGCTGACAAGGCAATCAAAGAACTTCTAGAAAAGAATGGATCTCTGCAAGAAGAGGTAAGAAAGCTTAAAAGAGAGCAAGAAATACAGTCAATTAGGCTATGTGAAGTTTTGGAACAAAGAAACAAAGCACAAGAAGAATTGGAAGGTAAAAGCCATAAAATTCATAATCAATCCCATTAGCATGAAGACCTTATAGACCAACTCTCTAATGCAAATGAAGAAATCAGGATTCTCAGAGTACAAAATGAAAGAATAAGGAATGATTTAAACACTGAAAAGAAAATCAATGAAAGTCTACAGAATGATTTAAGAACTGAGAGACAAATCAATGAAAGCTTGGAAAATGATCTAATCTCTGAAAGGCAAGTCAATGAAGGAATGATGAAATCCCAAGTAGATATGAATCAATTAAATCAACAAAATGAGGAAAATCTTTATATACATAAAGGTAAAGCTGGTCTTGGTTACAAGGAAGAAGGTGAATCCTCCAAACAAGGTGAAAAAAGGAATCAAAAACCCACTTGTAATCACTGTGGCAAGTTAGGTCATACATCAAACAAATGCTGGAGCAATGGAAAAGAAAAATTCAATGGTAAATTCTTCAATTGCAATCAGCATGGTCACAAAGCAAATGAGTGCAAAGAAAAACCAAAATTTGAAGGCAACTGTCACAAATGCAAAAAACATGGTCACAAGGCATTCCAATGCAGATCCAAATCATTTGATCTAGTTGAACAACTTGTCAAAGCCATATTTGGATGGGACTACAACACCTAGTGCAGATGTCACTATTGTGGAGAATATGGACATACTGGCATAAATTGTGCAAGACATCACCTAAGGAAGAAGGACACTGCTATAAGGTGCTATACATGTACAAAACTTGGTCATATAGCTAGAAATTGCATGAATATAGAAAGAATTGAAGATGAGAAGAAAATCAAAGCAGACAACATTCAGAAGCAAATGAAGCAACAGTGGATTCTAAAATCTACCGAACAAGATAAGTCAAGCAATGGCAATATCACTCAAGAAATGAGTGACTCCACCATTTCCGATTAATATTCATAAAAGAAAGTATGGAACTGCATCCTCCAAGAATTATCCTAAATAGTTCCACAAGAAGAAAGATGATCAGAACAGTATTCAGATACACTTTGATCCTAGACTTAACCGAGTTCAGTCGGGTGCAATAAAGTTTCACTTACTAAGTTATATCAACCGAACTAGGTTGGTTCGTGACCTTACCGAGTTAGGTCGGTACATCAATGTTTTCTTTTGATCACTGAGTTGATAGTATCTACTGAGCAAGTGGATGAAAACCTGTCATTTCATCTACCATTGTACCAAGCATTTATGACAAATTTTTTGTCAAAAAGGGAAAAATTTGATCTCATTCTTCACTACGAACTTAGAGCTATCTTCTGCGATTCCAAAGCAAGCTTAAAGCAATTTCGAGCAAATTTTAAAGGGTGAAGAATCTGTTCACAATTTCTCTTCCCGAGCAGCAATGGCATCCGGAAGTAGCAGCTCGAAGGCAAAGAGAGGCTCAAAAATGCTGGTTAAAGGTGTGGAATGGAAGGCGCCGAACTTCAAATTGGCACCAGCAATTGCAGAATCACTTGATCCTAACGGTGCTTAGTCTCAAATTCCTCCAAAGGTACTCCTTATAAATGACATTCACTCTCATTTCAAATGTTCCATTCAAGAACTTGGAAACCTAGAAATTGATAATGCCCTAGGAGAAATGAGCGTAGATGGAAATTTGAAACCCGAGCATAAGCATCTTGAAACAAAAGGGTTAACCCACATTTCACATTTGCCAAGGAATTTTCAAGTTAAATGGGTTAGGTATGTACTCAGTCAGGTTCACAACGGGCAATTTTGGTTAGAGCAACCTATGCTTATCACAAAGAAAATGATTAACAAGATTACTGGCCTTCCCATGTTGAGCAAAGCTAAGTCTACCAAAACCCTAGGTCGGGAAGAATTGCAAAGGCTAACCCAAGCAGAATGGGATGGTAGAGGACTTAAGCTCAGTACAGTAGCTAATGCCGAATTAAGATTTGGTATTCACGTCATTGCTCATAAAATTTACAGTTTGAGCTGTCCAAACAGTGTACCTTGTGAAGCAGTAGATTTAGCATATAAGGTAGTAAAGACAAATGTTGAGTTTGATCTATTTGAATTGCTTTTGTCTCAATTTAATAAAAATATGGAAAGCATAAGGACTTCAAAGAACAACTCTTGCAAATTCAGTTCACTTTTGATTTGTTTATTTTTCTATGTTCAAAAGTCTTTTCCATGAAAAGGATCAGTAGTATGCGGAAAAGATATTCCCGTTCTTTATCAAATAAATGAGTTCATTGTAGAGTTAGGTGAAAATTTTGACAGTGTTTTGGATAATTACTTTGAATATTTTAAGGAAAGAATGAATAATAGGTTCCAGATTCCACCTAAACTGGTTGAGGAATACAAAGAAGATGTATGCTTTATGGTAGATTGTGACAAAGTATACATACAGGCAGTCAGGCCCTGAGTTGCATGGGTGAAACCTCTTCCTTATGAGGTAAATATTGATGAAACTAGAGATATCATAGAAGCACTGGTGAATGAACCAGTAGACCCAAAGCAACAGGTCTTTGAAACTTATGATGAAGCTAAGGCCAGAATTGAGCTTCAAATCAAAATCCCTCAGGTCCCATAAAAAAATGCTAAGGAGGAAGATGGTCCTATAAAAATTTCAGCCAAAGTCATTGCATCTCTTCCTCACTCTCCACCTAAAGCAGCTACATCAACTATGGAGATAGCTTCTACTGGTGAGATTGTGTGCACAACAACTTCATCAATTGCTCAATCTTCACCTGTCTCCTCTTAGCTCCGGGTACCATCTATGCAAGTGTCTACCACTTCATCAACCAAGCTATAGCCATCTTCATTGACTGAGTCATCATCAGCTACAGTAGTAACTTCATCAAGCATATCAACTGCTACTATAGAGTGTACAGTAAATGTACCCACTAGTAATTCAATTTTGACAATTTCATCTGCTCCAATTTTTGCATCTGTTAGTTCTCCCATTCCAACCTGTACATCAATCTTGGGAGGAACATCAATTTTTGATACTATTAGCACTTCTCTTAGTCTTCCTCTAGTTAGTCCTATTCCAGTTTTGTCAGCCAGTCTAGCCTCATCAACTATTGTTTCAGTTTCAAAGGGAAAAGGTGAAGTCACTGTAGGAAAAGCAAAAAGATACATGTTTTCCAACAAGGCAGTGGATGAGGAAATAGACTTGGATAAGGACATTGTCATTCCTAAGATAGATCTGGATACTGCATTAGTCGATGAAATGAGAATGATCAATCAACTATTAGAGCAGAAGGCAAGGCAAAAACAACTGAGGCATGAGAGAGACTAGGAATATAGTATTATTGAAAGTGCTAAGAATATTCTAACAGAGGCTATAGGTGTTGAAGTAGATTCTACTCAACACATTTTGATTCAATTAGAAGAGGCTGTATATAAATTCAATGAGGATACCTTCGGCCAAGAAAAATTGATTGAAAAGGTAGAGAAGAAATTTGACAATAAGGTGCTTGAGCACATTGCTCAGCATATTGCATAAAAATAGGTAGAATTGTCTACAATTTTGAGTAATTTTGAAAATTCTTTTAATAATGTAACTTCACTTTTTGGAAAACTTTGTGATGTTACTGAGTATACTAAGGAAATCAAAGAAAAGTTGAATAAAATTGACGAGGATATGAAGGTCAGTGCCCAAATGTTGCAGCTTGACCATAGTTCAAGTTCATCCCATCATCTCAGAATAAGATTTTTCTCAGTGAAATAGGCGGAATTGTTGAGAGAGGAAGCAAGGATCACGTGTACTTTGATTGACATCCAAAATATGATCCTTCTTGTCATGGACACAATGCAGTAGCATATTGCCCATTCCAAAACAATGATTCATGACAAAAACTTCTCAATTGCAGATCATATGATTGAACTCTCTGTAGAAGTTCAAATAGCACTCTCCACCAGCAAACTTTTGCAAGAAAATTGGGATAAGATATTGGCTCTTATTCTCAAGGTACATTCTGAGTTTATCTCTCATTTTGGAATCTCTATGTAAATATATATTGTTTAATTTGGAATTATTGTCAAAAAGGGGGAGATAGCACACTCCAAGAGATAATTGTGCAAGAGATGTGTGTAATGACTGGTAAATACTATGCATATTGTATGGGGGAGATACATGTAAGAAAGATATGTGTAATAAGACTTGCAAAGATCAATTTTGAAAATTTAGAACTGTATGTCAATTTTTGCACATAAACTTTGAATCATAATTGTTTTTGTCACTAATGCCAAAGGGGGAGATTGTTGGCATAAAGTTATTTGCCATTAGTGACAACACTCATCTCACAGTTCAAACTGAGCACTGAAGACACATTTCAAACCAAGCACTGAAGACACAGTTCAAACCGAGCATCGAAGATACAGTCCAAACCGAGCGTCGAAGACATAGTTCTAACTAAGTGAAGAAGCACTTAAGGTTAACCGAGTGAAGATGCACTTAGTGTTAATCGAGTGAAGAAGCACTTAGTGTTAACCGAGTGAAGAAGCACTTAGTGTTAACCGAGTGAAGATGCACTTAGTGTTAACCGAGTGAAGATGCACTTAGTGTTAACTGAGTAAAGATGCACTCAGTATTAACTGAGTGAGGAAGCACTCAGTGATGATCGAGTGAAGAAGGTATTAGTGATAACTGAGCTCAGGAGGTTAACGAAGAAGTTAGTTTCTACCGAGTGACACTATAGGGTATGTGCAGGATCATGGTGTGCCAAAAAGTGGCGATCTGAAAAATATGTAGTTCTAAAATGCCTCAAAGAATTTCAAAATCTATTCCCACTTTTTTCCCACCCATCCTGATACTAAATGAAAATAATTAATACTTTTATAATTTCTACTATATCTTTCAACACCAACCTTATATGGTCATCTTTAAAACATCTTGAAAATGTGTTTTTGCCATGTTCTTATGTGTTTTTTACTTCAAGCATGTAGCTGACGACTTTTTTTAAACCAAAATTTGATGTAATGAAAAGGGTTTCTTAAGAATGTTCTTAGATTTTCATAAATGTAAGTTTTATCAAATTACGAGTTCAGTAAGTAATTATTACTTATTTTCTAATGGAGTTAGCTACAAAGTGCTGATTAACATGTTGGTTGAAAAATAGCTATAACTTTCAAACCGTATAAGATTTGTGAATTCCAAAAGATGCGTCACATTCTATGCTTTGACTAGTATAAGAAAAAGAAAATAAAAACTTAATTTTGATTTTTTTTGAACTAGTTAAGGTGGTCAAACGCGGGAGTTTTTTAATTTTGAAAACAGTATAATAGAAAATTCATAATTAATTATTTATTTGGAATAAAAATTGCCAAAAATATGCATCACATCTAGGCATGAGTATACTTATTATATCTAAAATTATATTTAAAAATATTATCATTTGATTATGATTAAGGTGGTCAGACATACACCTACTTTTTATTTTCGCCCTGAAATTTTTGTAGTACTGCATTAAAATGCAAACTTTTGACCAATCAAATAATTTTTTCTCCAGATAAGGCCTTGTAGTTTAGAAAGAATATTCAATTTCCTACAAATTATTTTCTTACAACTTTTTGATATAAAGTCCAGAACCACTTTAAAATTATGTGTCAAGTTGACATATCCCTGATTTGCTAATTTTTCACTGCCACTTAAGGCCATAGTTTGGTACACCATGATCTTGCACATACCCTATATCTATCGAGTCACCAATGGTTACAGCGTTCCAGGCAACATTGTATGACTAGTATGAACTGAGCCCCTACCTCTACCAAGTGCATGACGATGCCGAGTAATGTAGTGGATGCCGCATATCAGAAGGTCATCAAGTCTGTCTGAAGAACCCGAGTTTATTTTACAATTTGGCTGACTCAATTATATTTTGCTTACTTGTGTTTGGCCAATCTTGCACGAATAATTATTGGAATGGTATATATATGTAATGTATTATATCATTCAATAGATATACAAGATATAGAATATTGCACACAAAAGGGACATAAGATATGATATGAGAAGTGGAATATATGGAATTATGATAATACAAATTCATCAGTAGTAAAGAATACTCAGCAAGGTCTACAAGGAGTAGAAATGATTTCATCAATCACAGAAGGTGATCTACAATAAAGAATCCAGTCAAGTTGTAAGTTGATCTGTTGGTTCATCCTAACAGGTGAATCATTCTTGTAAATCCTTTAACAGGGTAGACTTAACCGTCTTTATTCAAATCTCCTAACAGAGTGCATACTTGTAAAGTATGTTTATAAATCCTCTAACAAGGTGGATCTAGCAATCCTTTGTGCTCCTAACAGGGTAGATCACCAGAAGTGATCATTGTAAGCCTTAACTGGCCAACTTCATACTGCAGTAACGAAGCTTTGTGGGTGTCATCCCCACCCCAGTTTTACTTTCTATTTTGGAAGGTTTCTAGGTCACCAAATCTCTGTGCATATATGGTTTAAATGTTTAATAGTTCTTTTATGCAGCAGGCTAGATGAGTGAATGTTGTATATGGTTATTCTGAATTGACTTAAAAGTTTTATTGTTACTAATTCACCCCTGCCCTCTCAGTAACCTATTATATCTTGAATATTTCCAACATTTTTTGCATGTCAATATGCAACAATGTGGTCACAAACATAGCTATTACTTCAGCATTGGTCTTTAGCTTATCTTTAGGCAATAAAAATTCCCAATCCAAAATCTTTGGCGCCTCACTTATAACCAAATTATGAAGAATATTAAAAATAAACATCAACCCTCTATCAAAAATGACCCTAAGACTATAAGATCTTATTTCCCATCTTCATTCTAATGTTTGTATCTTTTTGAAAATATTATTCCAAACTAGAATTGGTTAAGTGCTTAATAAAAGTGAAGAATGCCCATAATTCATGTGTAAAACTGATAGGAAAATAATGATAGAAATTTGTAAATGGGGTAAATAGATCAAATAATAAAAAATTTGGTTTCCTTCTTAGGGGATTATAAACTTCTATGTACTAAATACTCAAGATTGTAGATGACCAAAAGTGCTAAAAATAATGGTATATTATGGCAACTTTGTATGGAAGATGAGAATTGATAATTGATCGATCATGTTAAAGTTGTTAAAATATCAAACCCATATCTCCCAAGAGTCACCTTCATGCAAACACCTATCACATAAAGCGATCAAAAAAATTATGGATGCTAGAATTTCAAGATCCAAATATGAGACATTCTTGATGAGCAAAAAAGAGATTATTATTAATCAAATTTAATGAAATAAAAGGAGGTCAAAACCCTAGCAAGAATCTAACCTTGGTTGCATGATAATAATTAATAAAAGAATTAGTTATTATATGCCTATAGTATAGGTTAAGTAAAAAAGAGTTAGTAAGAACATATCTAATTACTCTAACACCCCCCCTTGAAGATAAACTTAGGGAGCAGCTAAAAACATAGAAATGGCTACTGAAAGTATATTTGGATATTGACAACAAGCTAAATGAGATACCTTAGAAAAACTGAATCTCTATAAAGAGGAGAAATATAGAAAACCACATGGGGAAAACCCTTCTCCAAAAAAAGATGGAAATAATGTTGAAAAGAACTAGTGAAGGACTAAAGAAGCCTCCAATCTAGGGAATGCCCTAAAATATAAGAACAAAATATAATCATGAAGAACAAAATTGAAGCATGTAGAATATGTAAACCTCACTCAAAAGAAACTATTGATCTAAAGAACCTCCATTGAAATAGATCCCCACCAAGTAGATAAGACTATAATCTGTATGAGTACTCTTAGAAGACACTACTCAAATAAGGAGGCACATAAAGAAAAAAAAATAACTTGAAGATTTAGATGGCATAAAATACCAAATCTTGAAGTGACATAGTTCAAGGAAGGAAAATCTCAAAAGGAAATATCCTAGCCCCCAACAATTAACCACAGCGAAAAAATAACAATAATAAAAATATTTAGATCCAACTAAAAATATCAATTCTCATAATATAATAATAGGATTTACATCCAACATGCCCAACTATAGGGCCTTCCAGGTTACAACCAAATACATAAGCAATTACAATATTAATTCTGCAAAATCTCTCAATATCTAAACTCTACCTAGCCCAAATCAGAAATATGTTACAAACCAAAAGAAGAATCTAAAGTTGTACTCGCAAGCCACCAAGCAACCTTCTTTTTTCCCAAGTTGTGACTATTAGCTCTTCTCAACTTCTCTCTTCTCAACAACTCCTTTCTAGCTAACTTCATCCATGTTGGATTATGAATAATGACAAGATAAGAATCTTTACTTATACCAAACCAAGCCACAAGTCAATCCCTAGCAAGTTACATAAAATAAACCCTCAAGCTACAAGTTACATTTAATTTTTTCACTAATTTTCATCACTTTATCTCTCCTCTAATTTATTTAATTTTATTAAAATTATGCCTCCCTCTATTTTTTGATGCAAGATACTATTACATCAAGCTCCCAAAGTAAATATTAAATTGTGTCCCACACTTTGACACCAAAAGAAATATTTGTAGCCATCTTCATCTTCACTAAAGGTTTCCAATCCACCCCAGATAACATATCTTGACTCAAACATTAGAATCAAATGAACCTTAATAACCCAATAAGTATGCTCACCCCCAAGAAAAAATTGAACATAATGCTTCATAAATGATCATTGCAATTAATCACAACTAGCTATGATAACATCATCAAACATGAGATCCATGTCAATAACATGTATGCTCCAATCCACAATAAGAGAAACATGTAAATCCTTAACCAAATCAATCGTAGGAAAATAAGGAACATAGATATCCACAGTATCATGTAGATCCTCAACCACATTAGTAACTAGTGAATCCACACCAGCAACATGCAACCCCACATCAATACCAATATTCACATCCTCAAAAAAAGAATGTCTAGCAATAGGTGAATCCAAAACCATATCCACATTATAAGCAATATGAAAATCCATATTAGCATGAACTATATATCTTTAATCATCTCAACAACATATGAATACAAATCCATATCAGAAACCATATGGAAATCCTCATAATCAATAATATCATCATCCACAATAAGATCCTCTACAATTTCCATGCCTAATTAATAGATCATTAAAAGAAATATCTTGTCCAACATCAACAATGTTAGGGACCTCTTCACCAACAACCACAAGGTTCTCTAGAAGTTTCACTTTAGACTCCACAAATTGATCAACAAAACTAACTTCCACCTTAACCTTTCCATGACCTCTTCTCTCTCAAAAAATTCTTCAAATTGGCCAAACAACTCACTTTTGGATTAGTAGACTCCATCTCCTTAAATCTCTACAAAACTACCTTAACTCAATCACTCAAACTAGCTTACAACCGAGCACACATCTCTGAAATATTTTTCTCCACCACATCACAAAGATTTGAAACTACATTAGGATCCAATCCTCTTGGAACCATCTTCTAAGATTTTTTCAAACCCTATCCAAAAAATATCCAACCAGATCCAATCTTCACTCAACAAGATCAATAGGCCATCTTTGCAACCATCTCTCCATATCATAATCCATTTGCAAGTTCTCTCCTTTAGTAATTTAGAACCATGATGTGCCACCTTAAAAAAATGATATATAATACTTTAGAAGGAACAATCCACCACAAGATTGATCTTAGCTCTAATAAACTCCACCCAATGCAAGATCCTGGTGCAAATTGCCTCACATTTGATGATTTGTCCACATGATCAAGAACTCCTTGTCTAATACCACTTGATGCAATGCAAGGAAGGAAAATCCCCAAAGGAGATGTCCTAGCCCCTATTAATGAACAACACAATAGAAGAATAGAAATAATAAAAAGATTTAGAACAACAATATCAATTCCCATAATATAATCATAAGATTTGCATCCAACATGCCCAATTGTAAGGCCTTCTGAGTTATGACCAAATACATAAGAAATTAGAATAGTAATTCTACAAGATCTTGTAAGATCAAAACCCTAGCTACTCTAGATCCATAATCTTGTAGAAACCCCCAAAAGAATCTAAGCTTGTGCTCAAAAGCCACCAAGAAACCTTCTTATTTCGCAAGTCATGGCTACTAGCTCTGCTTAACTTCTCTCTTCTCATTTACTCCTCTCTAGCTAACTTCCTCCATGTTGGACAATGAATAATGAAAAGAAAAGAACCTCTACTTATACCAAAAAAAGCCACAAGTCAGCCCCTAGAAAGTTACATTAAATAAACCCTTACACTAAATAAAACCTCAACCTACAAGTTACATTTACTTTAATTTTTTTCTCTAATTTTTGTCACTTTCTATGTCCTCCATTTTTAAATTATTTTTTTAAAATTATGCCCCCCTTTAGTTTTTGATGCAAGATGCTCCTACATCATTAAGAGTTTATTAAATGAACATGGAAGGTTGCATCCAAAGTAGGAGCGAAAGTAATATTTTGTATATGTTAAATGATCCATCTCACCAAAATGCAAAGGTACCCAACAACTACATCTGCCTAGTATGTAGGAACATATATAGAATACCTAGCTCACTCCATTAAACATAGGAAGCATGATAAACAATAGAAGTACCAACACCCCCCCACCCCCAATATAGGCAAGGGTGAGGTGAAAGATAACTAAAAAAGTGGGCCAAAAGAAGCACATGTCAAGGAACATGATCAAGATGCACAAAAGAATACAAATGTATGCACTAAAGTGATTAATTTGAAACATGTCATGAGGCTAATGTGCAAGATGGAAAACAAATTAAAAATATCAACCTCCCATGGCACTTTAATCATACTAGTGATGCAGAATAAGGAAAGATATGGTGAACCCCAAGAATATAACAATTTGCATGAGTTTCCTCAGATGACACTACTCAAATTAGAAGGCTAAATAACTAAAACAAAAAAACTAATGGAATATGAAACTTTATCTCAATGCACTCACAAGAATTCATACAAATTATGTCTAAACTAGACTAGAAGATACATAAGGCCAATACAATAGATAGTAAAAGAAATGTTGAATCATTTAAAGTAAGGCAATTGATCCCTAGACCTGAAAAAACTTGGATATCCATCAGAATGTTAAAAATTCAAAAGATTGAATAGAATTTTTTTGGAGGAGTATCTAGAAAGACAACAAGCATCATTGGAAAGAGCTCTGAAAGATTGTTCCAATGATATAAATAATTTCCAAATTGGAGATCAAATGGTCAAGGTATGAGTCTCAAAGTGAAAAATAAAATTCTAGACATGATAACATAAATCATAAGTAAAAAGGCATCAAAACTAAAAATTACCTATACCACTATGATAGGCTGAGAACCATCCTTTTGGGGATATCTTTAATGTGGAAAATGGAGTCCAAGTGCGCAAGATATGACAAGAAAAGTAAAGGTAGATCCAAATAAAGCCATGTGGGAAATATGTTGATGATGCAATGTTGACATGGTAGTAACATCAGCAAGTGACAAGCCTAAATTTGATGGCCAAGCAATCATCGAGGCAAAACAAATAACTAAAAACTGACTCATAGCAGAAAAGTAATCTAGTCATCGAAAATAATAGACTAGAAAAGAAAGGATAGAAGGGGTTGATACGGAAAAAATAATTTGGTGGCCTTAAAGATGAATGGGAAAATTTTTCAAAAACCATAGTCACAAATAAAACCATGCAAGTTTTAAGAAAATTGACATGCCGAAAAAATGGGAAATTGTCAAAGACTCAAACCATAGGTCAATGATAAGAAAGCCATGATTAAATTGCTTGAGGAAAAATAAAAAATTCTCCAAAAGACATTCCAAAACATATCTGCAATGACATTAATCTATAAAAAATATATACCATAAATCTCCCTCACAAAGTGGTGAACTCGAGTCCAATTCCACTAGGAGGCACCATTAAAAATCACTCCACATGACTTACAATGGCAAGTAACCCAAAATAAATGTGTCTCTACCAAAAAATATGCATGCACCCAAGTATGAAGTCTAGCCTCCTCAAAAATCACATGAGCTTACATAAAAATGTGCCATAAAACATTAACTCCCACAACTCCCAAATCAAATCTTGCAAGACATAACTCACAGACCCAAGTAATAAAAAAATTGGTGCCAAGAAGGGAGGGATAAAGGAAGGCATAGGGCCCAAGAAGTTGGTGCAAAATATGTTATCACCAAAAAATTTGGATATCACCAAACAAATTGCTAAGTCTGAGTCTCTTCTCCAAAAGTGTGGGTAGGTGATTTGTGCCAAAATAAAGCATGATAGTCAATATAGTGGACCTAAGGCCTAACAGAGTATTGGGCCTATCAAAGGAAAGGCCACATGCCACTAGTGGAGGGTATGAAACCCTCATAAACCTTTTGCTTGTCCTCCTTATCCTCACCATTTCAATTTTTTCTCCTCCTAGTACATGCACAACCAATATATGCAATATTTGAATTAAAAAGGCCAATATCCATTCAAATAATGAAATATTTTGATCAAAAATATTTTCAATAT
Source organism: Cupressus sempervirens (assembly GCA_028749045.1). Classification (NCBI taxonomy): domain Eukaryota; kingdom Viridiplantae; phylum Streptophyta; class Pinopsida; order Cupressales; family Cupressaceae; genus Cupressus; species Cupressus sempervirens. Next base: position 248,089,323 of record CM053787.1, on the reverse strand, counting down.
ATATATAATCTCCACCTTCATTTGTGTGCTTAGGTATATACGACCTGGGTGGAAGAAAAAAATTCCCTCGTATTTTGATAATGTCCAAATTGGAAATATTTTATATGGAAATAGGGGTTTTGAGCACTCTAAGTTCACTGGTGATGTCTATTTGGGCTCAACGTCCTTTGAAAAGTAGGCCCCATGGATCCAATACAAAACAGTTTTGAAAATTGAAACCCTCTAAAAGACAAAAACATGGATCTAAAAACCAAGCCAAAATTCTTAGGAATAGAATAGGTACATGATGATTTGGACCTCTAATGCGATGTTGAAGTCGACAGAATCTCAACCCCATGGTGCTAAAGAATCGCTTGCATACAAATATCTATCACATAAAGAGAGAAGAAAAAGATGTGGAGGTTATGATTCTGAGATCCACAAATGGGACATTGTTGATGAGAAAAAAAGAGATTTCTATTAATAAAAATTGAATGAATAATATAAAGAAATAATTCCTTATAAAAGGAGATCAAAACTCTAACAATAATCTAACCTAGGTTCCATGATAATAATTAATAAAAGAATTAATTATTATATGCCTAAAGTTTAGCTAAGTGAAAAAGAGTTAATTAGAAAATATGTAACTACTATAATGGATCACATCATAAATTAGGATCTATGGGAACTTGGGTGATGGAAAATTGTAACATATTTAGGGGGGATGATTAAAGTGAGGCAAGCAGTTTAATAGAATTATGTCATAGGGGTGTCGATATAATTGAATATCACCTATACTTTTGTTAGCAAGACAATGTACTAGGGTATTACCTTCCATATATATATGAATAATTTTATATAGAGTCTTGAAAGTGAGTACAAAGAGCCAAGGCTCTATCGAGTTCGGAATTTAAGATCCAATTTATAGAAAAATTATTTCTAAGGAAACTTAATATAATCTCAGAATCCCCCTCAAAAATAAGATTATTAATATTAATCTAGTAATATTTTTTCCACCAATGCCTCCATTTTGGCTACATTATTAGAAGCTACACCAATAGACTTGGCTATCTACCAACATTCTAGCAATGGAATATTACCACAATTTTAGCTTGACCTAGGTTTCCTCTTGATGGTTCATCAAAATTGACTTGTGCCATGAGGATGGGGGGTGGGGTGTGTATGTAATTCATACAAATCTAATCAACTTAATTTTCATCTGACTCTTCCATGTCTAGCACACAACGGGTTAATTAGGAGAAATCATTCCATTTTCATAAAAGAATCTCATTTAGTGAAGAAGTCTTCAAGGTGGGTGCTTGACTGCAATTTATTATTAATGATTTCCACAATGCTAGTTTCTATTTTCTTGCATAAAGAGTCATGGGACAATTTTACAATTATATTCCTTCCATATTTCCCATATGAGAATAGTCAAGGCTAAAGTCCAAAGAGTGTTAAATATGCTCTTGGGGCCTCTAGATGACCCTACTTGAAAATTGATTAGGGGAAATTTTTGGAGGACCAAAGAAAAGTAAAGCTTCTTGCAAAGAAATTACCAACAATGATGGGCATAGGGACACAAAATAAGGAGGAGGTCCATGGGTATAAATTGTTCTAAATATATCAAGGGGGTCATCTGGGGAGAGATATTTATGGAAAATGATTCTATTCCATTTCCTATGGTGGTCCTTATGGAGTCTCCAAACAAGTTTATTGCCAACGGATTTTCTTCTCCAAATTAGCTTTATAATCACAAAACCCCCATTTTTCATAAGTTTACAAATGTTGCCTTATTTGATGAGGGAAAACATCTTTTGTTGTGAAGTGCCTTGCCAAAAGAAGGTTTTGAATTTCTTCTCTAGGTCATCTTTTGCTTTGGAAGTGAGCAAGATATGAGATATTTGATATGTTGGTAAAGTGGTAAGAACTAACTTGATCATGGTTAACAATCACTCAGTTGATAGCCACTTGGATTTCCAATTGTCCATTCAAAAGTCCACTTTTTGTGCATCTTGTTCCCATGTATTTGTGGTTCTAGTTTTTTTTTCTAAAGACATTCCTAAATATTTTCAAGGAAACTTTCCTTTCTTGAGTTTTAAGATATTGTTAATCCTATCATGAAGGTGTGGGTCAAAATTGCCAAATAAATTTTTTGACTTATTTGTATTGAAAATCTGACCTAAGACTACCATGTACAAGTGCCTAAGGCTAACTATTTTGGAATGAGGGAAATGAAAGAATAATTGATTTATTTAATGAGGTTCCTATATTTCCTACTCCCTTCAAGAGTCTCCCATAACTCATCACCTAAAAAAATCCAAAACTTATGAAATAAATTAGCCTAGAAGCCATCTAGCTTAGGGGCCTTATTAGTCTACATTTGAAATAGGGAATTCATGATCTCTTCTTTAGTAAATTCTCTATTTAACATCTTGTTGCGTTCTCTAGTAATGAAGCTAGGCATGAAACCCAAGATGTACTTTTGAGCTAAGAGATTAGAGGATCCCAAATTTTTGATTGTGTTATTGAAGTACAAGACAAGCTCATGCGCCAATTCCGTTGGGTTCTCTATCATGTTACTCTAGAAATTTCTAATTTTAGTGACCCTCTTGATATAATTTCTGGTTTTAGAGATAAATTGTAGAAAAATGTATTGTTCCTACTTCCCCATTTCAACAAATATTCTTTGGACTTATGTTTCAAGAATATCTCCTCATTTACTACAAAATCAACCTTCTTGTAGAGAAGGTATTTTTCTTGTAAATGGGCATCATTATCCATCCCATTGTATAAGACCTCCTCATTCAACTCTTTGATATCTAGTTCTACATTGGCTAATTATTGAAATATATTATTCAAGTAGAGTTTAATCCATGCTTTGTTTCTTAATTTAAGATGTTTGAGTTTGGATACCAAAATAAATATTCTCAATCCTTGAAATATTTCTTCATTCCACTAAACAACTAGGTGGTAAATTAATTCCTTATCCTAGAACTAGATTTCTAAAATTGAAGGTAATTCTATTTGACTTGGGAATATCCCCAATATCCAAATATATTGGAAAATTATTTGAGCTAGAAGTGGGATTGATTCTTTCTGAAAGGTTCTAATGAATAGATGAAATATTTTCAAAGAAAAGGAATCTATCTAGTTTTTCTACTATAACCTTAGAACCTTACCTCCTATTACTCCATGTGTAGAAGCAATTACTGGGGTTGATGTCGTGTAGGCTACTGAAGGATATCAACACTTAAAACCTTTAGATGCATGATTAAGGGTTCTAATTCTTCAAATATTTTTCATAGGGCATATGATGGCATTAAAACTGCAACCTATAATAATATTACTAGTGTGGTGAATGGAGAGGAAAGATAAAAATTTGTCCCATAGTTCTCAGTTCCCTGATCCATATATTTGTCTATAAACATTTATTAGGATAAAGCTAAGGTTAGAGTAAATTCTTTTGATCTAGCCACTCATCAAATGGGGATGATTAACATTGTGGGTGAACTAAATGGATTTTGGATTCCAAATGCAAGAAAGTCCTCCAGATGAAAGAATAACTAGATGGCCCCAAAATTTTGAAAGAAGTGAAATATTCATAATCCATCTTTATTTCTTGCAATAGGATAATGTAATAGTTAAAGTACTTCAAACAAAAATTTAAATTTTTTTTTTTGATAGAGTCATTAAAACCCATAATGTTCCATGAAGTGATCTTCATGAAGTTTGTGGAAGACACTTCTCATTCTCATTATTGAAGATAGAGGTCATCTTGGTCTAATTACCTACCTCACCATCTTCTTTCCTTAAGTTAGATTTCAATTTCTTTCTTATCTTCTTGGATGTTTTACAAAAATTAAGAGATTTATTACCTTGAAATTTCTCAACTACTATGAGAAGGAAGAATTTTTATTCTTAGAGAGTCTAGGAATAGGTCTAAACATGAGGATTGATCTAAGAACTATTGACAAGGTTCCAAGTTTGGGTTCAATAGAGAAATGCAAGGGATATCTATTTTGAAAATAGAAACTCAATTAAGACCAATCATATCATAAATTGTTTCTAGTTCCACTAGGATTTGTTAAAATTCATTGATATTATTTATGTTTCTATTTGAGGAAGAGTTTGATAGAGTTGGGAGACTATCTTCTAGCTCCCTCCATCTTAGCACCTACTTTTTAACTTATTGACAAATGTATGTAAAAATTCACCCACTAAAGCATTGAGGTAAATTACTCTAAATGATGAGTATTAATAATTTTTGTAGCTTCTTGTTTATTTGTAGTAGAAATTTTTTGCAATGGTTGACTCAAATGATCAAGCCAAGGAATTGAAGAGGGGAGGGGGGAAAAATAGATCAATGTCTAGAGGAGATAATCCATTAGGAAGGATTTAGGGTTGAACATTAGTAGAAGTGGATATCTTACTTTCATCTAAGTCTATTAAAGGTGGGGCAAGAGCATGTAGATATCTCAGGATTAGTATTAGTAATGAGTGTAGAACAAGATTTAATATGCAAAGAACATTAACAAATAAAGTAAACATTCACAAACCAAAAACTAAATTCACATATATGCTTAGACAAAGAAAGAAAACAAGAAGTGCAAACCTCACAAGATAAAACACTCCATGCTTTCTTGATTCTGTAGATGTGTCCTTTTGCTGTGGATGTAAGCTCAAGATGCTCAAAAGCTTGCTTCAATGGAGATGGGTAATGGAAAATTGGTAGCTTTGTGAGCTCTCAATTTGGCATTATAAGGGTAAGATTGATGGCTTTGGTTCTCAAAATAGCATGGTAACTTTAGCTCAAAGATTATTGATGAAATGGCTTGGGATGGGATTCAATTTATAGGCTAAGGGGTAGAGGGATGGAGGGCTTAGATGCAAGGATGGATGAAGGCTTAAGGAGGGCTAGGATGCACTCAAAGGAGAGCACATGGATTGTTCTTGTTTAGCACCAATGGGAAGGTGACACTTGTCACAAGGAGGATGAGTGTGAGAGGGTAGGGTAAAGGGTTGGTTAAAGGCATGATGAGTGGGGTTGAGTATGTAAGAGGGATGTAAGAGGAATGAGTGTGGAAGAGGGAAGAGTGTGGAAGATGGGTGTAAGAGTCATGAGTGGGCTTGTAAGAGTCTTTATGTTTTGTAAGAGCACTCATGACTTAGTGGTTGGGTTTTTTGAGGGGAGACTTTGGTTTGGATTAGGAAAGTCTTAAACTTGTTTAAGGAATGTGACAACATTAGGGGGTGGATTAGGCTTGGGTTTAGGATTAGCTTAGGGATGTTAGAGATGTGCAAGTGGATGGCATTAATGAGGGTGGGTGAGTTAGTGGCTAAGCTTGGTTAGTATGGGTGGATGGGGTGGATTAGGCTAAATGGAGGATTAGAGATAGGTTAGGGGTTTTTGAATTTGAGGATTTCATTTATCAAATAGATTTATTTAATAAATGGGGATTTTTGGAATTAGATAGGAGAAAAGGATTTAATTGATAAATAATAGATTATTTGATTTATCAATTAGGACTATAGATGATTAATTAAATTAATCAACTAGGGGATGACAAAGGATTAATTAAATAGAAATTTAATTAATAATGCCCTTTTTAGATAACTAAATAGGATTACTAAAATAGTGTAATCAAATTTAGGTGTCTACAATGAGTAGCATTCAAATTGGTATAAAAAAGGAAGGAGAAGGAGGGGATTGGACAAAGTCTTGTGTTTGAAGGAAGTTAATCAAAAGATCTTGAGTTTTTTATTTGTAAACTAGAGCGATGAAATTCAAGGAGTATATAATATTTGAAGAGAATGGAAATTACTCCAATAGGGTTACTATTCTCACATCAATCACTCCATTATATGATTTTAGGATGATGTTGAAGGACAAGTTACCATTAGTTATAGTCATATTTGATAATTTAAAGTGGGGATTAATTAGAAGAAGAATTTTTCATTCATCTTATTATGAACTAGGGCTTTCAACCCCTAGGAAAGAGCCAAGAAAATCTACTATGCACTCAATAGTGTCCTCATTTAGAAATGATGATGGTAGGATTCCCAAATTGAACCAAATGGTTGATCTTTACAAGTAGCAAGAGTGGGGATTGAATTCTTTTGTGTAGATCCATAAAAATAAAAGGAAAATATGCATATAATATTTTTTCCTCATCAACCAAAAATTTAATAAGGTTTTATGAATAACACTTGATTTAATAGAAGTCACAATTAATGTAAGATATACTTACCTTGATTGAGAATATAGAATACCAGTGTTTCATCATCTTCGATTGGTCACACTTGATCCAATAAGCCAAGAACTTGATGAGACACTAGTGTCCTAAAAATAATTTGGTTCTACATCTTCTTCCCTTTGATTAGTAGCAATAAGGTTTTGTGGGCATTGTAAATTAATGGATCTAGTACATCTATTTTTGAAAGGTCTACTAGAACATACTTTTTTTGGTCCATATGTAAGGATATGGACTAAAGAAGTTAATTGGATGGCCAAACTGCCTACATGTCAACATGGGAGAGATTGATTGATAGGGATAGAGGGGGCTATCGGGGATTTCTTTCCATTTAAATAATATATTAACTATCAAAATAAAAGATTCCAAACCAAAGATCACTGTGGCTAAGATTAATGGATGGAAAGTAGGTATGGTCACCTTGGAAGGGACATTTTTGAAGTTAGACATCAACAATATGGTGTTGAATTTGGTTAGAAAATTTCTTAAGGCTGAAAATGGGGCTTTGATTAAAGAAAAGGGAGGGCTTTTTGCATCATCTTCTATAAAAAAAAATTGTGGAAATTAGTTCTTAAATATGTTATCCAATATATCACTTGTGATGGGAGGTACAATAAGTCTCAAAATTAACATTTTTTCCTATTAAACCATTTCCTACATATAATTAAGGCTTTCTCTCTATTTTACCTTCTTTTTTCTCTTGCGCATAGTATAAAGGAATTGAAGGATAAAATGAATAAACCCATTCTCCATCAAGGGTTGATGGGGTTAATTTTTTAATTCATGATGGATAATGTAAGAAAAAACCTCCCTTCATCTATTCTAATTAAACTTTAAAAAACCCTAAAACTCTTGGTAACTTAGTGAAGGAAGAGGTAAGCAGTTGATCGCTAATTTGGAAAAATGAAAAGGGAGTGAGTGAAAAGAAAGGAGAATAGTGTGAAAATCAAAAAGAAATTTTTACAAATTCTGATGGAGCACATGATGAGAATTTTAATAGTTTGGAAATAGAGGAGGATGCTAAGAGTGAGTATTCTTGAAGGTTGGTAGAAAAATAATTCAGATCACTCAAGTCTTACCCCATGTTTCAAAACTAAAGAAGATGAGGAGGATTTTTATAAAGAAGCCTCAGGTTTCAAATCATTTGAGGAAAATGTAGGCCATAATGTGCTCATTGAACTATATAACTCACCTCTTAAAGTGTTCCTTGAAGAATTAGATGAAAAGAATTAGGAAATAGAGATAGGACTTTCCCAATTTCCAATATAGTTTACGTGGACAATATTAATGTGAAACTACTAGAGGAGAGTCTTGAAGAAATTCATATTAATCTATCTCCAAGTGTGCTACAAAATATGAAGGTCATCTGTATGTATACCTTTGGAATGGGGAAATAAACTTTTAACTCCATAAAAAGCTCATCATTAATTACAAAGCTCTAAATGCAAAAATGGAGTAAGTTGAGAATAAATTGAATGAGTAGTCTATGAGTGGTCCTACTAGTAATGATTTTAATAAGAACAATGTGTTACAAGATCTTGTCAATAGAATTGAGAATAGTGAAATAACTACTACTACTATGCCTAATCATTAGTAGAAGTTATTGGAGGCATTGGTGGAGAGCATCATTAAACTTGCTGGTAATGTTGATATACATGAGGAAAATTTAATAGTCTTGTACCTAGATGAGGTTAAGGGTGAGGAAGAGTCTTCTAGTAAGAAAAGAAATAGATCTTCAACAAGGGATTTTAAGGCCAAGAATGACAATAAAATAAAACAGGATGTCAAAGAGGTCATGGAAGAATTAAAGGAAGAAAAGGAGTAGTTGGCTCCTAAGCTAACTTAATGTTGGGTTAGTGGTGCAGGAGCATGTAGGTAGTGTCATTTTTTCACCTAGGGTTCCTAGTCATGTTTTGGCTTGTAGTGGTTTGAGGTTACAACCACTAGTGAAATAATAGGGCTAGTTACTCCTACGATTTTGTAAAGTTGCTAGGTATTGTGCAAATGTTGTCATTATTGTGAAATATGATATTTGTGCATTTACAGGACTGGATTGGATAAAGAAAGGGTGGAATAGTGGTGTTTATGTCCTAAGGTTCATATTTAAGAATTTGGAAGATTTTATTGAGGTTTTGATCAAGGTTGGTCTAACTATGCAAATATTGGCAAGTTGCATGACAACTTTGCAAAAATTGCAAAAGTTGTCATGATAAATTTTGTTATTTTGAGTGTATCTTCAAGAAAGGGGTTGAAAAACTACCTACAATGGTTGGAAAATTGATGTTGGGACCACTTCAGGCCTCCCTTGACCTATGAAAAGGGTTGAATGACATTGTTGAAGTAAGTTTGATTAGTGAACCAGTAATTTTCTAAGCAATTTTATCACAGTTGAGGCATTTTCCTTTCATTGGGTCACTTAATGGACTTATCTCTTCACTATAACCTATGCATGAGTTTGGGGATTTAAATACTAGATTCTATGTCTAATTAGATAGGCTGGTTTATTAGATTTCATTGCATTTTGTAAAAGAAATTTTTTAGTATGGTCACTGATCTAAACTGAGTAATCTTGACTCATGGAATCATAAATCACATTCCCACCATCACATTTTAATATTTTCTTGGGATTTTCAATATGACTCCTTGTACATTAAGTGTGTAGAAATTTGGGCCCTGGAAATAAATCTTAGCATTTTTTCAATGATTTCCTAGGAAAGGTAGAGGAGCATAGTTAGGGACCACAGTAGTTGCAACAATATTTGATGAGGTTGAATGCATTGGTTGCTTCAATCCAAGTGGATTGAGAGGAGGATATGAGTGTGAAGAATACCTATGGAAATGGAGAAGTTATGATCATGATTTTTTCTATGTGTGTGAACAAACCCTTGTGAATGCTGACAAACTAGTGCAAAACCCTTGAATTTAGGGTTAGTTATAGAAACCCACTATATGGATAGGTCAAGGAAGTGAGATCAAATAAATTTGAAGGTTCTTCCAAAAGGGTGTAAAGAAATGAGTTTTCTTAGTCACCTTGTTAAGAAAGTTTGTGATTGATAAGCCAAAAAGGGTGTTTTAAAGCCCAATTCCTTGTAGGCCTATTAGGTCTAAAATACCTAAAATTGATTTGGATTTGAACTTATTTTGGGTTGAAAAAACTTGTAATGGACCTAATTATCTATAGGAAAATTTTCCTCTCTATTATTGATTAGCTTTGGTCATTGTTGATCACTTGGTGTGGGTGAAATAAAAAGGTATTCATGGATCATGGACAAGTTAGAGAGGTGTAGGATTGGGGATAGGAGGCTCTTGAATTAGGGTTAGTAAAGAACCCTAAAAGGCTAGAGAAGTGGCCTAATGAAGATCCTAAAATAAGCTAGGCTTGAAGAGCGACATTTATCCTCACATCAAAGTGGGCTTAGAGCTCGAAAAGATTGGGCTTGTGGTTAGATAATCTAGACTAAAGAGTTAGTAGGTGAGACAGTAATGGTGACTAGTACAAAGTTATATAAAGAAATGGTTGAGAAATAGAATCCTTGAAGAAGCCCTTAAGGAAATGAAGACAAAGCTAGAAGAAGTTGTTGAGGCAACTAAGAGTAAAGACAAAGAGGGTGAAAGTAATGATAGAGGTGAGACAAAGATTGATTTTGAAGACACCATTCTTGAATCAGGCCCTCTATTAAATGAGGAACCATTCTTGAAAGCTATTAAGGAACTTAGAAGAAAAGCCTTAGAAGGAATCCCATTATTTAATGGGATGTTGGACACTTATACAGTGATGGAATTGATTCATAGGATGGAGAATCATTTTGAGTGTGAAGGTGTCATAGAGGAACAAAAAGTAAAGGTAGAAAAATCAAGAATAAGAGGTTAAATATTTACATGGTGGAAGTACATGCTAGATGAAAGGGTCAAAATGGGTTAAAAACCTATAGTGAATTGGAATTCCATGATGAATAAAGTGACGAAGAATTATCTACTAGAAGATTATGAAGTAAAATTGCATAGAAATAGGCAAGGTCAAAAGCAAAAAGACTTGGATGTGGCCTCTTAAACAAATGAGTTTCAAAAAAAATTCCTAAGGTCCAAGATTCAAGAAGAGGACCCTGTTAAAGTAGCAAGATATTTGGCTAGATGGGAATGGAAAATATAGGAAAAATTTAAGCCCGTGGACCCCTACTACTATTAAGAACTATCATAAATTGGCTCTTAAGGTAGCTAAAAAGAATAGGAAGAAGGGAGACTCTAATTTCATAGGTAGAGGTAGAGGAATAGACCAAAGAGTGCATAGTGGTGGATACCAAGGAAGAGGTAATGATCAAAGAAACCAACATGAATCTAAGCTTGTTGAGAAGGGTAGTGAAACTACTCCAAGGGGAGGTTATACTAGAGGAAGAGGTACTCAAAGAGGCTCCAATAAAGGGATAAGTTTAGGAATAATTAAATCATGCTTTACTAGTATGAAGTGTTATACTTCTAGACAGTTGGGCCACCCTGCCTATGGATGCCCTGAAAATCCTACTTCTTCAAACAATGACAAGAAGGTTGTATATGTTCAGAAAGATCCAATGAGTACTAAGGCATCTGAGGTGGATCATATTGAATCAAAGAGGGGAGAACTTAATGTTCAAAAGAGTGTTGATTAGACAACTAGCCAAGGATGAAGCCAACCATGGGAGAGCCTCATTCAAAATTAGGTATAAGATTTTGGGAAAGTGTGTAAAGTGATTGTTGATACAGGTTCCACATAAAACATCATATCAAAAGAGGCAACAGAGAAACTCAAGTTGGCAATATACCTCATGTTAACTCATACAAGGTTACATGGTTGAACAAGCGGTAGGGTGTGTTCATGAATCAATAACTATGGGCTAGGTTTTCCATTGCAATCTATAAGGAAAAATTGCACTGTGATGTTTTACCTATGGATGCATGCCATCTACTATTGGGAAGTCCTTGGCAATGTGATAAGGGTGTTGTCTATGATGGAAATGAGAATTCCATTTCTTTTAAGAAAGATGGAAGAACTTTCAAAATCCAGTCCTTATTGGAGGAAGGTGAGTCATAGTCCAAGACCTCTAGTATATTATTAAGTAGTGGGAAGGAGTTAATAAATTCCCTTAAGCATGAAGGAAGTGAAGGGTATTCCATTCTTCTTAATCCTAAGGAAGATGAGAAATCTAAACAAGAATCTTTTCCTACTAAAATCCAAGAGACACTTATGATGTATGAGGATATAGTCAATGATGAAATTCCTGCAACCTTACCTCCTAGAAGAGTGATAAATCATCAGATTGGCCTTGTAATTGGTGCATCATTTCCAAATAAACAAGATTATAAGAGATTATAGAGGTATCTATAAAAGTGCAAGAACACCTAGATTAGGGGTTGATAAAGAAGAACATTAGCCCATGTGTAGTGCCAATAGTTTTGGCATCCAAGAAGGGTGTAAAATGGAGGCTTTGTATAGATTCAAGGGCTATAAAAAAGATCACTATTAGGTATAGGTTTCCTATACCTAGAATTGATGGCTTGATGGTTTGTCTTCAAGGGGCTTAGTAGTTTACAAAGTTGGATCTCAAAATTGGTTATCATTAGATAAGGATAAAGGAGGGTGATGAGTGGAAGATATCTTTTAAGACCATATATGGGTTGTATAACTGGCTTGTGATGCTTTTTGGGATCTCAAATGCTCCTAGCACATTAATGAGACTCATGAATGAAGTGTTGAAAGACTACATAGATATATTTGTGGTGGTATATCTTTCTGATATACTCATTTTTAGTAAGACAAGAGAAGAGCATCTTAAACATGTGGAGATTGGGCTAAAGAAGTTGCATGAAGGGAAGTTGGCAATCCATTTAGAAAAATGCAAGTTCTTGAATAATGAACTTGTTTATTTGGGATATGTGGTATCCAAGGGATCTTTGAAGATGGATCAAGGAAAATTTGCAGCTATCCTAAACTAGCCACCACCTACTACTACAATAGAGATAGAAAATTTTCACGGCTTAGCTCAATTTTATAGAAAATTCATTAGGAATTTTAGTGCAATTTGTGCACCATTGGTAGACACCATTAAGGGTGGAATGAAGACCAAATTTAAGTGGATCTTTGAATAAGGGAAGGAATTTTAAAATTTAAAGGAATAAGTGGTAACACTCCCTATACTTAGACTACCTAGTTTTGATAAACTATTTACCCTAGAGTGTGATGTAAGTGGGATGGTAGTAGGGGGTGTTTTAAGTCAAGAAGGTAGGCCAATATCCTTCTTTAGTGAGAAATTAAATGAAGCCAAGAAGAAGTACTATTTTTATGACTTGGAATTATATGCCTTAGTTTAGGCTCTTAGGAAATGGAGACATTACCTTCTAACAAAGGAGCTTTTAGTGTTGACTAACAACCAAGTCCTTAGCTATATCAATAAATAAATAAAAATTGAGCAATAGACATTTGAAGTGGATGGAATATCTTCAAACATTCACATTCACCATCAATCATAAGAAGGGGGAGGTGAACAAGGTTGTAGATGCACTAAGTAGTAGAATGTTGACCACTCTAGAGGTTGAACTACATAGCATTGGCATAGAGAATTTCAAGGACCTCTACAAGGATGATGAAGACTTTACTAAAGCTTATAAGGAATGTTCTAAGTTCTAGAATCATTTCCATATTACTTTTTCTAATTATACCTTGCAAAGTGAGATATTATTCAAAGGAAAATGATTATGTGTTCCTAAAAGTTCCATGAGGGAGAACCTTATCCAAGAAATATACAATGGATGTCTAAGTGGTCATTTTCGTGTTAACAAGACCATGGAGCTAGTTCAAATGTTTTATTATTGGCCAAGATTATCAATGAATGTGATAAGATATGTGGAATAGTGTGTAGTGTGCATGAAGGCAAAAGGAGGAGCTAGCAATGCAAGTTTGTACCAACCTTTACCAGTCCCTAATAGATCATGGGAGTGTGTTATCATGGACTTAATTATAGGGTTACCTAAGAAAAAATAAGGTTTTCATAGTATCTATGTTGTGATAGACGGATTTAGCACAATAAGTTATTTTAAATACCTTGTAAAACTACTCATGATGCTAGCTATATTACACCTTTGTTATTTAAGGAGATTGTGAAGATCCATAGACTACCCCTAAGAAATGTGTTAGATAGGGATGTCAAATTTATTAGCCATTTTTGGAAAACTTGTGGAGTAGGTTGGGAACTAATCTATCATTTGGTTCAGTTCACCACCCTCAAACTGCTGACCAGACTGAGCTAGTTAATAGGGTGTTGGTTAACTTATTAATATGCCTAAGTAATATGGGGGTAAAAGCACAGATCTGTGTCACCGTTTGTGATATCAAAACCTATTTTGGTCAAATTTCATTTCTCTATCAAAACTCATTTTTTTTCAAAAACTAAAAATACCCTTTTATAGATCTTAGATTCAATATCATCATTATATAATTTTTTGAGTGTTTTGATTAGTTATAATTTGAAAATATTATAAGTCGATATTTCAACATTTCAGAAGATGCTCACTTAAAAAAGGAAAAAAAATAGTAAATCATACCAAAAAAACAAAAAAATAATATTTATCTCTAGAGGAGAGAGTCCTCTTCTTGAATATGTAATTTTTCTCAAGAAGGTGTAGATTTGATTGGGAAGTTTTGATGGGAGGAAAAAACCGTTGGCTTCTGAGAAGGTCGAGCTTGAGTACTTATAACAAAGAAAAAATATATATAATAATTATTTCTTTTTTTTTGCACTAGATACACATGTCATCTATAAGATATTTTCAAATCAAAACAAAAAAAGATGATTTGCATTGTTTTTTTTTACGGGAACTACACTCTATTATTTTTATAGTTAAAAAAGGGACTTCAAAATAAAAGAAATGAATAAATTCTTACTCAAAAATATTTTTAAAAATGATAGGCATAAATTTCATCCAATTCTACACATTTCATCAGTTTACATCATTTTCAAATTCTAAACAAAAATACCATTTTTTTTTCATTAATGTTGAACTGTCACATTCTGATATCATGTTTCTTCATAAAAGGTGACACAGGTTTGTGCTTTTACCCATGGTCAAACATGGAATTTGGTTATTACTCAAGAAGAGTATGCATATAATGATAGTGTAAACATGGCAATAGGTAGGAGCCCATTTGAGGTTGTTTATGGGATGCCTCTAAGGAGTATGTGAAAACTTAGAGATCATGGATCTTTGGAGCATATGAGTGTTCATGATGAAGACTTCACTCAAACTATGAAAGAGATTCAAGAATAGGTGAAGATGAGTATACAAGAAACTACACAAAAATTGAAGGCTAAATTGGATGAGAGGAGAAGGGATGTTTAGTTTGAAATAGGTGACTATGTTATTGTACATTTTGTAGGATTTGAGAATCCAACTCCAGAAATGCACCAAGATCATTTATAGTGCAAATAGTTTACCAAAGAGAAACCTAAGGAGCAAGAGCTTGAAGCAAGAACCACACAAGAAAATATTTCACAATAGGAAATTAGAATTGCTATGTGAATGGATGATTTTACAATGAGAGAGATACCACTTATAAAGGCCTAAAGGAAGCTTTTAGTACAAGCTTGGAAGGTGGTAGAAGATAAGGTTGAAAATTTAGTACATTTTCCACAAAAAGGTGGAACATGCTAGAAGGGAAAAAACTCATTTGTTGTTAATAACTTATCTCTACAACTATTAACTACATGCATTTACCTAAGTAAGACTAAGTAATAGAATAAATAATAAATAAATAAGTAAATAATTATTTACTCTAACACCCCCTCTTGAGTGCAAATTAAGGGAATGCCTTAAGCTCACAAAAACTAAGATGAAATGCACAATGGGTCCTGACAACAAGGTCTTGTTAGGTACCCATGTACAATGCAAGAGAATGCAACCTCTAAAAATGCAGAAAGAGGGAAAACCTCATGGGAAAATCCCTCCTCCAAAAAGAGGTAAAAAATATGAAGTGAAGGAAGGAAGGCCTCAACCAGTCCCACCAAGGACATCTTCTATAATCTCAAGCATAGACCACAACTAAAGATAGCATGGTGATGCAAAAGGTTTAGTGAAGATGTCTGCAACCTGTTCGGTAGTAGAAATGTACTCCAATGCAATAACACCATACTAGATCAACTAACGGATGAAATGATGGACATCCCATAAAAATAAGACCTCTCTGGAATTAGGATCAAATAACCTATAAGCCTTTACATCCTTGTAGTCGCCAAAAAGAATTAGTGGTTGACTCTTCCATTCCATTTCTTTCCTCTAAGCATCAGGTACAAATGCATATCTTGTACTCCCAAAAACTTTGAATGACGATACATCAGGCTTGACATGGGACCGAGCCTCCTCAAAACTCATATGTCAAAGCGCCTCATGAGGCATATCATTTTGAATTTAATTTGCACAATTGACTACCTCTTCCCAAAAACATGAATCCATGGACCTAGACTGAATCATGGAATTTTCCATCTCTTAAAGGGTTTTGTTCTTCCTCTCAGCCACACCATTCTACTAAGGAGTGTAGAGAATTGAAAGTTGATGTTGAAGACCATGCTTAGAACATAAACCTCTGAAAGCCTAGTTTAAATACTCCCCCCATTGTCTGTGTGTATTTTTTGAATAGAAAGCCCAGACTACTTCTCAACAAATGCCCTAAAAACTTGAAATGAGTCAAAGACATCAAACTTCTACTTAAGAAAGTACACCCACATGCATTTGGAGAAGTCATCAATGAATGTAAGCACATATCTAGCACCCGAAAAAGAAGGAGTAGGAAATGACATGAGATCACTATGAATCAACTACAAGGGTGCTAAAGTATGAGTGGCTCATCCATGTGGAAGAGAATCCCTATGTTGCTTGCCAAGTGCACATCCCTAGAAAACACTATTTGGATAGGAAATTTGGGGAAGCCCAAGAACAAGTGTCTATGTGCTCATTTGCTAAAGATATCTATAATTAACATGATCCCAAAATGTTCATGCCAATGTCTGCTTACTGAATCTACATGTGCAACTATGCATGAGCCTGTGTCATTAGAAGACTCAAATCCATCAAATCTGTAGAGGTGACATGTAGAGGCAACACTCCAACTAGCTACAATCATGCAAGTCCCAAATAACCACATCATGTGGTGAGAACTCAACTATCTTCCGAAAGCCAGAATGGAAAATCAGATAGATAGACAAGAGGTTCATCGAAATATCAGGAACACAAAGTACATCTTGTAGAGAGCCCCTAACCAAATCAATAGTACCAAAACCCAAAATTGAAAGTTATAAAGAGTTCCCAATAGCAATCTATGTGATGGCATAAGGAGAAAGTGAAGTAAGAAACTTAGGAGTGTTTTTAATGTGGTGAGAAACCACATAAACAAGAATCCATGTAGGCACTGAAGTTGTAGCTCATGTAGAAAGAGCATGACCTTTTCCTACAGCTAGAGATGAAGATTACAGAGCTAAAATCTGATGCTCCTTCATGGCTTCCTATAAAGCCTCCACTCATTTCCAACACCTAGAAACTAAATGTCCATCTTTCCCACAAAAATTGTAGTTCTAACTAGATTTCTTCTTAGTCTTGGAGGTAGACTCACCCGAATTCAAAGAATCTTTACCCTTGGGAGGGTATGCTAGAGGAGTAGCTAGAGACTTAGAATTAGATTTTGATGTGTCTTTCTTCACTTTTCCTTTCTTCTTTGATTTCCCCTTAGAGTTCTGGCCAACCAATGCTTGGCTAGAAGAGCCAGAGGCATCCACCTATTGGATCTTTGCTTATTCCCATGTCAATCAATCAAAAAATGTCTCAAATGTGGGCATCCTATGTCTGTCACCAAGGGCATCCAAGGTGGAATATAAAGTAGAAGAAAAAATCTTATATTGTCTCCTTAGCTTTGAGAGTATCAAACAATTGCACTCATCATCAATTTTGTTCTTCCCATATCCCTGAAAAATTGCACGCAAGGATTTGAACTTCATCAGAAAGTCCTCAATGGTGGGAAAGTCAACTAGTGACAAAGAAGTCAACTCTGCATCCAATTGAAGTGCCCAAAACTCATTCACTTAACCAAACAAAGTCTAAAATTTCTACCAATAAGCCTGTGGAGTAGTTAAACCATCTAAGTGAAATAGTAGATTGTCTAAAATGTTGAATGCAATCAATCCCATGGCTTCATCCATTTTGTTCCTATGCTATAAAACCTTAAAAGGTCATGTAAGAATAGGCTAATTCTCATCGAAACATGACCATAAGCCCCTTGACATGAGAAGCCATATTATTTGTGCCTTCCAAGTGTGGTAGTTGTGTAGTGTAAGATAGGTCACAGATGGATCTACCATTGAGAGAAAGAAAAAGATGAAAGTAGAAGGGTCTTATCGAAAATAAATTATAGAAAAGAAAATATCCCCCCACAAATGTAAAAATATATCCCTCAAATATCAAAAAAAAAACAACTATGGAAAGCAAAAAAAATTGGAAAAGAACCTAGATTGTTGATGCAGAGAAGGAGGAAAAAAAAGCCTCTACTTTGATGCCATGGGAGCTCAAAAGAACTTGGAATCTAACAAAAATAGCACAATTGTCTCTATCTTTGAGTTAGCTTTTTGACACTTCTTTCTGACCAAAAAAGGACCTCTGTATGCTCAAGTTATAGCTAAAAAATTGACTACTGCTCCAAAAGACCACTTTGCTAGAAAATTATAGACACTATGTTAAAATTGACACTCATTTGGCTGCCATAGGCCTTCACCAAAAAAAAATTTGGTGGTCAGATTGTTGACATTAGCATCTAGATTGATGATGTCACCTTGCCAAAAAATGATGTCAGCATGGGGTATGGCAGTAATGAAATCACTCGCCAAAAAGATGACATGGCAGTCTGAAAAATGATGTAAGTGTTGTATGGTATCATAAAAGTGATGTCACTATGCTGAGAAATGATGTAGGATATTTGTCAATGGGTCTGAGCGGTCGAAGAGTGGCAGCAGAGTAGAATCTATCAGTGGCAGTGGTGCTCAGGAGGAAAACCCAACAATGTCGTTGTCCATGGTGGAGCAAAGGCTACTGGTTAGTGGACTGGATTTTGTGGAGGAGCTATGATAGGGAGAGGGTTTCACTACCAGCTGAGCGGCTAGATGGTGGTTGCTAGGGCACTTCGGTGGTGGCCATGCAAATTTTCATTTTTTTATTTTTTATTGTTTGTGACCGTACGACCATACTAAGGGAGCCAAATTTATTTTTATCAAAATCCCTTGTAGTTGAAAATGAAAAGTTTTCAATGAATCTTGATTGTAAACAGCCTTTTGGATCCAATGGTAGTGTTCCTTTGACCCCAAAGTACTCTGAAAGATTGTTTTAACCCTGAATTGGAGAAAAATGTACAAACAAACTAGGGTTTGTGTCTCCAAATTACGACTTCAAAAATCCTTTGAACAAGAAGCAGTAGGGAGGCTATGATACCGTGTAGAAGTTGAGAATCCAACTCTAGAAATGTGCCAAGATCACCTGTAGTGCAAATAGCTTGCCAAAGGGAAACCTAAGGAGCAAGATCTTGAAGCAGGAACCACACAAGTAAATATTTCACAATAGGAAATTAGAATTTCTATGTGAGTGGATGATTTTACAATGAGAGAGAGAACACTTATAAAGGCCTCAAGGAAGCTTGTAGAACAAGCTTGGAAGGTGGTGGAAGATAAGGTTGACAACTAAGCACACTTTTCGCAAAAATGTGGAACATGCTAGAAGGGAACAAACTCTTGTGTTGTCAACAACTTCTCTCTACAACTATTAACTACATGCATTTACCTAAGTAAGCTTAAGTAATAGAATAAATAATTAATAATTAATTAACTTTTTACTCTAACACATTTAAATAAGTCCAAGATATAGAAGGGAGTACCTACTTCATTACTAATGAAGACAATGGTACCCTATAAGATCCTATCTAGTATGGAGCTAATGCATGTACAGTGGATCTACCTAATGATTTGATTATCTTGCCTATCTTCAATGTGGAACACTTGGTTAGCTTTAAGGAACCTTTAACAGAGATAGATATGAACAACAAGGAGGTTGGAAAATATGTAGAAGATGATTTCTTACCTCCCAAGATCTAGCTAGAGGTAGAGAAGGTGTTGGATTCAAGGATCAAGAAGACCACTAGGCACAATGTGTACCTGACACCTCATGAAATGGAAGCACAAGCCAGAGTTAGAGACAACATGGGTTGTAGCTATTAATTTCAAGAAGTTAGGGATTGCTGATGACATCTTATCTATAATAGTGGCATGATTGAATTTTTTGGGGGAGCATGGTGTAGGAGCACATATACTAGAACATTTTTGGGTCAATTTGCGATGATGTTGTAATTTGTGTTGATTTTCATGGTTTTTTTCAATTCTCATTGATGCCATCACAATGGAAATAGTGGAATCACACTTGTGACATCCTTATGAGCATAAACAAAAAAAAAATGACATAAATCATTTTCCCTTGTTTTGATTGTGAAGAGCTATATGTGAAAGAGGTGGAGAGCTCCAAACGAGGGTGGAGAGTTGTCAACATTGTTGTGGCCTTGCAATTAGTGCATTTGGTTGTTTTTCCCTCATGAAATCTACATTTTTTTGTCTTTCCCTTGCTCCATGATTTCATCGTCATGCCATGCTCTTACTCTATTATTTCACTATCATGTGGTGCCCTTGTTGTATAATTTCTTTGTTGTTCCATGCACTTGTGATCTATGTGCCCTTTCTCTATGATTTTCTTCAAGGGGTGAGAAGAGGTACATAAGGAAATATTTTTTTTTTTCCCTTGTACACATGTGTGTCTTTATATTTCCTTATAAACATGTATCTATTTATATAGTCAGATAGATCTCTTTTAAGGTGCTCATTACATGTTATCTCACAATAGAAAAAATGATCCTGCATACATATTCCAAAATCAAAATAATAAAACAATAAAACTCACTCAACCCATGATAAGTGAGTTACCTCTAGATCCTAAACAAAAATAATGCAGGCCACATAAAATGGGTAGAGTTTCCAAGAAATTTTACAAAAAAATATCATGGCAAATACTTTTAGAAAGAAATAACCCATAACCTAGTTGAATTGGTCTAGTTGCCAATAACTTGGGATTATTAAAAATTCCTATAGAACTATCATCATATTAGGTACATATTCCAAAATCCAAATAATAAAACAATTGAAACTCACTCAACCCATGCTAAGTAACTACCTCAAGATCCTACACAAAAATAATGTAGAACACAAAAAAAGGGCAGAGTTTGCAAGAAATTTTACAAAAACATATCATAACAAATATTTTTAGAAAGGAGCGAGTCATAACCAATTTAATTGGTCTAGTCTCGGATTAGTTAGGTTGATTACAAATTCCTTTAGAACTATCATCAGATTAGGTACATATTCTAGAATCCAAATAATAAAACAAAAAAACTCACTCAACCCATGCTAAGTGACTTACCATAATATCTTGCACAAAAATAATGAAGACCATAAAAAATGGGTAGAGTTCACAACAAATTTTACAAAAACATATCATAGAAAATATTTTTAGAAAGAAACAAGCCATAATCCAAGTAAATTGGTCTTGTTGTTGATTAGCTAGGTTCATTACAAATTTATGTAGAACTATCATCAGATTGGGTACAATAAAATGAACAATCCACTTTACCAAAAATGATCAAGTTGCATACATATTCCATAAGCTCGGCCTCCACATCAATTTACTTAGGGCTTGTTTGGCAATAGGAATACAGATGGAATATGCATCTATATATTTTTGAAATCTTTGAATTCTCTATTTGGGTGTAGTAGTTAGGAATTGATAATAAGCATACAATAGGAATATGTATTCCATTTATTCCCAAAAAAATAATTATCTCAATTCCACCTAAATAGGTGGAATTGGAATAGTTATTCCTATTCCACCTTTTTACTTTGTAAAAAAACAAAAGAATCGAGTCTGTGAAAATTGTGCCACTCATTTTCCTCAATATCAACAGTCAAGCTTCCACTCATTTTCTTGATACTTGGAGAACATCACATGGGTTATCACTTACATTAATGATGAAGCTTTACTTTGGGGTTGAATTTTATATTACATGTCCTGAGGTTTTTTCAACTTGTTTGATTTTGGAAATTATTGTTTTTAATCCCTAATGATATATTTGAAGTGAATATTGTGAGGGTTCATTTCTTTTCTAATTTGAATGGATTGGTGGAAGTTTTAGGACGTACCAATAAATCTTCTTTTGGTGTAAATTTCATGCTAATTTTAGATTAACATATGTAATTGTTGTTGTTGTTGATTTCAGAGTGCCTCTGTAATTAAAAGGTCAGTAAATTATATGTATTGCTCATGTAAATTTTATTTGTTGATAAAAACTAGGAAAGTTATTTGTTTCCATTTATATGTATGAAGAGATTTAGTTTGTTTCCATCTATGTAAATTATTTTAATGTCATAATTTTTTTTAAATTAATGTAGCTTTTTTCCTTGAAGCTACTAAACATACATTTAAATTAGATATATTAAATCCAATTGTATGTGAGGTAATAGGCTTTAATTTTGATTGAAGTGACTTTTTATGTATAAAATGATGAATAAATAATACTAGTTTGATAACTATCTTCTTGTGAGACTAATTATTAATAAAATGATAAATAAATAATACTAGTTTGATAACTATCTTCTTGTGTGACTAACTATGTGACAATTAGAGTGTTATTCACATTTTTTGCAATCTAGTGGAGCATTAGAGGATTAAGTGTATTGAAATTAGCATGTTCACTATATGTAAAAATTGATTCAAGATGGGAGGATTTCATTGTGCAAGGGTACTTAAGAAGGTATATTATTGTGCAACCACTTTCCTTAGTGTTATCCTAAGATGATATGGGCTTTTATGTACATTGTAAAAATATGAAGGAAGAAATTGAAAATCTATTCTAAAATATATAACAATAGAGAAACAATATAGTTGGGAGAAGCAAGGATTTAGGTTAGTTGAAGGATATAGGAGATACATCAATTGCATGATAGGAATGAAGTGCATTCCCCAACTTATAACTAATGGTTGGATATAAAGGATCCATAGTTGGCCCAATAATGGAAGCCAGTGATGTTGAAGAATAACTTTAATGAAGAGTTGAGTGAAATTACCTCTAAACCTCTAAACATATTGAGATACACTTTTTTATCAACATTTAGGTCCTTTCAAATGTTGATCAAAAAAGGCCCTAAGGCACAAATGTCTTGGACATTAATTTTAGCACCCAAGATCATGATTAAGGACTTCAAAGTCATGAGGATGAACTAGGTGAGATCACCTCCCTAACATGGCTATCAAAGTGAATGTGATGGAGACAAATAATAATAGCCCAACACATTAGGAGTTAGCAAAGTAGATCTAATATCAATACGATGTTCTTGCTTCTAAGCTAAGAGTTCTTCAGGTGCATTTTCTTGTAAAACATTAATTTTGTTGAACAATTGCAAACTCTTAGAAAATGCATTCTTATTTTCTATTACCATTGGTGGGTGTCCCTTAAACAAAATCAAAATGAAGAGGCATAAATACACCAATCTTTTCTTTCAAAACCACATGTGTAGATATAAACATTAAGTACATGTCCAATATTTTTTCAGATATACACTTTAATTACACCAAATTTTTCTTTCAAAATCATATGCGTAGATATAAACATTAAGTACAAATTGTCCAATATTTTTGTAGATAGACACATTAATTACACCAAATTTTTTGTTCAAAACCATATGTGCAGATATAAAAATTAAGCAAATGATGCTCCTAATACAAATGATGCATCTACTAATCAAGATGATGATGAGGAGAAGGAAGAAGATGATGATGATTATAACCTTTTACTATTTATAATTCATATGTGATGCTAATATTCAATTTAATTTTGAGTATATGTATCATTATTTTTTTAGCTAACATATGACAATTGATTTACTATTGTAGAAACATGAAGCCCTTTCACGAGCATCCCACATAGGCTCATGGATCATTAGGTATAAGTAAGTACACCCCATAGAGATTAATGTCTTTTACCATTTGTAAAATATCTCTCTCATTTCCACCTATCTCTCTTGTTTCATGGAGTCTAGGTACTAGTGAATAGGTATTTGTCAAATTTGTCTTCCTCAAGTAGGGAAAATTAGAAATGGAAGAAGACAGTGGGGCATTTTGTATGTCTAAATCAAGGAGATCGACTCAAGGTCAAAATATTAGAAAGATATTCAATAAGATCATGCAATTTTTCCTTGCTCAAGGGGGCTCATGTTCTTATGATGATGAGAATAAAGGCAACTTCAATGTGCCCTTTTGGTACAAACATCTACAGAACAATGGCTCCCCAATGAACTTCCTCCAATAAATACTATGTTTTGTGTTGGAGAGTGAATATATCACATAGCACCATCCTCATTACATGGTTTGGGCTTATTTTCCATGAATGGCATAAAAGTCTCTTACAACAAGGTTTTTGAATTGATAGGGTATACTGGACCTTGCTATGATTACAATAGTTAGATGCATATTATTAGATATAAAAAAGTATGTGTAGGTATGCACTCAAAAAATATTATATACAATAAAAATTTAGTGAACAAACTAAAACAAAAGTTATATACATTGATAGATGACCAAAAGCATCAAGGAATATTATAGGTTTTATAAATAGTAAATGACCTACATCAACTAAGAAGCCACCCAATTACATATTTGAGCTATGCGAGGGAAATCTTGTATTTGTATGTGTGATAAAATCAATACGTGGAGATGAAGAGCTTCGTATTTATTAAAATTTGAATCACATAGATACAAAGAAAGCCACTATCACAGGTGAGGTGGTACATACTATGCACATTTAAAATCAACTCCAACCAATGAAGATAAACACACCATTAAATTTGTATTTTTTTTTTTGCTAACTTAGAATAATAAAACATATGTTTTAACATGTCTCAATGATTTATTTATTTTAAATGTAGGGGTACAATATGGATCAACACCCATAGGATCCACATGATGGTGATGGTTCTTCTTTCCAATAGGTAAAACTCATTGTTGTTGTACAAATTAGATACCAGAAATATGTTAATGCATATTTTTAATTATATTTTATTCTTCACTACTACTTTGGATTGATTTTAAATATAGAGCTAATAATATTGCCCTCACAAATGAGTGTTGATTAGGACAAGGGAAAGGAAAAGGTAGTCCACGAGGACGAGGAGCCATGACATGATGAGCTAGCTGAATTTACTATTGATTTTAATTCAGCCGTTGATCATGTGGTTGCATTAAAAAAGTGTATTACTGATATAGGAAAAAAATTATCAGAAGCACGGCATTAATGCAACCTCAAATTCCTCCAATAGAAGATACAATTAGTAGGTTGTTGAGCCTAGTTTTCACATATTTAGTAAGTATTAATGTAGTTTTTAATTATAGAAAAAGTTCAATAATGATTTTATAGTATACTCTTTTATTTATTTCATTAAATAAATTTCATGTGTTATTTTTTCTAAGGATGGTAAGGATGTTAATAAGTGATCCCCTAGAGGATGATACTTCAGGTGGTTTAAGTACATCGCATGTTCTATCCTATACTTGTATTTTTCTCAAACAATTTTTTTTAATAGCTCTAACAATATTATTTTATTGTGCTCTATCAATCTCATTTTGTAGCTCCTATTGTTGATCCTCTATTCACTATGCCACCTAATACAAGGACCAGAACCCAAGAGGCACTACCAACTACAAATTTAGCAACACATAGCTTGGCAAAAAATGCAATGCCATTGACTATTGGTAAGTTGATTCCTCTTTTTCTCTCTCTTTTTCATGATTTTATTTCTCTTGAATTATTATTTCTTAGGGGGCATTTTGTAATATTGGATTCATTTTATGTAGGAGGCAATAAGGACATTCCTAGATGTTCCCATGTTAAATGCATGGGAAAATTAAAGAACTGTGATCAATTGATCATTAGCAATGAAGATGGTCTTCCCCTGAAAGTACCCTAGCTTCTAGGTACTTTAAAGATTGATCCTTTCTTTTACTATAAAATCTTATACTCACAATCAAATTCACTAACCTCCCATGTAGTCCCCTACAATAACTACTAATCATATTATTATTTTGTTGGGAATAATATTTTTTATTAAAAACTTAGTGATGATTTTTTGCGTATATTTGGGCTGACCATACACACAGGGTATCATATTTTGTTTTCATTGCTAGATCATGGTTCCTTAATTTGATCAATTTCTTCAAGCATATTAAAAGGTAGCTTTAGTTCATTTATGAATCTAACAATTTTTTTCTTTTCTTAAAAGGTGGAATTTGCAAGCAAAAGAGTTAAAGGACCAACTCATTGATGCCATGACATCACTTTTTGGACCTAACATCTTTCAAAGACTTAGGCTCCTTGAGAAATCAGACCAAGCTTTGAAGTATATTAGGTTCAACTACAAGACCTAAATGAAAAAAAAACCCTTGTTATCAACAACACCACTATATTTGTGTTATTGAGTGGGAGAATCTTATAAAGGATGCCACTGTTCAAAAAACATTAGATGATGGAGAACCAATACCACCTGAGGAAAGAATGTATGTCATATTATTAAAAATGAAATCATGTAATAATTACTCTTAATACTTATGTGATCTAACATATTTCAAACTTCACATAGGTTTCCTCACACATCATAGGCAACTAAAGCAAGAAAATAGAAGGACAAACAACACAAGCTCGACTCCAGTGGATATTCAAAACTTACTACATGAGTTGTAAGTATAAGTAAATGAAAAATTATATGCAAATATTTCTAAATTGTAAAAAATTTGGTCTTTATGAAATTGATTACAAAACAATTTCATGCTAACAAGCAAAAATGTAAACCATTGAGTTTTTTTAAAAATCTCTAAAGAGGACAAGAAATTAGCCTACAAATAAGGCTATGCATTTGTGGCTAAAAGAATCTGATCAGTGAGTGCACAAGGTTCTTATGTTGGATCTATCAATAAAATAAATAACTTAATTGGTTTTTATTTCAAATTGAATACTTTAGCAATTACTATATTTGATATTAAGTTCCAAAAATATAAGTCATTATATATTTTTAATTAAGTAAATAATGATTATATTATTATTTTTAACTTTGAAGTGAATATATTTATATGTATTAAAATAAATGATTAACATTTCTTAGTATTTGTCTTTTATTTATATGTGTATATTGCTGATAAATGCACTAATTATTTGCATTGGATTGTAGCCTACCATTCCTAATACATCAACCCAGCACTATGGATGTGGCAATTTGAATGTGCATTCTAGTACTCAAGGTATATATTTTTTATTCAATTTTTTATTTCTGAATTATTAATACAAGTAAACATTTTGAATTGAATTTGGTGTAGTAATAGAAATCTAACTATGATATGCATTGGGATTAAAAAAAAATCGTGTATTATAGTTGTGGGGAATGCAGAGGTTGTTCTTGATAAGCATGATGCAGTCCAAGCAAACAAGCAAGATGATGTGATTGGAGAAGGTAAAGAGTACTATAATGTTCTTTAAAATCTTTAAAGTCTCAATTTTTTAAGTGTAACACATTTATTTGTTATTTTCAAGGACTTTCCTTTGCAAAGGACAATGAGTACACATTCATGGGTGAGATGAAATATTGATGATGACATGGATATGCCTCTACAACAATATAGGAAGGACAAGAAAAGAAAAAGAAAAAGAAAAAAAGAAAAAATTTATGTAACTTATGTAACATATTGGATAATGATTGATGTTTATGTATAGATGTTTTATTTATCTTCTATTGAATTTTCATGTGAATGTTCTAATGAATTTTATATTTCAATGTTAATGTGAATGTTCTAATGAGACTAATGTGTTATTGAATGTTATCATTTGATAACTCATGAATGTTACATTTTATTAATAGAATGAATGAATTTTATATGTCAATAGGAAATTTATATGTTTGGGGGGTTGGGGGAGGCAAATGAGTTGGTTGGCCCTAATTAGTAGAGAATATTAAACTATTCTTGAAATCAAGTGAAGCTCAACATTAACCTATGATTGCATGACAACTAACTATGTGAATCTCTTGGTTTTAGGCAATGTAGAAGAATGCCATAGTCAAACTCATTTATTTATGAAATTTACTTGCAATGTATGAAGTATTCAAAATAATGGCTTACTATGGGATTGCCTCAAATTATTCATCTCTAAGGTATTCTAATGTTTCTATTTAACTTCAATCATGTTTAATTGCATTTGATAACTTTTATTATAAATTGGAAAAAATGAAGAAGAATTTGAATAGTGGAAACAAATGATATTAGATCATTCTAAAGTATACATTGATTCATGAACTATTCTCATCATTTCTTTTGTGTGGTGATATGTTGAATAATATTATAGGGAGGAAGCAAAGGATCCTAAAGTTTAGTCAAAGATTTGTCTTCAAAACATGGTCAAATTGGCAAATGAGGCCACTGCAATGTGCTACATACTTGAACCTATGTTTCATTTTTTTGACAGTGGGAAACACTAGTCCCTTCAAAATTAAATTGGACTATGTGTTCTATATGAAAAACAATGCTTAATGAAGAAAGAAGGTAACATTTATAAATTCACAAATAATAATCCCTGTTGCAAATTACAATATGAAAAAGTCAAACTTCATTAGTTACATCTCTAGCTAGGTTTATATCTGATATCTACTAATTTTGGTGACATTCCCTTACTTTATGATTTTGGTGCCATGCCCTTGCTCTAAGATTTTGGTTTCGTGCCCTTGTTCTAATTTTTTTTCCATGGTGTGCCCTTTCTCTATGATTTCATTGTTGTGTTGTGCCCTTGCTCTATGATTTCATTGCAATTCCCTAGCTCGATGATTTTCTTCAAGGGGTATGTAAATGTTGGTTTCTTTTCCTTTGAAATATCTTTATATCTCCTTCTGAACATGTATATTTAGAGATCCTTTTAAAGGTTCTTATTACATCTTAGCACAAGAGAAAGATTGATCTAGCTAGATACATATTCCAGAATCCAAATAATAAAATAATAAACCTCACTCAACCCATGCTAAGTAACTTAAAGATCCTCCAGAAAAATAATGCAGAGCAAGAAAAATGGATAGAGTTCTCAAGAAATTTTACAAAAACATATCATAAAAGATATTTTTAAAAGAAACTAGCCATAACTAGTTAAATGGATCTAGTTTTTCATTCGTTGGGTTGATTACAAATTCCTATAGAGCTATCATTAGATTAGGTACAAGAAAATGAACAATCAATTGTTCCCAGCTAGCAAGATAAAATAAAGTTTTCTAAGGTGACAAAATTGCATATGCAAGGAATTGAAGGATAACTTGAGTAAAGGGTTGAATGTAAGGAGTTAGAAGAAGAAAGTTCTACTTCTATATAAATGACATGATCACAAAGCTCATTTTCTTGCAGAAGCCTCTACCATAATGACATTACCTCTAACCCATGCAAAGGATGTTTAACTGGTTCTCAACACTGAAACACTCTTATAAGCATTTGATATTTGGACTGTAAGTTCCCAAAGACACTCGCAAATGATTCTAATGTCATAGTACCTACCACAACACTTTCCTAGATTCTATCTAGTGGCTCCCATAATATCCTCTATGTTGTCTAACTATTTTTTCTATTGTGCAATCTCTTTCTAAAGTCACTTCTTCTCCTTCTCTTTCTAAAACTACTCCTTCTCCTTCACTTTGGTGCCTTAAATTTTGATTATCAAACTTCTAAACATTTGCCTCTACCTTGTCTAAAATCAAATTCACATTGAGTTGTAACTCTAGCATAGGTGTTTGATCATCGATAGCTTTCATTTCAGCATTCAAGTTTTAAAGATTGGTCAACACCCTTACTTGCAGACCTCTCATGTCAACCACTTTCTGTACTATTTCAACACCATGTTCTTGCTACTGAGCTAAATTTCTTCAGGTGCACTTTCTTGTAAAATATTAATTTTGTTGAACCTTTGTAAACTCTTAGAAAGTGCATTTTTGTTTTCATGTATGTATATGTATATATAATAATGAATAATAATAATTTTTTCATATATGTAAAAATAATAACTAACATTATAATTGGATCATATATTAATGAAGTAATCAACCCAGTTAATTAGCAACTACACAAATTTAACTGTTGTTTAAAATGGTTATCCATCCTACACCTAGGTTTCTCTATGATCTTTCCTACTATTGTTTGATTTTGGAGTATAGTCATTATCTCAAGAACTAGAAGAAAACTTTTGAGATAGTTAAGCTTGCACTGACAAACATCAATAGATATTATTTCAAACTCTAAAGAACCTGCCATCATAGAAGAGGTATCTCTCTGAATAAATCTAATCTTTCTCTTAGCTTTGAGAAATTGGTATAAATATGTCATGAAGGATACATGTCATGAAAGGACATGTCTCGATGATGTGGAGCCATGTCCTTTCATTGCATGGCTTCACTACTAACTAATCAAATCATACCAATGGCCCATATCAAATTAGTTAACTTTAAACAATATTATTATAATCTCCGATCATTGATATGCATATAAGAAGAATGGATAATATACCTGATCCCTTTCATGTATGAACATTATTGTATTTGATCCTTTCTTGACCGATTATATGCACGAATATCAGATCATTACTCGATTTTTTATAGATAAAGTATAGCAATTAGTACTAAAATCAGAGTACTACATTTTGATATTTAGTCATTGTGCTGGCCTCCGATATTTCTAGAAATAATAATTATTTGGTGACTAATGTATACCAAATTGGTCACAAGAATAATGGATTTGATAACTATATGATGTAGAGGGGATTGTGGTTTAACTAACCAAACACATTTTTTCTTAACAAGGTCTTAATGAACATCCAATAGTCTTCTTATTAGTGGCCTTCCCAAGGTATCTAACGAAACAATCCAACAATTCTTGGTAGAGTTCCAAATGCTCCAACCAAACAAACAAGGATATAATCAAATTAGAATTTCTCATAGGGAACGAATGTGTTTATATGTTACTTAGACCCAACATGTAACCATAGATACTTTGGTTCTTGTCCATGAAAAAACATACAATCCAATTTGTTGCAATAAGGGCTAAAAGATTCATGATAAAATCAGCCCTCCTGATGAGGTATTTAATTTTTTCTCCTAAAAATTCTAAATGACCAGAGAATCAACTTACATATTTAGAAACTCTTTTTAGGCTATGAAATAGTATCAAAGAATAGGAATTTGGTTTTTCTCCTAGCTCCCTTTACTTAGATTGAGAAAAATTAGGCCTGATTTGTGATTTGTGACCAACTTGAAAGTATCCTTTTGGCACAGCGTGAAATCATTTGTTAGAAAAAGAGTGAGTTGATTGAATGTTTTGGTAAACATACATGCAATGTGGATACATGTGAACTACTTTATTAAATTTGTGGAAGTAACAACTACCCATAAAATGAAATGATTACATCCTTTGCATAAAATGTTTTTTCAGAAGGCCTTAGGATCTTTGGATTTCCTAAAATATTCTTGATAGACATCCATACAAAATGTTGAACCATACGTAATGTGCAGGCTATTCATTTGAAAGTCCAAATATATGGATCTCTTAAACTTTCCAATCAATTTTATCTCAACTATATGATAAAATGCCTAGCAAAAATGTGGTAGCGTAGATAGAAACAAATTCATCCCATTTCACATAATGTTGCAAAGAGTAGTAATCTTGAGAAATGACAAGAAATGACTTCAACATTTGCACAAAATGGGTTTGTTGGATCAATTTTAGAAACTTTTTAATTATTTCACATAAACATCTATATGAAGTGAAAGTGACTTGTAGATGGCATTTTATGTGAGTTTCAAACAATGAGATTAAATATATTGAATATGTTGTAAAATTTTATGAGTACTTATATGTTTCTACTGTGATCATTGAGTTGGCTATTGAACTTTTATAAAAAAATTCATTCCCAAAAAATATGAATGGAGTTTCTTAATTAGATATTTTTACATTCTATGTTAGTGTGAATAATTTGAAACAAAAGAATGTATTTCCCACACTTCAACTGGTCATTTGCGTGAATGTCCATTTGTCACCTTCTCTTTAATTTAAACCCCTCAATTTGATTAGAAGATGAGCCATGTTGATGAAATGAGCCAAGTGCAAATTGTAGATATGTTTTGAAGTCTCTACACTTGGTCGTATATTTTCAAAATACCATCAGCTAAAAATTGATACTGATTCTCATGAGTAGAACTATAAGTCCATAACTCCAATTCAAAACACTTTCCTTCAAATAGCTTGATTTTAGTATTGAATATATACTTAATGTTTGTTGGATCCATAGTTAAAAAGGGTCTAAAACCTATGGGTCTCATCTTGAATGTGGGCATTTGCATTATAGGTATATGGTCCATAGCAACAATTCTTTTAAAAAAATTATTAGTAGGTCATCACAATTGTGACAACATAGTGTTGCGCAAAAAACATTTTCATCGCACAGCCATCACATTTGTGATGACAGAATCTAATAGATTTTTGTTGCATCCTTGGCATTATTGTCATGCAATTGATGGATTGAAGAAACTACTAGATGTTGTACTTGCGATGGTAGACTATCAAAAGTATGACAATACAAAGGTGACCTTTTCGTTTTGTCTTCTACCAATTTGTGATGGCTTAATGCATCACAATTGCAATGGAGGAGGTCGCCATCGAATTTTGATGCCCATCTAACTACATCCAATTTTTCATTCTTTTGTATGGGCGATGTTTGGTCATCACAATTGTGATGGCTTGCTATCATAATTCTGGTCTAAATGTAGTAGTGCTAGGTAGGGCTATTTTATCACCTAGGGTTCCTATTCAAGTTTTGGCATGTAGTGGTCTTAGCCAATTCATTAGTGAAATACTAGAGCTAGTTAGTGCTAGGACATGTCTTGATCAACAAGAAGTATAATAAGGTTATTGGAAATGCACAATGTTACTTGTTTGTCCAAAGCTGCTAGGTAGTGTGCAAATGTTGTCATTATTGTCCAATTTGACATTTGTGCATTTATAGCGATAGATTGGACAAAGAAAAGGTGGAATAGTGGTTTTATTTCCTTAGGTCCAAGTTTAAGCTAGTAGAGTTTCATGAGGTTTTGACCAAGGTTGGTCTTACTATGGAAATATTTTCAAGTTGCATGACAACTTTGCAAAAATTACAAAAGGTGTCATGACAAGTTCTACTATTTTGAGTTCATCTTCAAGAAAAGGGTTGAAAAGATACCCAAAATAGTTGGGAAATGGAATTTTGACCTACTTAAGGTATCCTTAGATGTGTGAGAAGAGTTGGATGATAGTTTTGAAGTAATTTTAATTATTGAACATGCAATTTCCTAAGAAATTTTATCATGGTAAATGCATTTTCCCTCATTTGATCACTTAATGGATTGATATATGCACTATAAGTTATCATGAGTTGGTGGATGTAGATACTAGATTCGGTGTATGATTAGATAGGTTGCTTGATTAAATTTCATTTCATTTTGTAAATATTATCATTTTAGCACTATTGCTGGTCTAAACCAAACCATCTTGACTTATGGGGTGATAACTCACCTTCCCACTATGGTATTTCTATGGTTTCTTGGCATTTATAAGATGAATCATTTTACATTAAGTGTACAGAATCTTGGGCCCTAGAAAGCAAGCTTAGCATTTTTGCAGTGATGCCCTAGGCAAGCTAGAGGAGAATGGTTAGGGATCATAGTGGTTGCAATAATGTTTGATGGGATTGAATGCAATGGTTTCTCTAATCCTAGTGGATGGAGAGGAGGATATGAGTGTGAAGAAGCCTTGTGATGATGGGCCACACTACCCGTACCAACTCACAACAAAAAATGCAACAATATGGAGATAGAGAGATGACAAAAATGCTTCATAAAGCATCCATTAATACTTGAAATCCATTAGAAGAGATTACATTTGAAGAGCTTACAACACAAGAACTTCTATTTCTCAAACTTCCATTAGAAGAGCTTCCATTTCTTGAACTTCCATTAGAAGAGCTTCCATTTCTTGAACTTGATTACAAATGATAATAGGCCTTTCTTAAATAGGCACTTCTAACCCAAGACATTACAAACACAACCAATGTGTGATAAAAGGTAAATACAACTACCTTTAAATAAATATTAAATTCCCACCCAAATACAACTAAACACCCAACAAATATTAAATACATGATTTAAGGATCTTTCCACAAACTTTTAAATTGCCACCTATACACCTTGATTAATGGAATGACAACTATTTTTATTATTTTTCTTTTTACGCCACCTATGCGCCTCGAAAATAGAAATCTCCTTTTCCTTTCTTTTCTCCTTTTTATTTTTTTATTATTTCTCCTCTAATTTTCCTCACTTTCTCTCTCCTCCACAATTTTTTTTTTTCCTTTCTTTTTTTCCGCTCTTTTTTTTTTTTTTTTCTAATAATTTAATTTTCCCATGTAAGATGCTCCTGCATCAGACTCCCTTGGTAGATAGAAAAGTGTGTCCCACACTTTAACGCCAAAAGAAAGATATACAACCATATTCATCTTCACCACAAGCTTCCACCTCAGCAGGACAAGAAAACCAACATGCAAATCTTCCTCATTTTTTTTTGCTGATGCATGATGCTCCTGCATCTGACTCCCATGGTAGGAAAAATTTTGTGAATATGGATCCACAAATGAAGTAGCCACTGTTGACATTTTTTTTTCTCTTCCTCCAACCCATAGCTGGAACAAGTGCCCGGTGCCGATATATTTCCTTCTTTCTTCTTTTCCAACACCTAGTCAGAACAACTGTTTGCTATTGAAAATACTCCTTCACAATGAACTCTATCCAAGTATAACTCTCATCCTCATCCAATCTTGTTGAATTAATCACACCTGTACTAAACCCAGCAACACCATACCAATCTTCCTTTGCATACCACACATGACTAAAAAAATCCTCATGGAAACCATCATCAATATCTTTTGAACTCATACCAAAGACAACATCACATGATTCATAAAAATTTACCTCTTTGACATATTCATCTGCGCTTGCCTCTTTCATCTCGTCAATAATGCATGTAACTACTCCACTTGCTTGATCTCCAACTAAGGCACTATCCTCTTCCTCAATTGTTTTAGTCTTCCAATCACCTTCATCTACTTTTGGCATACAAATCTGGTTATCTTCATGCTCTTCCTCTTCTCTTTCATCTTCTTCAACTTCTAGTTCGCAAATAATTTTCTCTTCATCCAATTGCTCTTCCACTAGATCATCTTTCTTTTCCACATCCAAGGAATTATCAACATCTCTTTTCTGGTGACATGCTCTTCGTTTCCGCAACTCAGCTTCTAATTCATTCACTTGCTTCTGCAAATCAACTAGCAATGATTGTTGATTTCTCGCTCTAAATTTCTCAAGTCGAGGAATCCTCAGGATCCATCCAATCACAAAAGTCATCTTCTTCTTTCTCTTCTCCATAATCAAGTCTTCAGAAGATAAATCTCGTCCAAAACAAGAACCTCGTGCAAACTGCCTCACAGTCAGTGCTCTATCTACACAATCAAGAACTTCTTCGCAAACTTCACCCAACTCAAGGTCCTAGTGCAAATTGCCTCACATTCGGCGATCTGTCCAAACACTCAAAAACTCCTGCTCTGATACCACTGATGACGGGCCACACTACCCGTACCAACTCACAACAAAAAATGCAACAATATGGAGATAGAGAGATGACAAAAATGCTTCATAAAGCATCCATTAATACTTGAAATCCATTAGAAGAGATTACATTTGAAGAGCTTACAACGCAAGAACTTCTATTTCTCAAACTTCCATTAGAAGAGCTTCCATTTCTTGAACTTGATTACAAATGATAATAGGCCTTTCTTAAATAGGCACTTCTAACCCAAGACATTACAAACACAACCAATGTGGGATAAAAGGTAAATACAACTACCTTTAAATAAATATTAAATTCCCACCCAAATAGAACTAATCACCCAACAAATATTAAATACATGATTTAAGGATCTTTCCACAAACTTCTAAATTGCCACCTATACACCTTCATTAATGGAATGACAACTATTTTTATTAATTTTCTTTTTACGCCACCTATGCGCCTTGAAAATAGAAATCTCCTTTTCCTTTCTTTTCTCCTTTTTATTTTTTTATTATTTCTCCTCTAATTTTCGTCACTTTCTCTCTCCTCCACAATTTTTTTTTTTTTCCCTCTTTTTTTTTTTTTTTTTCTAATAATTTAATTTTCCCATGTAAGATGCTCCTGCATCAGATCATGCATCACCTTGTGCCAAAGGGGAAGTTATGATCATTAATTTCTTGATGTGTGTGAACAAATGCTTGTGAATGTTGATAGACTAGTGCAGAACCCTTGAATTTAGGCTTAATTCTAGCAACCCACTATATAGATAGATTGGGGAAGTGAGACTAGGTAGATTCAAAAAGTCTTCCAAAATGGTGTCAAGATAAGGAGTTTTCTCACCACGTTGACAAGAAATTTTGTGAGTTAGAAGCCAAAATGGGTGTTTTAAGGCATAATTCCTTGTAGCCCTATTAGGCCTAGTTTCAAGGAAATTATTGAAATAGATAAGGATTTGAATGTATTTTGGGTTCATGAACATTATAATGGACCCAATGATCTAGAGGCAAAACTTCCTCTCCATTATTGTTTGTATTTGGTTTTACTTCATCACTTGGTGTGGGTGAAACAAGAAGGCATCAATTGAATGTTCTATGGGTTGAGTGGATTTCACCATTAGTGTTGACAAGTTGAAGATGTAGAGGATTGGGGATAGGATCCTCTTGAGTTAGGATTTGTAAAGAACCCTAATAGGCTAGATTTTCCCTCACATTAGTTAGTTTAGAAGTCTTTTGATCTGTAGCATTTTTGTTTCTTTAGCTTAGGTCTTTGATTTGATTTTAGTGCTAGTTTTTTTATTCTTTATTGTCAATTCTTTTGTGGGTTGCTAGTTGTCTAGGGCAGTTGGTTTTCTTATCCAACATAGTTTAATCAATTGAATTCTTAATATATTTTTTGTAACGACAGAAGGGATTTTAGGGTCCCAATATAAAAACGTATTATGAACCTTAATCAAAAACATATTTTATGACAATGATGTCGACCACTTCTCTCACTATGGAGTCATACATCAATTTGAAAGGTGACATAAGACAATTACCCTTTTATTGACAAGATCAATAAATGTAAAATGAAAGAATTTTTTCCTTTTTATGGAGTTAATTCACAAGGGTCTATGACAATTTCTATTCATAGAGATTTTTTTCTCTATTGTTACACTCCAAATACTGAGTATAAATCTTGTATTAATCCAAATATTTGAAATTGTATAATCCTCTATTTAGGATTAATAATTTAAATATGGTAATAGTATTTGATAATCAAATGAAATTAATTATTTTCGTTTATAATTTACAAATATTTGTTAATAGTAGTATATTGCAATGATTAAATTATTTTATTGTTCTTCTTATTATGAAGGTTCAAGTCTTATTCAAGATGAGGATCCATTTATAGTCTCACTAATTCCTAGATCTAGACCAAAGCCTTGCTATAAAGAAAGACATAGATGGGGCAAGTATTAAAGATTATATATATTATTATATTTAACATTAAACATTTTAAAGATAAAAGAAAAAAAAGAAAAAAAGAAAAACTAAGAAAATCAACTAATTTTTTTAATTTCTTCATATTTAATATCTACTTATATTGGCTAATAGCGATATTTTAAAATGGTTAAATATTTTTATTATTTGGGTTAAATCTCACTAGAAATAAGGATCCATTCATGATCTCAATCACTAGCTCAAGAATAGACCCTTGTTATAAAGAAATTAATAGAGTGTGCAAGTATTAAAAGCTATATATTATTATATTTGACATTAAACACACATTGTTCATAAAAGAAGAACCAACACTAGGATTTTTAAATTTAGCATCTACGCTCCATTCATTGAGCACCAAGATGCATACATGAAACTTTTTAGCTATGTCAACAGCCACTATGTGTGTGTGTGTGTGTGTAGATGGATATATATAAACACCCTAATTTTTGTTAGTTGAAGTGAGGTTCTTCAGAGTGAAAGTGTAAGTAGTAACTATAGTAACACCAAGCCAACACTGAGAAAGGTATATTCCTTTGGAATAGCAAGCCGCACTGCTCCCACACCAGTTATATATGCTACAAGATCACCCACTATTGTAGAAGAAGTTCCCTTTTGGACTGCATGTTGGATCCCCCATCACCATGGGAAGCCCAATATTGCATCCCAAAAACATTACTATTACTAACAATACTAGCATGGTTGATTTGTACTAACCCATATTCTTTCTGCATTTACACAAACAATAAACTTAAATCATGAAATGTAAGGACACAGTTAATAGTTAGCAATACTCATAGTCTAAGCACACAAACTGAAATAAAAGAAAAACTCTTTGCAATGATCCATGTGCTTTCTAATTTTGGTGTCATGCCATTGCTCTATGATTTCAGTGTCATGTCATTACTCTATGATTTTGTTTCTATGTCATTCCCTTTCTCTACAATTTCATTTTTGTATTGTGCCATTTCTCTATGATTTCATTGTCATTCCCTAGCTCTGCAATTTTCTTCAAGAGCTATGTAAATGTTGGTTTCTTTTCCTTCGAAATAGGTATCTCTTTATATCTCCTTCTCAACATGTATATCTAGAAGTAATTTTTAAGGTGTTTATTCCATCTTAGCACAATAGAAAAATTGATCCAGCTGCATACATATTCTAGAATCCAAATAATAAAGCAATAAAACTCACTCAACCTATGCTAATTGACTTACCTCAAGATCCGAACCACAAAAATAACACGGACAAGGAAAAATGGATAGAGTTCACAAGAAATTTTACAAAAGCATATCATAGCAGATAGTTTTACAAAGAAACTAGTCATAACTAGTTAAATGGATCTAGTTGCTGATTTGTTGTGTTGACTACAAATTCCTATAGAGTTATCATCAAATTAGGTACAAAAAAATGAACAATCAACTGTTCCTAGCTAGTAGGGTAAATTATAGCTTTCAATGGTGATACAATTTTATATGTGAGGAATTTATGAGTAACTTCAGTGAAGAGTTGAGTATAAGGATGTTGAAGTGGTTCCCAACCTTACATTACTTGTAAACCATGCAAAGGATGTTGAAGTGGTTCCCAACCTTGAAACACTCTTAGAAGAATTCTATATTTGAACTATAAATTCTCAAAGACACTTGCAAGTAATTCCAATGCCATAGTACCTACCACAACACTTTCCTAGATTCTATCTATTGCCTCCCATAATATCTTCTATGTTGTCTAGTTGTTATTTCTACCACACAGTCTCTTTCTAAAGTTGCTCCTTTTCCTTCTCTTTCTAAAGCTCCTCCTTCTCCTTCACTCTTGTGGCTTAAATTTTGATTATCAAACTTCTAAATGTCTGCCTCTACCTTATCTAAAATAAACTTCACATTATGTTGTAACTCTAGAATAGGTATTTGTTCATCGATAGCTTTCATTTAAGCATTCAAGTTTTTAGGATTGGTCAACACCCTCACTTGTGGACCTCTCATGTCAAGCACTTTCTATACTATTTCAACACCATGTTTTTTCTTCTAAGCTAATAGTTCTGGAGGTGCATTTTCTTGTAAAACATTAATTTTGTTGAGCAATTGTAAACTCTTAGAAAGTGCATTTTTGTTTTCATGTATGCATGTATAAATAATAATGAATAATAATATTATTTTCATGTATGTCAAAATAATAACTAATATCACCATTCGATCATTTAATAATCAAGTAATCAACCTAGTTAATCAACAACTACACCAATTTAACAACTACTTAAAATGGTTATCTGTCCTATGCCTAGGTTACTCTGTGATCTTGCCTACTATTGTCTAATTTTTTAGTATAGTCATTGTCTCAAGAAAGAGCAGAATATAAGGAAACTCAGGTGTGGAAACAACTTCCTACACTAATCCCTTAAGGAAAGTATTGTGAGAATTCCTATTAGATCCTCACAATTTAATATTCAATATTATGTAAACAATAATATTGTAGTCAACCATGAATACAGAAAACAAATAGACAAAGAAAACACATAAACACAAAGATATGCCAGTGGAGAAAAACCTTTCAGTAAAACAGTCTCACCCCTCCAAAACTTGCACAATGTATTATTTTCAACACAAAGGTTATAACACACTTGCAATGCAAGTTCTTTTGGGATACAAGAGACTAATCCATTAGCAACTAACAATACACTTTTCAGTCTCTCTTATCTACAACCCTAAAAATGCTTATATAATGCACTTTCCATTTTAGGGAAAATTCCAAAGAACAATTATATTAGGGTTTTACCATTCTCTGGAAGTGTACAAATCCCAAAAAAAATTTAGACCGATGCCCCAAACCCCACACGCTAGATGGAGACTTGAGTGTACAGTACTCAATGATCAATTGTCACCTATTTTGATATCTTCACCCATCATCAAATCTTCTAGAGATAGATCTTACACATCATAGGAATTCGTCATAACCATTTTAGCCATGATCTCCTTACACACAATTCAAGATGCTAACACATACAAGTAGAGTGACACATCAACATGCCAACTAGACATCCAAAAAATACATTTACAAAACAAATAATAAGAATAGGAATTATAAATGGTTGATACACCTTATTCCTAACATTCTCCCACTTTTCAAACACCTTGTAAGAGCAATAGGAACATAACAACAAGTAACTACTATAGGCCAAAAGGTCCATAGACTCCGAACACCATCTAAGCTTTTATATGCCCACTAGTTTCATCAATGCATCTACAACATTCTTTATAGTATCTACCTTCTCCAAATTTACCTTTCCATCTTCCACCATATCTCTCACAAACTGAAACTGCACATCAATGTGCTATGTTATGGCATGGAAAGTTGGATTCTTTGCAAGGAAAATAGCACTTTAAATATAGCACCAAATAGCAATCTATCTTGCATCAACACCAATGTCAAAATGAAATCTCCTAATCCAAATGGTTTCCTTACTAGCATGAGTAGTAGCCATGTACTCAACTTCTATAGTGGACAAAGCATCGACAGGTTGTCACTTACTCATCCAATTGATGGCACCACCAAACATAGTGAACACATAAGCACTGGTGGATCTCTTGCTATCAATATCACTAGCCCAATTTGAATCAACAAACCCATAGATACAAATTGAATGCAGAGCTCTAGAAGACTTACCATGATAACTAATGGATTAATTTGATGTGCCCCTCAAATATCTAAATACTTTCCTAACTGCATCCCAATGTACCAGTCCAGGATTAGCCATAAACCAGCTTAGAACTCCCACTACTTGGAAAATGTTTGGTCTAGTATAGACCATAACATACATAAAGTTGGCAACTACAAGGTACTCTACTCATGTCCTCCACCTCACTAGGATATTTTGGACAATCATCTATAGATAATTTTGTTCCCATAGAAACAGGAACACACAATGGCCTACAATCTACCATGCGGAACTTGTCCAACACAAACTTCACATACTTACTCTGACTCAACCAAAATTTTTTGTTATGCCCCAAGATCTTTCATCTCAAACTCAGATAACAAATGAGGTTTAAAATTAGAAATCATACCCTTACCCTTCCCAAATAGCAACATATCATCAACATATAATGCAACAATCAGAAGGTGATCATTTTCAACTCTAAAATAAACACAATGATCTAATTTCAATAGTACAAATCTAATAAACAACACAAAGGCATCAAACTTAAGGTACCACATCCTAGGAGATTGTTTCAAACCATATAATGATTTCGTTAATCTGCAAACCAAATATTTTTTACCTTTAATGATGTAGTATTCAAGTAGTGACATATAAATCTCTTTGTCCAAATCACCATGACGGAAAGTTGTCTACACATCCATCTATTTTATCTCTAAATCATATGATGCGACATGAGATAATAGAAATATAATAGATGTCAAATTTGCAACATGATAGAATGTTTCACCATAATCTATTCCCTCTACCCGTGAACCCCTTCGCAACCAATCTAGCTTTGTACATTTCAACATTGTCATATACACACTATTTCTTCTGAAAAACCCATTTGCTACCAATAGGTTTTCATCCTTTAGGAAAAGGTACAATGTCCCAAGTTTTTTTTTAAATCGAAGGAATCCATCTCATCATCCATGGCCTCAATCCAAGAACCTATATCTTCCATATCCAAAGCCTCTTTTATAGATCTAAGCTCATTAGTGTTAGTAATCAAAGCGAAGGAACAACTGGAAACTAACATAGAATAACCAAACTTTTTTGGTTTCTTTGTTACTCTCACGGATCTCTTGAAGTGCTAAGGTTGAGGTTTTTCTTCCTATTTTTTTGAACTATCAAAGCCACTAGAGCTTTCCTCATCATTAGACCCAGCATGGTCCTTCTATTCAGTCTTCTTAGTGCTAGGAGACAAACAAACAATATCTTCCTTCTTTTAGTTTTCCTTTGGTTATAGCATAATAGGAGAAGATGTTAGCTCTCTAAAAATAACATTTTTTCTATACAACACCTTACTATTCACAGGGTCCCAAAGCTTGTATCCTTTCACACCAACATTGTATCTAATGAAAATACATTTGACAACTTTGTTTTCCAACTTAGATCTTTTCTCCTTTGGAACATGTGCATAAGTTTCACAACCAAAAACATGAAGATCTCTAGTTGAAGGCTTCTTACCAAACCACACCTCCATGGGTGTTTTACCAACAAGAGTTGATGTAGGAGATTTGTTAACTATATAGCAAGAAATGGTCACAACTTTACCCTAAAACCTTTGTTTAAGACTAGCTCCACTAAGCATACTCCTAGCATTCTCCATCAATGTTATGTTCATTCTTTTTGCAACTCCATTTTGTTGTACAACATAAGGAGTTATCTAATGCCTCTTAATACGTCATTCTTTATAGAACTATTCAAACCCTACTAAGCAAAACTCACCAGCATTATCAGTTCTCACACACTTAATCTTCTTACTAGTCTGATTCTTTACAAGAGCTTTAAATTCCCTATACTGACTAAAGACTTGTGTCTTATTTTTTAGGAAATATTCCATGTCCTTCTACTATAATCATCTATAAAAGATACAAAAAATATAGACTTGGAGATTGAAGGAACTTTTAAAGGACCAAATACATTAGAATGAATAAGATCCAAAACATCAAAAGATCTATGAGAACTATAGTAAAATTGAACATGATTTTGTTTATCGTAGACACAATAATCACAGAAGTTGAACTCAAGATTAAAATAATTTAACCCATCAACAACATTCTTTTTGTTTAGGGTTCTGAGATGCTTCTCACAAATGTGGCCAAATCTCATATCGCATAACATTGTCTTTTCTGTAGGAAGCTTTCCTTCCAATGTGTTTGCACCCTTAGGTACACATGTTGCACTTCCATTGGAACCAATAACCACAGTCTTCTTTACTGCTAATTTAAATGGTGGGGATGAAGTGATAGTTGCTCTCTTCTTTGAAACAAATGAAATATTGCACTATGAAATGCATGCATCAAGATGAAATAGAGTACCTCTCCTAGTACCCTTTACAAGCACCATAGATCCTCTCATCATCTTGCATCCATCTTTAGAAAAAACAACTAGCACACCTACATCATTCAACATACATATAGATAATAGGTTTCATGCCAAACCAAGGATCTGCATTACCCCATTGATCTCCTTTACTCATCCATTAGGGAATTTGATAGTGACCCATCCTCGTCCAAATATCTTTAGGTGAGAATCATCACTTAAGTACACCTTTCGACCATCAAAAACTTCATACTTTGAGAACTAGTATTGATGAGAGGTCATGTGGAAAGAAGCACCCAAGTCTATCAACCACACATCAACAGATGCATGTGCTGCCAAGGCTGTAATGAAAGCATTGCCATCTTCTTGAGATTTTTTTTCTCAACTTGAATCTAAAGCCTT
Source organism: Cupressus sempervirens (assembly GCA_028749045.1). NCBI lineage: Eukaryota > Viridiplantae > Streptophyta > Pinopsida > Cupressales > Cupressaceae > Cupressus > Cupressus sempervirens. The sequence continues at coordinate 248,045,848 of CM053787.1, read as the reverse complement.
CATCTTCTTTGGCTCTATGCAGTATTTACAAAAGTGCCCAATCCTATCAGAGTTCCATCATTTTTTCTCAGACTTTCTAGGAGTTTTTATTTTCTACAAGATTTGGATCTACCCTTTCCAAACCTTTTGTCATTTTGCTTCCCTCTATCATTGGATCTATAGTGAATGGCAAGAGCTTCATTAGCTAAATCTGAAGACTTTCTTCGTATCTCCTTAGATAACAATGAGTACTCTACATCATCCATTTTAAAAGTGACTAAAGTACTTCCAAGAGGCATCAGAAGATTGTCTCATGAATCTAGCAAGGAGCATAATAGGGTCATACACCAATCCTCCTCCTCTATCTTGACACCAGATGATGGAAACTATGTAATCATTAAATTAAAAGCATTTAGATGATCTATAATAGATCCTCCTTCCTCCATTCTTAGAGAATACAACTTCTTCCTTAGTAAAAACTTGTTCACAAGAGATTTGGCTTGATACACAGACCCAAGCCATGTCCACAAACTATTTGCAGTCTTTTCATCAAGAACATTTAGGAGAACTAAATCAGTTAAACAAATTCTAATGAGACCCTTAGCTTTCTAATCCTTGATATCTCAATCTACTTGAGATATTGCTGCATATCTCACATCAAGTGAAGTTGCCTCCCATCGATCATGATCTTTAGTCAAGTTTTCCATATTGAGTTTCCACAACTCAAAATTACTGCCAATAAATTTCTCCACCTCCATTTTTCTTTATTATGAACTACCCATCTCAATCTAAAAATAAGATTTAGAATTCTCTGCACAAAACTCTCACTCAACTTGCTCGAGTGTACAATACTTAATAATTAATTGCCACATGTCTTCACATCTTCACCCATCATAAAATCTTCTAGATATAGCACTTACGCATCATAGGAATCTATCATAACCATTTCAACCATTATCTCCTTACACACAATTCAAGATGTTGACACATCAAAATGCCAACCAGACATGTACACTCACACTTAATTACATTATTTGCAAAAAAATACATTTACAAAACAAATAATAAGAATAGGAATTATCCAAGGTTGAGAAACTTTATTCCTAACATAGAAAACTCTTGAGATAGGTGAGCTTGTATTGATAAAGATCAATAGACATTATTTGAAACTCCATAGAACCTATCATCATAGAAGATGTATCTCTCTGAAGAAATCTAATCTTTCTCTTAACTAGGCTCTGAAACCACATTAAAGATCCCATTTAAGATTAGAATTATAATTATTCATCAAGTCTTAAATCACAAAACATGACATGAAAGGATATCTTTTAGCTTTGAGATATTAGTATAAGTATGTTATAAAGGAGACATCTCATGAAATGACGTGTCTCCATGATGTGGAGCCATGTCCATTCATGGCATGGCTTCACTATTAACTAATCAAATTATAACAATGGCCCAGATCATATTAGTTAACTTTAACCAATGTTGTTATAACCTCAGGTCATTGATATGCATAGAAGAAGAATGGATAACATACTTGATCCCTTTCATGTATCAACATTATTGCATTTGATCCTTTCATGAATGATTATATGCATGAATATTAGATCATTACTCAATTTGTTACAAATAAAGTTTGAAAATTAGTACTAAAATAAGAGTACTACATTTTGATATTTAGTCATTGTGTTGGCCCCTGATATTTCTAGAAATAATGATTCTTTGGTGACTAACATATACCAAACTGATCACAAAATTAATGGATTTGATACCAATATCATGTAGAGGAGATTATGGTTTAACTAACCAAACAAATTTTTCCTTAACAAGGTCTTAATGGCCATCCAATATTCTACTCATTAGTGACCTTCCTAAGATATCGAATAAGACAATCCAATAATTCATGGTATAGTTACAAACTCTCCAACCAAGAAAACTAGGATATAATCAAATTAGAATTTTGCATAGAGAATGAATGTGTTCATATGTTACTTAGACTCAACATGTTAACCCACAATCCAATTTTCTATAGTAAGGGCTAAAAGATTCATGATAAAATTAGCCCTCCTAATGAGGTATTTAATTCATTTCTCTTACAAATCCTAAATGTCCCCCAAATTAAATTGCATATTTAGAAACTTTTTTCAAGTTATGAAATAGTATCAAAGAATGAGAATGTTTTTTTTCTCCTAACTCCTTCACCTAGATTGAGCAAGATTAGGCTTGATTTGTAGATTTAGGACCATCTCGAATGCATCCTTTTGGAATAGGGTGAAATCATTTGTTAGAAAAATATGATCTGATTGAATACTTTGGTAAACATACATGCAATGTGGATACATGTGAACTATTTTATTAAATTCCTAGAAGTAACAACTACCCATAGAATGAAATGATTGTAACCTTTGCATTAAATGGTTTTTGAGAAGGCCTTAGGATGATTGAATTTCCCAAAATATTCCTGATACACATCCATAAAAAATGTCAAACCATAGGCAATGTGTAGGGTATTTAGTAGAAAGTCCAAAGATATGGAGATCTGAAACTTGCACATCAATTATATGTCAATTGTATGATAAAATTCCTAGCACAAATGTTGTGGCATAGATAGAAACACATTCGTTCCATTTGATATAATATCACAAAGAGTATCACTCTAGAGAAATGATAAGAACTAACTTAAAAATTTGCACAAAAAGGATTTGTTGGATTAATTTTTAGAAACTTTTGAGTTGTTCCACATAAACATCCATATGAAGTGAAAGTGACTTGCAAATGACATTTTTTGTGATGTTCAAACAATGAGATTAAATATATAAAATATGTTACTTGTAAAATTTTATGACTACTTATATGTTTCCACTATGATCTTTGAATTGGCTATTTCACTTTTCTAAAAAAATTGATTCCCAAAAATTTTGATTGGAGTTTCTTGATTAGATGTTTGTACATTTTATGTTAGTTGCAAATAATCTCGAACAAAAAGAATGTATTTCCCACACTTCAATTAATTGTGTGCGTGAATGTACATTTTTCACCTTCTCTTTAATTTAAACCCGTTAATTTGATTACAAGATGAGCCAGGTTGATGAAATGAGCCAAGTGCGAATTGCAGATTTGTTTTGAAGTCTCTACACTTGGCCATATGTTTTTAAAATACCATCAACAAGAAATTGACATTGATTCTCTTGAGAATAACTATAAGTCCATAAGTCCAATTCATAACACTAACCTTCAAATAGTTATCAATTTTAGTATTGAAGATATACTTAACATGTGCTAGATCCATAGTGAAAAAGAGTCTAAAAACTATGGGGCTCACCTTAAATGTGGGAATTTTCATTATAGGTTTGTGGCCTATACAAACAATATTTTATAAAAATTTATTAGTAAGTTATCACAATTTTGATGAGACACACAATGGCACGACGTTGGGTGAACAAAATTTCTATTGCATAGCTATCATTCTTGGGATCATGCGATGGTAGAATCTGATAGATTTTTGTCACACCCTTGGCATTTTTTTCATGCACTATCACACTTGCGATGCACTAGAGAAATCACTAGTTGTCATACTTGCAATCGTAGATAGCTACAAGTAAGACAATATGATCGTGACCTTTTCGCTTTGTCTTCTACTAATTTGTGACAACTTTATCTATCACAATTACGATGAAGGAGCTTTGCATCACAAGTTGCAATGGCAAAAGTTTGATGCCAATCCAAATAGGTCCAATTTCACATTCTATTACATGGGCAATGGTTGGTAATCACAATTGTGATGGCCTACCATCATAATTTGGGTCCAAATATAATAGTACTAGGTAGGGCTATTTTACCACCTAGGGTTCCTGGTTAGGTATTGGCTTGTAGTGGCCTTAGCAAAGCCACTAGTGAAATAATAGAGCTAGTTAGTCCAAGGACATGTCTTGATTAGGAGGAGCTATAATTAGGTTACTAAAAATGCACAATGTTGCTTGTTTCTCCAAAGATGCTAGGTATTGTGCAAATATTCTCATTATTTCAAAATATGACATTTGTGCACTTAGAAGAATAGATTGGACAAACAAAGGGTGGAATAGTGGTTTTATTTCCTCAAGTTCAAGTTTAAGTTGGTAGAATTTCTTGAGGTTTTGATCATGGTTGGTCTAACTATGCAAATATTGTAAAGTTGCATGACAACTTTGCAAAAATTACAAAAGTTGTCATGATAACTTTTGTCATTTTCAATTCATCTTTAAGAAAAGGGTTGAATAAATGCATAGAATTGTTGGGAAATGGACTTTGGGCCTATTTAAGGCATCCCTCTGCCTATGAGAAGAGTTGGATGACAATTTTGAAGTAAGTTTGATTAGTGAACAAGCAATTTTTTGAGCAATTTTATCATGCTCAATGCATTTTCCATTCATTGGGTCACTTAATGGATTGACCTTTGCACTATAAGTTGTGCATGAGTTGGTGGATGTAAATACTAGATTTTGTGTGTGATTAGATAGGTTGGTTGATTTCATTTAATTTCATTTTGTAAATATTTTCATTTTAGCAATGACGTTAGTCTAAACCAAGCCATCTTGACTCACGGGGTGATAACTCATATTCCCATCATGGTATTTCTATGGTTTCATGGGATTTGTGAGATGACTCATTTTACATAAAGTGTATAGAAGCTTGGGCCCTAGAAAGCAAGCTTAGCATTTTTCCAGTGATGCCCTAGGATAGTTAGAGGAGCATGGTTAGGGATCACAATGGTTGTAGTAACATTTGATGGGGTTGAACGCATTGGTTGCTTCAATCCAAGTGAATGGAGAGGAGGATATGCATGTGAAGAAGCCCTATGCCAAAGAAGAAGTTATGATCATGAGTTTTCCTATGTGTGTGAACAAACCCTTGTGAATGTTGATAGACTAGTGCAAAACCCTGGAATTTAGGCTTAATTCTAGCAACCCACTATATGGATAGCTTGGGGAAGTGAGACCAGGTGAATTTGTAAGGTCTTCAAAAATGGTGTCAAGATATGGAGTTTTCTTGCCACCTTGATAAGAAAGATTTCGAGTTTGAAGCCAAAAAGGGTGTTTTAAGTCCTATTTCCTTGTAGCCCTATTAGGCCTAGTTTCAAGAAAATTCTTGAAATAGATAAGGATTAGAAAGTAATTTTGGTTGATGAACAATAGAATGGACCCAATAGTCTAGAGGCAAAAATTCCTCTCCATTATTGTTTGTATTTGGTCATAGTTGATCACTTGGTGTGGGTGGAACAAGAAAGCATCAATGGAGCATGTTATGGGTTGAGTTGATTTCACCATTAGTGTGGACAAGTTGAAGTAGTTGAGGATTGGGGATAGGATCCTCTTGAGTTAGGGTTCATAAAAAACCCTAATAGGCTAGAGCAGTAGCCTAGTGAGGACCATAAAAGAAGGTAGGGTTGAAAAGCAAGATTTGTCCTCACATCAATTAGTTTAGAAGTCTTTTGGTCTATAGCATTTTTGTGTCTTTAGCTCAGGTCTCTCAATTTATTTTAGCATTGGTCTTCTTTTCTTTACTATCAGTTTCGTGGTGGGTTGCTAGTTGTCTAGGGCATCTAGTTTTCTTATCCAACATAGTTTAAACATTTGAATTTTTAGTAAATATTTTTGTAATGACAAGAGGGTTTTGACAGCCCTTTAAAAAAAACCTTTTATAACCCTTAATTAAAAACATATTTTATGAAAAAGTTGTCAACCACTTCCCTGGCTATGGTGTCATACATCAATTTGAAAGGCGACGTAAGGCAATTGCCCTTTTATGGACAAGATCAACAAATGTAAAATGAAAGGAGGTTTTCTTTTTTATGGAGTTAATTCACAAGGGTCTAAGAGAATTTGTATTCATGGAGATTTTTTTCTCTATTACTACACTCCAAATACTAAGGAGTATAAATCTTCCATTAATCCAAATATTTGAAATTGTATAATCCTCTATTTAGGATTAATAATTTAAATATGGTAATAGTATTTGATAGCCAAATGGAATTAAATATTTTTGTTTATAATTTACAAATATTTGTTAATAGTGGTATATTGTAATGGCTGAATTATTTTATTGTTCTTCTTATTACCAAGGTTCAAATCTTATTGGAAACGATGATCCATTTAGAATCTCACTGATTCTAGCTCCAGACCAAAGCCTTGCCATAAAATAATTGTATTATTTGGATCAAATCTCACTAGAAATGAGGATCCATTCATGATCTCAATGACTCTAGCTCAAGAGCAAAGCCTTGTTATAAAGAAATTAATAGAGTGTGAAAGTATTAAAAGCTATATATTATTATATTTGACATTAAACACACATTGTTTATAAAAGAAGAACCAACACGAGGATTTTTTATTTAGCATCTGCGCTCCATTCACTGAGCACCGAGATGCATACATGGCACTTTTCAGCTATGTCAAGAGCCACTTTATATATATATAAACACCCTAATTTTTGTCAGTTGAAGTGAGGTTCTTCCCAGCGAGAGTGTAAGTCGTAACTGCAGTAACACCGGGCCAACACTGAGCAAGGCATTTTCCTTTGGAACAGTAAGCCGCACCGCTCCCGCACCAGTTATATATGCTGCAGCATCTCCCACTGTTGCAGAAGAAGTTCCCTTTTGGACTGCATGTTGGATCCCCCATCACCATGGGAAGCCCAATATTGCATCCCAAAAACATTACTATTACCAGTAAGACTGCCACGGTTGATTTGTACTGACCCATATTCTTTCTGCATTTACATAAACAATAAACTTAAATCATGAAATTTAAGGGCACAGTTAATAGTCAGCAATAATCATAGTCTAAGCACACAAACTGAAATAAAAGAAAAATTCTTTGCAATGATCCATATTTCTAGTGATATAATATACAAAAACAAGAAAAAACTGTGTAAGAGCATAAGCCAAATAGAAATATACAAACAATGCCGCTTTCTTTGTGCTATATTCTGGATTGGCAATGACAAAGAGTAATGAGCATGGGGTCTATTTAGAGTAAGAATTCCTGACATTCCATGAATAAAATGTACCTTATCCTTACTAGCTTTTCTAAGATTTAATAATCATAGCATAGACTGTTTTGTCATGTGTTAGAAATTTTTGACAATATACTAGTCAATAGAATCGGCTACTCAAAGATAACGACTGTCATCAATTAATAAAATGTTATCTAGAAGTTCATCATAATGATTTTCAAGTGAATTAATAAAAGAATAACGTTTACTAATCTGCCCGTGACTCCTTTTTTCTTCTTTACTTTTGTTATGACTGAATGAGTTGATCAAAGTTCATTAATTCCTCCTTTTTACACGTTTGTTTTTCAAGCGAGTTGATAAGTTCTTCTTTTATCCACTTCTGATTAACAAATGGAGTACAGTCTGTCTCCTTTTAGAAACAGCCAGGGGAACAATATATTAGTCAATAAATTGGCTACTCAGAGTTAACCTAAAATCTTATCTACAAGTCCATCCTATTGATTTTTCTTATTTAATTATTATACCTAAAATCTTATCTACAAGTCCATCCTATTGATTTTCAAATAAATTAATAAATGATAAACATTCAAGACTTGGAAAAGACTCTCTTTTTCTTGTTTACTTTTGTTCATCAACTTAATGCAGGAATTTAAATGATGCGCATTGTAATCCCTTTTTAGCTTTAGTTTTCGTAAGTGGATTAATTAATGGATTTGAATGATGCCTAATAGTATATAATTTCATATATATGCCTTGCATGCCTTTGTTTTCAAGGTAAATGGATTTACATAATGTTTAATAATATATAATTTTTTATCTATATTTTGAGTGCCCTTGTTATCTAAATAAATAGATCTATGGGTGAGTTTTAATGATGTGTGTGAGATTTTATTTTATACAACAGCATAAAATTCCGATCCACGAGTTCATCTTAATAATTATTTCATCAACTGTTTTTTCTCAGGCCATGAATAAATCAATAGATTGTAACAATGTGTAAGAAACTTATTTTCTTAATTACATTCATATAACTTCTTATATATAGAAGTTGATTTCCTTCACTTTCCAAATGAGTGAATGTATGAATGATTTTTAATGAAATCTAAAAGACCTCTTTTTATATATAATTGTACATATTAACTTATCCAACAGTTGAACATCTTTGTTTTTCAAGTAAGTTAATGACTAAATAAGTTTTAATGATGTCCACAAGATGGCATTATTGTCAACAAATTTGAATTTATCTTCTTTAAAATCTGTATGAAAGATATGATTACACTTTCTTCAATAATGTACACAAATATATCTTTTAATTACATATAGACACATTAATAGTAATTTAAAGAAGTATCCATAGGTAGATTATTCATATAAACTATACAGTATTAAATTGATGTTACAAATATCTTTGTGAATAAACTATAAAATACTATGATTATTTTTTATTCTATTACAATTTATTCAAAAGATAAAATGACATTTGTTACTATTTAACATTTAGAACTCCATACTTGGCATGACCAATAAACAAACCTAAAGCTATAATAAAAAATGAATACAACAAAATATATGAACATCTACTACAACAAAGTCTATCCAAACTACAATACAGAACCATATTATCATTATAAATATGACATCCAATATTTTTACAAGAAAAAATACAATATCATCTAGTCTTTTCAATAACCTTTTTTGTCCACAAATGTTTTCTAACTTGTAGCTCCTTCAATCCATTTCAAAATCTTGACATTCTAAATGAATTCTCTACAATTCAATAATTGGCAATCCATAACTTCTGCCACTAGTAATCTACGAGTAGTTGTAAGTGGAATTTCTAATACTAGATCTTCCCTATGCTACATTTCCTTCTACATCTAGTCATTGATCTCTACCATGAAATTATCTAGGGAAACTTTGAATGCAATAAATTCAAGGTTAGTTCTAGTATAAGGACATCCATGGAAAATTTACCATTTAAGCATGCCCAATATCTTATCTTACAAGAGGTCCTTCAAATTATCGTCATTCAATGTCATCAAAACTAAATTTTTTAAATCAAAATTGTGAAATATGGCTCTTTATAGAGACTCTCTAAAGTACCTCTCTGTCATAAAAAAATATTTTTGATAGTAAAAAGCAGCCAAAATGGGGGCTTATCCAAAAGGCCAAAAAAAATAAGGTCAGGATCAGCCATTAATTATTACCATATGATTAACGAACCCCATTCTTAATACTTAAAAATCTTGACATTAAAATGTTTATATTCTTAATCTTACTAGAGCTATCAACTAACATATTGTCGTAATAATACAAAAAAAACTTTTCCCTCTTAACTAGGCATAAACCAAGTCCAGTAATTAACATAATAAGCCTCATGGGCCAAAGAGTAACAAGTAAACATTTTTTTTAAAAAAAAGATAAAACAAGGGATATAAAGCTAACTATCATTCTTCTAGTCGTTCAAGTTCTCCAAAAAAAGATGCATCTAATCATATACCACAAAGCCATAAAACAAGAGGGTGGTCTCCATGTCCTTAGTGTCCCTTCTCTCCTCATGTTTGTCCTGCAAAACATAGAGAGTGGTTCTAGCCAAATGCATCACACAGACAAAGAAATTATCCACCTTTTCGAACTTGTCCTCAAGATCCTCATTCTTTTTAATCAACCTAGTAACTAACACCTCCAAATTTTAAAATTCTTGATTGTGGTTGTCTGTAATGGCCTATGCTATAATCTTACCCTCATTCTGGTTGTCACCTCCAATGGACTTTTCAGCCTAGACCTTCTTCATTTTTCTCAGTTGCATGACTTTTAGCTTCCAAAATAATATCCCTAATAGGGAATGTAATCATCTCATGATCACCCATATCACCCTCTTTCCTAGATTTAAGAGTTTTGGCCTTAGTTTTGAAAGTATCCCACACCCTAGAAGGCATAGGACTCTCCTGACCTCCTTCAGCAGTCTCCTCATTGATGTCCTCAACAATATTGTCACTACATACATTTTAGATATTCCATAGTATTTCAATACACAAAATAGACTAGAAATGTTATAACATTTATTATTGTTGATCAAATTATATCCATAACTAACATAATTGATGCTAAAATTAATTGAGGAAAACAAGCCAAATGAACCGTGTACTTTCCTAGAAAAGAGATACCCAAATAAAATATGAAACATAGATCTAGAAAATTTACAAAAAAAAAGGTTTTTCCATATGTGTGAGAAAATGAGTTAGCATGAAAATAGACCTTATTATTGTCATTGAGGAGATTGTAGATGCATTTATCTTTAGTAGTGGGGAGAAATGAGTTATCTAGCCATTTATATTTGGTCAAAGTATATTCATGATACATGCAAAATTTGAGAAGGGAAAGATAGTTAGATGGCTACTTTAGGGCTATGTATGTCATTTATTATGTTCACGGGATGTCAAACTTATGTCATAATTACTACCAACTCAAAACATTTACATTCTTTTACATGGTATCTAGAATGATCTAATATATTTGGTTGAAAAAACCTAGGAAGATTGACCTTTAAGGAGAGTCAAATTTTTATACTCCTTTAGATTCTACTGGATCAATCTCTCACCACATATTAATTTATTCTCTTATATACTATTTTTTTAGTTATTCTTATTTGAACATTATCATAACCATTTCAAATGCACTTCAACAATTAGATCTTTTAAAATCTATAGAGAGATAACTGACCATTATATCACTTAGATGCATGCCCTTCCATGGAAATTATTTGTTAGGGGTTTCTTTTGATATTTTGTGACTCACTAATATCTTGTAAGGACCCTCTCCATCGATAGGAATAATAATCCATTTGATTATGAGAGAAGTTATCTATTTCTTCATGTCTTTTAATCCCAATCAACATTTGGTTTTTTTCATAGATCATTTAATAACATGCCCCTTCATATTCTCTTTTCCATTGAACCAAAGTAATTAGATCTATTTTTTGTTGCATAGTTGAAATGAGAGTGATTGAAAATCCAAGTAGAGAAGTAATAAACAATATGAGAGGAAATAAGATTCTTGCATGACTACACTATTCTAACAAAGGAGAGGTTGTTGTTATTCCATTTATAAATTTTCTTATCATTATTTTCCTTGTTCCTTTTTCACATCTCTTAGAAACCTAAGTTGATATAAAATGGGATATATCTAATTTTATGATCGAGTCCTCATTAGGACATAGAGTACCTATTACACCAATTTGAAGGGGATCATTCAACACCAACATGGAAAACTTGGAGAGTGAGATTATGTTCCCTAAGTTGGTACATAATAGATCTAGTTTTTGTATTAACCAACTTTCATTCCTTTTTTCTAGTTCAATGAGAATAGCTATATCACAAAAAAATTGAAAAGTGGATAAATATTCTCCATTAAGTAGTATGACACTTTTATGCTAGGGGATGGAGAGTTATCTATAATTAAAATTTTAAATATCAAGACCAATCACAAAGAAATACAGGACAAGAGGGAAACATTTCTTGATTGAACTAGATATGTCAAAAAATTCTTTCAAATGAAACTCCTCACTTTCGCCCGAGCGTTGACATTATTACCAAAATCTAAATAACTTGACATAGTAATTTAAGGAATCCCAAGCTATCCAATATGATTTTCATATCAATACCCAAATGATTTTTTTGTAATATTTTTCATAGTCCAACAACATCATGAATACTTGTTGGTTGGATTCTCTAGTATAGATCATCACTTTTCTATAGAAAGGATAAAGATTAATATTAGAGGAAAAGATTGGTTAAATTGAACTTTCCCTATGCAATAATAAAGTAAGAAGAGTTTGGAATTTTGAGAGGGATGTTATAAAGTGAATGAACCATTAAGAAAGGTTGTGAGGAAAATATAGGACCTATATGATAATTATTTTTACTAATGCATTGAACTATCATAGACAATACCGATGATCATTTGAGATATTTCTAAATTGGGAGAGTCGATGTTGGTGAATAGTAAAGGTTAGGTGTATGGGTAGAGTCTAGCATGAAGGGATTTTAAATGATATTCTAACACTAGCACCAACCAACTTTTTTGGCATTTTGGTTTTTAGAGGAATTTTTTACTCCAAAAAAAAAAAAAAACTAACTATTCTAGGTTCACTTAGGGTTGATGGGACTTATGATTATGAGATATAAAGATATATTTCTTGACAATGTGAAATGTGACTATCATAATTATATATGTATTGTATATGGTTGTAGAATCATGTTGGGTAATGGTATTGAGTTATTTGTCTATTAAAGGAAAGGAGTAAAAAAATTTCGTGTTCACAAGCTATTGGAAATTCAATTGCATATAAGTGGATACAGTCTACGAAATATATGTGTTTATGTTAAAGAATGATGGGGTTATGAATAGTCACAAATGAAATTAAAAGTTAACATGAATTAGTTGTTGAAAGATATGGATGGTGACTGAAAAGTAGAGTGTAGTGGATCCTATGTAGAGTTTGACCACTGATAAATATTTTGGATGAGAAGAGTAAATTGGTTAGGTCTAAGCAAGTGATCTTATTGGTGAAGATTAAAATGGCGTGGTTACAAAATAAAGGTTGTAAATATTTTTTCTTAATGAGATTAGTGTAGGTCCATGATCCCAAGTGACATCTTCAATAAGGATTTCATTTTCTCCATATTTCTTCTCAAACAAAGAATGTACAACTCTCTTTCTTAAGCATCAATTACTAAGATTTGTGGGTGGTGTAAATATAATTTGAACAATGATTATTAGAAAATAAGTTAATGTGTATTACTCTTCAACTATAATTACCAAGAGTTAGATAAATCCTTAATGGTTTTATAGATTTTTGTGATTTCATTAAGGAGGAAAAAATATAGTTGATTTTGTATTTCTCCTAAGATGGATTAAAACTATTGTTTTAAATCCCTAATGATATATTTTAAGTGAATGTTGTGAGGGTTTATTGTTTATCCAATTTGCATTGATTGGTTGAAGTTGTAGGAAGTACCAATAATTCCTCTTCGGGCATGCATTGCATGATAATTCTAGATTAATGTATGTAATTATTTTTGTTGATTTTAGAGTGCATCTGTAATAATAAAAAGTTAGAAAATTATACATATTGATGATGTAAATTTTGTTTGTTGATGCAAAATAGGAGAGCTATTTGTTTCCATCTATGTGTATAAAGAGATTAAGTTTGTTTCCATCTATGTAAATTATTATAATGTTATAAAAGAATTTAAATTAATGTAGTTTTTGTCTTTCGAGCTACTAAGAATTCATTTAAATCAGATATATTAAATCTAATTGTAGGTGAGATAATAGCCTTTAATTTTAATTGTGGTGACTAATTATGTATAAAATCGTGAATAAATAATACTAGTTTGATAACTATCTTTTCATATGACTAATTATGTGATAATTAGAGTGCTATCCACATTTTGTGCAATCTAGTGAAGCATCAAAGGATTAAGTGTATTGAAATCAGCATGTTCACTATATTTAACAATTGACTCAAAATGAGAGGATTTCATTGTGCAAGGCCACTTAAGAAGGTATATTGTTGTGTAACCACATTCCTTAGTGTTATCCTAAGTTGATATGAGCTTTTCTATGCAAGATAAAAACATGTAGAAAGAAATTGAAAATCTATTCTACAATATATAACAATAGAGAAACAATACAATTAGGAGAAGCAAAGATTTAGGTTAGTTGAAGGATTTAGTAGATGCATCACTTGCATGCCAAACATGAAGTACAATCCCAAAATTATAACAAATGGTTGGATATAAAGGCTCCATATGTTGGCCCAACAATGGAAGCCAATGATGTTGAAGAATAACTTCAGTGAAGAGTCGAGTGACATTACATCTAAACCTCTAAAAATATTGAGAGACATTTTTTGGTCGACATTGAGGCCCTTTCAAATGATGGTCAAATAGGGCCCTAAGGTGCAAATGTCTTGGAATTAATTTGAGCACCCAAGATTGTGATTAAGGACTTCAAAGTGATGAGGATGAACTAGGTGAGATAACCTCCCTAACATGGCTATCAAAGTGAATTTGATGGGGAAAAATCATAATAGCCCAACCCATTAGGAGTTAGCAAGGTAGATCTAATATCAACATGATGTTCTTTCTTGTAAGTTAACAATTTTTCAAGTGCATCTTCTTTTAAAACATTAATTTTGTTAAATAATTGTAAACTCTTAGAAAATGAATTCTTATTTTCTATTATCATTGATGGGATTCCCTTTAACAAAATAAAAATGAAGATGCATAAATAGACCAAATTTTCTTTCAAAACCATATGTCTAGTTATAAACATTAAGCAAGTGATGCTCTTGATGCAAACGATGCTTCTACTGATGATGACGACGATGATGATGATGATGATTATAACCTTTTACTATTTTTAATTCATATGTTATGCTAATATTCGATGTAATTTTGAGTATATGTATCATGAATTTTTTAGCTAACATAAGATAATTATTTACTATCAGAGGAATACAACGCCCTTTCATTAGCATCACACATAGGCTCATGATTCAGTAGGTATAAGTTAGTACACCCCATAGAGATTAGTGTCTTTTACCATTTGTAAAATATTTCTCTCATTGCCACCTATCTCTCTTATTTCGTGCAGTTCGAGTACCAGGAAATAGGTATTTATTAGATTTGTCTTCCTCAAGTGGGAAAATTGTAGGAATGGAAAAAGAAAGTGAGACATTTAGTATGTCTAAATCAAAGAGATCAACTCGAGGTCAAAATATTAGAAAGAAATTCAATAAGTGCACAAAATTTTTCCTTGCTCAAGGGGGGTCATGTTCTTATGATGATGAGAGTAAAGGTGACTTTGATGTGCCCTTTAGGTACAAACATCTAAAGCAACGTCTCCCTAACAAACTTTCTCCAATAAACACTATTTTTTGTGTTGGAGCAAGGATATATCGCATAGCACCATCCTTATTACATGGTTTAGGCCTATTTTCCATGGATGGCATAAAGGTCTCTTACAACAAGGTTGTTGAAAATATAGAGTATGTTGGACCTTGCTATGATTACAACAGGTTGATATAGATTGTTAGATATAAAAAAAGTATTTTTAGGTGTGCACTCATGGAAAATTACATACAACAAAAATCTAGTGAACAAAGTAAAATAGTAGCTATATACATTGACAGAAGGCCAAAAGCATCAAGGAATATTATAGGTTTTATAGATAGTACATGACTTACATCAACTAAGAAGCCACCCAATTACATATTTGAGGTGCACGAGGGAAATCACATATTTGTGTGTGTGATAAAATCAATACGTGAAGGTGAAAAGCTTCTTATTTATTACAATTTTAATTGCATATATATAAACAAAGGCACTTTCATGAGTGAGGTGGTACATACTATGCATGTTTAAAATCAACTCCAAGCAATGAAGAAAAAAACACCCTTAAATTTGTATTTTTTTTGGTAACCTAGAATAAAAAAATGTGTTTTAACATGTATCAATGATTTTTTTCTGAAAGTCAGGGTATAGAATGGATCAACACCAACAAGATCGGCATGGTAGTGATGGTTCTTCTTCTTGATAGGTAAAACTCAATGTTGTTGTACAAATTAGATACCAAAAATATGTTAATACATTTTTTATTATGTTTTATTCTTCACTACTATTTTGGATTTATTTTAAATATAGAGATAATAATATTTGTCTCAAAAATGAGTGTTGATCAGGACAAGGGAAAGGAAAAAGTAGTCCACGAGCACGAGGACCCATGCCACGATGAACTAGCTGAATTTACTATTGATTTTAATTTAGCTTTTGATCTTGTGGTTGCATTGAAAATGTGTATTAATGATATAGGAAAAGAAAAATTAGAAGTGGCATTAACTCAACCTCAGACTCCTGCAACAAAAGATACAATCAATAAGTTGTTGACCCTAGCTTGCACATATTCAATAAGTATTAATGTAGTTTTTAATTATAAAAAATGTTCAATAAAGGCTTTTATATTATACTCTTTTATTTAAATGTCATTAAATAAATTGCATGTGTTATTTTTTTAGAGGATAGTAAGGATGTTAAGCAGCGATCCCCTACTAAATGATACTTTAGGTGGTTCAAGTACATTGCATGTTCTATCCTACTCTTGTGTTTTGCTCAATCAATATTTTTTCTTACTAGCTCTAACAATCTCATTTTTCAGCTCCTACCATTGATCCTCTATTCACTATGCCACATGGTACAAGGAATAGAATCCAAGAGGCACTATTGACTACAAATTTGGCAAAATGTAGCTTGGCAACAAATGTAGTGGCTAATTCCTCTTTTTCTCTCTCATGTTTCATGAATTTATTTCTCTTGAACTATTATTTCTTAGGGGGCATTTTGTAATATTGGTTTCAATTTATGCAAGAGGCGATGAAGATATTCTTGGGTGTTCCCATGTTAAATATATAGTAACATTAAAGAGTTGTGATCAATTGCTTGTTAGCAATGAAGATGGTCTTCCCTTGAAAGTACCCTAACTTCTAGGTACTTTAAAGATTTGTCCTTTCTTTTACTATACAATCTTACACTAATAATCAAATGCACTAAACTCCCATGTAGTCCCCTACAATAAATATTAATCACATTATTATTTTTGTGAGAATAATATTTTAAATGAAAAAATTAATGATGAATGCTTGTGTATACTTGGGCCATCCATAAGCATAAGGTATCACATTTTGATTTCATTGCTAGATCATGTTTCCTTAATTTGATCAATTTCTTCAAGTAAATGAAAAGATAGCTTCAATTCATTTATGAATCTAACATCTGTTTTCTTTTCATAAAAGGTGAAATTTGCAAGCGAAAGAGTTAAAGGACTAGCTCATTAATGTCATGACATCACTTTTTGGACACAACATCTCTCAAATACTTAGGCTCCTTGAGAAAGCGGGCCAAGCTTTGAAGTATATTAGATTTAACTATAGAACCCAAATGAAAAAAAAATCTTGTTATCAACTGCCCCCCTATATTCCTATTATTGAGTGGGAGAATCTTATAAAGGATGTCACTATTCAAAAAGCATTAGATGATGGAGAACCGATACCACCCGAGGCAAGAAGGTATGTAATAATATTAAGAATGAAATTATGTAATAATTACTCTTAATAATTATGTGATCTAACATATTTCAAACTTCACATAGGTTGCCTGACACATCAAAGGCAACTAAAGCAAGAAAACAAAAGCACAAGCAATACAAGCTCAGCTCGAGTAGATATTCAAAACTTACTACAGAAGTTGGGAGTATAAGAAAATGAAAAATTATATGCAAATATTTATAAATTGTAAGAAAATTGTTCTTGAAGAAATTGATTACAAAAATATTTTAAAATACCATGCTGAAATGTAGGCCATAGGGTTTTAAATAAAATCTTTGAAGAGGACAAGAAATCAGCCTATAGACAAGGCTATACAACTATGGTTGAACGACTTCGAGCAATGAGTGCACAAGGTTGTTCTACTAGATCTATTGATGATCTAAATAAGTTAATTGATTTTTATTTCAAATTGAATACTTTAGCAATTACTGCGTTTGATATTAAGTTCCAAAAATACAAGTCCTTATATTTGTTTTAAGTAAGGAAACAATGATTATATATTTGTTTAAAACTTTAAACTGAATATATTTATACATATTAAAATGAATAATTAACATTTCTTAGTATTTGTCTTGTATTTATATGTGTATATTTCTGATAAATGCACTAATTATTTACATTGGATTGTAGCCTAGGAATCCTAATACAACAGCCGAGCACTGTGGATGCATCGATTCAAATTGAACAGAAATTATTTTTAATCTAAGGTATTCTAATGTTTCTAATTATTTGCAGTCATGTTTAATTACATTTGATAACTTTTGTTGTAAATTGGGAGACACAAAAAAGAATTTGAATAGTGGAAAAAAATGATATTAGATCATTCTAAAGTATACATTGATTCATGAACTATTCTCATTATCTATTTTGAGTGTGGTGATATATTGAATAATTTTACAGGGAGGAACCAGAGGATCCTAAGGTCTGGTAAAAGATTTGACTTCAAAATATGGCCAAATTAGTGAAGGAGGCCACCATAATATGTCCTATACTTGAACCTATGTTTCATTCTTTTGATAGTGGGAAACACTACTCCCTTCAGAATCGACTCCCACTATGTGCTCTATATGACATGCAATGCTTAATGGAGAAAGCAGGTGACATTTATAAGTTCAGAATTTCTAATCCTTGTTGCAAATTACAATATGTAAAAGTCAAACTTCATTGGCTACATCTCTACCTAGCGTTATATATGATATCTATTGATTTTGATGGCATGCCCTTGGTCTACAATTTTGGTGCCATGCCCTTTCTTTCTAATTTCAGTATCATGCCCTTGCTCTACGATTTTAGTGTCATGCCCTTGCTCTATGATTTTATTTCTATATCATGACCTTTCTCTACAATTTCCTTGTCGTGTTGTGCCCTTTCTCTATGATTTCATTGCCACTCCCTAGCTTTGTGATTTTCTTCAAGGGATATGTAAATGGTTGTTTCTTTTCATTCGAAACATGTATCTCCTTCTGAACATGTATATTTAGAGATCTTTTTAAAGGTTTTTATTCCATCTTAGCACAATAGAAAAATTGATCCAGCTCCATACATATTCCATAATCTAAATAATAAAACAAAAAAACTCACTCAACCCATGCTAATGACTTACCCAAAGATCTTTCGCAAAAATATTGCTAAGAAGGCAAAATGGACAAAGCTTGCAAGAAAGTTTACAAAAACATATCATAGCAACTATTTTTAGAAAGAAACTAGCCATAACCATGTAAATGGATCTAGTTGGTGATTCGCTAGGTTGATTACAAGTTCCTATAGAGTTTTCATCAGATTATGTACAATAAAATGAACAATAAAATATTACTACCTAGTAGGATAAAATACAGTTTTCCAAGGTGATAAAATTACATATGCAAGGAATTGAAGAATAACTTTAGTGAAGAGTTGAGTGTAAGGATTTGAAGAAGCAAGTTCTACTTCTGTATAAATGCCATAATCATGAGGCTCATTCCCTTGTAGAAGCCTCTGCCACAATGACATTACCTCTAAACCATTGAAAGGATGTTGAAGTGGGCCCCAACCTTGAAACACTCTTATAAGAATTTTATATTTGGACTGTAAATTCTCAAAGACACTTGCAAGTAATTCCAATGTCATAGTACCTATTGCAACACTTTCTTGGATTCTATCTATAGTTCCCATAATATCCTCTATGTTGTCTAGCTATTGTTTCTTCCATACAGTCTCTTTCTAAAGCTGCTCCTTTTCATTATCTTTCTAAAGCTACTCCTTCTCCTTCACTCTTGTGCCTTAAATTTTGATTATCAAATTTCATAACATCTATCTCTACCTTATCAAGAATCAACTTCACATTGTATTGTAACTCTAGAATAGGTGTTTGATCATCGATAGATTTCATTTTAGCATTCAAGTTTTCAAGATTGGTCAATACCCTCACTTGCGGACCTCTAATGTCAAGCACTTTCTATACTATTTTAACACCATGTTCTTGCTTTTCAGCTAACAAATTTTTAGGTGCATTTTCTTGTAGAACATTAATTTTGTTGAACAATTGTAAACTCTTAGAAAGTCCATTGTTGTTTTCATGTATGTATGTATATACAATAATGAATAATAATAATATTTGATATATGTCAAAATAATAGCTAACAATTACCATTTGATCATATAATAATGAAGTAATCAGCCCGGTTAATCAACAACTACACCAATTTAACCACTAGTTAAAATGATTATTCGTCTTGTGCCTAGGTTACTCTATGATCTTGCCTACTATTGTCTAATTTTTGAGTATACTCATTGTCTCAAGAAAGAGAAAAATGTAAGGAAACTTAGGTGCGAAAACAACTTCCTGCACTAATCCCTTAAGGAAAGTATTGTGAAAATTCCTATTAAACCCTTAAGATTTCATATATGATATTGTGTAAACAATAATATTGTAGTCAACCATGAATACAGAAAAAAAGATTGAGAAATGAAACACATAAACACAAAGATATACAAATGGCGAAAAACCTTTTGGTAAAACAACCCCACCCCTCCACAACCTGCACAATGTATTACCTTCAACACAAAGGTTACAACACACTTGCAATGTAAGTTCTTTTGAGACACAAAAGACTAATCCAGTAGCAACCAACAATACACTTTTTGCTCTCTCCTATCTACAACCCTAAAAATTCTTATATCATGCACTTTCAATTTAAGGACAACTTCCAAAGAACAATTGTATTAGGGTTTTACCTTTGGAAAACTATGAACCCAAATTTTTTTTGAGCCAATGCCCTGAACCTCGCATGCTAGATGGAGACTTGAGTGTACAGTACTTAATGATCAATTGCCATATATCTTCATGTCTTCACCCATCATCAAATCTTCTAGAGATAACTTTTATGTGTCATAGGAATCTGCCATAACCATTTCAACCATGATCTCCTTACACAAAATTCAAGATGTTGACACATGCAAGTGGAGTGACACATCAACATACCAACTAGGCATGTACACTCACACCTAATTACATTATTTATAAAAAAATACATTTTGAAAAATAAAAATAAAAAAGAATAGGAATTATCCAAGGTTGAGACACCTTTTTCCTAACATTCTCACACTTGTCGAACACCTTATAAGAGAAATAGGAACATAACAAGAAGTAGACACTATAGGTTAAAAGGCCCATAGAATCTAAACACTATCTAAATTTCCTTGTGCCCACTAGTTTCATAGGTGTGTTTGCAAAATTATTTATAGTATCTACCTTCTCCAAATTTACCTTTCCATCTTCCACCATAGCTCTCACAAAGTGAAAATGCACATTCAATGTTCTCTGTTCTGGCATGGAAAGTTGGATTCTTTGCAAGGAAAATAGTACTCTAACCATCACACCAAATAGTAGTCTATCCTACATCAACACCAATGTCAGAACACAGTCTCTTAAGCCAAATGGCTTCCTTATAAGCATGAGTCACAATAATGTACTCAACTTCTATAGTTGACAAAGAAACCACAGGTTAGTTCTTACTCATCCAACTGATGGAACCACCAAGCATAGTGAACACATAAGCATGGGTGGATCTCTTCTTGTCAATATTATTGGCCCAATCTGAATCCACAAACCCACAAATACAAATTGAATGTGAAGCTGTAGAACAATTACCATGATAACTAATGGAGTAATCTAAGGTACCCCTCAAATATCTAAATACTCACTTAACTTCATCCCAATTTAGCCATCTAGAATTATCCATAAATTAACTCAAAACTCCCATTGCTTGGGCAATCTCTAGTCTAGTATAGACCATAGCATACATAAGGCTACTAACTGCACTAGCATAAGGTACTCTACTCATGTCCTCCACCTTACTAGGAGATTTTGGACAATCATCTATAGATAACTTTGTTCCCATAGAAATAGGAACACACAATGGTCTACAATATGTCATGTTGAACCTGTCCAACACAGACTTCATACACTTGCTCTGACTCAACCAAAGTTTTTTGTTAGACCTATCTCTACTAATTTCCATACCCAAGATGTATCGTGCTTCCCTAAGATCTTTCTTCTCAAACTATGTTAACAACTGAGATTTAAAATTAGAAATCATACCGTTACCCTTACCAAATAGAAACATATCATCAATATACAATGCAACAATAAGAAGGCGATAATTTTATACTTTGAAATAAACATAATGATTTGATTTCAATCTTGAAAATCCAATTGACAACATAAAGGCATCAAACTTAAGGTACCACATCCTAGGAGATTGTTTCAAACCATATAAAGAGTTCTTTATTCTGAAAACCAAAGATTCTTTACCTTCAACAATGTAGTACTTAGGCTGTGACATATAAATCTCTTCCTCCAAATCACCATGAAGGAAAGTTGTCTTCACATCTATTTTCTATATCTCTAAATGATATGTTGCAGCAAGAGATAACATAAATCTAATAGATGTGAACTTTCTAATAGGAGAAAGTATTTCACCATAATCTATTTCACTCTACCTATGAGTACCTCTTCACAACCAATATAGCTTTGTAACTTTCAACATTGCCATCTACACAAAATTTCTTCTTGAACAACCATTTGCTACCAATAGGTTTCCATCCTTTAGCCAAAGGTATAAGGTCCCAAGTTTATTTTTTACCCAATAAAGCCATTTCATCATCCATGGCCTCAATATAGGAACCCACATCTTCCATATCCAAAGCCTCTTTCATAGATCTAGGCTCATTTGTGTTAGTAATCAAAGTAAAGGTAAAACTAGAATCTAACATAGAATAACCAAACATTTCTAGCTACTTTCTTACTCTCATGGATCTCCTCAAGGGCTTAGGTTAAGGTTGTTCTTACTCTTCTTTTGAACTATCAGAGCTACTAGAGCTCTCCTCATCATTAAACCCAACATGTTCTTTTTGTTCAGTCTTCTTAGGGGTAGGCGACAACTAAACAATATCTTCCCTCCTTTCTTTTTCCTCTGGTTGTAGCACAATAGGAGAAGATGTTAGCTCTCTAAAAATAACATTTCTGCTATACAACACCCTACAAGTCATAGAGTCCTAAGCTTGTATCCTTTCACACCAACACTATATCTAATGAAAATACATTTGAAAACTTTGTTTTCCACCTTAGACCTTTTCTCCTTTGGAACATGTGCATAAGTTTCACAACCAAAAATTATAATTGAATGCTTTTTACTAGACCACATCTCCATGGTTGCCTTACCAACAAGAGCTGATGTAGGAGATTTGTTGACCAAATAGCAAGAAGTGGCCACAACTTCAACCCGAAGCCTTTGTTCAAGACGAACTCCACTAAGCATACTCCTAGCCTTCTTTATTTGTGTCCTATTCATTCTTTTTGCAACTCCATTTTTCTATGGGGTATAAGGAGTTCTCTTATGCCTCTTGATCTCTTGTTCTTTATAGAACTATTCAAATACTACTAAGAAAAAATCACCACCATTGTTAGTTCTCACACACTTTATCTTCTTACTAGTTTGATTCTCTATAAGAGCTTTTAATTCCTTGAACCGACTAAAGACTTGTGTCTTACTTTCTAGAAAATAAGTCCATGTCCTTCTACTCTGATAATCTATGAACGATATAAAAAATACATATTTGAAGATCGAATGAACTTTTATAGGACCAAATACATTAGAATGAATAAGATCTGAAACATTAGAAGATTTTTGAGAAATAGAATAAAGCTAAACATGATTTTGTTTACCATAGAAACAATGTTCATAGAAGCTGAACTCGAAATTACAATCATTTAAGCCCTCAACAAGGTTCTTGTTTTTTAGGGTTCTGAGACCCTTCTCACTAATGCGGCCAAATCTCATATGCCACAACATTATCTTTTCTATAGGAAGCTTTCCTTCCACTATGTTTTCCACCTTAGGTAGACATGTTGCACTGCCATCAAAAGAAATAACCAAAATCTTCTTTATTTGTCATTTAGATGGTGGGGATGAAGTGATAGGTGGTCTCTTATTTGAAACAAAAGAACTATTTCTCTGAGAAATGCATGCATCAAGATAAAACAGAGTACCTCTCCTATTACTTTTTGCAAGCACCATAGCTCCTCTCATCATCTTGCATCCATCTTTAGAGAAAAGAACTTGGACACCTACATCATTTAGCATACCTATAGATAATGGATTTTGTGCCAAATCAAAGATGTGCATTACCCCATTGATCCCCTTTACTCATCCATCAGGGAATCTAATAGTGACTCATCCTCATCCAAACATCTTTAGGTGATAATCATCACCCAAGTAGACCTTTCCACCATCGAAAACTTCACACTTTAAGAACCAACTTCAATGAGAAGTCATGTGGAAAGAAGCACCTGAGTTTATCAACCACACATCATTAGATGCATGTGCTGCCAAGGCTGCAATGAAAGCATCCCCATCTTCTTCAGATTTTTCTCAACCTGAAACTAAAGAATTCTTCTTATTTGGCTCTTTATAGTCTTTACAGAAGTGCCCAGCCTTATCATAGTTCCAACATTTTTCCTTGGAATTTCTATGAGTCTTTGATTTTCTACGGGATTTGGATCCACCCTTTCCAGACTTGTCATTTTGCTTCCCTC
This sequence comes from Cupressus sempervirens, assembly GCA_028749045.1. Taxonomy (NCBI): domain Eukaryota; kingdom Viridiplantae; phylum Streptophyta; class Pinopsida; order Cupressales; family Cupressaceae; genus Cupressus; species Cupressus sempervirens. The sequence goes on along the minus strand of CM053787.1, from coordinate 248,021,633 downwards.
TATCATTCGATCTACCATGAACAACAAGAGGTTCCTTAGCTGAATCTAAAGACATTCTTCGCATCTCCTTAGATAACAATGAATATAAAACATCATCTATTCTGAAAGTGACTAAATTACTTCCAAGATCATCCCATGAATCCATCATGGAACATTATAGGGTCATACATCGATCCTCCTCTATCTTGACACTAGATGATATCAACTATGAAATTAGTAAATTAAAAGCATTTAGATGATCTATAATAGATCATGCTTCCTCCATTCTTAGAGAGTATAACTTCTTCCTCAATAACAACTTGTTGACCAAATATTTGGCCTAATACATAGACCAAAGCCATGCCCACAAACTATTTGCATTCTTCTCATCAGGAATATTCATGAGAATTGAATCAGCTAGACAAAGTCTAATGAGACCCTTAGATTTTTGATCCTTGAGATCCCAATTTGCTTGAGATATTGTTGCAAGTCTCACATCAAGTGAAGTCACCTCCCATAGATCATCATCTTCAATCAAGTCTTCCATCTTCAGTTTCCACAACTTGAAATTACTACCATTAAATTTCTCCACCAATTTTCTATATGATGAACTAGTCATCTCAATCTACAAATAAGATTCAAAATGCTCTACACAAAAATCCCACTCAACTTTAGATTAGCTCAAAAAACCCTACCCAACAACTAGGATCAAAAGTTGAGCAAGCTCTAATACCACTCGTAAGGAAACTTAGGTGCAGAAATAGCTTCCCACACTAATCCCTTAAGGAAAGCATTGTGCAAATTCCTATTAAATAATTTCAATTTCAAATTTGATATTATGTAAACAATAATATTGTAGTCAACCATGAATACAGAAAATAGATAGAGAAAGAAAACACATAAACAAAAAGATATGTCAGCGAGGAAAAACCTTTCAGTAAAACAACCCCACCTATCCAAAACCTACACAATGTAATATCTTCAACACATAGGTTACAACACACTTGTAATGCAATTTATTTCAAGACACATAAGACTAATCTAGTAGCAACCAACAATACACTTTTCACTCTCTACTATCTACAACCCTAAAAATGCTTATATCGTGCACTTTCCATTTTAGGAAAACTTTCAAAGAAAAAACACATTAGGGTTTTACCATTCTCCAGAAAAGTAGGAACCCATAAAAGATTCAGGTTGATACCCTGAACCCCATGTGCTAGATGGAGACTTGAGTGTACAATACTAAACAATCAATTGCTACTTGTCTTCACATCTTCACCCATCATCAAATCTTTTAAAGATAGCTCTTACATGTGATAAGAATCCCTCATAGCCATTTCATCCATGATCTCCTTACACACAATTCAAGATGCTGACACATACAAGTGGAGTGACATGTCAAGATGCCAACTAGACATGTACACTCACACTTAATTACATTATTTGCAAAAAAAAATATTTATAAAAGAAATAATAAGAATAAGAATTATCCAAGATTGAGACACCTTATTTCTAATGACCCTTACTATAAAGGCCACTGAAACCCTCAAACTGGACTTAGGAATTTTGTCAAATAGTTGGCATGTAACCGAATAAGGCTGCAATATTACTAATTGTTGTACAACGAAACCTCAATATACGATGCCAATAATGTATGAACAACAATTTCTAGATTATAACACTACCAATCTAAGAGATAGATGACAATATGAAACTCAAATATGAAGTCCAATGCAATTCTGATTTTATGACAGCAAATAGAACTGATTACAATGAGAGACTATCACAACTATGCACTTCTAATACATCAAACTCTTGACAATGCAATGTTATGACATGAACAATAACCCAGTTCAAATTTGGAATGCAAATGACGAAACTTATACAATAGTTATTAATGACTAGAAATAACTATTTATGCAATGACAGTGTTGACTGTTCTAATCCATAACATGCAATATTTTGGCAATCAAAACTTCAGTTTGTGCACCTGGAATAGCTCCAATTTTGTCGGATATAAAAGCTGAATTGATGCCACACGAAGACCTCACAATTTGCCCCAAACCGACTCACAAAATTGTTGCTGTTGCCCAACTGACAAGGCCGTACAGGTATGGCATGGTATGGCTGCTAGATAAAAATATTGCAGCATTTTTGTCACTCCAAAAGCAATAAATCTGGGCACCTAGGGTTGCTGAATAACCCCCTAAAATATGAATTTCATCCGTCAAATTAATTAGGAGTTATGAGCAAAAACGTGGGTCCAAACCCTGGACTGGCAGTTTGAAAATAATGCAGAACTGTGTCTACAAACCCTGTTCATCAATCCACAAATGCTAGGGCACAACTGAAACCCTTATTCCAACCAAAGTAAACCCTTATAACTGAATTTCAATGAAGTCCAAATGAGATGGCTGAATTACCAACTCCTCAAATGCAACAATTCAGGTGATATTTCACACCCTCAAAGTCGCCAATCCAAGGGAGTGATTTGTTCCCAAAGATCAAATAATTTGCAGACCCAAGAGACTACAAATTTGCTCCACAATGGAAGAAGTAGAAGAAATCTCAAATCCAAGCATGTCCAAAATGAGAGGCCCAGCCCTCTATTTATTCACTTTCCTAAGAAGTTGCTAGAACTTCTAGAAACATCCTTTATAAAATCTCATTATAATGCACTTTTTATAATAAAGTAATTTTATAAAATAAAAAGTGCAACTCAACTTAAAATTATAACATGTAGGCCCCAATAACACATAATAATAAAATATAACCTCTTAACACTTCTTCAAGAGCAAGATATGACCATCTGATCTGCAGAATTGACTCTCTCTCCACACCATTTGCCTACAAGAGTCTTGAATAGGCAAAATCCATGATCAATGTCATGTCGAACTAAAGAGGGGACATTACAGTCCACCCCTCCTGAAATTGCTTGGCCTCAAGCAATCTCAACGCCGGGTGCTGCAAAATAGCTTCCCCCTCCCAAGTAGCATCCTCAACAGGTAGATCTTTCCACTTAACCAAGTATTCTCTGATCACTCTTCTGCGAAGCTACTTTTCTCTGCTCTCCAGGATGGATTCTGGCACTAAAATCAATTTTCCCTCATCGTCTAAAGGAGGTAATACTGTGGAAGGCACCACATTCTGACCCAACACCTTCTTGAGGCGGGACACATTGTTCACCCTACTGTCTACCGGAAGCTCCAACTCATAAGCCACCTCACCAATTCGCCTAATAACCCTGAATGGTCTGTAATAGCGTGGCTTGAGTTTCTCTGCACCACTCTTCTTAAGAGTAGATTGCCTATATGGCTGCAACATGAGGTAAACCATATCATCCACCTCAAAACTACGCTCAGTCCTCTTCTGGTCTGCATACTACTTCTGCTGGTTCTAAGCTCTCACAATATTATCTTTGAGAGTAGCAACTATATCCTTACTCTCCTGTAATAATTCTCCTGCACTGGGTACCCGATTGTCGCCCAACAACAAATCCAAGAAACTAGGTGCTTCATAACCATAAAGTGCCATGAAGGGTGTCATCTATATAGTGATGTGATATGTAGTATTGTAACAATACTCGCAGAGATATATCCATTTGACCCAAGCTCTCTGTTGAGCTGCCACATAATTCCTTAAATACCCTTCCATCCATTTGTTCACAATCTCTGTTTGACCATCGGTTTGGGGGTGATAGCTAGTGCTAGGTGTAAGCTCCGTGCCACATAACCGGAATACCTCCTACCAAAAATGACTCATGAAATGGCTATCCCTGTCACTCACAATGTTCTGAGGCAATCCGTGTAATCTGAAAACCTCCCAAAAGAAAACCTCTGCCACCTGAGCTGCTGAGTGGGTAGTGGTGATAGGAAAGAAATGAGCATATTTTGTTAATCTATCTACCACCACATAAATAAAATCCCGTCCATGTACCTTGAGCAAACCTGTGATAAAGTCCATGGAGATGCACTCCCACTTCCTATCAGGGATCGAAAGTGGCTGTAGGAACCCTATCGGATAGGTGTGTTCTTATTTGTTTTGCTGGCAAACAAGACACTCTCGAACGTACTGCAAAACATCAGCTTTCAGCCCCTTCCAAGTGAACCGCTCTCGAACTGACCTGTAAGTCTTGAAGTACCCGAGATGGCCTGCTGTCGGTGAGTCATGAAATGCTCTCAAAATCAGTTGCTTAACCTTCGATCCTGGGACTAGGTAAATCTTGTTCTTGTAAATGATTAAATCATCTACAAGTGTGTATCTGGTATCAATCACTGTTCCCTCCACTATATCGGAGGCCCATGTATCCTTGGCATACTCTGCTATAATCAAGTGTCGCCAATCCTCTGATATATGAACCATAAGAGTGAGGTGTGGCCTTCGAGAAAGAGCATCTGCAACAACATTCTGAGTTCCCTTGACATATGAGATGTCAAAATCATATGCCTGCAACTTACTTACCCACCTTTGCTAGTGATCATTCAGGTCCCGCTGTCCCAAGAAATGCCTCAAACTGTTATGATCAGTTTTAATACAAAACTTGCTACCCACAAGATATTGTCTGCATTTGGCCAAAGCATGCATGATGGCCAACATCTCCTTATCATATATACTGACTGAACGCTTGGGGCCTCTGAGCTTCCTGCTCATAAGTTATGGGGTGCTTATTCTGCATAAGTACAACACCTACTCCCTCTCCAGATGCATCACACTGAAGCTCAAATGGCTTCGTGAAATCAGGTAATGCTAGAACTGGGCACGTAGTCATTATCTCCTTAAATCTCATAAAACAATCCTATGCCTTCTGAGTCCACACAAATTCCCCTTTTTTCAGTAGATCTGTCATGGGAGCTGCATGTCGTGAGTAGCCACTAACAAACCTGCGATAGAAACCATATAAACCAAGGAACCACCTCAACTGTGTAAGGTTCTCTGGTGGAGGCCAATCAACAATAGCGCGAATCTTTTCAGGATCCATCCGCACTCTATCTGCACTAATAATGTGTACCAAATATAACAGCTCGGTCATCCCTAAGTCACATTTGGACTCTTTTGCATACAAGGAATCCTTGTGTAAAATGCTCAACACTGTCTCTAAATGCTCTAGATGCTCCTGCCATGATCGGCTATAGATCAAAATCTCATCAAAAAACACCAGCACGAATTTCCTCAACTGATGGTGGAAAACTCTGTTCATAGTGGACTGGAAAGTGGCAGGTGCATTGGTCAGACCGAAAGGCATGACTACAAACTCAAAGTGCCCACAATGACATCTGAAAGCAGTTTTCTCAATATCCTGTTCACGGACTCTGATATGGTGATATCCTATTCTCAAATCAATTTTCGTGAAATAACAAGCCCCATGCAATTCATCTATCAACTCATCAATGCGAGGAATGGGATACCTATTCTTAATGGTTCTCTTATTTAATTCCCTGTAATCAACACACATCCGAAGAGTTCCATCCTTCTTTTTTACCAAAACAACAGAAGATGCAAAAGGTGACTTACTTGGTCGGATGTGCCCCATAGCTAGCAACTCCTTGATGGTCCTTTCGATCTCATCCTTGAGTCACTTTGGGTGTTGATATGGTGTGATCATGATAGGCTTAGCACCTTCCTCCAGCTCAATAACATGCTCAATGCCTCTGTCCGGTGGCCTGCCTGGTGGAATCTCACTGAATACCTTTTCGTACTTAATCCTCAATTTTTGAATATCAGGATGATATTCCGTCTTATGTTGCTCCTCCTGTGTAGGTGTCAAAGTACAAACTGCTGCCCACTCTATATCATTATGCCTAGTTAATCTCTCCAGTCACCTAAATGAGATAGTCCTGATGTCTCCATTACGGATAGCCTTAAGCACATGAGTCCTACCATTCACTTCGAATTGTATCTCCATATCCTCTAGTCTCAAGGTAACCACCTTCAATGAATGTAGCCACTGCATTCCAAGTACTATATCCATGTCACCCATGTTGACCACATGATAGTCCGCCTTAAACTCATAGTTGTTCAGGCACAAAGGTAGGTCTCGTACCAACCTGTCACAACAAAGAGTGTATCCATCAGCTACATTGAGTCTTAGTCCCATGAACTCCTCAGTAATGAGTCCACGCTTCTCCATGAATCGTGCATCAATGAAATTATGTGTGGCACCTGTGTCCAATAATGTAATAACCTTCTGCCTAGCCAAAACTCCCCGAAGTCTGAAAGATCCCTCTCTCTGGATACTAGACAGTCGTGCTTCCTGTAAATGTAGCTCTGTTCCCTGCTGTTGCCCTGCACTGTCTATCTCCTGCTCTCCCTCTGCTTCATCAAGATCCTCATCATGATGTTCTGAACTATCTGAATCTGAGCCTTCTTAATAAGCCCACATTGCTCCGTTGGCCTTCCCTTTTGGCCTCATAGGACAGTCATGGCCATACTCATACGGGCCTTTGCAATAGAAGCATAGCTTCTTCGTACGCAAGTCATTAAGTGTCTCCTTGTCCAACCTCTTACTTTCCTCCTTAGGTAGCTGTGCCTCTCTATGAAAGGGTTTCCTGTCCCTATCTTTTCCCAAAGGGAAACTCTTTGCCTAGAATTTATTTTTAGAAGCTCAAATGAATTCACCTCCCATAGATCATCATCTTCAATCAAGTCTTCCATCTTGAGTTTTCACAACTTGAAATTACTACCATTAAATTTCTCCACCAATTTTCTATATGATGAACTAGTCATCTCAATCTACAAATAAGATTCAAAATGCTCTACACAAAAATCCCACTCAACTTTAGATTAGCTCAAAAAACCCTACCCAACAACTAGGATCAAAAGTTGAGCAAGCTCTAATACCACTTGTAAGGAAACTTAGGTGCAGAAATAGCTTCCCACACTAATCCCTTAAGGAAAGAATTATGCAAATTCCTATTAAATAATTTCAATTTCAAATTTGATATTATGTAAACAATAATATTGTAGTCAACCATGAATATAGAAAATAGATAGAGAAAGAAAACACATAAACAAAAAGATATGTCAGTGAGGAAAAACCTTTCAGTAAAACAACCCCACCTATCCAAAACCTACACAATGTAATATCTTCAACACATAGGTTACAACACACTTGTAATGCAATTTCTTTCAAGACACATAAGATTAATCTAGTAGCAACCAACAATACACTTTTCACTCTCTACTATCTACAACCCTAAAAATGCTTATATTGTGCACTTTCCATTTTAGGAAAACTTCCAAACAAAAAACACATTAGGGTTTTACCATTCTCTAGAAAAGTAGGAACCCATAAAAGATTCAGGTTGATACCCTGAACCCCATGTGCTAGATGGAGACTTGAGTGTACAATACTAAACGATCAATTGCTACTTGTCTTCACGTCTTCACCCATCATCAAATCTTCCAAAGATAGCTCTTACATGTGATAAGAATCCCTCATAGCCATTTCATCCATGATCTCCTTACACACAATTCAAGATGCTGACACATACAAGTGGAGTGACATGTCAAGATGCCAACTAGACATGTACACTCACACTTAATTACATTATTTGCAAAAAAAAATATTTATAAAAGAAATAATAAGAATAAGAACTATCCAAGATTGAGACACCTTATTTGTAATGACCCTTACTATAAAGGCCACTGAAACCCTCAAACTGGACTTAGGAATTTTGTCAAACAGTTGGCATGTAACCGAATAAGGCTGCAATATTACTAATTTTTGTACAAAGAAACCTCAATATATGATGCCAATAATGTATGAACAACAATTTCCAGATTATAACACTACCAATCTAAGAGATAGATGACAATATGAAACTCAAATATGAAGTCCAATGCAATTCTGATTTTATGACAGCAAATAGAACTGATTACAATGAGAGACTGTCACAACTATGCACTTCTAATACATCAAACTCTTGACAATGCAATGTTATGACATGAACAATAACCCAGTTCAGATTTGGAATGCAAATGACAAAACTTTTACAACAGTTATTAATGACTGGAAATAACTATTTATGCAATGAAAGTGCTGACTGTTCTAATCCATAACATGCAATATTTTGGCAATCAAAACTTCAGTTTGTGCACCTGGAATAGCTCCAATTTTGCCGGATATAAAAGCTGAATTGATGCCACATGAAGACCTCACAATCTGCCCCAAACTGACTCACAAAATTGCTGCTGCTGCCCAACTGACAGGGTCGTACAGGTATGGCCTAGTACGGCTGCTAGATAAAAATATTGCAGCATTTTTGTCACTCCAAAAGCAATAAATCTGGGCGCCTAGGGTTGCTGAATAATCCCCTAAAATATGAAATTCATCCGTGAAACCAATTAGGAGTTCTGAGCAAAAACGTGGGTCCAAACCCTGGACTGGCAGTTTGAAAATAATGCAGAACTGTGTCTACAAACCCTGTTAATCAATCCACAAATGCTAGGGCACAACTGAAACCCTTATTCCAACCAAAGTAAACCCTTATAACTGAATTTCAATGAAGTCCAAATGAGATGGCTGAATTACCAACTCCTCAAATGCAACAATTCAGGTGATATTTCACACCCTCAAAGTCGCCAATCCAAGGGAGTGATTCGTTCCCAAAGATCAAATAATTTGCAGACCCAAGAGACTACAAATTTGCTCCACAATGGAAGAAGTAGAAGAAATCTCAAATCCAAGCATGTCCAAAATGAGAGGCCCAGCCCTCTATTTATTCACTTTCCTAAGAAGTTGCTAGAACTTCTAGAAACATCCTTTATAAAATCTCATTATAATGTACTTTTTCTAGAACTTCTAAAAACATCCTTTATAAAATCTCATTATAATGCACTTTTTATAATAAAGTAATTTTATAAAATAAAAAGTGCAACTCAACTTAAAATTATAACATGTAGGCCCCAATAACACATAATAATAAAATATAACCTCTTAACACTTCTTCAAGAGCAAGATATGACCATCTGATCAGCAGAATTGACTCTCTCTCCACACCATTTGCCTACGAGAGTCTGGAATAGGCAAAATCCATGATCAATGTCATGTCGAACTAAAGAGGGGACATTACATTATTGCTAACACAAAAAACTCTTGAGATAGCCAAGCTTGTATTGACAAAGCTCACTCAACATTATTTCAAACTCCATAGAACCTACCATCATAGAAGATGTATCTCTCTGAATAACTCTTATCTTTCTCTTAACTAGGCTCTAATACCATGTTAAAGATCCCATTTATGATTAGAATTCTTATTATTCATCAAGTTTGAAATCACCAAACATGTCATGAAAGGATATCTCTTAGCTTTGAGAAATTGGTATAAGTATGTTATGAAGGAAACATGTCATGAAAGGACGTGTCTCCATAATTTGGAGCCATGCCCATTCATGAAATGGATTCACTATTAACTAATAAAATCATAAAAATGGCCTAGATTAGATTAGTTAACTTTTACCAATATTATTATAAGTTCAGGTCATTGATATGCATAGAAGAAGAATGGATAATATACCCGATCCTTTTCATGTATCAACATTATTGTATTTGATCTTTTCATGAATGATTCTATGCATGAATATCAAATCATTAGTCAATTTGTTACAAATAAAGTATAAAAATTAGTACTGAAATAAGAGTCCTGCATTTTGATATTTAGTCATTGTGTTGGCCCTTGATATTTCTAGAAATAATGATTCTTTGGTGACTAACATATACCAAACGGATCACAACAATAATGGATTTGATACCAATATTATGTAGAGCGGATTATGATTTAACTACCCAAACACATTTTTTTCATAACAAGGTCTTAATGACCATCCAATAGTCTACTCATTAGTGGCCTTCCTAAGGTATCTAAGAAGACAATCTAGTAATTGTTGGTAGAGTTACAAACTCTCCAACCAAACAAACTTGGATATAATCAAATTAGAATTTCTCATACAGAATGAATGTGTTTATATGTTACTTAGACCCAACATGTAACCATAGATACTTTGGTTCTTATCCACAAAAATACCACAATCCAATTTTCTATAATAAGGGCTAAAAGAGTCATGATAAAATCAGCCCTCCTAATGAGGTATTTTATTTTTGTCTCTTACAAGTTTTAAATGACTACCAAATTAAATTTCATATTTAGAAACTCTTTTTAGGCTATTAAATAGTATCAAAGAATGAGAATTTTTTTTTCTCCTAAATCTCTTCACCTAGATTGAGCGAGATTAGCCCTGATTTGTAGATTTAGGACCAACTCAAATGAATCCTTTTGGCAAATGCTGAAATCATCTGTGAAAAAAAGAGTGAGCTGACTGAATGCTTTGGTAAACATACATGCATTGTGCATACATTTGAACTATTTTTTTAAATTCCTGGAAGTAACAACTACCCATAGAATGAAATGATTGTAACCTTTGCATTATTATTTTTTTAAGAAGGCCTTAGGATCTTTGAATTTCTCAAAATATTCTTGATACACATCCATACAAAATTTTGAACCATAGGTAATGTGTAGGCTATTTAGTAGAAAGCCCAAAGATATGGAGATCTAAAACTTGCATGTCAATTATATGTCAACTATATGATAAAATCCCTAGCAAAAATGTAGTAGCATAGATAGAAACACATTCATTCCATTTAACATAATACTGTAAAGAGTATCCCTCTTAAGAAATAATAGGAATTGACTTCAAAATTTGCACAAAATGGATTTGTTGGATCAATTTTAGAAACTTTTAAGTTGTTTCACATAAACATCTGTATGAAGTGAAAGTGACTTGCAAAAGACATTTTCTATGATGTTCAAACAATGAGATTAGATATATAGAATATGATACTTGTAATTTTATGACTACTTATATGTTTCTACTATGATCTTTTAGTTGGCTATTGAAATTTTCTAAATTTTTTCACTCCCAAAAATTTTGATAGGAATTTCTTGATTATATCTTTTTACATTCTATGTTAGTTGCAAATAATACCAAACAAAAGAATGTATTTCCCACACTTCAACTGATTGTCTACATGAATTTATATTTGTCACCTTCTCTTTAATTTAAATCGCTCAATTTGATTACAAGATAGGCCATGTTGATGAAATGAGCTAGGTGCAAATTGTAGATTTGTTTTGAAGTCTCTATACTTGGTCATATGTTTTAAAAATACCATGAGCCAAAAATTGACATTGATTCTCTTGTGAATAACTATTAGTCCACAAGTCTAATTCATAACACTAACCTTCAAATAGTTATCAATTTTAGTATTGAAGATATACTTAACATTTGCTAGATCCAAAGTGAAAAAGACTCTAAAACTTGTGGGGCTCACCTTGAATGTGGGAATTTGCATTATAGGTTTGTGGTCCACAACAATAATATTTTTAAAAAATTTATGAGCAAGTTGTCACAATTGTGACAACATGCACGATGACACGACAGTGGGCAAACAACATTTCCATTGCATAGCCATCACATTTGTGATAATGCAATGATAGAATCTGACAGATTTCCATCACACCCTTAGCATTATCGTCACACACCCTCACACTTGCAATGGATTGGAGCAACTACTAGTTGTCTTACTTGTGATGGTACACAGGTGCAAGTAGAAAAGTACAATGGTGACCTTTTTTCCTTTTTCTTTTGCTAATTTGCAATGGCTTTGTCTGTCACAATTGCGATAAAGGAGCTTGCCATCACAGGTTGTGATGCCCAAAGTTTGATGCCCATTTTTTAGGGTTGAATTTCAAATTTTTTCACATGAGCAATACTTGGTTGTCATATTTGTGATGGCCTTCCGTCATAATTAGGGTCCAAATATAGTAGTGCTAGGTAGGGCTATTTTACCACCTAAGGTTCCTAGTCAAGTTTTGGCTTGTAGTGGTCTTAGCCAAGCCACTAGTGTAATAATAGAGCTAGTTATTCCTAGGACATGTCTTGATCAGGAGGAGGTATAATTTGGTTATTAGAAATGTGAAATATTACTTGTTTGTCCAAAGTTGCTAGGTATTGTGCAAATGTTGTCATTGTTTCCAAATATGACATTTGTGCATTTAGAGGGATATATTGGACAAAGAAAGGGTGGAATATTGGTTTTATTTCCTTAGGTTCAAGTTTAAGCTGGTAGAGTTTCATGAGGTTTTGACCAAGGTTGGTCTAACTATGCAAATATTGTCAAGTTGCATGACAACTTCACAAAACTTGCCAAAGTTGTCACTACAACTTCTTTTTTTTTGAGTTCATCTTCAAGAAAAAGGTTGAATGACTACCTAGAATGGTTGGGAAATGAACGTTGGTCCTATTTAAGGCATCCCTTAGCCTGTGAGAAGAGTTGGATGATAGTTTTGAAGTAAGTTTGATTAGTGAATAAGCAATTTTTTGAGAAATTTTATCATGGTCAATGTATTTTCCTTCCATTGGGTCACTTAATGGATTGATCTTTTCACTATAAGTTGTGCATGAGTTAGTGGATGTAAATACTAGATGTTTTGTGTGATTAGATAGGTTGGTTTTTTTCATTTCATTTCATTTCGTAAATATTTTCATTTTAGTAGTGTTGCTGGTCTAAACTAGGTCGTCTTGACTCATGAGGTGATTACTCATATTCTCATTATGGCATCTCTATGGTTTCTTTCGATTTGTGAGATGACTCCTTTTACATTAGGTGTATAGAATTTTGGGCCCTAGAAAGCAAGCTTAGCATTTTTTCAATGATGCCCTAGGAAAGCTAGAGGGGCATGGTTAGGGATCATAGTGGTTGCAGTAATGTTTGATGGGGTTGAACCCATTGGTTTCTTCAATCCAAGTGGATGGAGAGGAGGATATGTGTGTCAAAAAGCCTTGTGACAAGTTATGATCATGAGTTTTTTTTTGTGTGAACAAACCCTTGTGAATGTTGATAGACTAATGCAAAACCCTTAAATTAGGCTTAATTCTAGCAACCCACAATACAATTAGCTTGGGGAAGTGGAACCAAGTTAATTTTTAAGGTCTTCCAAAATGGTGTGAAGATATGGAGTTTTCTTGCCACCTTGATAAGCAAGTTTATGAGTCAGAAGCCAAAAAGGGTGTTTTAAGTCCTAATTCCTTGCAGCCCTATTAGGCCTAGGTTTAAAAAAATTCTTGAAATAGATAAGGATTTGAATGTATTTTTGGTTGAAAAACATTTTATTGAGTTACCCAATGATCTAGAGGGAAAAAATCCACTCCATTATAGTTTATATTTGGTCATAGTTGATCACTTGGTGTGGGTGAAACAAGCAAACATCAATGGAGCATGTTATGGGTTGAGTGGATTTCACTATTGGTTTGGAAAAGTTGAAGAGGTTGAGGATTGGGATAGAATCCTCTTGAGTTATGGTTTCTGAAGAACCCTAATAGCTAGAGAAGTAGCCTAGTGAGGACCCTAAAAGAAGGTAGGGTTGAAGAGCAAGATTTTTCCTCACATTAGCTAGTTTAGAAGTCTTTTGGTCTATAGCATTTTTGTGTCTTTAGCTCAGGTCTCTCATTTTATTTTAGCATTGGATTTATTTTCTTTACTATTAGTCTTGTGGTGGGTTGCTAGTTGTCTAGAGTAGTTAGTTTTCCTATCCAACATAGTTTAAACAATTGAAATTTTAATATATTTTTTGTAATGACAGGAGGGTTTTCACAGCCCCTATAAAAAAACTTAGTATAGCCCTTAATCAAATACATATTTTATGACAAAGTTGTCAACCACTTCCCTAACTATGGAGTCATACATCAATTTGAAAGGTGATGTAAGGAAGTTGCCCTTTTGTGAACAAGATAAATAAATGTAAAATGAAAGGAAGTTTTCTTTTTTATGGAGTTAATTCACAAGGGTCTAAGAGAATTTGTATTCACGGAGATTTTTTCCTCTATTGTTATGCTTCACATATTAAGAAGTATAGATCTTTTATTAATCCAAATATTTGAAATTGTATAATCCTCTATTTAGGGTTAATAATTTAAATATGGTAATAGTAATTGACAATCAAATGAAATTAATTATTTTTGCTTATAATTTACAAATATTTGTTAATAGTAGTAAATTGTAATGGTTAAATTATTTTATTGTTCTTCTTATTATAAAGGTTCAAATCTTATTAGAGATGAGGATCCATTTATAGTCTCACTATTTTTTAGCTCTAGACCAAAGACTTGCTATGAAGAAATACATAGACGGGGCAAGTATTAAAGATTATATATGTTATTATATTCGACATTAAACATATTATAGATTAAAAAAAAAAACAAAGAAAATCAACTAAAAAAAATTATTTATTCATATTTAATATTTACTTATATTTGTCATTAATGGTATTATACAATGGTTAAATTATTGTATTATTCTTCTTATCATTAAGGGTCAAATCTCACTACAAATGAGGATCCATTCATGATCTCAATGACTCTAGCTCAAGAACAAAGCCTTGTTATGAAGAAATTAATAGAGTGCGCAAGTATTAAAAGCTATATATTATTATATTTGACATTAAACACACATTGTTTACAAAAGCAGAACCAACACTACGATTTTTTTATTTAGCATCTGCGCTCCATTCATTGAGCACCGAGATGCATACATGGCACTTTTCAGTTATGTCAAGAGCCACTATATATATCTTTATATATATATAGATGGATACATATAAACACCCTAATTATTGTCAGTTGAAGTGAGGTTCTTGCCAGTGAGAGTGTACGTTGTAACTGCAGTAACACCGGGCCAACACTGAGCAAGGCATTTTCCTTTGGAACAGTAAGCCGCACCGCTTCCACACCAGTTATAGATGCTGCAGCATCTCCCACTGTTGCAGAAGAAGTTCCCTTTCGGACTGCATGTTGGATCCCCCATCACGATGGGAAGCCCAATATTGCATCCCAAAAACATTACTATTAACAGTAAGACTGCCACGGTTGATTTGTACTGACCCATATTCTTTCTGCATTCACACAAACAATAAACTTAAATCATGAAATTTAAGGGCACAGTTAATAGTCAGCAATAATCATAGTCTAAGCACACAAACTGAAATAAAAGAAAAATTCTTTGCAATGATCCATATTTCTAATGATATAATATACAAAAACAAGAAAAAACTGTGTAAGAGCATAAGCCAAATAGAAATATACAAACAATGCTGCTTTCTTTGTGCTATATTCTGGATTGGCAATGACAAAGAGTAATGAGCATGGGGTCTATTTATAGTAAGAATTCCTTTACATTCCATGAATAAAATGTACCTTATCCTTACTAACTTTTCTAAGATTTAATAATCATAGCATAGACTGTTTTGTCATGTTTTAGAAATTTTTGACAATATACTAGTCAATAGACTCGGCTACTCAAAGATAACGACTGCCATCAATTAATAAAATGTTATCTAGAAGTTCATCCTAATGATTTTCAAGTGAATTAATAAAAGAATAACATTTACTAATCTGCACGTGACTCCTTTTTTCTTCTTTACTTTTGTTCGTCAAATGACTGAATGAGTTGATCAAAGTTCATTAATTCCTCCTTTTTACACGTTTGCTTTTCAAGGGAGTTGATAAGTTCCTCTTTTATCCACTAATGATTAACAAATGGAGTACAGTCGTCTCCTTTTAAGAAACAGCCAGAGGAACAATATATTAGTCAATAAAGTCGGCTACTCAGAGTTAACGACTGCCATTATTGCACCTAAAATCTTATCAACAAGTCCGTCCTACTGATTTTCGAATAAATTAATAAATGATAAAACTTTCAAGACTTGGAAGAGACTCTCTTTTTGTTGTTTACTTTTGGAGGAATTTAAATGATGCGTATTTTTCCCTTTTTTATCTTTTGTTTTTGTGAGTGGATTAATTAATGGATTTGAATGATGTCTAACTAGCTTATATATACTTATATATATATATATATATATATATATATATATATATATATATATATAAAATGCTGAGAGTCATCCTTCTCAAGGCACCTATTTTAATTCAAATCGTATCCAACACAAAAAAACTATTACGATTTAAATTAAAATAGGTGCCTCGAGAAGGATGACTCTCAGCATTTTATATATATATATATATGTATATATAAGCTTGTAGCAGTCACCACAGATATGGAAGATATGATAATAATATATATATATATATATATAAGCTTAACCCTAACCCTAACTCTAACTCTAACTCTATCTCTAACTTTAATTCTGCCCCTAACCCTAACCTTAACCCTTTATAATCCTAAATCTAATGCTAGTTCTAACCCTAACCCTAATTCTAGCCCTAACCCTAAGCCTTACTATAACTCTAATCCTAACTCTACTTCTCACTCTAAATCTAACCCTAATTTAACCCATATTCTAACTCTAACCCTAACTCTAACTCCAACTCTATCTCTAACCCTAACCCTACCCCTACCCCTAATTCTAACCCTAACTCTAACTCTAACTCTAAACCTCACTATAATTATAACTCTAACTCTAATTGTAACCCTAACACTAACCCTAACTCTAACACTAACTCTAACCCTAATCATACTCATAATCCTAATCCTAACACTATATATAATGCTAATACTAACCTTAACACTATATGTAACTCTAACTCTAATCCTAACCCTAATTCTAATCGTAAACCCAATCCTAATTCTAACCCTAACTCTAACTCTAAACCTAAATCTAACCCTAAATCTAACCCTAAATCTAGCCCTAACCCTAAATCTAACCCTAACCCCAACTCTATCTCCAACTTTAACTCTAACTTGATCCCTAACTCTAACTCTAATTCTAACCCTAACCCTAACCCTAACCCTAGCCTCAATTCTAGCCCCAATTATAACCCTAACACTAACACTAACACTAACACTAACACTAAAACTAACACTAATTATAACCCTAACCCTAATGCTAACCCTAACTCTAACCATAACCCTTATGCTAACCATAATCCTAGCCCTAATTCTAACCCTACCTCTAACTCCAACTCTTGTTCTAATTCTAATTCTATCTCTAAATCTCGCCCAAATCCTACCTTTAAATCTAACCCTAACCCTAACCCTAACTTTATTTGTAACCCTAATTCTAGCCCTAACCCTAATTATTAACCTTACCCTAACTCTAGCTCTAACTCAATCTGTAACCCTAATTATATTTGTAACCCTAATTCTAACTCTAACTCTAATTGTAACTCTAATTCTACCCCTAATCTTAACCCAAACCTATATAACCCTAACTCTAACCCTAATTCTAACCCTAACCCCAATTCTAACTCTAACCCTAACCTAATTCTAACCCTAACTATAACTCTATTCCTAACTCTAACCCTAACTATAACTCTAACTCTAATTCTTACCCTAACCCTAACCCTAACCCTAATTCTAACCCTAGCTCTAACTCTAATGCTAATTCTAATCCTAACCCTAATTCTTACCCTAAATCTAACTCTAACTCTAACTCTAACCCTAACTCCAACTCTAACTTTATCCCTGATTCTAACCCTACCCCTATTTCTAACCCTAACTCTAACTCTGACTCTTTTTGTAACCTTAACCCCAATATTAACCCTCACCCTAACTTTGACTATAAACCTACCCCTAATCCTAAACCTAACACTATATATAACTCTAACTCTAACACTAACCCTAATTCTAATCCTAATCCTAGCCCTAACTCTTACCCTAACCCTAAATCTAATAAGGTAACTTTAACCCTAACCCTAATCTAACCCTGATCACAATTTGATCTCTAACTTTAACTCTAACTCTAACTTGAACCATAACTCTAACTCTAATTCTAACTCCAACTCTTATACTAACACTAACACTAACACTAATAGTACCTCTAATTTTAACTCTTACTCTAATTGTAACCCTAACCCTAATGCTAATCCTAACCATAACCCTAACACTAACCATAACCCTAACTCTAACACTAATTCTAATCCTAACCTTAATTCTAACCCTAAATATAACCCTAACTCTAACTCTAACTCTAACTCCAACCCTTATTCTAACTCTAATTCTAACTCTATCTCTAAACCTAACCCTAACTCTTATTCTAACCCTAACACTAACCCTAACTATATTTGTAATCCTAATTCTAATCCTCACCCTAATTCTTACCCTTACCCTAACCCTAACTCTATCTATAATCCTAACTATATTTCTAACCCTAATTCTAACCCTAACCCTAATCCCAACTCTAACTCTAATTTTAAACCTAACCCTAACCCTAACTCTCTTTGTGCCTACTCTCTAGATAGACCTCATAATCTCTTTTTCTCTCTCTCTACATAAAACATGCCTTTATAAGAAACATAATATGAGCTCATTCTTGTCTACATATATGCTCTCTCTCTCTCTCTCTCTCTCTCTCTCTCTCTCTCTCTCTCTCTCTCTCTCTCTCTCTCTCTCTCTCTCTCTCTCTTTGGGTGTGTGTATATACATATTATCACTTATATAAAGAAATATTATTTCTAGATACTTGTACATATAGGGTTAGGCTAAGGTATATAATTTACTAAATGATTAGTACAATCATATATAGAGTAAGAGTTATAGTTAGGATCGAAGGTTTATAATTTCATTTATATGACACTTATTGTTATGGTTAGGGTTAATAAGTGGTTAAATGTTACACTAAAATAAGAGACAGGGTTAAGAGAAGTATGAGATTTAGGTGTAGTGTTTGAGTATTTGGAGTACAACTATGGTAAAATTTGGGATATATGTTATACAAATGACTAAAATAGTGGAAAAATTAATTCATCAAAGGGAAGTTATAATTCCCAACACAACAATTGAGATGATGTTAAAAGTGTGAAAGAGTATATAAGAGTCAATTTGATGAAAATTATTTCTCCGTGATGATCCCTAACTCTAACCCTAACCCCAACCCCAACTCTATCTCCAACTTTAACTCTAACTTGATCCCTAACTCTAACTCTAATTCTAACCCTAACCCTATACTCAATTCTAGTCCCAATTATAACCCTAACACTAACACTAACACTAACACTAAAACTTACACTAATTATAACCCTAACCCTAATGCTAACCCTAACTCTAACCATAACCCTTATGCTAACCATAATCCTAGCCCTAATTCTAACCCTACCTCTAACTCCAACTCTTGTTCTAATTCTAATTCTATCTCTAAATCTAGCTCAAATCCTACCTCTAAATCTAACCCTAACCCTAACCCTAACTTTATTTGTAACCCTAATTCTAGCCCTAACCCTAATTATTACCCTTACCCTAACTCTAGCTCTAACTCAATCTGTAACCCTAATTATATTTGTAACCCTAATTCTAACTCTAACCCTAATTCTAACCCTAACCATAATTCTAACTCTAACTCTAATTGTAACTCTAATTCTACCCCTAATCTTAACCTGAACCTATATAACCCTAACTCTAACCCTAATTCTAACCCTAACCCCAATTCTAGCTCTAACCCTAACTATAACCCTAACACTAACCATAACCCTAACTCTAACACTAATTCTAATCCTAACCTTAATTCTAACCCTAACTCTAACTCTAACTCTAACTCCAACCCTTATTCTAACTCTAATTCTAACTCTATCTCTAACCCTAACCCCAACTCTTATTCTAACCCTAACTATATTTGTAACCCTAATTCTAACCCTCGCCCTAATTCTTACCCTTACCCTAACCCTAACTCTATCTCTAATCCTAACTATATTTCTAACCCTAATTCTAACCCTAACCCTAATCCCAACTCTAACTCTAATTTTAATCCTAATTCTAACCCTAACTCTCTTTGTTCCTACTCTCTAGATAGACCTCATAATCTCTTTTTCTCTCTCTCTACATAAAACATGCCTCTATAAAAAACATAATATGAGCTCCTTTTTGTCTACATATATGCTCTCTCTCTCTCTCTCTCTCTCTCTCTCTCTCTCTCTCTCTCTCTCTCTCTCTCTCTCTCTCTCTCTCTCTCTCTCTCTCTCTCTCTCTGGTTGTGTGTATATACATATTATCACTTATTAAAAAAAAAATTCTAGATACTTATACATATAGGGTTAGGCTAAGGTATATAATTTACTAAATGATTAGTACAATCATATGTAGAGTAAGAGTTATAGTTAGGATCCAAGGTTTACAATTTCATTTATATGACACTCAGTGTTATGGTTAGGGTTAATAAGTGGTTAAATGTTATGCTAAAATAAGGGACAGGGTTAAGGGAAGTATGAGATTCAGGTGTAGTGTTGGAGTATTTGGAGTACAACTATGGTCAAATTTGGGATATTTGTTATACAAATGACTCAAATAGTGGAAAAATTAATTCATGAAAGGGAAGTTATAAGTCCCAACACAACAATTTAGATGATGTTAAAAGTGTGAAAGAATATATAAGAGTCAATTTTATGAAAATTATTTCTCCATGATGATGTGAGAACATTATATATTGTTGAATTTTTAATAATGCTAATGCAATTTTTATTGCAATGATTAAGAATTGTAATCAATAAATCTCCCTATCATTATGGAATCTATTTAGACTTATGATTTTCTTTCTTAATTAATATATTTAGTAGCCACATATATAATCTAATTAAATAATGACAATATAAACTAAATATATGATTCGTTTATTTTAAAGTAATCACTAACTTTAATAAAATACAAGTTTTATTGATAAGGTGACCTTCTTGTCCGCATGAACGATTAAATTTAATTATGAAACATTAAAAATATAAATATTTTGAAACATGCAAATATAAAACTATTATGAAACATATAAATCTAAACATGGAAACCAAAAGTATTTTGAAATATGCAAATCTAAAAATAATGTAAAACATGCAAATGTAAAACTAAATTGAAACATGCACATTAATAATCTAAAAAAGAAATGTATTATCAAATATATAAATCAAAAAGTTTTTGAATCCTAAATCTAAATCAAACATACAAGGCTAAACTATATGAAACTTTAATCTACTCCTGTTAGAAAACTCTAATTGCTCCAATAATCTCCATCTCTTCCTCCCTGCAAAAACACAAAATGAAAATGAAATGAGGAGCATTTGTTTTATAATTTATGAGAGAACCCTCATATCCCCCAATAGATTTCTTTTGACATTCCATGAATTTGTTTCAAATTTCCCCACTCCTCACAAAAAATCAGCATGAATGTGCATGCAAAAATATATTTAACAAAAAGAAAATGTTTTATATTTAAAATTTTAATTAAGTTATTTCAGCCCTATTTTCTTGCGTTCTATTTTTTTGGCCTTATTTTTTTAGGTTCTATTATTTCAGCATCCATTTTGCTTAAATATTATTTTGGCTAGCTATTATTTTGAAAATTTTATTTTATTTTATAATTCAATAATGTTAAAATATATATTAAATATATGATTTATCTACTTTAAATTAATCATTATCTTTAATAAACTATAAATTGTATTGATATGGTGGCATTCTCATCCAGATTAATGATAAAATTATGTTTGAAACATGAAAATATAAATACTTAGAAACATGCAAATGTAAAACTATTGTGAAACATTCAAATCTAAAACATGCAAACCAAAACTATTTTGAAAAATGAAAATCTAAAACTAATATGAAACATGCAAATAGAAAAGTAATTTGAAACATGCACTTTTAAAATATGTAAATGAAAAGTAATATAAAATATATAAATCAAATAGATTTTGAATACAAATCTAAATCTAAATCAAACATGCAAGACTAAACTATTAAATGCAAGCCTAAATAGTTATGAACAGAATTCTAAATCTAAATGAAATTAATTAAAATTGAAATCTAAATCAAAGTAGAATATTATAACTAATTTTGAATTTCAATTTACATCTACATCTAAATGTAAATGAAAATCTAAATTAAAAATAGAAATTTGACCTCCAAAAATGTTACTCCAAAACTTCAATATGCTCCTATTCAAAAACTCCAATTTAATCCTCCAATAACCTCCACTTCTTCCTTCCTGCAAAAACATAAAATGAAAATGAAATGATGAGCCTTGGTTTTATAACTTCTGAGAGGCTCCTCATATCCCCCAATACACGTCTCTTCACATTCCACGAATTTGTTTCAAATTCCCCCACTCCCCACAAAAAATAAGTATGAATGTGCATGCAAAATTATATTTAACAAAAAAAAAATCATATTGAAATTATTTCGCCCCTATTTTTTCGGGCCCTACTTTTTTGGGACCTATTTTTTGGGTCCTACTTTTTCGGGCCCTACTATTTCGGGCCTATTATTTCGGCCTATTATTTCGACCTCCATTTGGCTTCCTATTATTTTGGCTAGCTATTATTTCGGCCAGCTATTATTTCATTTGTAACTCTAACCAAATCTTTTTTCCTTAGACGGATTATTCCTTGGAATATTCTTTGTGCTAGGAATTGTTTCTCCCATTGTATATGCCTCTCGGCATAATAATATATAATTTCATATATATACTTGTAAATGGATTTGGATAATGTTTAATAATATATAATTTCTTATCTATATTTTGAGTGCCCTTGTTTTCTAAGTAAATGGATCGATGGATGAGATTTAATGACGTGTATGAGATAATTTTTTATATAACAACATAAAATTCCTATCCAAGAGTTTGTCTTAATAGCTACTTCATCAACTTTTTTTCCTCAAGCCATGAATAAATCAATAGATTGTAACAATGTGTAAGAAACTATTTTTCTTAATTACATTCATATAACTTCTTATCTATAGAAGTTGATTTCTTTCACATTCCAAATGGGTGAATGCATGAATGATTTTTAATGAAGTCTAAAAGACCTCTTTTATATATAATTGTACATATTATCTTATCTAAAAGTTGAAAATCTTTGTTTTAATGATGTACACAAGACCGCATTATTGTAAAAAAAAAATAGAATTTGTATGAAAGATATGATTACACTTTCTTAAATAATGTACACACTAATATATCTATTAATTACATATAGACACATTAATAGTAATTTAAAGAAGTATCCATATGTAGATTATTCATATAAACTATACAATATTAAATTGATGTTAAAAATATCTTTGTTAATAAAATATAAAATATTATGATTTATTTTCTATTACAATTTATTCAAAAGCTACAATGGTATTTGTTACTATTTAGCATTTAGAACTCCATACTTGGCATGACTAGTAAACAAGCCTAAAACTATAATAAAAAATGAATAGAACAAAATATATGAACATCTACTACAACAAAATCTATCCAAACTACAATATGGAACCATATTATCATTATAAATATGGCATGCAATATTTTTATAGGAAATAATACAATATCATCTAGTCTTTTCAATAATCTTTTTGTCCACCAATGTTCTCTAACATGTAGCTTCTTCAATCCATTTCAAAATCTTGACATCCTAAATGAATTGTGTACAACTCAGTAATTGGCAATCCATAACTTTTGCCACTAGCAATCTAGGAGTAGTTGTAAGTGGAATTTCTAATACTAAATCTTCCCTATGCTACATTTCCTTCTACATCTAGTCATTGATCTCTACCATGAAATTATCTAGGAAAACTTTGAATGCAATAAATTCAAGGTTAGTTCTAGTATAAGGACATCCATGGGAAATTTACCATTTAAGCATGCTCACTATCTTATCTTGCAAGAGGTCCTTGAAATTATCATCATTCAATCTCATCAAAACTAAAATTGTGAAATATGACTCTCTAAAGTACCTCTCTATCATAAAAAAATATTTTTGATAGTAAAAAGCAACCAAAATGGGGGCTGATCCAAAAGGCAAAATATATAGGGTGAGGATCAGCCATTAAATATTACCATAGAATTAACCACTCCCTTTCTTAATACTAAAAAAACCCCACATTAAAATGTTTATATAATTAAACTTACTAGAGCTATCAACTAACATGTTGTCATAATAATACAAAAAAAACATTTCCCTCTTAATGAATCTAGGCATAAACCAAGTCCATTAATTAACATAATAAGCCTCATGGGCCAAATAGTAACAAGTAAGCATTAAAATAAAAGATAAAACAAGGGACCTAAAGCTAACTATCATTCTTCTAGTTGATCAAGTTCTATAGTAGAAGACACATCCAATTATCTACCACAAAGCCATACAACAAGAGGGTGGTCTACATGTCCTTAGTGTCCCTTCTCTCCTCATGTTCGACCTGTAGAAGATGGAGGGTTGTCATAGCTGAATGCATCTCATAGACAGAGAAATTATCCACCTTTTCAAACTTGTCCTCAAGGTCCTCATTATTTTTAATCAAGCTGGTAATTGACACCTCCAAATTGGAAAAATCTTGATTGTGGTCATCAGCTGTGGCCTATGCGACAACCTTACCCTCATTCCGGTTATCACCTTTGATGGAATTTTTAGCCTAGACCTTCTTCTTTTTTCTCAGTCCCATGATTTTTATTTTCCAAAATAATATCCCTAATAGGGAATGCAATCATCCATTGATCACCCATAACACCCTCTTTCCTAGATTCAATGGTTTTGGCCTTATTTTTAAAAGTATCCCACACTTTAGAAGGCATAGGACTCTCCTTAATCCTTTCAGTAGTCTCCTCATTTTTGTCCTCAACAATATTGTCACTACATACATTTTAGATATTCCATAGCATTTGAATACACAAAATAGACTAGAAAAGTTATAATATTTATTATTGCTAATCAAATTATATCCAAAACTAACATAATTGATGCTAAAGTTGATTGAGAAAAACTTGCCAAATGAACCTTGTACTTTCCTAGAAAATAGATACCCAAATAAAATCTGAAACATAGATCTAGGAAATTTACAAAAAAGGTTTTGTTATATGTATTACAAAATTAGTTAGCATGAAAATAGACCTTATTATGGTCATTGAGGTGATTGTAGATGCATTTATCTTTTGTAGTGGGAGAAATGAGTTGTCTAGCCATTTATATTTGGTCAAAGTATATTCATGATACATGCAAAATTTGAGAAGGGAAAGATAGTTATATGGCTACCTTAGTGCTATGTATGCCATTTATTATGTTCAAGCGATGTCAAACTTATGCTAGAATTCCTACCAACTCAAAAAATTTCCATTCTTTTACATGGTATCTAGAATGATCTAATATATTTGGTTGAAAAAATATAGAAAGATTGACGTTTAAGGAGAGTCAAACCTTTATACTCATTCATTAGATTCTACTAGATCAATCTCTCAACATGTATTGATTTATTCTCTTATATACTATATTTTTTAGTTATTCTTCTTTGAACATTATCTTATCCATTTTAGATGCACTTCAACAATTGGATCCTTTTAACTCTATAGAGAGATAACCAACCATTATATCACTTAGATACATGTCCTCCCATGAAAATTATTTGTTAAGGGTTTATTTTGATAGTTTGTGACTCACTAATATCTTGTAAGGACCCTCTACATAGATAGGCTTAATAATCCATTTGATTATGAGAGAAATTATCTATTTCCTCATGTCTTTTAATCCCAATCAATATTTGTTTTTTTTCATGGATCATTTAATAACATGCCCCTTCATGTTCTCTTTTCCATTGAACCAAAGTAATTAGATCTATTTTTTGTTGTATAGTTGAAGTGAGAGTGATTGAAAATCCAAGTAGAGGAATGACAAAAAATATGAAAGGAAATAAGATTCTTGCATGCCTAGAATATTCTAACAAAGGAGAGGCAGTGATTATTCCATTTATAAATTTTCTTATCATTGTTTCCCTTTTTCCTTTTGCAAATCTCTTAGAAACTTGAGTTGATATAAAATGGGCTATATCTAATTTTCTTATTGAGTCCTCATTAGGACAAAGAATACCTATTACACTAATTTGAAGGGGATCATTCAACCCCAACATGGAAAACTTGGAGAGTGAGATTATGTTCCCTAACTGGGTACATAATAGATCTAGTTTGTGTATTAACTAACTTACATTCTTTTTTTCTAGTTCAATGAGAACAGCTATATCACCAAAAAAATTGAAAGGTGGATAAATATTATCCATTAAGTAGTATTGCCCTATTATGCTAGGAGATGGAGAGTTATCTATTATTAAAATTTTAAATAATCAAGACCAATCACAAAGAAATATAGGGCAAGAGGGAAACATTTCTTGATTGATCTAGATATGTTGGAAAATTCTTTCAAATGAAACTCCTCACTTTCACCCAAGCCTTGATACTATTACCAAAGTCTAAATAATTTGACATAATAATTTAAGGAACCCCAAGCTATCCAATATGTTTTTCGTATCAATAGACAAATGACTTTGTTGTAATATTTTTCATAGTCCAAAAACATCATGAATACTTTTTGATTTTATTCTATAGTATAGATCATCTCTTACCTATAGAAAAGATAAAGATTATATTAGAGGAAAATATTAGTTAAATTGAACTTTCCCTATGCAATAAGAAAGTCATAAGAGTTTGGAATTTTGAGAGGGATTTTATAAGGTGAATGCACCATTAAGTAGTGTTTTGAGGGAAATATAGGACTTGTATGATACTTATTTGTACTAATAAATTGGACTATCATAGAAACTACCAATGATAATTGAGATATTTCTGAATTGGGAGAGTTGAGAATGGCGAATAGTAAAAGTTAGGTGTATGGGTAGAGTCTAGCATTAAGGGAGCTCAAATAATATTCCAATACTAGCACTCACAAATTTTTTTGGCATTTTGGTTTTTAGAGGAATTATTTACTCCAAAAAAAAAAAAAAAAAACTAACTATTTTAGGTTCATTCGGGGTTGATGGGACTTATGATTATGAGATAGAAAGGTACATGTCTTGACAATGTGAAATGTGACTATCATAATGATATAAATATTGTATGTGGTTGTAGAATCATGTTGGATCATTGTATTGATTTATTTATCAATTAAAGGAAAGGAGTAAACATTTTCCATTTTCATAGGTTATTGGAAATTCAAATGCATATGGGTGGATATAGTCTAATGATATATATGTGGGTATGCTAGAGAATGTTGGGTCTATGAATGGTCACAAATGAAATTAAAAGTTAACATGAATTAGTTGTTGAAAGATATGGATGATGACTGAAAAGTACAGTGTAGTGGATCCTAGGTAGAGTTTGACCACTAATAGATATTTTGAATGAGAAGAGTTAATTGGTTGGGTTTAGGCAAGTGATCCTATTGGTGAAGGTTAAAATGGTGTTTTTACAAAATAAAGGTTGAAAATAATTACTCCTAATGAGATTAGTGTAGGTCCATGATACCAAGTGACATCTTCAATAAGGATTTCATTTTCTCTGTATTTCTTCTCAAACAAAGAATGTACAACTTTCTTTCTTAAGAATCACATGCTAAGATTTGTGGATGGTGTAAATATAATTTGAAAAAATATTATTAGAAAATAAGTTAATTTGTATCACTATTCAACTATATTTACCAAGAGCCAGATAAATCCTTAATGGTTGTATAGATTTTCGTGATTTCATGAAGGAGGAAAAAATATAGTTAATTTTGTATTTCTCCTAAGAGGGTGTCTCAAAATGTACCAAAAATCACTACAAAATTAATATTGATAGATGTGTATAAATGTTGGGATTTAATCTTAGATGTAACATTACTAGTAAGATGTGATATTGGAATAAATAGTTACAGTTGATATATCAGCCTAATTAGTAACATTAAATAAATATTATTAACCACAAATATGAAAACCATAAGATCTACATGAATACATGTATGATAATTAAGTTGCCAATAAAATAAGTAACAAATCACACTCAAAAGAAACTAACATCATAAATACCATATCTTTCAAATAAAACATGATCATATAATGATGTGAGAATTAAGAATTGTAGCCAAAAATCTCTTATAGTTTGTAGTAGCCAAGATAAAGTTCACTATTTGGTCTGGCTTGTAGTGTCTTTGTTCATTCTCTACATGTTCTTAGATATTATGGCATGCACTCCACCACTAAGTCATATGCACATATAATTTTTAACTTCTCTTACAATTCTAACACAAAATATACCTATGAGTACTATGCCAAATGACCAATGGTTGCAACTATGTTAATATTGAACTAACACAAGGCTCTGTACAATATCAAAGCTTTAAAAGTCACCAAAATTTCAGCAAAGATGCTTCTAATTATTTACTTATCTATGATCAAATAGTTAAATATTAACTATTTATGTTCTTCCTTACATAGAATCTCACTACATATGAATAAGATACTAAAATTCTTATAGTATCTAGAGATATACTATTATGTTCACCAATTAAAATATGAATTTAATATTATTAAGATGGGTAGTGTAAAAGAAATTTTCAATAGAATGAATAAATATTGGTTATGTATTGAAAATTCATGGCTAGTTATTAGTTTCACTTGACCTGTTTCTTCTAATAATTGAGATAAAGTATAATCCAATCACATGAAGATGGAAGATGTGGTCTACTAATTTTTTTAAAAGGCTTTATGGTAAGAAAAATACAAGATGATAATATTATGTTCAATGGTAGAGAATTTAATGTTCCTATGTGTGGCCTTTGTATTTAATTCTATCTATTATATTAAAATTTGTAATGTTACCTCCATAATTGTCCCTGAAATCACTATTGCAATGTCAAAGGGATCCATTAGCATATAGGAACTAAGAATTCCATATGCTTAGGAATTTAGGCCATTTATTATACCATTTTATGTTTCTTTTTTTCTCTAGTTATGCGAGGTTATAATAGTTAATTTCTACTATGATAGAATTTGGACTAGAGGCACAAATCATGATAGTTTTCTTGCTTCTTTCATTATTTGAAAAGATTGTACTACTTGAATTTATGCTCCATTGGATTAAGTATGCACTTATATGTTAAAAAACATCTTTTAGTGCTATTTTATATCGTCAACAATTGCAATATCATCAATGGTAGAAACATTCATGTTTGCAACTTCTTCATTTCTCATAATTTTTACACCTTACTTTAGCTTGAGTTATAGGACATCCACATCCTCCACATGAGCTAGAAATTTTGGATTAGAGGCCCAACCCAAAATTGGGATGTCAAAATTCAAAATTTTTAAAATAGATCCAATAGTAAGGATATGAATGTGACTATGATCACTAGTGTTGAACTATAGAGGTTTTTGAAATTGCTTTGGAGTGGACTAAAATTGAGCACCACTAAAATCAATTTGTAAGTGAGTTGCTTTACATAATTTGCAAAGTAATCCTCAAAACTTTGCAAATCTAAATTGAAAAGGTTAGTCAATGAGTCCAATTAAACTTTTGACGTAGATGCTTTTTGAAATATCTATAAATTATAGACAATTATATATTTTTTATTCATCTCAACTATAAATAAGATGACTAACATGGCTCAAACATTATTAAGAAGACTAAAATTAACCAAATGTGCTATTCTAATATCCTCATACCAATTTTCTTTTAAAAAATGTTTAATAGGTACCATTTTATGCATTAGAATAGAAATGTAAGACCTTTTGTGCATAGATGCAACCATTTTGTCTATGATACCCTAAGATGGTCAAACTAGTTATTGATAGTATAATGATATTATTCTTAATTACTTATAGCCTTAATGGCCATCTTTAGGAGGCAATGCAGAGAGATAATAGACCCACAAAAATATCATAGTAAACTCCTATTTTCGTTCTTGTTTTTTAAGAAACACCCTTTAATCTCACCCAAAACAAACCTTACACCCAAGAGTCTACTCAATGGTCCAACTCCATTTAGGATCTATTAATCTACACATGTCAATACAGTCTCAAACTCTTATTACCATTAGATTATAATCCATGTTCAAAATTTACTATTTTATGACAGCTTGAAATCCAACACTCTTAAAAAGATTTAATCTGTCCAATTCTAAGTCCTAGACCTAATCAACCCTTTACATTATTTTTACTCAATACACTATCCATATAGAGTTTACCTTGAATTAAATGCCTAAAACACTCTACCATTCACCGAACTTATACTCTACCTGAAAACTTTGTAGTTATCAATACCTTGATTAAAAGTTACCAACACCTTGATTAACAATCACTTTAAACCCTTAGACTTTGTGTCCCTCACATATAGGGCTTAGAAATATCTAGCAACTATATTTTAGAATTTGATCAGGATCTATCCACATTACAAACAATCTCTAACTCATTCACCCAAAATCCTTCTATCAAACAAACACCTTACCCTGTAACAATATGAATAAAATTATTATTGGTTGTAACAATAAGGTATAGTAAGATTAATAATTAAATTCTAATAATAACATTGTTTTTGGTGAATTTATTAAGAGAAATATACAAATATATTGAAGATGCAATATAAAATTAGTTGATTAAATGCTTATTGTACCTTGAAAAATTAATTATTATTATTATAGATGATCAAGAATCATAATGTTGATTTATTAAGCATATTGTGTGGGTAAATTACATTTTTATTTCATTGCGCCTCTAAAAGTATTGAATTTGATAATGCATGTGTTGAAAATGATGATTTAAGCCATATGATCCTTAAGAGTGAGACATTTTCTACATGATTCTCTACATAAAAGGTCCCTTTTTGATCTAGTTGATCAAAATTTATCAAAGATGGTAGAAGAGTGTTAGAATAGATTTTTTTTCTATTAGAGTCATGTTAGTCACATTTGGTTATAACAAAGGTCATTTTGTATTCCAAATTTGAATAACATGACCCAAAAAAGCTAGTAACACCACTTTAATGCCCTCCGACCATCATTGACCAAGTTTGACAACGTTGATTTTAACACACATAAGTCCTTGCAAGTATAAAATTAGAAAATGGATATAATGCCTACACAATGGATATAATTCAATAGTTACTTTTAGTGCAGTTTTAGAATGTTGTACAACTATATTAGACTTTGAAATTAGTGTTATTTTAGTCTCTGGAAAATCTTGAAATACCTATCATCTGGATATCCTTGCATATGTGTAGTTTGAGTACCCAAGTACTGTGTTAGTATGTTGAATGTTAAATGTTTTTTGTTTGATTTTTTATTTTCTATGTTTCAGTAATTTTGTGTGGTATATCATGTTGAATCATAATTTTATAATTAACATTTTGACTTCTATATAAATATTTCTAACAAGACTTCTATACTTGTGATATCATTTTGTGAAGGTTATATACAAAAGTTTCGGTAGCACAATTTGGTTTTTTGTGAAGAAAGCCCATGTGACTTAATATGAGTGAAGACCATAGTAAAGAGTAAATTGCTCGATTAAGGTCTAACTTGAAAATAAAAGGTGATCTGAAATCTTGTTGTCCCTACAATAACTATAAGGGAATAAAAACTATTTAATACTTACAATTAATACATCTAAGAAATATGAAATGTGGTGCATGATCACATTGAAGGGGGGCTTGATTATCATCCATTGGGAATTTTATTATTACACTACTACATTAAACATCATTTTTGTGATGTCCCCAGAGTGGGCCCCTAACGGAAGGTGACGTAGGTCTGTCCGTGCGGTTTGTCGCTACCATGTGTCCGGGGTCCTCGCTAGCGAGGCTAGCGAGGACCCCGGACACATGGTAGCGACAAACCGCACGGACAGACCTACGTCACCTTCCGTTAGGGGCCCACTCTGGGGACATCACAATTTTTCGACCAAAAATTTTGACCATCAACTAAATAAATTTAGGGTGGTCGAAATTTCATTTTTTTACATATAAGACCTATGTTGGTTGAAATTCCGACCAACACAGGGCTTATACATCTACAAAGTTCAAAAAAAATTTTCCCAATTACATTTATTGTGCTCGGTTTCATTTGATGTTTTTGGAGCATTTTTGCATGGTTATCTTTGCATTTTTACATGGTTTTCTTTGAGCCCAGTTTCGTTTCAGGTTTTCTCCACCCACTTGATTAATGACACCTGCTAGCCCTGGGAATAATATGAAAGGGGGCCCTGCATTTGCATCAATATAGGGGGGGCAGAATAGTAGTTTTAAACTCTCGATATTGTCTTTCTTTCATTCTTCATAATGTGCTTGACTTCAAAAGTTGTTCCATTCACTACCTCCAATCACACCTACATCTTTGGTGGTCGAGGAGAGGAATTTCTCTTCAAGCATATTTCCATAGGTACATGTGTATTTTTTTTGTACGTTTTTATGATAATATTGAAGATGGAAGTGAATACTATTACTATCATTATTATTTTTTATGCCAAAGTTCAGGCATTGTTGTGTAATATAAATGGGAGAGTCTCTGCTCAAGTGTTTTTTCTTTGTGATGTTTTGATGATAAGTGTTAAAAAGAGTCTAGTTGCAAAAAGAATGTAATGTACTTGTTGTTTCATTTTATTGAAAGTGTGTAGATGCAGATTTATCATTTGGAATGTTGGTCTATTATAACAACTATTATACTTTTTGTTATAGTAATGAAAGAAAAGAAAGGAAATGTATATGCAGAAGTTGTAGTTGTAAAAGCTTAGAAGAAATAATAATGACAAATTTTATTTTTTATAAATATAGTTGTGTTGGTATCATATTTTTCTTGTATTTTTGTTTTAATATTACATAATTATATTGTATCATTTAGACAACAATTTCATATTCAAAAAAAGAACAAAAAGAAAAAAAAATTGAGTGTGTTTCTCTCTTCAACTCTAGAACATTCAAATTAAACATCAACACATAAAGATAATAATTTGAAATCTAGTGTGTTTAGTGCTTGGAGTTGTACCCTCAATACCTAGGCCATGTGGGCTATAAAACATGATATTTATGTGATTCTATGTTAGATGGTGATGATAATGAATAATCACCATCTACTACTAGCTCATGTAGTGATAAAAGGTCTTCAATGCACCTCTAACTACAAGTATGCCATGGAAAACTTGTGATGGAGATGACTCCTCAAACTAATAGACTATCATGGAAATTTTTTGATGAAGATGACACCTAAAAATACTGGACTATCTTCAAAAACTTATGATGAAGATGGCACCTAAATTTACTAGACTATAATTGAATTGATGTACTTTGGATCCTTCACCGAAAGTCTCTATCATTTTGTTAGAAGATGATTTATCTTCTAGTTCAACCAAAAGAATCTCTCTCCTATATTTCAACATTACATTTAATTGTTGTATTGCAATTAGGTCTTCCTACAAGGGTTTCCATTTGGATGAATAACAAACTTGTTGGTGTTTTAAAAATACTAAGCAACAAAATGCTTAATATTAAGATGACAATACTCACACAGTCTAAAGACTAGCCAATTATTATTATCAATTGTATGTGTACACCATTTGGGCCAAACTTCTACAAAACCAAGGGTGGTTTTCTACTATTTTGGCTCTGCAAAACCAGGGTGGGTATACCCAGGGATGATACAAGACTGGGAAAACTGTATGAGAATTATCTTAGTTTCATTCTGATTCTCATCGCAAATTTTCTATACATGTAGAATTCTTGATACTTTAATAAACACATCCCATATAATAGATATGGCCAAAAATCTTCTATAGGTCTGTAGATGTTCTCAGCAATAATGGCTAACTAAAGCTAAAACATTCCATGCAAACAAGTATAGGCCAACTTTGAAGATCTACAAAAAAGAAAAGTAAAGTTGATTATAATTCTACATTTTGACAATCATGTGTGACACATTTCTCTTTCAACTAGATTAAATTTGATCAGTGCCTAATCCATTGGGGTTTAGAGTCTACTACAAATCTCTAGATCTAATTTTTTGCCTTACAACAAATTTTATCAGCAATTCTTATAAAAAATCGTCATTCAAAATCCTTTCCACTACTATAGCAACCTTATCAAATTCATCAAAGCTTTTACTTAATCCATTGAATTAATAGCCATGATAAACAGATATACAACCTAATTGAACTGCATTCAATTTCACAAGCCTTTACTTATACAACATCAAGATAACCAAGTAATCAAAAGGAGACAAAGTTCAAAAAGAACTGATATGGGGATAGTTCATAATGTGTATTCATTTTCCTTGAAAATTGTATACAATTTATAATAGACTCAGAATGACCTTCAGAAAGAAACACAGATCATTCTATATTCATGTATTCTTGAGATCTGACAGAGAAAATAAATCACGAATTTTTGCTCAAATATGGTGGACCAAAAACAGACTAAGTGTATCACTTAGCAAATAGAATTTGGACCTTTTCTCTTGCCCTGGAATTTCACTTATATAGTGTGAAATGCAGCAAGCTTTAAGCTAAGAGAAACTGACAGGTGTCTTTTACAAGGAATATCTACATACACCTATCACAAAATGACAAAACTATGGCAAAATGACAAAACTATGGGTAACAAAAGATATTGAAATCAAATCATTCCTTTCGATGGGTCAGCATCTTTTACATGTTCTAATGTTGCTAAGTTGGCTATTGATCTTATTTATCTTCATATGTAACTGCTAAATTAGCCAACGATGAAGCCTGTTCTGACAAGGGCACATTAACCTCCACCTGTAGGCTTCCACCACCTTCACTCTGTATGGTAAGGACAACTTCTACCTTTTCCTTTTCTTTAATTGTATTGGCATCTTGTGGTCCCTATTCTGCAACTGAAAGTGACAGTTTTTTCTTGTCTTCTTCTTCTGATTGGGTTTGAGTAGTGATGTTATCAATGATTTGGACTTCCTCACCATGCACCTCATCACTATCAGTTTCATCTACATCAAACTATTCACTAGAAACCATTTCTACCATCCACCTGTCAAATAATGTGTTATCTGGCCAATTGAATTGCAAAATATTCTTATGTTTCATTATTATATAATCAGCCTCATTATCAATATCAACAACTTCCTGTTTTAAAGAATCAAAGAATATTTTGGCTTTCACCATTTCTTCTATTGTGGTGGCCCACCGTGCATGCCCTATTTCATTTATGACTTGACTCATTCTTAAACAGAATAAATCATCAAGTTCCTTCGCCCATTCCTCTTTTCTTTTCAAACTATTTTTCTTATCTTGGGCATGAGAAAATAAATTGAATTTTTGGCTCTTATATTTGTCTAAGTAGCCTATTATCATCTTCTGTAAATGTATCCTTTTGCTATCAAAATCAACAAGATTAGAAACAATGTCAAAGGTTTTATCAATCTAATCACGAGAATTATTTATAACAGATAGAGACAATAAGGTTAATGCTTTCTCCCTTCTCACCCATTTGTTCACAATAGGCTTTAGAGCCTCATCATCTACTTTTAACTCCTCCCAGATGTTAATCACCCTAGCCAATTGATCATGGATTAGTGGCCATTCAACCTTGTCTCCTAGATATGTAAGAGCTATTCTTAGTTTATCTTCATATTTAGATTCCAGCTCTACATGTAAGGCCCACAGATTACTCTTTTCTTCTTCAAAATCCTCAACAGTGTAATACTATGGCCCTTGGGGTGTGTTTGGTATTTCAATGAGGGGGATATATTTGAAAGGTTCAACAGGGGGCGAGGGTATGTTATTTTAGGCCTGGTGGATTTTTTGAGTAGCTTGTTCTCAAGCTCAACTCTCCTTTTTACCTCTTTATTATAGGTATCCACAACTGCCTCATATTTACTTTGTAGTTCAAACATTTCCTTTTCCTCTCTTTTAGTAGTAGCCAAGGAAAACTAAGAATAATCCACATTCATGTGGGCTACCTATACGTGTGAGGTATCAGCAACTCCCCTCACAATAATATTCCCTATCAGTTCTAAACTATCAAGCTATGCTGATACAATCCTAGATCCTCTTCTTAATGACCACACAAAAAGAGCAACTTGATCATCACTAAAAGCAATCCCTGCAAATTCCTTTTTATTTGGGTCTTGTAACTCCAGTCTATTAGAAATAGAGTTGAAAATCAATGCATCTGTAATATCCCAATTAGGCAACAATAGTATGTTAGAATTTTTTACCATTTTCCTTCCCTCCTCAGGGGTAATGTTCTAGAATTCTTGCATCATTTTCTCCTTTATTTGGTTTTGGATGGAGGCTTCATCCATTTTTGGATGCTCTATTTTCATGTTCTTACATCTTTCCTCAAAATGGTGGATGTTTGCCCTCCAATAAAATTGATGGAAAGCCCTAGACCTTACAAAACTGTCATCTGACAAAAATTGTTGGCTAGCTTGTTCCAAAATAGGGTCCAATTCCATTCCCTTAAAATTAGCTATAGTCAGCTCAAGGTTTGGCACAGGAGGTTCCTGGGGGTTCCCTTCATCGATCTCTGCTTGAGTGATCCAATTTCTTCAATTTTCTCAATAGTGAGCTGCTCCTCCCCGGTTCTCAAAGGGGTCTGTGAAAGTGAATACTCCTCAACATGAGAATCCTCTTCGCTTATTATTTTCCTCCTCTTAGGGGAGGGCTCCGTAGGCCTCTCTTCCAAAATCCTACTAGCGGACTCAATTATTTGTTTGCCTTTGTCCACTGTATTCTTTTTATTTTGAACAATAGTATATCTTGGCCTTTTTTGGACAGTTAATTGACCTACCCTTATATTGGGAGTAAAACCCAATCTTCCCATTACTTCCCTGGCCTTATCCAGGTAGAACCTAATAAAGAATTGCTTCTTTTCATTCATTGCCTCTATTATTTCAGGAAAATTATTCATAAGTTTTCTCTTCTTATCTACATTTGTAACTGCATCATCCAAAGGACTATAATCTGGATCAAAACAATGAATGAAATCCAAAATTTTAGAAAAGACTTTTCACTTTTCTTTCCTAGTCTCTTGCTCCTGCAAGGAGTACTCATTCCTTATTAAGTCTTCAGGGAAATAAACTTCATGCTCAATTTTACCAAGCTTAATTCTCTGCCTCAGAGCCAAATGATAAAATACTTCAAAATCACAAAAATGAGGATGGGAAGTGGCCATCTTATAAGGATTCAAAATCTTGTGCAGAGAAAGCCAACCTCTTTTTGTGATTACAAAATGATGAGTCACTATGCAAGTAGGAAAAATTGACCCCTTTTGTCTTTTCAATAGAAGGGCTTCCTCCACTCCTCCTAGCTACCACAATATCTCAGCAACTCCTACCTTTCAAGGCACTTGGTAGGGTAGTACATGAGGGCTTCCTTTAAAACCATATATTCTAAATACAGTAGAAATAGAATATGGAATGACATCTGCCCAATTATGTGAACTTTCAAACCACTTGGGTTGTCCATAGGCTTAATAAGATTCATTAATGCTTTGAGGATTCTAGGATTGTCCCTTTATAGGAGGCATCTCAGTTTTGAAGCGAGATACCTATCAAACCTAACAAAACTTGCATTCTCCACATCCCAAGTCATATCTGCACTCCACAATTGAACTGGTAATGCTTCCCCACTCTCTTCTTTGTCTAATTCCATTTCTTTACTAAAATATGTTACTCCCTTGAATAATAACATGTGCATTAACAGAGAATAATGGCCAAAAGTTTTTTCCACCTTACCCTTAGCAATTCCAATCAATCCAATGTGAATCTCCTTAGCTAAGTAAGAAGCAAAATCAAAAATTATATCCACACCAAAAGAGGAAATCTGAGTAATCATATACATAAAATCCACAGGCATGAACTCTTCTTCATCTCTCCAAAAAACTTTACACAAGGACCTATATATTTCTATAGCCCTAGAATTGAAGTATGCCCTTTTGAAAGGCTCCTTGGAGGATGTTGTTATTGCTGGCATTGTTCCAATTCTACCTATGTGTGCGCTCAATGCTCCTTGCCTAATTGCATCTCTCTTAGACATATACTCATTTTCTAACCCTTTCAAATCAATGGGCACATGATAATTAGTGACAGGCCCTGAACTGAAAACTTCCCTAATCTCCTCTGCACTGATTGTAATCAAGATTTCACCATCAGTTCTCCTCACTACCCTAAGGGCTTGGTCATAATTCTTAGCTACAGCTTCCAAAAGATCATAATCCATGAAAACACTGGGAACCACCGATTTCCCTAGACCAAAATTCCAGATGTTGGCATGTGAGGCAAAAAGGTTCCTCTCTGAAAACCATTTTTTGAATAAAATAAGACCATTCTGTGAAGTTGTTGCATCCCTAACCTATTTTCCTTTGTCATATAGCCCATCTGCTATTTTCAGCCTAGGGTTTAATGAAGTTAGCCTCTTAACTTCTACAGTTTCAACAGTGGAAGAAGGGAGTAGTTCCAGCAAATCATCATGGACATTCCTATCCAAATAGTTC
This sequence comes from Cupressus sempervirens, assembly GCA_028749045.1. Lineage (NCBI taxonomy): Eukaryota > Viridiplantae > Streptophyta > Pinopsida > Cupressales > Cupressaceae > Cupressus > Cupressus sempervirens. Next base: position 247,983,426 of record CM053787.1, on the reverse strand, counting down.
TCTTGACCAAAAAATGCTTTCTATTTTGAAGCCATTTTAATTAACTCTCAAAGGAATTGAAACAGCAGAAGGATTATAATGCAAGTACTTAGTTTGAATTTTACTCTAGTTCTTCTCAGTGTTACTGCAATCTTTCTGCGAACAAACTGCTTCACAATCTTACCGAATCTAGCACGGTCTTCTCAACAACTGTTTCTGCTTAGAAATGCTCTAAATCTTTGTTCGAGTATGGTGGAATTATGAAAATGTTCTGTGTTATACTCCATTTTTCTTCACACGCAAAACTTTCATCTCTCATAAATGCACAGGGTGGCATCACCTTCTATATTCAAATTTACACTGTGGATTTACAAAAAATCCTATGATCCAAGGATGCAAGCAAAGACAACTCATGTTTCTCTTGACAAGCTGGCAGTCAACCCAATGAAAATTTTCCATGTGTACCTTTCCTTCATTGTTGATGCCTCTGAACTGGACCCACAGAACTATGAGGACACGTGTCACTTAGGCGCTATCTCACTATACATAAAGAGTGAGCACCTTGCCATAGTGAGATAGCACCCATCATTGATCCTGATTTGATCATGTGGATGACATTTGATGCATTGCTCAAAAGAAATATGGTGGGCCCCTTGTCGCCATGTTGCTATTCGTAACCTTCATGCAACTTTCCATAGCAAGATAGTGACGATCATGGATCTGAGATAGATCTGACAATCAAAGTCTTTCATATATTTTGTGAATAGGGTATGGGTCCAATCATTAACGATGTGATGAAATCTTGGCTATATTACCTGCTTCTTGGGGCCATATTTATTTATTTCTCAACCAAGCATTATGTCGCTAATGGCAAGAAGAACAAGTTCCCAATAGCAACATAGCAAATCTCGATGTCTTTGCTTTTCCTGGCGTATACGTGTAGCCCATTAGATGCCAGCATGTTCCAAAACTTTACAATTGATATCTGATGGAGTACTTTCTGGGACCCACTTACTCTGAAAATTTGTCACAGTACTACTTTCTATCTGGGCCCTATTTCGCTAATGGTGAGAGACACCAATTCTCCAATAGCGACATAGCAATTTCTGGTGACTCATCAAAATTTAGGGTCGAAAAGATAAAGGTGAGTGAAGTCATAACTACCCTCATTAAGGGTAAGTGCACCAAGTTGTGGTGCCAAAAGGGGGGTATAAGTGGACACCTTTTTCTTGAAATCAGCAAATTCTGGACTTCAACAAGAATTTGAAGATAGTTAAGCTCAAAAATTTAAGATATGACAAAAACAAAAGTCGTAGTCCTTTGAATCTAGTTTCTAAACTACTAAATTTTTTTCAAAATGGTTTAGTTTTAGGTCCTCAAAAAAGGGGGCCACAGAAAGTGGTACTGTTTATTCCAAAAAAACATAACATAGTACAAAGTGTGGCCCCTCTAAAATTTTAACTTTTTTTTTGAAATTCTTTAATCACTCCAGTCAAAAGTTACCTAACACTATGTAGTTTATCCCAGATTTTTCGGGTAATTTTATAATGTGTATTTTTTTTTTAATGAATTTTTAAATTAGACCCATCTCAAAAACGTGAAATATCTATGTGCTCCCCCTAGAAATGATTGAAAACTAATCTAAAATCAAGACTTATTTTTTTCAAAGTGTGTAGAATGGAGTCTAGTTTCTAAAAAGCTAAGTTGTTACAAAATTTGATGAATGAGCTAAAATCTACAGCCCAATTAGTACATGGTGGTTTTTGACAAAAAATGAACATAAATTCAAAAGAAATTATAGATGAAAGACTTAAAATAGTTCAAATTAAAAATAAATTATATGGTTAGATAGCTAACACAGAGACCTATAATGTTATGTAACCTGATCTTATCGATACCCAACCACGAAGAATCTTGAAGGGGAGCACACAAGAAAAATCAATCATTTTTTGTATGTTTTCTAGAAAACACGTCTCAGACTTTTTTATAAACTCCAAACCTTTGGGTTGGAGCTCCAAGGCAAAAACAAGCCTTAGGCTTGGTTTTAATGCAAAGCTTTGAATAGCGCGTGTGCCCTATAGCGCACACGCCCTATTAAAATGCTATTGAATTCGAGGTAGTGCGGACACACTATAGTGCGCATGCACTATTGAGACCTAAATTGCAAACCAAAACCAAGAGAGAGCTGGGGGGTGGGGCGAGGGAATGGATATTTATGTGTGTGAGAGAGATAGAGAGAAAGTAGGGGATGGGAGAGGGGAGAGAGGAAGTGAGAAAGAGTAGGGGTGGCAGAGAGAGTATAGGATAGGAGATAGAGGAAATGTGAGAGAGTAGGGGTGGCAAAGAGAGTACAAGAAGCAAGAGAGAGGAAGTGTGAGAGAGAGAGTAGAGGTGGAAAAGAGAGAGTATGGGATGGGGGAGAGAGATTGAAAGTGGGGGATGGGAGAGAGACGAAGTGTGAGAGAGAGTACAAGTTGGGAGAGAGAGATTGAGAGTAGGGGATGGGGGAGAGAGAGAGAGTAGGTGGTGGGAGACAGAGTGGGAGAGGAAGAGCGAGAGAGAGGAGGATGGGAGTGCATGTGTGAGAAAGAGAGAGAGTAGGAAATGGGAGAGGGGGAAGATAGAGTAGCTTGAGAGAGAGTAGGGGATGGAAGAGACAGTAGGCGATGGGAGAGGGAGTGGGAGAGGGAGAGAGAGAGGGGGGATGGAAATGTGTGTAAGAGAGAAAGAGAGAGAGTGTGAAAATGTGAGAGAGGGTAGGGGGTAGCAGAGAGAGAGTAGAGAGGGAGAGAGAGAGAGAGAGAGAGAGAGAGTAGGGGATGGAAGAGAGAGAGTGAGAGTAGGGGATGAGAGAGAGAAAGTAAAGAGGGAAAGAGAGTACTTGAGAGAGAGAGAGATAGTAGGTGGTGCAAGAGGGGAGTGGGAGAGGGAGAGAGAGGGGGGATGGGAGTGTGTGTGACAAATCTAGAGAGTAGGGGATGGGAGAGGAGAGAGAGAGGGGGGGATGGGAGTGTGTGTCTATGAAAGAGAGAGAGTAGGGGATGGGAGAGGGTAGAGAGAGAGTAGGGGATGGGGGAGAGAAAGTAGGCAGTGGGAGAGGGAGTGGGAGAGGGAGAGAGAGAGAGGGGTAAAAGGAATGTGTGTAAGAGAGATGGAGTAGGGGATGGGAGAGAGTATGAGAGTGTGAGAGAGAGTAGGTGGTGGCGGAGAGAGCTCGTATGGGATGGGAAAGAGAGAGTGAGATTAGGGGATGGGATTGTGAGAGAGAGTAAGGGATGGGAGAGAGAGAGAGTGAGAGTAAGGGATGGGATGGGAGAGAGAGAGAGTAGAGAGGGAGAGAGAGAACTTGAGAGAGAGATCTAGTAGGCAGTAGGAGAGGGAGAGGGAGAGAGATAGGGGGGATGGGAGTGTGCGTGACAGATGTAGAGAGTAGGGGATGGGAGAGAAGAGAGTGGGGGGATAAGAGTGTGTGTGTCTGTGAAAGAGAGAGAGTACAGGATGGGAGAGAGTGTGAGAGTGTGAGAGAGAGTAGGGGGTGGCAGAGAGAGAGTATGAGATGGGAGAGACAGAGTGAAAGGATGGGAGAGATAGAGTGAAAGGATGGGAGAGAGTGAGAGAGAGAGTAGGCGGCAGCAGAGAGAGAGAGAGAGAGAGTACGGGATGGGAGAGATAGAGTGAAAGGATGGGAGAGAGTGTGAGAGAGAGTAGGGGATGGGAGAGAGTGTGAGAGAGACTTGGGAATGGGAGAGAGAGATAGTAAGAGTAGGGGATGGGAGAGAGAGAGTAGAGAGGGAGAGAGAGAACTTGAGAGAGAGAAATAGTAGGTGACCTAAGAGATGGAGTGGGAGAGGAGGAGAGAGAGGGATGCGAGTGTGTGTGACAAATCGAGAGAGTAGGGGATGGGAGAGAAGAGAGAGGGGGGATGGGAGTGTGCGTGTGTATGTGTGTGTGTGTGTGTCTATGAAAGAGAGAGAGTAGGGGATAGGAGAGAGTGTGAGAGTGTGAGAGAGAGTAGGGGGTGGCAAAGAGAGAGTACGAGATGGGAGAGACAGAGTGAAAGGATGGGAAAGAGTGTGAGAGAGAGTAGGAGGTGATAGAGAGAGAGAGAGTACGAGATGAGAGAGACAGAGTGAAAGGATGAGAGAGAGTGTTAGAGAGAGTAGGGGATGGGAGAGAGTGTGAGAGAGAGTTGGGGATTGGAGAGAGAGAGAGAGTAAGAGTAGGGGATGGGAGAGAGAGAGAGAGTAGAGAGGGAGAGAGAGAACTTGAGAGAGAGAGATAGTAGGTGGTGGGAGAGGGAGTGGGAGAGGAGGAGAGAGAGGGATGGGAGTGCATGTGAGCGATCTAGAGAGTAAGGGATGGGAGAGGGGAGAGAGAGAGGGGAATGGGAGTGTGTATCTGCAAAAGAGAGAGTTTAGGGGATGGGAGAGGGGAGAGAGAGAGTAGCCCAAGAGAGAGAGAGAGAGAGTAGTGAATGGGAGTGTGTGTAAGAGAGAGTGTGAGAGAGAGTAGGAGGTGGCAGAGAGAGATAGAGTAAGAAGTGAGAGAGGGAGGATGGGAGTGTGTGTGAGAGATCTAAAGAGTAGGGGATGGGAGAGGAGAGAGGGTGAGAGAGATAGAGAGAGTAGGCAGTGGGAGAGGGAGAGTGAGAGAGAGTAAAGGATGGGAGAGGGGAGAGAGAGAGTGTAGGGGATGGGAGAGGGGAGAGAGAGTAGGAAGAGAGAGAGAGTAGGGAGAGAGAGAGAGAGATTAGGGAGGGTGGAGAGTGATGTGTTCTCATATAGTGCGTACGTGCTATAGTGTGTATGCACTATGTGAAATCACCTAAAAATGGTCAAAAAGCAACTTTGGGGCCTGTTTCATTCATTCTCTGCTTTTGTTCTGTTCTGCACTCTGTTATCTCGACAGAGATCACGGGTTTCAACACAACAAACACTCTTTCAAGGTGGCAAACACTATTTCAAGCTAACAAACACCAAATTCAATCATTGGATACATGATTTGAAGACTTTTTGAATATTCCTTGTATAGAAAAGGTTAGTGCAATCTATTTTAAATATTGTTTTTTGATATATAGATACAAATTTGATTATAATTTGACATGTTGTTTAATATATAGTGAATTCATTGAAATTTGTATGTTTCAATGAAATGTCATTTCGAAATGGTTAGAAATTTGACAAGCCATTTTATATATATATTGTGTATTCATTCAAATAAATATAATTTTTATATGTATTTGAATAATTTGTAATTTACACATTTTAAGTAATTCAAATGTTTGAATAATTTGACATGTAGAAATCATCATCATGCCAAGGAATAAACCAAAAAATCAAACAAATGAAGATAGGGAGAGAGATTTGGCAATTAAAAGAGATGAAATGAAATTACTACGTGAGCAAAGAAAATTGCAAAGAAATAATGAAGAATTGACTTTCGAAGAGGATCAAGAACCACCGGTACTAGGAAACAAAGAGGAAGAATTGGAAAGACAAAGAAAATGAATGAGACTGTTACACTCAAGAAGACAATTGAATTGTGAAGCTACACCATTTTCTAATGTTGGAGTCATATCGTCCGCTACACCATCTTCCAATGTTGAAGTCATATCGTCCTCTCATGTTGAAGAGACACCGATTTGTAGATCCGACGATATACACACTCCATCATGTCATGTTGAAGGCATAACATCAACACATCAAGTAGGTGATATTCCATCGTTTGCATCTTATTGCCAAGGCACATCATCTTCGGTTCAAGGTACACAATACACTCAACCTTATGTTGATGTTCAAAATGTTGAGAGAATTGAAGAGATTATAACACCTTCTAGAATTCTTTTTAGAAGACCAAAATATTTGATTGATATTGATAGTAACATTTTGAAATCAATGCCTGACAAGATTAGCAAGCGTACTTGTCAAAGAAAAGTTAATCGTATGTGGAGATTATTTTTTGATGAATTAAATATTACAGGTCAATGCCAATTATTTTTTGAAATGATGAGGAATTTAAAATTTAGGCCTATCATGAAGATTCTTGGGCTAAGAACGATGGATGATTCAAATGAAAAAGAAATTGTAAAGAATCTAATGAATGCTTATGACAAAGTGAGTTCTAAATCACGCACCAAAGATAGTAATATCACAAGACAAGTACTTACATCGAAAATAGTAAGTAGCCAAATGAAGAAATCTTGACTCATGAGAAAGACAAGCAAAACATTAAAAATTGGTAGAGGTACTCTAAGCAGAGCCATGCTAAGGCATGAGAGATTGGAAGATCCAACAAAAAATGAGTTATGGACATTTAGCGGTAGACTACCATGAAAGGATAAAGAAATTAGTGAAGCCTTGAAATCATTGATTGAAGATTTTTGGAAAAATAACACACGTGTTTCCCCTAATCAAAGAGATGTTGTAAGAAGGAGGATTGGTAGCCAAAATCGCGAGCCACATGCAAAACATTTTTTGGACACAACTCAGACACAATTTTTTGCAAAATTTATTGGTATGTATCCTCAAATTCGAATAATTCAAAGATTTTTTGAGATGGGTAAACCTTTTTATGTGAAGATAAATCACACACGCACAACTTGTTGTTGTAGGATACATATTGAATTTTCTAACCAGTTTGTTTTTCAGGATTGTGACATAAATGAGCCACCAAGATCTTCAAGGGAATTCATATCCAACATTTTATGTGAAATAAGGGACGGCCAAAAATTTTACAACACATCATGCTTGGATGGTACGTGCTTATTTTGTGGTTCTTTGCAACTTTTATCAACTTGTCAACATATGGATAGTACACATGCAATTGGAAATGAAATAGTAGATTATGGAAAATTTAAGACAGTGACATATGCTCTAAAAGATGGGAAACATGGTAAAAGATTTGATTTAATCATTGAAAATATTCCAGTGTATGAGTTCATGAAGATTTTTCGTGAAAACATTATTTACGAGTATGCAAGGCATACCCATAGAGCTTGATGGCTGGATTTGCAATTGAAGTTGTGCAAGGATACGTTTCCACTGGATACCATTGTTTTGGTTGTAGATTTTGCAGAGAACTACACACTACAACCACAAAATGAGGTGCAAGCAAAGTATTATACTTGTCAACAGGTTTCCATATTTGTTCACATAACATTCATGCATTCACCTACAAGTACAGAGGATGACAGGAAGATTTTCAGGGAGTACCATTTTTACATCAGCGATGATCGATCACATTCTACAGAGTTCGTACATGGTTGTTTTCAACTATTTTATGGAGATTTGGCTAACAGGGGCATCACATATCATCAACACATTATTTGGTCAGATAATTGTGCATCTCAATTCAAGAATGCACGGTTGTTCTATTGGTTGAGCAGGATGCACAAGTTGTGTAGAATTCAATACATGTGGAATTTCACAGAGGTTGGTCATGGAAAGGGAGAGCACGATGGTGCAGGCGCATGCATCAAAAGAGCCTTAACTGGTAAAGAACTAAAGTAAAAAGATGGAGCAATATTGACAGATGCAAAATCCATCGTCCAGTGGTGTAACGCTACAATGGGTCTAGGTAAGGAAGGTGAGTCTATGGTTCGTAGATTTTTTTGGTTGATAGATAATACTAACATTGCACCATATCAGGATTATTGCACACTAACAGGATCTAGTGAGTTGCACTCTTTTAGAAGCTCTGATGCAGGTTCATGGAGTATCCACACACGAAAAATGGCATGCTATTGTCCATCATGTGTAGAGGAAAATTGGGATGACTTTGAGTCGACTGAATGGGTGGACAAATGGGATATACGGGTTTTGGACCCAATTGACACCTATTGTCCCGCACAAGCACTAGAAATGGTACAGATGGAATCGTCTATTGACTTTGACCGCTTGTCTAATCTAGTGCAACCTGGTAATATATATATTTATATATCTTTGTAATTTCAATATGTAACTTTATAACTTTTACGCAAGTATTTTCTGAATTAATGACCGCATTTTGTACATTTGTCACTGCAGGCCATGTTTTTTCTGTTATTGCACCTGAAGACAATGAAGAAGGGACAGATTATTATTTGTGTCGTTGTGTTCAAGCCAAACAAAAATTGGATCACTCGGTTATAGATGGTGAAGGTTTAGAGTACCATGTCGGTGCGGTAGTTGTAACTGGCATATGGCTTAGACGATATTCTATGAAGAACACTAACTTGTGGTTATTCGAGGATTGGCAAATAGAGAAGAAGATTCTTCATTATTCAAATCTTGTTGTCGCATCAAATGTCCACTTGATAAAATATGGTGGAAAACCACATAATAAAAATCTTTGGAGAGTTCGCGAGTCAGACCATGAGGCAATACTTGAGACATTAAAATGTCGAGTAGATCCAGTTGGCTCATTAGATTGAATACAGAGAGAGGGAGAGAGAGAAAGAGTGATCAACTAGATCCAAATACATTGTTGCAACCTCTTCCCCAAGACTATCCACATGACTAAGGTGGACGGTATTATTATGATGCGTAAGTGATGAGATTTAGTTTAAATCATAGATTTTATGTTTTGATTTGTTTAGAATCTAGATTTTATGTTTTGATGTCTCCAATTTTTTTAAAGCTAGAACAATATTTTTCATATTTTCTAATTGTGATGATATTTTTCTTTCATTGCATGTTCTCTTGAATGACAGGAGGGAGAGAAGAAAAATAAGTAGATTTCCAAATAGCCAGCCACCCTTCTTCATGTAATTTATTCATTTAAGGTAAAAGTCTCATTTCCTTTGTTTGGCTTTGGTATTTGGTTATTTAAAGTCATTATTCTAGTTGGACCTTCGTATGTTTGAATTTGGGATTGTTTAGTGTCTATTTGTTATGATTATACTGAATTATTAATTCTACGATGTTTCTATTATTTAATTATTTAAAATAAATTAAAACTTTTTGTTTAAAATTATTATTTTTTATTTCTATCTATTTGTTATGATTATTTCTATTATTTAAAATAAATTAATTCTATAATATCTCTATGATGAACTATTTATATTTCTAAAATTTACATATTTTACACCATGACCAACAATCAAACTATTATAACAATTCAAATACATTTAAATAGTAATGTAAGAATGGTTTAGTTCACACAAAAAATAAGTCTATCTTAGATATTCTAAATACATCACAAAACTTTATCGCTTCAAAAAAATTGGAATTTCTCCCATCTACTTGAGTTCCCATCAATTGTCCATAAAACTGGGAAAGGGAATAGGTGCTATGCTCCCAATCCCAACATCCTCCTGTCCACTACTAGGAGATTTGTGTAATGTAGGATTCAGCTCCATCAACTTAGTCATTTTTTTCACTAGTTGTTTGGGACTCTCACCATTTATTGCCAACTATGGTGACAATGCTTGGGGTTACACTTATTAAGTAAGAATATTTCCTAATCTAGGGATTAGAGCATTGAACACATCAGAATGTGATTTATGCTATGGGAGAAGAGGTATGTTGGGCATACTAATTGATTCTAGGGCTAGTGCAATTACATCTCCTTCCACTAGTGTTGTAAATATAATTTCTATAGTTTTTGAAGGTGCACCTCCAATATTTGGTCTATATCTCTTTCAAACATTTAGATTATCCTCTCTTTCTTTCCTCTTCTATTCCTTTAGTGAAACCTTCTCCACAACTTATTTTCCCCTCTCTATAGCATATAAGATCTCATTTCTTGCAATCTTTTCCTCTCTCCCATCTTTCATATCCCCGATCTTCTCCTTCATGTAAAGTGCATTAGCCTCAAATAACTTCTTAGTCTCTCTTGTTCCTTAGAATTTTGTATCCTTTTCTTTGGTAGCTATAGGAATCTACTGGGTAAACCACTATGTTGTTTTTTGTCTAGTGGCATGTAATGTATAAAATCAACATCTCCATCATAGTCATTTTGGGCCTGGGTATCAAAAAATTGTTAACTTATTATTTCATCATGGTTGCCACAATTTGGAAAGCATTAGATGACGTCCTTGGGGTCAACATGTGGTGGGGATGGAATTAAAAGGGAAACATTTTCATCCCCACAAGTATTTGGTTACCCAAGGTTTGTGACAACCTCCTACAACCAATCTGGTTGTGAATCTTGCATTAGCAAGCTTAATCTAATATCAATGTTTGTTTTATGCTCAAGGTTTTATCTCCTATAATAGTCCACTGGCTGGTTCAGGTTTTTTGGTTGGGTATTTTTAGGTGCAATTATACCTAGTCCCTTCATATTTTGTCCATAACTCCTCAACAAAGTGTTAATTGGTTCATCTAAGAAGCCATTGATTTTTAGGAAGGATTCAATAGTGATTTCCTCCCCCTCGCTTTACAACTCATCAATATTTGCATCATCTACAGTAGTTGTTTCTTGCAACTCATCTCTTACACTTTCTCAATTTTGCCTCTTCTAGGCTTGTTCCAACTAGCCCTTGCCAATCACTAATTTGCTGTTTTCTCCAAAAATTTCCACAGAACTTCCTAAATTATTGGGTGATTAAAATACCCTTTTCCTCACTCTAAAATATACTCCAAAACCAACTACACTTGTTTTGTAAAATATCACTCAAAACTGGCTATTTCAGTTTGCCAACTAGGCCTAGTTTGAGGCCATTTACAAACCAACTCACAATCCCTTGACTTTTGGAACTCCCATGACCCAAAAAAGTCTTAAGAAATGACTCAAATGCAAGGATTCTTTTATTTTTTTGGTCTCATGATCAACTTTACAATGGTTTTTACAAAACCCTCCTTTCTAGCCCCTTTACCCTAGGGCTTTCTAGAACTCTTACTTTGCAACGTCTCTAGAACCCCAAAATGGTTCAAACACCTTCACTTTGGTTATATTAGATGACTTCAAACATAAAATGCAACTCTTGTTTGGAGAAAACACTAAATCCACCTTGGGAGCAATCGCATACCCCTTTTTATGCACTCAAATTTTAGGGAAAACTATGCAAATAATTCTTAAATGGTTTCAACACTCAACTTTTTAGATGGAAATGGTTATTATAGACTCAAACCAACAAGAAAAATCCCAAACTTGAGGTTTCTCAACACTCAACAATCAAATTTCAAAACTATTACCAGCACTTACTACTAGGAAAATTTCTAGTTTTAATGGTCAAAATCCCAAACCATAAAAAGAACCCCCCACTATTTTTGCATTTTTAAACACTCTTTTTGGAGACCTACAATAATCTCTCTCACTTTTTGGAGATCACACTCCATTTTCATTTTACGACGCCATCTCGGGTGATGCTAAAACTTGCAATGTCGGCTAGTACAAAGTTGCCAACTGCCAAATCTCTCTCACCTTTCCTCGTGGGATCGAACTGTCTACTCAATTAGCTCCTCATGGTCAGGTAAACCCTATCCCCAACCTCATCCTATCCCCTTTAGTACTCGAACGTTCTTAGGCACGCCAATCTAGAATGTCCCCAAGGGTTACTAAATGCCATAGGGCTGCAATCTTTTATGGGGCATATCTCGGAGCTCGTGCAAGGTATGGATGTGATTCTAGTTCCTACAAGACTGTGTTGTGGAGACCTACAATAACCTCTCTCACTTTTTGGAGATCACACTCCATTTTTTTTTTACAACGCCATCTTAGGTGATGCTGAAACTTGCAGTGTGGGCCAGTACAAAGTTGCCAACTGCCAAATCTCTCTCACCTTTCGTCGTGGGATTGAATTGTCTGCTCTGTTAGCTCTAGGTGGCTGGGTAAACCCTATCCCCAACCTTGTCCTTTCCCCTTCAGTGCTTGAACGTTCTCAGGCACGCCAATCCAGAATGTCCCCAAGGGTCACTAAATGCCATAGGGCTGTGATCTTTGATGGGGCATATTTCGGAGCTCGTGCAAGGTATGGATGCGATTCTAGTTCCTACAGGACCGTGTTGTAGAGACCTACAATAACCTCTCTCACTTTTTGGAGATCACATTCTGTTTTCATTTTACAACGCCATCTTCAGTGATGCTGAAACTTGTAGTGTTGGCCAGTACAAAGTTGCCAACTGCCAAATCTCTCTCATCTTTCGTCGTGGGATCAAACTGTCTACTCCATTAGCTCTAGTTGGCCGGGTAAACCCTATCCCCAACCTTGTCTTTTTGGCTTCAATGCTTGAACATTCTCAGGCACGCCGAACTAGAATGTCCTTAAGGGTCACTAAATGCCACAGGGATGCGATCTTTGACGGGGCATATCTCGGAGCTTGTACGAGATATGGATGAGATTCCAATTCCTACAGGACTGTGTTGCAGAGACCCACAATAACCTCTCTTTCTTTTTGGAGATCACATTCCTTTTTCATTCTACAATGCCATCTCGAGTGATGCTGAAACTTGTAGTGTTGGCCAATACAAAGTTGCCAAATGCCAAATCTCTCTCATCTTTCGTCGTGGGATCAAAATGTCTACTCCATTAGCTCCGAGTGGCCGGGTAAACCTTATCCCCGACCTCTTCCTGTTGCCTTCAGTGCTCGAACGTTCTTAGGCATGCTGAACCAGAATGTCCCTAAGGGTCACTAAATGCCAGAAGGCTGAGATCTTTGACAGGGCATATCTCAGAGCTCGTGCGAGGTATGGATGTCATTCTAGTTCCTACAAGACCATGTTGCGGAGACCTACAATAACCTCTCTCACTTTTTGGAGATCACACTCCATTTTTGTTTTACAATGCCATCTCGGGTGATGCTGAAACTTGCAGTGTGGGCTAGTACAAAGTTGCCAACTGCCAAATCTCTCTCACCTTTCGTCGTGGGATCGAGCTGTCTGCTCTGTTAGCTCTGGGTGGCTGGGTAAACCCTATCCCCAACCTCGTCCTATCCCCTTTAGTGCTCAAACGTTGTCAGACATGCCAATCCGGAATGTCCCCAAGGGTCACTAAATGCCATAAGGCTGCGATCTTTGACGGGGCATATCTCAGAGCTTGTGCGAGGTATGGATGTGATTCCAGTTCCTACAGGACCGTGTTGCAAAGACCTACAATAACCTCTTTCACTTTTTGGAGATCACATTCTGTTTTCATTTTACAATGCCATCTCGGGTGATGCTGAAACTTGTAGTGTTGGCTAGTACAAAGATGCCAACTGCCAAATCTCTCTCATGTTTCATCGTGGGATCAAACTGTCTCCTCCATTAGCTCCAGATGGCCAGGTAAACCCTATCCCCAACCTTTTCTTGTCCCCTTCAATGCTTGAACGTTCTTAGGCACGCCGAACCAGAATGTCCCTAAGGGTCACTAAATGCCACAGGGCTGCAATCTTTGATGGGGCATATCTCGGAGCTCCTGCGAGATATGGATGAGATTCCAATTCCTACAGGACTGTGTTGCAGAGACCTACAATAACCTCTCTCTCTTTTTGGAGATCACATTCCATTTTCATTCTACAATGCCATCTCGAGTGATGTTGAAACTTGTAGTGTTGGCCAGTACAAAGTTTCCAACTACCAAATCTCTCTCATCTTTCATCGTGGGATCAAACTATCTGCTCCATTAGCTCCGGGTGGCTGAGTAAACCTTATCCCCAACCTCTTCCTATCCCCTTCAGTGCTTGAACGTTCTCAGGCATGCTGAACCAGAATGTCCCTAAGGGTCACTAAATGCCACAGGGCTGCAATCTTTGACGGGGCATATCTCGGAGCTCGTGCGAGATATGGATGTGATTTCAGATCCTACAGGATTGTGTTGCGGAGACCTACAATAATATCTCTCACTTTTTAGAGATCACACTCCATTTTTGTTTTACAATGCCATCTCGGGTGATGCTGAAACTTGCAGTGTGATACTATCTTTTAAAGTTGCCAACTGCCAAATCTCTCTCACCTTTCGTGATGGGATCGAACTGTCTGCTCCATTAGCTCCGAGTGGCTGAGTAAACCCTATCCCCAACCTCATCCTATCCGCTTTAGTGCTCGAACATTCTCAGGCATGCCAATTCAAAATGTCCCCAAGGGTCACTAAATGCCATAGGGCTGAGATCTTTGACGAGGCATATCTCGGAGCTCGTATGAGGTATGGATGCGATTCTAGTTCCTACAGGACCATGTTGCGGAGAACTACAATAACCTCTCTCACTTTTTGGAGATCACATTCTATTTTCATTTTACAACACCATCTCGGGTGATGCTGAAACTTGTAGTATTGGCCAGTACAAAGTTGCCAACTGCCAAATCTCTCTCATCTTTCGTCATGGGATCAAACTGTCTGCTCTATTAGCTCCGAGTTGCCAGGTAAAACCTATCCCCAACCTTGTCTTGTCCCCTTCAATGATTGAACATTCTTAGGCACGCCGAACCAAAATGTCCCTAAGGGTCACTAAATGCCACAGGGCTGCGATCTTTGACAGGGTATATCTCGGAGCTCGTGCAAGATATGGATGAGATTCCAATTCCTACAGGACTCTGTTGCAGAGACCTACAATAACCTCTCTCACTTTTTGGAGATCACATTCCATTTTCATTCTACAATGCCATCTCGGGTGATGCTGAAACTTGTAGTGTTGGCCAGTACAAAGTTGCCAACTACCAAATCTCTCTCATCTTTCATCATGGGATCAAACTGTCTGCTCCATTAGCTCCGAGTGGCCAAGTAAACCCTATCCCCAACATCTTCCTGTCCCCTTCAGTGCTCAAACGTTCTCAGGCACGCTGAACCAGAATGTCCCTAAGGGTCACTAAATGCTACAGGGTTGCGATCGTTGACGGGGCATATCTATGGGCTGTCAATACTTCGACTATACTTTAAGTCAACGATTATCAATATGTGAAAAAATGGAACTTGTTGTATTTTGAAGTACTAAGAAGATGGCCTTGCCCTTCCCCAGGAGTTTCAGAAATGGGAGACATTAGGTAAGAGAGTGAAAATGTTACTATCACTTCAACGCACATGACGCAATTGGAAATGCAAATTTTGATGGTAATCATTTTGTGATAAGGGAGAGACTAGAGATGATCATTGTTACTATCTCTTTAGTAGTAGAATTTTGTTTTCTCTTGAATTTGGTGGTGGGGGATCAGTGGTAAGACTCCTTGGATATTCCTTGTTATGATGTTAGTGACAAGTGTTGCTCTTTGAAAACACTTGTACAATATTTTTTAAATTATTAGATAAAAATAGAGAATTGTAAGTATTAAACATGATTAGCCTTTAGTTCCTAGAAGATCTTTATTTCCCCATCAATGCATTTAGAAAGTTAAGTTTTAAGAAGATCATAAATAGAAAAAATTAGAGAAGCGATTTAAACATTTATATTGATTGGAAACATGTGAGTCTTGAGTTTCCTCTACCTTTTAAAGAATGTTCCTTAGCTAGCAGACCTAATTCCACATTCCATAAGACTGTCATTGCGCTAAAGATTTAGGAAACCAACTGCTCTAAGATAAAGCTTCCTGGTCAATAATAATCTAGCCTATTGAGGTACATAATACTTCTCAATTAAAATTGTGTTAATTCAGTATTAATTTTGTAATTAACTACAATTTCAATATCTGTGTACAGGGGGTGACTGAGAAAACTATTTGAGGTCCAATTTGAAAATATATTTGTAAGGATCTTGACCAAGGTTCACAACTTCGATGATTAATACATTCATTCAGGCTAGAACCTCACTACAAAAAAATAATATATAAAAAAGGTAGTGAATAACGTCATGTCTAGACCCAAATCAACCAATGAAAGTCAAATTAGCATAATGTGGAACAACAATATATGCATTGAGTGGGTTGTCATAAAAAAGATTCATAATAAAATTCATGTCTAGAATTAAAAGACCTTAAAGAACATTTATGCTTGTAACACAAATGGTCATTCAAAACTGAATATGATTACAATATGTGAAATAGCATTACAAGAACTTGTAATGCTCTTGTGAACATCGTGTTAATTCTTGTAAGAATCCCTAAGATGCTTGTTATACTCAAAATTTTGTTGAAATTGAATTAATTTTTATCCTGTCATTTAATTGGCTTAGGGTGATAAATGCTTCTTGGATGGAATAATGAGTTCGTGATTAACTCTGTATTAAGATTCATAGCATCTTCTAGTTATTTGCAAAGGAAATTTATAAATTACTTGCTAATGTCATATGGCTTTCTTGAGAAAGATGTCTGTGTTCTTATTGATGGGTACTAATGACTATCCACATTTAGTTCTTTAATATCCTATTTGACAAGCTTTCCATAGACATTTCTTTTCCATACTAAGTATTTTTTAAAACATATTTGAGTAGGACTATAGTAGATACTACCAGAAACAGCTTCTTTGCAGTTTTTGAGAAATACTAATAAAGCAAAAAAGAACATCTACTAGTTGGTAGACATAATGGCAACTCTCTAGCAATTGAATTTAATTTCATACATGCACATATCTAATTTAATGTCATACACAAACATATCTAATTTAACGTCATACATGAACAAACATATAATATAAAATGATAACCAATAATGTCATATACATTAACAAACACATAATATATTATGATAACCAATAATGTCGTATATGAACAAACATATCATATATTAACCAATAATTCCATACATCAAATATAGAATGTCATATGTACATCAAATGTGTATCGAATATGTCTCTCAGATGCCTATATATATACATGGGGAAGGAAACAAGTCTCTATATATATGTATCAAATATCTAAACTACATCTTTTCCTTCCCACGAGGGGAAGGAAACAAGTCTCTCGATGTCCTCTACCGTCGTGTGGAGGGAGACAGTGGAGATGATGGGGCCCTCCTGACATGCTCACTTGACCTCTTGTTGAGGCTCTTCTCCAGGTCCAACTAATACAAAGAAAGTAGATATGAATCAATATTTATCATACGTTGAAATCAAATATATGTACTCACAAAATCAATTATTTTCTTACCACCAACAAATAGTCACTCTGTATGTCCACCTCAAATGCTCGTGGACGATCAGGCGTGACAAGACCCTACAACAATTCAATAAATATAATCACTTATAAATAACATTAGAAATTTTGAGATTAACTATTATAAACAACAACTAAAATGAAGAAAATTATTGTATACCTCCGTCAGTGGCTGTGAGCTAGCCACAGCTGCGGCCACTCCACTATCAACAGACTGTCACAGATGAGGAGGTGTGTCTGACATCATGAGCTGCACGTCATACAATACACGTTATATCTAACATGAAACATGGAATAAATATAATCAAATGAATTAAATTAACATGAAACAACTGTACCTGTGTGAAGCTCGTATGATGTCTCTGCTCTACATCTATGGTAAAGGTTGAGGGTCCTGTGGAGAACTGATGCACATGCATATTTTTTTTGGTCAATCCTTAATATGATTACGTAATAAATATATGTATTAATTAAAATGATTAAATTGATACATACCTTAGGACTCGTCGAAGGGACAAAAATTGGGCCTAGAGGATCACTGCTAGGCCCAGGAACATTTTGACCCTAAATTTTGAACAATGTCAATAAATCCTAATTAATTAATCATTCACTATACGTATGAAATGTGATAAAATTAGTAATTTACCTGTGTGTCAATGCCAAATGTCTCATTCAGGAACTGATCGGTGACAAGCCCATCATCTACACCATCTCCGACATGAGTGCCAAATGTGCATAGGGATCCGCATGAAGTGCACATGTGACCATGACGTATAGAAGGCTCCCCCTCAACTAATGGGCTCATGAAATGGATGAGGGTCTGTTTCAAAGCATTAATGGTCCCTAGAGTGCTGGCCTCTACATGTTCCTTCACAACTGAAGGAATAATCACATGCTTATGTTGTGGATGGACCACGGGTGCCCTAACTACATTAGAGTCACGATGTGCTCTGGGCCTCTCAAATGATGACCCCCCACCTCTACCCTGGGAGTCTAACATATCAAAATAATTGGGGATCTCCCCAAGGACAAATTCACAATATAATTTCTTCAAAAAATACATGGGGACCTCGTGATTGTTGCAAGGAGAGGCATCAAAAACCATCCACCATCTATCCCAAAAATTATTTCTAATAGCATCATGTATGCACCAATGGATGGGGAATCATTTAATACCCTCTCTAATAGTATTTTGCTCACCAGGTTTTCTAAATAATGCACATATACTACCTTTTGGTATTTCCTTTTTTTTAACATCTTCATATGACAATTTATTTGCATAAAATCTTTTTTGTCCATCCCTCTTAGCCCGCCAAATATCTAACTGACCACTAACTGAGGCTATCTGAGTGTTAATGGATCCGAGGGATGATGCCAATTGAGCCCTCATTGGATTGGTTTGTTCGAATTCTTTCAACTAAGCAATGATTCCTTCTAATTCAGTTTTGCCTCTCTCTATTTCATTTCTTAGATTTTCTTGTGTGCCTAGTGGAGGTCTTGCAATTGGTTCGGGTTGTGGAATTTGTTCTTCTTCTTGAGGAGGGTTTTGGTTTTGGGGTTCTTGAGGGTTTTGATGTTCTTGTGGATTTTCTGGTTGATTATGAACATTTCCTGATAAAAAATCAATTGAAATTCAAATAAATAAACAAATCTAAATGAAATTTGTAAAAACCCTACAAAAGAATATAAAAAACTTACAAAACAATATGAAAAATATATCAAACAATGCAAAGTTAGGTTGATATCACTTACGACATCATCATGGGTGCGCTTGTGGTCTTGGATTTCGTCGACGAGGAGGCATTTTGGCAAATGGTGGTGCAAATGTTGAGTCTTCAACTCGCGTACGTGCTGCTCGCTGTAGGAGTAGAAGAAAATGGTAATGAAAATGATGGGCTGCGGGTTTGCATCCCATCATATATACTTTTTATTTTTTTTAAAGCGCGTACACGTTATAGCGCATACACGCTGTTTAAAATAGGAAAAAAAAATTCCTTGTCACCCTTTTGGCACCACAACTCGGTGCATATGCCCTTAATGCATCTGACACATAATAAAATAGAACGTGCACCACACAGCCTAAAAAAACTTACAATCATCGAAAAATTTAAAAGTGACTGCCGGCCATTATTTTTGGTGAAGGCGTCATGTCGCTAATGGTGAAGTGCCCAATTTCTCTAATAGCGACAAAGAGACTAATCAAAAAAGCTAAGATTTCTGTTGATGCCTTTTGTACCTCCATGCTGTAATTCCTTTTCAGGTTCTAACATGTCTATTATAAACATGATGAAATATCTCTAAAACAATACAATCTTCGATCATCGTATTTCCACTTGATGGTACTTCTTTTCAACTTAGCAGTCGTCACTATGTCACTAAGGGTAAAATACTTGTATCTTTTCATAGCGAGATAGCGATTGTCGTAGATCTTTTAGGGATCAGGCGGTCAGAAACACAAAAGAAAAGATGTGACTCAGGGCGCGAAAAGTTTGAAAAGGATGGGAATCTTCGCATAATTTTAGTTTTGCACCTAAAAAATTTAAAAGAAAACAAGACCTAGGGTTTCGACAAAAATTTGCTTCAAAGACCTACAAAATATGACTTGGCTAGAAACTCTATTCACCATAGGTGGATCCCAATTTGAATTCTTCTATACCTTGGACAAAGGAATTCAATTATGCAAAAATTCAGACCAACAAAACTATCATGGAAAAATTGTGATGAAGATGCCACCTACAACTATTAGACTATCATACAAAAATTGTGATGAAGATGACATTAAAAACTATTGGACTATCATGTGTACAAGTCACAAAATGATTCCAACATATGAAATTAAGTGTACTACATAGGATAGTGATGACTAAATTTCCATGCCCTCCAAATTTGGTGGTTGTAAGATTTATACCAATTTCATTTGTGGGATACACACTCTTCATAAGTTAGTTAGCCTTGTGACTAAGGTCGATGGGGAATGTTGACACATGCAACTTGAGCATGAGTTTGAATTTGGTATTTCCTTGGAGATATTTTACTTATTTGCCAAATAGAAGGTATCATCTCCATTTTGTCTGTCATGATAAGTTGTCACAGGTTTTTTGAATGAATTTATTTTCTTATGTGTATTTCTTCTCATAGAATAAACAAAACTTATTAATGCTCCACCAAAAGCCGTAGAAGGAACAACAATCTAAAGTTTGGGCTTGCCGCTACCAGGATCTCCTCCCTTTCCAAAGAACCCCAAATAGAAAAAGCAAACAAAAAAATTCAAGATCGTTTAAGCTTTACCCAATAATAATATCCCAGAAGTCCAAGAACAACATTTGACTACAAGGGTGGTGACGAGAAGTGTGGGGCAGCATCCCTTTAGACCATATAAATTCTTCTGCAGTTAATGTTTTGAGTGCCATAAAAACCTAGAATTAACATTAGAATCCATGGTTTGAATAATATAAAGTCTTAGAATCAATCAATACAAAATCCATGGGTTGATTGCTATGAAAACATAGGACCAGTACTAGATTTCATGCTTTGAATGCAATAAAGACTCAAAGTAGTCATATAATGTTTTGTAACTCAACATTGCACTCTTCCCTAGAACATCCAATATAAAAACCTAGGTCACATTGCACTCTTCCCTGGAACATCCAATATAAAAGTCAAAACTCATAAACAAAAAATCAATCAATTTCATTTTTACAGCTTTTATAATTCCTCAATAAAGTTTAACTCATGAGGCTTCATCAATATGCCACTTTAATGACTTATATAACTACTTTTTGTGTTTGAATTAAGTTATGTCATTATTAAAGGCATACTTTTCCATTAAATATAATGGCCCCTCAATAATACTTTATGAAGATAAGTAATAAATTTACAATATAACCATTATAAATGGCTTTATTACTGTTACTATAATTTTAATATCTCATTGATTACTCATCATCTCTCTGTCTCATCTGAACCAGTTGGTCAACCATTGCTTCCATTGCACAACCAACTGCCTTACTAAAAATATTAATGGTTCTCTCTATTAACTCCTAACCTACTATAACTAGTAATTCCCTGAATATTTGATAAAATCAGTAGTGCCAAGGGTCGTCACTACATTGAGATCGGTCCAGGTGCCTTGCCAAATGTAGAAATGTTGGATACATAACTTACTATAAATTGTAAGTGTACCTAACTGAAACAAACAAGGAGCAATCATAAACACTTCTATACTATAGAAGGGAAAGATCCTCTTGTTTTTCCAGATGGGGCCCTCTAGCCATCAACCTTAACCTACGAGGGCCAATAATAGGTCAATCCAAACATAAACCATGGCGAGCTAAAATGAGAACATTACACTTTATAACCAATCCTACTTTTCAAAAAACACATAGGACACTTCAAAAAGCACTTTGACGAGCCCTCTTAGCTTCAACGAGCTCTATTCATCTTTAGAGATCCCATTTTTCATCACCGAATCTCCATTAAATGATCTCTAGCTTCTCATGGAGTTCCTATATTAGAAGCTTCATACATAGTATCACTTCGATCATCTGTAATAGCTGGTGATAATCCAAATGTAACCAATGCATGATTGCCAACTAAAGAAATACTAGACCCAATGTTGAGATCTAACTCCAAAATAATAGCTAATGAGTTTCCATGTTTTTTTATCAATGGGTTAATCTATTGAATTATTAGAAAATTTATGAGTCAATAAAAAAAACTCATCAAATCAAGCTCGATGCTATTCTCAATTATAACAACAACCATTTAGGCCAACTATTCGTAAACTACATATTGATATTTGGTTGAAACTCAATAGTTTGGATGGTGAATCTTATAATGTTTTTATGGTTGTAGAAGAAGAACTCATTTTTAGCATATCCTTGCTCAAAATAGTTTCCACAAAAATTAAGATCCACCAAATATTCTACACCTCAAAATAGAAAAAAATCAAATGATGCTAGTTGTGCACACCATGTTTACTTTGGTTCTAATTATCTTCCTACCAAATAATAGTATAGGGCTTTTCTATAAAACAATGCTACTAGTTGCCACATTTCTAAAATGATCAACTGCATGCCACTATCAATCTATACTCTTGCACCTATGCTTGGTGCAAGCACTAGTATATAGTACTTAAGATACCACTGAATATCTAAATCATTGTTTTTCAAATAAGTTGTAAGGCATAATTCGAGTGAATTTAAATACTCCAGGCAATTCCTGAGTGTGGATGTTTCAATTCCTTAGTGTCAAAGCTTTAATATATTTCATGCTTATCATTTCCTCTAGCAATTCTTATGTAAAATGTCATTAAAATAATTGTTCCCTTTGATAGGGTCAAAGAGTGTATATATACAATATTTTTGAAGTTGTTTTGTGCTAAATGAACATTTTGGGATCAAGTCTTGTAAATATCTTGGTTGGTACAACTGCATATTTCTTACTGGCTTTGTACTAGTACCCAAGATTAACATTGATGACATTAGTAGAATTCCAAGTTTTTCTCTTGTATTCCTATTAATTGTACTTGATTGTCAAATATGTTAAAGAAGAAACAAATGCTAGTTAATTTACAGACTGTAACTGACCTGAATTGCTTGATGTATTTTTTAAATGTTGAGATGCATATACTAAGAATTTTTTGTTGCTGCAGGCCAAGCCATAGCTGACAGACAGGTCAAAGCTTTCAACTATTGTGGATCCTACAATTAAAGAGTTGCTAAACTTGAAATATCTTCAGCAAGTTGCATGAAAAATATTTCTTTTGAAGGGAATTGACATTATTTTTTAAAATGCATTTATTTTATACAATTTTACTCATGTTTTTGTGGATAAAAACTTAACATTCTTCCACATTTCTTGCCCATTTTATTGCATATATGAAATAAGACATAATCTTGCCATTTTCCAATAGCTAAATGTCTTTAACTATGATTGGAATTTGGCATAAAATCTATTTTTTAGGTTAGATTGTCAGCTAGTTCTGGTTGATTTCCATTTGAAAATTAGAGGTGCTTACAATTTGAATAAATAACAACCATTTCTCATCAACTTAAATTGTTTGTTTAGTACCCATTGCATTGATGTGACACTTACAAGGTTGAAGTATTGCAACTTCCTAGAAGGTTTTCCTACTCAATTCCATGATGATCCAACTTTCCTTGATCCTTGGGAGAATGATGCAAGAGCATCAAGGTCAAGGTTGAAGGCATGAGAAGACATTAAGGTCTCAAGATAACCAACATGACCATGTTAGAACAGTTGATGTAATAAGACCCTGTGAAGGTCCTTTTTGATATGTTTGTAATCATTTTAGTTCCATTTGAAAATAGTAATTAACAAAAACCATATGTGCAGATATAAACATTAATCACAACATGTCCAATTTATTTGTAGGTATATTTTCTTGTAAAGAAAGACCACACCTAACAATATGAATATAGAAGAAAATAATGAGACAATGGCTGCATTGTGGGCTTAATTCTAAAGAAAACCTGATAAATGTTATTGTCCTTGCAAGAATCAAAGAATTCTAATCACAATAGCCCAGAGTCATTGTAGGCAATATGGTCATGTTGAAGGGGGCCACAATTTTTGTCCATTACTGATTGTGGATTTCCTACTAGAGGAACATGGAGGTGTGAATATCCAATCTGAGGATAACAATCCCATGGAAGAAGATGATAATGTGCTAGAGGACATGATTGAAGAAGATGGTATTGGGGCAATTGATGAAGAGGCTCACAATGATGGTACTAGCAAATCTAATAATAATGATGAAGATGGTCTTGATATACCTTTACTTGAGAAGGCAGACGAGACCTTATACCTAGGCTCCCAAACAACTCTATTGTCGGCTATAGTGTTGTTGGTGAACTTAAAGGTTATGAATAGCATATCCAATGTAGCAATGTCACGTATGCTAAGGTATGTCATTTTTTTCATCTTTAATGTTAGTATACAATTAATATTTATTATATTAACAATGCATATTTTTTGTTGTAGGTTGATTAGTGAGTTTTTGTTAACACCATCAAACATTTTGCCTTGTTCGTACCAAAAATTATCTAACATTATGGATCAGATTGGAATGAAGTATCAAATAATACATGCATGTCCCAATGATCATATTCTATATCATAAACAACATGAATTTACAACAAAATGTCCTGATTTTCATGTTAGTAGATATCGATCAGATCAAATAACAATAAAATTGCCTCACAAGGTTCTTCGATACATTCCCATTATTCCACGTCTGGAATGGTTATTCAGGTGCACTAGCTTGGCACAATTTATGGATTACCGTGCACGCAATAGACGTCTGAATGACATTATGTGAATGCCTACCGATGGTTTTGCATTTAAAAAGATAGAAGAAACATGATCACACTTTAAAGAAGAACCTCGTAATCTGAAAATTTCATTGGCAACGGATGGTGTCAATCCATATGGAGATATGAGATCTGTTTACTCAGTATGGCCTTATTTTGTTATTAACAATAACATTCCTCCTTGGATGTCCATAAAGAGGGAGCACATAATGTTGTCAATGATTGTGCCAGGTATTTTTTTTTTATACTTATCTAAATTAATTTATAAATAGTGCATGAAAATGGTTATAATAATTACGTAATGTTTATGTTCATTCAATTGCTAGGTAAATACCAAGTTAAAGATATGAACGTGTATATTGAGCTCCTAATTGAAGAGTTGTTGAAGTTGGTGAATGGCATCACTATGTATGACATCTCTAGACCGATAGGACATCGACAATTTGAATTCCATGCAATGCTTGTATGGATAATACATGATGCCCCTAGGCTAACTCATTTTTGCGGTATGTTATATTGTTAAGATCACATATTTTTGGTCTGTTATAGTGCTTACACATTACTATAAAATTCTTAAGTTGTGTATGATAATTGTACATGATCCAATTATACATGATCTTTTAAGTCTTCAGACAAAGGGAAAATTTGCATGTCCAGTTTGTGGTCCGAAGATGAAATATCATCATTTGAGAAGTTTAGGAAAGTAGGTGTTTGATGAGTTTAAACACTTTCTCCACAATAATCATAGGTGTCAAATTGCCGAAAAACATCTTTTCAATAGGAAATAAGAGACATCATCAAGGCCATGGAGAATGACACCTCATCTATGGAAGTTGGAATAAAATCAACTAAATTGTCGAGGTAATGTCTAATTTGTCATCCAATGTTTACAATTTGTATTTTGATATTGTCTTATATTTACTAATGCTATAACTGATGCTCGTGAAGGTCATCAAGGCATCAATGACCAACTTCCTAAAGGAATGAAAATTTATCCTACTCAATTTAGTAGGTTACCATACTGCAAGGATCTCCCAATCGCACATTTGTTTGATGCTATGCATATTAGAAAGAATGTAACAGAGACACTATGGAAAATGTTGGATGGAAGGCGTGATAGAGAATAAATTGCTAAAATTTGTACTGACATTCATGAATCTAATCATGCACTAAAAGTTTTCATTGAATCAAATAGGAATGGAGATTGCATAAATACAAGTGCCCTTCCTTAGTTATTAATGGAGCAACAAAGTGATGCATTAAAAGAAGTCATAAAAAAAAAAAAAATTTCCAACAGGATTTGCTGCCAATATAAGCACTCTTCTATCAAAGAAAGGTGATTTTGGGCCAGGGTTGAAGACACATGATTGGCATACCTTCCTCAAGGTAAGTCATGTTTTCTATTTACAGTATATTAGTAAGATTGAATGTAGTACCAGTTGCATTATTTAATAATATATTGAAATGATCATTTTTTAATGATTGCAGTTTGTCCTACCTCTATCCCTTCCACAACAGTTTGACAATAGTATTAAACAAGTTATATATGATCTTGGAAAATACACGAGGTTAGAAGAGTGTTTTTTCTTAGATTTGTAGCTTTTTATCTGAAATCTGTTGTATAATTTTATTTGAAATCTCCTCTATATTTTTTTGTGTGTTGAATCTCATTTAGGTGGTTATCATCTAAAAAAATTGGTAAAAAAGATATAGAATATTGGAAGAGAAATAATTCCACCAATGGAGTGGAATGAAATAATAGAAGATGCAAAGGAGAAAAGGCTATGTGAAGATAGAGATAATGAAGCAGCATAGGGAAAAAAGAGGTATGTCATTATAGTATTAAGTACATCTTAATCATGCACTAATTATTGATATTTGTAAATATATAATCTAAGATGTTTGAAATTTTTCATAGATTGCAGGACACATCTGTGGCTACAAAAGCGAGAATAGAAAAGGTTGGCCAACACAAACTTGGCTCTGGTGGCTATATGAATCTGTAGTCTTGACTTGTAAGTAGAGTAATGATTTTTTTTTCTTTTTAATATAATGTTGCAAATAGTTTTGTTTAATGAAACCATACATGGAAAACTGACGTTATCAAGAAAAAACCACAGGGCACAGATTTCAATGTGGAGGTCACAGATGAAGATAGAAAAATTGCCTTGAAGGAAGGCTATAAAATTGTGGTTACACGGCTACGTGAAGAATTTGTAAGCCTTGCCCAAGAATCCAGTGCACCAAATGATATCTCACAGGTAAATTGGTCAGATGAAAAGTAAATGAAATTAAATAGTTGAGAAGATTCTTTTTTCGGTATTAGTTTTAAATGTAAATTGACTACATAACAATGTGCATAACATTTTACTCCAGCCTTCATATCCTACCATAGAACCTACTCCTGACAAAGGCTATGATGTGCATTATAGTGGTGGAGGTATTAATTTGCTATTGGAAATTAATTATTCAATTATTCAGTTGAACATCATGCTGAAGGACTGGACCATGTTCCAAGTGTTCAACATGTTGATGCTGTGGCAGATCAAAATGTTAATGTACATGATAGTGGATTAGACACTATCATGTCTAATCCACTATCATGTCTAATCCACTATCATGTACATTAACATTTTGATCTGCCACAGCATCAACATGTTGAACACTTGGAACATGGTCCAGTCCTTCAGCATGATGTTCAACTGAATAATTGAATAATTAATTTCCAATAGCAAATTAATACCTCCACCACTATAATGCACATCATAGCCTTTTTAAGGAGTAGGTTCTGTGGTAGGATATGACGGCTGGAGTAAAATGTTATGCACATTATTATGTAGTCAATTTACATTTAAAACTAATACCGAAAAAAGAATCTTCTCAACTATTTAATTTCATTTACTTTTCATTTGACCAATTTACCTGTGAGATATCATTTGGTGCACTGGATTCTTGGGCAAGGCTTACAAATTCTTCACGTAGCCGTGTAACCACAATTTTATAGCCTTCCTTCAAGGCAATTTTTCTATCTTCATCTGTGACCTCCACATTGAAATCTGTGCCCTGTGGTTTTTTCTTGATAACGTCAGTTTTCCATGTATGGTTTAATTAAACAAAACTATTTGCAACATTATATTAAAAAGAAAAAAAAATCATTACTCTACTTACAAGTCAAGACTACAGATTCATATAGCCACCAGAGCCAAGTTTGTGTTGGCCAACCTTTTCTATTCTCGCTTTTGTAGCCACGGATGTGTCCTACAATCTATGAAAAATTTCAAACATCTTAGATTATATATTTACAAATATCAATAATTAGTGCATGATTAAGATGTACTTAATACTATAATGACATACCTCTTTTTTCCCTATGCTGCTTCATTATCTCTATCTTCACATAGCCTTTTCTCCTTTGCATCTTCTATTATTTCATTCCACTCCATTGGTGGAATTATTTCTCTTCCAATATTCTATATCTTTTTTACCAATTTTTTTAGATGATAACCACCTAAATGAGATTCAACACACAAAAAAACATAGAGGAGATTTCAAATAAAATTATACAACAGATTTCAGATAAAAAGCTACAAATCTAAGAAAAAACACTCTTCTAACCTCGTGTATTTTCCAAGATCATATATAACTTGTTTAATACTATTGTCAAATTGTTGTGGAAGGGATAGAGGTAGGAAAAACTGCAATCATTAAAAAATGATCATTTCAATATATTATTAAATAATGCAACTGGTACTACATTCAATCTTACTAATATACTATAAATAGAAAACATGACTTACCTTGAGGAAGGTATGCCAATCATGTGTCTTCAACCCTGGCCCAAAATCACCTTTCTTTGATAGAAGAGTGCTTATATTGGCAGAAAATCCTGTTGGAAATTTTGTTTTTTTTTATGACTTCTTTTAATGCATCACTTTGTTGCTCCATTAATAACTAAGGAAGGGCACTTGTATTTATGCAATCTCCATTCCTATTTGATTCAATGAAAACTTTTAGTGCATGATTAGATTCATGAATGTCAGTACAAATTTTAGCAATTTATTCTCTATCACGCCTTCCATCCAACATTTTCCATAGTGTCTCTGTTACATTCTTTCTAATATGCATAGCATCAAACAAATGCGCGATTGGGAGATCCTTGCAGTATGGTAACCTACTAAATTGAGTAGGATAAATTTTCATTCCTTTAGGAAGTTGGTCATTGATGCCTTGATGACCTTCACAAGCATCAGTTATAGCATTAGTAAATATAAGACAATATCAAAATACAAATTGTAAACATTGGATGAAAAATTAGACATTACCTCGACAATTTAGTTGATTTTATTCCAACTTCCATAAATGAGGTGTCATTCTCCAT
Source organism: Cupressus sempervirens (assembly GCA_028749045.1). Lineage (NCBI taxonomy): Eukaryota > Viridiplantae > Streptophyta > Pinopsida > Cupressales > Cupressaceae > Cupressus > Cupressus sempervirens. The sequence goes on along the minus strand of CM053787.1, from coordinate 247,954,819 downwards.
GGCCTTGATGATGTCTCTTATTTCCTATTGAAAAGATGTTTTTTGGCAATTTGACACCTATGATTATTGTGGAGAAAGTGTCTAAACTCATCAAACACCTACTTTCCTAAACTTCTCAAATGATGATATTTCATCTTCGGACCACAAACTGGACATGCAAATTTTCCCTTTGTCTGAAGACTTAAAAGATCATGTATAATTGGATCATGTACAATTATCATACACAACTTAAGAATTTTATAGTAATGTGTAAGCACTATAACAGACCAAAAATATGTGATCTTAACAATATAACATACCGCAAAAATGAGTTAGCCCAGGGGCATCATGTATTGTCCATACAAGCATTGCATGGAATTCAAATTGTCGATGTCCTATCGGTCTAGAGATGTCATACATAGTGATGCCATTCACCAACTTCAACAACTCTTCAATTAGGAGCTCAATATACACGTTCATATCTTTAACTTGGTATTTACCTAGCAATTGAATGAACATAAACATTACGTAATTATTATAACCATTTTCATGCACTATTTATAAATTAATTTAGATAAGTATAAAAAAAAAATACCTGGCACAATCATTGACAACATTATGTGCTCCCTCTTCATGGACATCCAAGGAGGAATGTTATTGTTAATAACAAAATAAGGCCATACTGAGTAAACAGATCTCATATCTCCATATGGATTGACACCATCCATTGCCAATGAAATTTTTAGATTACGAGGTTCTTCTTTAAAGTGTGACCATGTTTCTTCTATCTTTTTAAATGCAAAACCATCGGTAGGCATTCACATAATGTCATTTAGACATCTATTGCGTGCACGGTAATCCATAAATTGTGCCAAGCTAGTGCACCTGAATAACCATTCCAGACGTGGAATAATGGGAATGTATCGAAGAACCTTGTGAGGCAATTTTATTGTTATTTGATCTGATCGATATCTACTAACATGAAAATCAGGACATTTTGTTGTAAATTCATGTTGTTTATGATATAGAATATGATCATTGGGACATGCATGTATTATTTGATACTTCATTCCAATCTGATCCATAATGTTAGATAATTTTCGGTACGAACAAGGAAAAATGTTTGATGGTGGTAACAAAAACTCACTAATCAACCTACAAAAAAAAATATGCATTGTTAATATAATAAATATTAATTGTATGCTAACATTAAAGATGAAAAAAATGACATACCTTAGCATACGTGACATTGCTACATTGGATATGCTATTCATAACCTTTAAGTTCACCAACAACACTATAGCTGACAATAGAGTTGTTTGGGAGCCTAGGTATAAGGTCTCGTCTGCCTTCTCAAGTAAAGGTATATCAAGACCATCTTCATCATTATTATTAGATTTTCTAGTACCATCATTGTGAGCCTCTTCATCAATTGCCCCAATACCATCTTCTTCAATCATGTCCTCTGGCACATTATCATCTTCTTCCATGGGAGTGTTATCCTCAGATTGGATATTCACACCTCCATGTTCCTCTAGTAGGAAATCCACAATCAGTAATGGACAAAAATCGTGGCCCCCTTCAACATGAACATATTGCCTACAATGACTCTGGGCTATTGTGATTAGAATTCTTTGATTCTTGCAAGGACAATAACATTTATCAGGTTTTCTTTAGAATTAAGCCCACAATGCAGCCGTTGTCTCATTATTTTCTTCTAGATTCATATTGTTAGGTGTGGTCTTTCTTTACAAGAAAATATACCTACAAATAAATTGGACATGTTGTGATTAATGTTTATATCTGCACATATGGTTTTTGTTAATTACTATTTTCAAATGGAACTAAAATGATTACAAACATATCAAAAAGGACCTTCACAGGGTCTTATTACATCAACTGTTCTAACATGGTCATGTTGGTTATCTTGAGACCTTAATGTCTTCTCATGCCTTCAACCTTGACCTTGATGCTCCTGCATCATTCTCCCAAGGATCAAGGAAAGTTGGATCATCATGGAATTGAGTAGGAAAACCTTCTAGGAAGTTGCAATACTTCAACCTTGTAAGTGTCACATCAATGCAATGGGTACTAAACAAACAATTTAAGTTGATGAGAAATGGTTGTTATTTATTCAAATTGTAAGCACCTCTAATTTTCAAATGGAAATCAACCAAAACTAGCTGACAATCTAACCTAAAAAATAGATTTTATGCCAAATTCCAATCATAGTTAAAGACATTTAGCTATTGGAAAATGGCACGATTATGTCTTATTTCATATATTCAATGTACATGGCATTGGTTGAAAACTACATGGCACATGGTAGTCTGATAATGGTTCTAGGTGAAGAACCTCTCTAATTTCTTCAGGAGTAATCGAGACCAGAGGCATACCATCCTTTCTTCTTACAACCCTAATGGCTTGGTAATAATTCTTAGCAATGGCTTCAAGCAAATCATAATCCATGAAAACACTTGGGACTACTAACTTTCCCAAATCAAAATTCTAGACATTAGCATGCGGGGCAAACAACTTTATTTCTGAAAACCACTTTTTAAACAAAATAAGGCCAGTTTGAGTAGTTGTTGCATCCCTAACCTAGTTCCCCTTGTCATATAAGCCATCGCCAATTTTAAGGCTAGGGTTTAAGGAAATTAAATTTTTAACTTGTGCAGGTTGTACAGTAGATTCTGGGAGTAATTCTAATAAATCATCATGGACATTCCTATCCATATAATTAATTTGCCCAGAGAATAGTTTCTTAGGAGGCATTTTGACAGTATTGAGAGAATTGGAATGCCACAAAGGTTATAATATGAGTACTTACTTGACTTGCTGAACTTGTTCTTCTTTGAGCGTCTAAAATTTCTCTTGAACAATAGAAGAATAGTTTCACGTCTTTACCAATCTTAACACGACACAATCAATCAAGCTCTTGTGCTCAAAAAATTTGCAATCTCTATTCACGTGGGACTCGAATTAATGAAAATCTTTTTGTTATACTCTGCTTCTCCCACACCCAAAGCTTTCACTTATCATAAATGGGTCGAACAAAAAAATACAGTGGTGTCGCACTTTCTTTTTTAAACTTGTGCCATTGATCCTTGAAAAATCCTACGATCTGGGAATGACAACTAAGCCTACTCAACTTTCTTCTTAACACATTGGTAGTCAAGCCAATAAAAAACCTCCACCACTACCTTTCCTTCAAGGCTGGCACTTCAAACCAAGCCCATGGATGACTACAGACATGTGTCATCAACTCGCTAACTCGTTATACATAATTCTCGAGCACCTTTCCACAGCAAGCTAGTGATGATCACTAATCTTACTTTAATCATGTGGTAGACAATTGAAACAACCTTTAACAACACGATGGTGGGTCCATTGCTCGTTAACTCTCTATACCTAATTTTTGCACATCTCTTTATAGTGAGTCAATGAGCGTCGTCGATCCAGACTTGATCTTGTGGATAGCAATTTTACTTCAATAGTGGTGGGCCACACTCGCTAACTTTCTATACTTAACTTATGAGCACTTCTTCATAGCGAGTCAACGCCACCCTTTGATCTCGGCTCGATCTCACGATCATAAATCTTCATACCTAATACACGGGAAGTGGGTCCATAATATCACTATCCATGATATGGGCCCTACAGATTTCTACCAAGCATTGGTCGAAAGTTCGACCAATGAATGGCAGAAAATGTGCTGACAATGTCAACATTTTTTGACCACCGTATTGGTCAAAGTTTCGACCAATCTACTGGATGGTCGAATTTTTGACCAAAAAGTTTTCAACCAATGCCATGTAGTTTTCTACCATGGACTGGTCAAAATTTTGACCAATTTCTTGAAGATTTCTACCAAGCATTGGTCGAAAGTTCGACCAATGAATGGTAGAAAATGGCTCAACAATCTAAACATTTTTCGACCAATGTATTGGTTGAAATTTTGACCATCCAATAGGTTCGTCAAATTTTTGATTGGAAAATTATCGACCAATTTGTTGGTCAAATTTGGTCAAAGATTGGTCGAAAAATGGGTCAAAATTTTGACCAATAAAGGTCAAGAAATGAGCCCAAATGTACTAGTGTTATATCATTTTAACAATATATATATATATATATATATATATATATATATATATATATATATGTGCATAAATAATAACTTGATAATGAGATCATATGGTCATGCTTTATTTATGTTGATAATTTTTAAATAGGTCAAGCATAGACCAAGGAACATGATATAAACCACAAGAACATAGATAATGTGGTCTTAGAAATAGAGGAACATGAATATGTGAATTTTAAAGTTGAATATAGTGAATCCATAAAGCATGATAATCATGCACTAAGAGATAAAATTGAAGGTATTAATATAAATACATTGATTTATGATGAATTTAGTACTGGCATGACTGATAATGATGATCAAGGTGACCTTGATGTTGTTCATGAAATGCCTCTACTTGAGGAAGCATACAAGGTTGTTTAGGAAGGATCACAACAAAAGTTCTACTATTTTCATAGATGATTTGTTAATGAATAAATGATTAGATTGTTGGTATAACAATGATGATGACTGTTAGCTAATTTTGATGAAGTGTTAGTGAAGATAGGAGCAAGAATAACCTATTATCATATAGTCTAGTGGATAAGTCAATAAGTTGCATTGTTGTCATTGATGTCAACTATTGCCTAAGTGTTTTAATATGTTACAACATATTCATTAGAGAAAATAGTGAATTGTATTAAGTACTTCTATCCTATATGAAGGTTAAATGATGATCCATGAAGCTAAGTTTATAGTAACACCCATTTATGTGAATAATTCATTAAGATATAATTTATGGAGTAAAACTAGGTAACTATTAAGATAATCGATGATGACTAGTTAAATAATTTAAATATTCATTGGGCCTATAAGAAAACATTTGGATCAATCATTGGATATGATAGAAAATTATGTCAAGATGATATGGTTAAGAAGAACCTTAAAATGATTAAATCCAAAGGGACTTTCATAATCAAGAAGTGATGCTATCAAGAATAGATAAATGGGTAAGCTAGATAGTTAAATAAATAAACAAGGACTCTTGAAGTTGGTGAAAGATCAACTCTAAAGATCCCAAGAATCATGTGGATGCAAACAATTTTTGTCAAAAGAGATAAAAAAAAGTTATGGAGGCTAGAATTCATAGATCCATAGAGGATACATTCTTGACGAGAAAAAAGAGTAATTGCTATTAATAAAAGGTGAAGAAATTGGTTTATTGCAAGAAGAGATCAATCCTTATAAAAGGAGATCAAGACCCTAAAAGGTAAAACCTAAGTTACATTATAATAATTAATAAAAAAATTAATTATTACATAGCTAAAGTTTAGCTTAAGTAGAATAAAATTAATTAGAAAATACCTAATTAACCTAAGATGCCTACTTAAGATAAACTTAGGGAGTAGCTTAAATCCTAGAAACTAATACTAAATGTAGATTTTGGCCTTAACAACAAGGCATGGTAAGGTACCCAAGTACAACCAAATCTCTACAAAGTGGAGAAATTAAGAAAACCACATGGTAAAATCCCCATTCCAAGAAGAGATAGAAAGAATGCTAAAAAAACTAGTAAAGGATTGAAGAAGCCTCAAAACTAGAGAATGTCCCATAAGATAGGAACAAAATATGATCATGAAGCACTCCACTGAAGCAAGTTGAAGCTACAAAGATCTATAAAAATAAGTGTTGATCTGAAGAGCTTCCACTAAAATAGAACCTGATTTAGTAGAGAAGACTATAATCTACATGAGTGCTCTCAAAAGTCACTACTTGAATCTAGAGGTAGAGGAGGAAAACAACTAAACTTAAAGATACAGATAGCATAAATCACCAAATCCTGAATACTTGATCAATTGAACATGGAAGGTTGAAATCAAAGTAGGAAAGAAATAAAAGTGTCTAGATGGTAAATGATCCATTTGATCAATCTCATCTATTTCATGAGGCTAATGTCACAAAATAGAAACATATAGGACCAAGGACGATGGCAAAGAAAGAAAAAATATCAACCCCCCATGACACTTAGTCAAAGTAGTGCATGTATAATAAGGTAAAAGATATAATGAGTCTCAAGAATGAAAAAATTGCATGAGTATCCTCAAATGACGCTACTCAAATTATAATGAAAAATAAGGAAAAATAACTAAAACATGAATACAAATGTAATATGGCACTTTATCTCAGTGTGTTTACAAAAATGCATACAAATGATATCTAAAATGATCAGAATAGATATAAGGCTAATAGAATAGATAATACAAATTGAATAGAACTTATCTAGAGTGGAATCTAGAAAATAACCAGCATCACTGTAAACATCTGAAATACCTATCTAATGATATCAAGAATTCCTAAATCAAAGATTGGATAAAAAAGATATGTCTCTAGAGTGTAAAATAGAACTCCTGATTTTGATAGCTAAATAGTTTATCAAAATAAAAAAACTATCTATACCATTATAATGGGCTTAGAACTAGCTTTCCAATGATATCTTGTTTGTGGAAAATGAAGTCCATATGTCATGATATGAGAAAACATGTGAAAGTAGGTCAAAATAGAGCTAGAAGGGAAATAGCTTGATGATGTAGTGATTATGTCAGGAAGTGATGAGCCTAGATTTGATAGTCAAATGGTTGTTACTACACACACAAAAAATCCTCAGTTCTCCTAAAATACTCACTAGAAAAAAAATCCTAGTGTATTAGAGAAACAAGTCAATGTTGGGAAAGGAATTCTAGTGTCCAATAATTTTGTTGGCACAAATTATGTTTGGAAATATCTACACATGTCATAATACCAAAAAAATAAGTGGTAAACCACCAAAATAGCCAAATTTTATGACAAAACCTTGAGAGGCCCAAAATTAGCCTCAATGCGAAACAAAATGGTACCATGAAACAACATAGATCAAGGCTAAGTTGGCCTGCATGGCCTTGAGAAGGACATGGAGCATTAATGGAGGCATGGCCATCATGAGCCAAGAGAAACCCCCAATAAAAATCTGCCCCTTCAATAACAATTTCCGAAACAAACTTGCATGGGACACAATACAAAGACAATGCCAAAAAAATACAATTCTGACATTGATTTTGGATGGAGTTCTTACCAACAACGAGGCCAATGGATAGAGATCCATAAAAATTTCAAAATCCATAGTGATGCATGGTCCAAAAAGATAGGTGTCCTATGATTGTAGGAGATCTAGTACCACTAACTTGGCCACCAATGTACTCTCCCTCCAATGTAAAATAATGCACCCAAGAGAAAAAGTACCACCATCCAATAAAAAAGGCAAGGTGCCCAAGAAAAATTAATCGATCGATATACCTTCTAAACCCCATGTAGGTCCAAAAAGGTGTGTAGGTAAAAAGGTCATCACACTCCAAAAAAGTGGTGCTGGTCCCAAAAACCAAGAGTTGGAGTTATTTTGAACTCAATAGGCCAAAGTGACATTTATTGTAAAGCTTGCTTTCAATCAATGGTGGCATTTAGTTGATCCCTAATAACACCTATTTTACATCTCTTTCCAATGATGGAAGAGAAGTGAGAGGGCCCAAAAAGCCTCAAAAAGAACATGGCAAGCAAGGAGTGTTGATGAATGTGCATGGGCCCACTCCTATAAAAGGAAGTCCAACTTAGTTCACAGATGAAAAAAACATGCATTGAGCAATCACCTTATTTAAAAAAATAAATCTCGACTCTACATAAAACCTTTGCATGTGTCTCTTAAAAAAAATTCAAATATTTTATTTATGATAAATAAAATATGAAAACTATTTTTCTCAATGTTTGAGGCAACCTTGCGCTAAATTTTATTTGCTACATATTTCAACAACATCCAAACTAGATGTACTTTATATAGAAATGGGGGTTTTGAGAGCTCTGAGCTCAATGGTGATGTCCATTTTCACTCAAATTGTCCTGAAAAAAAAAGTGACTCCCTAAACCCACTATAAAATCCTCTATAATCTCAAATATAAAAACCAACACCAAAAATATCAAGAACATAATAGGGGTATAAGATTTGAAACTCTGATACCATGTTGAAGTTGATGAAAGATCAACCCCACAACTCATAAGAATGACCTATAGGAGAACACCTCTTATAAAAAGAGAGAAGGAAAAGTTATGGAGACTGAAACTCATAGATCCATAGAGGAGACATTCTTGATGAGCATTTAAAGAGAAATAACTATTAATCAAAAGTGAACCAATTTCTTTATTGCAATAAGAGATCAATCCTTATAATTGGAGATCTAGACCTTGAAAGGTAAAACATATGTTGCATGTTATAATAATCAATAAAATAATTAATTATTAAATGCCTAAAGTTTAGCTTAAGTAGAATAGAGTTAATTACAAAATATCTAATTACTCTACAAAGGACTTATCGGTAAACTAAAAGTGCACTTGTGATCAAGAAAATATAAATGGCTAATTGATAAAAGAAAAAGAAGAATTTGTAAAGAGTCATAGTGTGATGATAGGACTTGAATTTTTACTGAGATTGATGATTTAGTTTGGGAAACTAGAAAGAGGAAGAATGATTTATGGAAGGAATTTACAACACAATAATCAAGGTAATAAATTTCAAAAGGATTCTTCAAGAAGTTTTTGCATGGTCAAAATGGCTTATGGAGTTGGAACAATATTCAAGGTACAAATCAAATGTGAGGCAACGAGCTCAAGAGAAAATAGATAGTGAATGGTCAAATTTATTCTAATCAATCCAAATCATTTAATTTAGGTTTAGGGGTAGTGACTGGGACAATATCTATTTAAGAGCTATAAATTTGAAGTGATGATTTGTTGCAAGTACTATGAAAATTTGGAGAGAGTTATGATCACAATGGAAGTTACATAATTGAGTGCAATCAAGCCAATGTGTAGAGTATGGTATGTTATTGAGTTATAGAGATTGATTGGATCTAATCAAGTGAATGTAGTACAAATTATAGATCACTTTTGATTTTTCACTCTCTAACAGCTATAAAATGAAAATTCCTTGATACAGTGGATCTTAATAGGTATCATTATAAAATCTACTAACTAGGTCACATTCTTGAAAGATTATTTAAAATTATCTAAGAAGGTTTCTCCAAGAAAGGTAAAGAACTTGATAGATTATGAGGAAAATTTATTAATTGGATAGAACCTAATTGTGTTCTTGTAACCCTTAATGAAGAAATCGCTTAATGTAGAATATTCTAGAAGAGAACATAGTTTGTGTGCATTACTCTTATACTCTAGTTTTCTCCCTAATTAGGTTTCTACGAGATATATCTAGTGTTTTATTTAATTATATGAATTTTATGTATTGCATGTTACTTAAATTTTTCCTTACCTATTGTGTTGATTGAAATTTTAGGAGGTTAAAGTATTAATCATTTTGATATGCTTGATTGGGTAATAGTTGAATTTAATTTTTTTATAATTAACGTGCAACCCCCTCCTCCTTCCCCTTTTAGCAATAATTCCTATAGTTGCAATTGGTATCAAAGCATTGGTTCCCTAATTCAAGAAGCTTAACAACTAATAGTAAATATCATGAAGATGTATACCTCAAGGAGGAACCAAGTTCAAAAAAGACAACTTTAACACATGGGCATGTAAGATGATGTTGCATTTATTAGTCTTGTAGACACAACAAATTGTTACCTTGCTAAAAAGTTTGTTGGACCTAGTGGAACATATAGTGTAGATGATAGAAGAGAAACATCGATCCATAAGTCAATAATGATAGAGATTATAAGTTCCCTATCTTATATAGAGTGTATTGATATTAGGGACTTCATTAGAGCTAAGGACATGTGGGATAAATTGATGCAAGTATATGGACATGATAAACATATATAGAAAGTTGAGTTTGAAAATCACAAAGGAGATAATGATGAAATCAAAATACAAGATGGTGAAAATAGTTTTCAATATCAGTAAAAGACAAAAGGAGATAGTTGTGACAATAGTAAAATATAGAGGCAAACTTGAAGATGATGAACTTGAAAGTAAAGACTTAGAAATCTTCACCTAGATATGCAATTAGAATATCTATTATTTAATGGTTAAGGTTTGGGTGAGTGCAAGAAGTGTAAGGAAACTCAGGTGTGGAAACAACTTCCTACACTAATCTCATAAGTATGGTGCAAATCCTTTTAAAATCTTCTACACTTATAGATTCAATATCATGTAAACAACAATATTGCAGCCAACCATCCATACAAAAAATATATAGAGAAAGAAACACATAACACAAAGATTTGCCAGTGGGGAAAAACCTTTCGGTAAAACAACCCCACCCCTCCAGAACCTGCGCAATGTATTATCTTCAACATAAGATTACAATACACTTGCAATGCAAGTTCAACATCAACAATAGAAGGCTCCAGAAGCACCTCAGTACCTACAAACTTTCATTTATCACACTATTGCATTACAACATGCAATACTCATTTTATGAACATCTTAAGACCCAACAAAATGCCCACAAAGAAATTTGGCATTTTTCATGGCTCAACCACCAAGAAACATGCACAATGCCACATGCACATCCCATACCAAGAAAAGGGCATCCATCCCCTGAATAGGCAATGACAACTTGTCATAGAATCTGCCAAAAATAGTGATCACAAGAGAAGTGTAAGGGAATCCGTCATACCAACCTATTTTTGGCATATTCTCTTACACACACCAACTACTCATTCTTGGGCATCCAAATAGGCCTCATGTCATAAGATGCTCTTACACCTATCATAGCTTATTCCTTAAATAGCTCTTACGCATCATAGGAATCCATCATAACCATTTCAGCCATGATCTCCTTCACACACTTCAAGATGCCGACACATGTAAGTGATCAACATGCCAACTAGACATGTACGCTCACATTTACATATTATTTGCAAAAATACATTTTAAAAAACAAATAATAATAAGAATAGGAATTATACAAGTTTGAGACACCTTATTCCTAACATTCTCCCACTTGTCGAACACCTTGTAAGAGCAACAGGAACTAACCGCTATAGGCCGAAAGGCCCATAGACTCCGAAGACCATCTGAACTTCTCAATGCCCACTGGTTTCGTTAATGCATCTGCAACATTCTTCACAGTATATACCTTCTCCAAATTTACCTTTCCATCTTCCACCATATCTCTCACAAAATGAAATTGCACATCAATGTGCTTTTTTCTGGCATGGAAGGTTGGATTCTTTGCAAGGCAAATAGCACTTTGACTGTCACACCAAATAGTAATCTGTTCTGCATCAACACCAACATCAGAACACAATCTCTTAAGCCAAATGGCTTCCTTACAAGCATGAGTAGCAGCCATGTACTCAGCTTCTGTAGTGGACAAAGCGACCACAAGTTTTCGCTTACTCATCCAACTGATGGCACCACCAAACATAGTGAACAGATAACCACCGGTGGATCTCCTGCAATCAATATCACCTGCCCAATCTGAATCCACAAACCCATGAATACAAACTAAATGCGGAGATCCAGAAGAGTTACCAGATAACATATGGAGTAATCTGATGTACCCCTCAAATATCTGAATACTCACTTAATTGCATCCCAATGTATCCATCCAAGATTAGCCATAAATCGACTTAGGACTCCCACTGCTTGGGTAATGTCTGGTCTAGTACAGACCATAGCATACATAAGACAGCCAACTGCACTAGCATAAGGTACTCTACTCATGTCCTCCACCTCACTAGGAGATTTTGGACAATCATCTATAGATAACTTTGTTCCCATAGAAATAAGAACACATAGTGGTCTACAATCTGCCTTGCTGAACCTGTACAACACAGACTTCACATACTTATTCTGACTCAACCAAAGTTTTCTGTTAGACCTGTCTCTCCTGATTTCCATACCCAAGATGTACCTAGCTGCCCCAAGATCTTTCATCTCAAACTATGCTGACAACCAAGATTTAAAATCAAAAATCATACCCTTACCCTTCCCAAATAGCAACATATCATCAACATATAATGCAACAATAAGAAGGAAATCGTTTTCAACTCTGAAATAAACACAATGATCTGATTTTGATCTTACAAATCCAATTGACAACACAAAGGCATCAAACTTAAGGTACCACATCCTAGGAGATTTCTTCAAACCATAAAGAGATTTCTTCAATCTACAAACAAAGGATTCTTTACCTTTAACAATGTAGTGCTTAGGCTATGACATATAAATCTCTTCCTCCAAATCACCATGAAGGAAAGTTGTCTTCACATCCATCTGTTCTATCTCTAAATCATATGATGTAGCAAGAGATAATAGAAATCTAATGGATGTCAACTTTGCAGCAGGAGAGAATATTTCACCATAATCTATTCTGTCTACCTGTGAATACCCCTTTGCAACCAATCTAGCTTTGTACCTTTCAACACTGCCATCTGCACAGAATTTCTTCTTGAACACCCATTTACAGCCAATAGGTTTTCTCCCTTTAGGAAAAGGTACAAGGCCCCATGTTTTGTTTTTCTCTAATGAAGCCATCTCATTTTCCATAGCCTCAATCCAAGAACCTGCATCTTCCATGCCCAAAGCCTCTTTCATAGATCTAGGCTCATCAGTGTTAGTAATCAAAGCAAAAGCACAATTCGAATCTAACATAGAATAAACAAACCTTTCTAGTTTCTTTCTTTCTCTCGTGGATCTCCTCAAGGGCTAAGGTTGAGGTTGTTCTTCTTGTTCTTCTGAACTATCAGACCTGCTAGAGCTCTCCTCATCATTAGACCCAACATGGTCTCTCTGTTCAGTCTTCTCAGGGGTAGGAGGCAACTGAACAATATCTTTTTTCTTCTCTTTTTCATCTGGTTGTAGCACAATAGGAGAAGATGTTAGCTCTCTAAAAATAACATTTCTTCTATACAACATCTTACTAGTCATAGGATCCCAAAGCTTGTATCCTTTCACACCAGCACTATACTCGATGAAAATACATTTAATAGCTTTGTTTTCCAACTTAGATCTTTTCTCCTTTGGAACATATGCATAAGATTCACAACCAAAAACACAAAGATGTCTAATTGAAGGCTTCTTACCAGACCACACCTCCATGGGTGTCTTACCAACAAGAGCTGATGTAGGAGATCTTTTAACCAGATAGCAAGCAGTGGCCACAACTTCGGCCCAAAACCTTTGTTCTAAACTAGCTCCACTAAGCATACTCCTAGCCTTCTCCATCAGTTTCCTGTTCATTCTCTCTGCAACTCCATTTTGCTCCAGGGTATAAGGAGTTGTCTTATGCCTCTCGATACCTTGTTCTTTATAGAACTATTCAAACTCTACTGAGCAAAACTCACCACCATTGTCAGTTCTCACACACTTAATCTTCTTACTAGTCTAATTCTCTACAAGGGCTTTAAATTCCTTGAATCGACTAAAGACTTGTGTCTTAATTTTAAGGAAATAAATCCATGTCCTTCTACTATAATCATCTATAAAAGATACAAAAAATATAGACTTGGAGATCGAAGGAACTTTTACAAGACCAAATACATCAAAATGAATAAGATCCAAAACATCAAAAGATTTGTGAGAACTAGAGTAAAACTAAACATGATTTTGTTTACCATATACACAGTGTTAACAGAAGTCAAACTCGAGATTGCAATCATTTAACCCCTCAACAAGATTTTTGTTTTTCAGGTTTTTGAGACCCTTCTCACCAATGTGGCCAAATCTCATATGCCACAACATTGTCTTTTCTGCAGGAAGCTTTCCTTCCAAAGTGTTTACATTGCCATCGGAACCAATAACCACAAAATTCTTCACTACTCGTTCAGATGGTGAGGATGAAGAACTGTTACATAGAGGAATACATGCATCTAGCTGAAATAAAGTACCTCTCCTAGTACCCTTAGCAAGCACCATCAATCCTCTAATCATCTTACATCCTTCTTTCAAAAAAACAACTTGCACGCCTACATCATTCAACATACTTACAGATAATAGGTTTCGTGCTAGACCTGGAATGTGCATAACTCCATTGATTCCCTTTACTTATCCATCAGGAAATTTGATAGTGACCCTTCCGCGTCCAACTATCTTTAGGTGAGAATCATCACCCAAGTACACCTTTCCACCATCGAACTCTTCATATCTTGAGAACTAATTTTGATGAGAGGTCATGTGAAAAGATGCACCCAAGCCAACCAACCACACATCATCAGATGCATGGGCTGCCAAAGCTACGATGAATGCATTCCCATCTTCTTGAGATTTTTTAGAACCAGAATCTGAGGCTTTCTTCTTCTTCTTAGGCTCTTTACAGTCTTTACGGAAGTGCCCAATCTTTTCACAGTTCCAACATTTTTCCTTGGACTTATTGGGAGTCTTTGACTTCCCACAGGATTTGGATCTACCATTATTGTCAGACTTATTGTCATTTTTCTTTCCTCTTTTCGTGGATCTTCCATGAACAACAAGGGCTTCTTTTTCCAAAATGGAAGCCTTTCTCCACATCTCCTCTGATAGCAGCGAAGACACCAAATCATCCATTTTGCAGGTGACTAATGTGCTTCTAAGAGCCATCACAAGATGGTCCCATGAATCCATTAAAGAACACAAAAGTGTGTAGCAACAATCCTCCTCCTCTAACTTGACACCAGCTGATGTCAACTATGCAGCTAGCAGATTAAATGCATTTGAATGATTCGTTAAGGATCCACCTTCCTCCATTCGTAGAGAATATAACTTCTTCCTCCAGAACAACTTGTTGACTAGATATTTTGCCTGATACACGGCCCCAAGTCTTTCCCACAAACTATATGTGGTTTTCTCATCTAGAAGATTTAGAAGGACTGCATCGATTAAATAGATTCTTATGAGACCCTTACCTTTATGGTCTTTGATATCCCAATCTTCTTGAGTTATAGTTGCTGGTCTTGTAGCACTTGTAGTCGCTTCCCATAGGTCACGATCGTCCAACATGTCTTCCATCTTGAGTTTCCACAACGTGAAATTAGTGCCATTAAATTTCTCTACCTCCATTCTTCCATATGATGAACTCCCCATCTCAATCTGCAAATAAGATTTAGGATACTCTACACAAGACTCCCACTAAACTTGAGATTAGATCAAAAAACCCTACCCAACAACTAGGATCAAAAGTTGATCAAGCTCTGATACCACTTGTAAGGAAACTCAGGTGCGGAAATAGCTTCCTACACTAATCTCATAAGGAAAGTATGGTGCAAATCCTTTTAAAATATTCTACACTTGCAGATTCAATATCATGTAAACAACAATATTGCAGCCAACCATGCATACAGAAAATAAATAGAGAAAGAAACACATAACAGAAATATTTTTCGGTGGGGTAAAACCTTTCGGTAAAACAACCCTACCCCTCCAGAACCTGCACAATGTATTATCTTCAACATAAGATTACAATACACTTGCAATGCAAGTTCAACATCAACAATAAAAGGCTCCAACAGCACTTCAGTACCTGCAACCTTTCATCTATCACACTATTGCATTACAACATGCAATACTCATTTTATGAACATCTTAAGACCCAAAAAAATGCCCACAAAGGAATTGGGCATTTTTCATGGCTCAACCACCAAGAAACATGCACAATGCCACATGTACATCCCATACCAAGAAAAGGGTGTCCATCCCTTGAATAGGCAATGATAGCTTGTCATAGAATCTGTCAAAAATAGTGATCACAAGAGAAGTGTAAGGGAATCCATCATACCAACGTATTTTTGGCATATTCTCTTACACACACCAACCACTCATTCTTGGGCACCCAAATAGGCCTCATGTCATAAGATGCTCTTACACCTGTCATAGCTTATTCCTTAAATAGCTCTTACGCGTCATAGGAATCTGTCATAACCATTTCAGCCATGATCTCCTTCACACACTTCAAGATGCCGACACATGTAAGTGATCAACATGCCAACTAGACATGTATGCTCACATTTACATATTATTTGCAAAAATACATTTTACAAAACAAATAATAATAAGAATAGGAATTATACAAGGTTGAGACACCTTATTCCTAACAAGAAGTTGGGTCTCACTTTAGGGAAAAAAGTGGAAGCATTTTTCTAATTTCTTGTCAATTGGTGTCAAAATTTGAGGAATTTAGAGATTCAACATAAAAAATCTTTAGGAATAAAGATTATAGTTCTCAAAATCTACTTTTTGAATATGTAATCTATTTGTCTACCCATATGATAGAGTTTTTTTTTGGTATGGATCATTAAAAATCACTTTTACAAAATGCATGTTTCAAGACCATACCGCACTCATGTACAGATGTCATAATTGTTAGAGTAATTATTTGTTTGCACTTATTAATTAAATTACTTTGATTTAATTAAACAAGTTGCCTATTACTCTAGTTTACTGTTATCATTTGTTCACCCACCAAAGATTCAAATTTCAAATGTCCAGCCCGTCCAACGGCTAGTCCCAGAATTAATATTTTTTTTATGCCTAAGAGACATCAAAAAATCTAAGCGATCAAACCTTGTAAAAGTTTCTACGGCCCGCAAGTTCTCTGCTGTCATATCTAAGTCAGATCGACGATTGGCACTGTCTCGTCATTGGAAGTTGCATTTTAATTACGTTAGCGACATGGCACCCTAAGGACACATGTCCAGTGGGTCCAGCTTGCAGGGCAAACGTGTTTCGGTGGGTTGGAAAAGTTCATAGCACCCAACAAAAAAGGTGTTCGGCGGACAGGTTGCGTCACCGAAAATGTCTTACGGCGAACAGTTAGTTTTCATGGGCCGAAAACTAGAAAAGGCGGCAAGGTGCCATGTCGCCATCGAAAAACCCAAAAGTTTACCGATAGGGACATAGCACCCGGCCGGCCGGAGTTTTTTTCTACAGTGAGTCCCACTGTCAGCGGCAAGGTTCGCGGCAACGGAAAAGATCAACAGCAAGAGCTTCAGGCAGGTGGTTGGGTCCCATTTTGTAACTCATCTGCCCAGTTGGTGGAGTCTGGTGCCATGGTGGCGAATTATTGGAAGACACATGCAGATCAAAAGACATGTCATCGTTGGGCGCCATGGCGTTATGGGAAGCTAGCCTCAATTTTCCTATATTGACATAGCGCCTGGGCGCCACGTGTCCCCCCAGTAAGGAAAAAGTAGTATGGACCCTCCAGGTTGGTGCCTTGTCAGACCAAGGTGGCACTTTGTTAGTCCAATGGGGAACAAAAAATTATGCCAAGTCAGGATACAGTCAGTGCATGGGACCAGATCTTCAACGCGGCCAATGTAGTCAAGGTTAAGATCACCACCGTTGGATCTGCAGAGATCAACGGCAGGTGCCACCGCACTATGAATAAGCCACATGAGATTTACATTCGTGACATGGCACCTAGAGGACATGTGTCCTCATGGGTCCAGGTTTGGAGGCGCAGGAAATATAGATGGTTAGCATGTGGTCGGTTCCCATTGACTGATACACTAAGGGGTAGGGGGCAGTATCTATCTTGCTTGTCATCGAATCAAGGAAAATCGATGGAAGGCGCCATGTCACCATGGTGAAGTTGTGCGATCTCTACCATAGCGACATGGCACCCTTTTGCGACGTGTTAGTGGGGCCAAGTTGCACAAGGTACATTTTTTGGGTATTGCCAAGTGTCAATTTGGCATGGTGCGGTTCCTGAGGTGTCACTAGATATGATGGGCCCAGGGTAAGGACAGCACAGAGCATGATGAGTCTTCATGATCGTCAGATCAAGGCAGATCAATGAAAGGCGATGTCTCGCTATGGTGAAGTTGTGCGATCTTTACCATAGTGACATAGTGTCTTGCTAGCACGTGTCTTGTTGGCAGGCCAGGGTTGACGATTACCGACTGGTAATTAATGTCATGGTCAGGTTTGTAATCACCGCAGTTAATGATAACAGTTTGAGGGTGGCACGATTAGTTCAATAATAGAATGTCAACCACGGAGGTCTTCCCAAGTGGCAGAACAAAAAGAGGTGATTGGCCCGTGTGGCCCAGTTGGTGCATAAGGAACTGTTTGACTTGCTTTGACCTCGAGAATTCATGAGCCAAAAATGATGAATCAGGTTTTTTGCCATGAGATTTTGATCATGTGATCAATGCCACTAACTCAAATGTGAATGCAAGGTGCAAGGACATTCTACCACCATTACATATCTATCTACTATGTCAGGGGATGTTTTCTGACACTATTCTGTCTTCTCCAGGCTCTTTCTGAGAGGAATATCAAATTTTTTTGGTATTCAAACCACTAGATCTTTGATTGGATTTTTAGGGTGAGAAGTTAATGCCAGTAGGTGAAAAGTAAATGTAATGCAAAAAATCCTTAGTTATGCCTGAACTATAAAGGAATTTTTTGTGATGTTTTCTTAGGGGACTCTCCTTTTCTGATTTCTTTGCTACTGCTCGCAGGTCTGTAGTGTAAAATTCCCTTTGTCTCTGAGCTGTATAACATTCTATATCATCTCCTTCAGTCATCAATGTGTATGTGCATCCATCTTCCCTCCCATTAGTGTATTTTTGAGATCTGTGACTGGCATACTGTATCTATTTTCGGCCTATTAGATAATATATAAGTGAAATCTTTTTCCTTGCATTATTCAGTTTGGTTTCCTGATCTGTATGTGGTTGTTGATTGACATAAGTCTAGGTGTGTATGTCCTTTGAATGTTATCTTGGTTTTGTAGTGCATATATGGGCAGAAATGAGTCCGAACACTCTATTTTGGTGCATCACCTCCTTAGATTAGACTAGGTAGATTTTCTTTTGTGCTCTCCTTCTCCCTTTTCCTCTCCAAGAGTAGATAGGTGCACCCTGATAGTAAGAGGAAGTCGGCCTTCTCCGGAGACTCAACCTCGCAGTTCAAGTCCCACAGCTTGGAGGTTGTTTCCATGTTTCATTAGGTTGTCCTCGTGCATAGGCCTTGGACAAGGGTGCAAACCTAACTGACAACAATTTTTGGCACGCCCGGTGGGACATTTTTTCAAACAAAATTTAAAGTCTACTGGTGTCAAGAAGAAAGAGTTTTAGAGATTAATGCTGAAGAGGTAGTGTTGGCTTCAGTATTTAGGCCTTTAAGAGGTTGATCCTTCAAAGTACTTGGCAACTTTGAACATCAACAAATCTGGTTCCAAGCCAAAGTTGCAGTGATTCATGCCTAGAACTGAAACAAGGGCATCTTCTAGAGGTAAATTTCAATATCGAGAGCTTTCTCTTTCAAATCCTAGAAGGAGGACTAAAACTTCATTATCACTAGTTAGGGGTGTAATAATAGTTAATATACCTGTAAGATCTGTCTCTACTCCTCCTGTTGCTTGAACTCAGCCTAGATTGGCATCAACACTCATCAATAAAACACTCGTTTACATGGCACAACCAAGAGTTCATGCTTTTACCACCTTTAATGGTGGAAGTCCTCTATTGTTAGCCGAAAGGCATGATATACCAGTATCTACACTAAAAAGTATACCTAATTTTACTGGTGAAACTTCCATCTCCCCTTTAGAGCATATCCAAGAAGTAGCAAATGTTTGTAATATTCATGGTATCATAGAGGATGATGTTGCTGTCAGACTTCTAGCCTCATCTTTAAAAGGAAAAGCATTGCAGTGGTATAGAGGCTTAGCTCATGGTTCTATAACTGATTGGGATGGACTAGGAGAAGGGTTATGCAAACATTTTGAGGATAGGAGTGACCATCTATCACTTTTAGAGCAGTTGACAACTATTAAAAGGGCCCCCCTATGAATGTATGACTGATTTTAACTATAGATTTCAAAAGACATGGGATAGAATACCTACTACAGTGAAACCTACCCCCACTAATGCCTTCTTGCATTACCTTAGAGCTTTTAACAGTGATATTGCCACTACAATCCAAACTATGGGAGGAGATACCTTGCCTAATGCCTATGAGATAGCCATAAAAGCTGAGAACATCCTAATACAAGGAGGAAAGTTGGCTCCAAGGCCCCCTATGCCTTTCTTTCCTGATGTTCCCAACCACCAACCAGAAATGGCCCCTCTTCCTACAACTTCTACATCACAAGCCCTTACTCCAGTTCTCCAAGCTTCCACATCCTCAAATGGGATAGATGAACTCAAAGAAATGCTCCAAGGTCTAGTGCTGAATACAGATAAAAGAGATAAGACCCTGGATAAAAAATTGCAAGAACAGGGGAGGGAGTTGAAGGACCAAGGGAAGAGATTAGAGGATAGTTTTTCTATAATACAAAAAATGAGTAACAAGGTGGTGGCCTTAGAAAGGCAGCAAGCTCAAAGTGGCAAGCCTCCCCAATTGCAATATCAAGCTCCAAATGGTGGTAGGCCTCCTAATCAGTGGAATAGCTCTTTTGATCAGGGTAGGCAAAATAGTCATGCTTTTGCTTCAAGCTCAAATTAGAATAGAGCTATAGTCCCTCAAAATAACTTGGCCCAAGATAAAGATTTCTATCCTTCCTGCAACTATTCTTATACCTATTGCATGTGCCAGAAGGCAGAATCTTATTTGGCCCTGACTAACCAAGAACCTGCAGCAAAGAAATCATACAAGGAGGATCATCCCAAGGAGGCCTCATATATTCAAGGACATGATGATTGCTCTTTCATGAATCATCAGATTGGGGAGCATTGTAATGTAAACGAGGATTTTGTTGCTCATAACACAAGAAGTAAGAAGAGAGCTATGGAACATGTTGCCCCTCTTTCTCCTAGGCAGGCCTCAACTTCAAGTGCTACACCTCATATACAAGCAGCAAATGAACAAACAAGTACTTCACAACAGCAAAAGCAAGATCCTAGAAAGAAAAATGCAAGTGATCCTTATGTTGCCCCATCTCAACCTCTTATAAGTGCAGCTCCCAAAGTTTCTACCAAAGTTCCTAGTACACCATTCAGTATGGTAGATCAAATGAAGAAGACAAATGTGAACATTTCTATGTGGGATGATGTTGCTACCATACCAATGCAGAAGAGGATGCCGCAACAAGAGTTGGAGAAGATTGAACCCAAGGATCAGCCATCTACCATGGAGAGTGCCACAAGTCTAATACAACCAGTAGGGGATGTGGAGACAAATAAAAAAGTTAGACCTCCTCCATTCTATGTTTCTTTGATTATAGGGGGCAAATTAGTCCACAATTGCATGATAGATTCAGGGGCTAGTAGCTCAGTAATGCCTAGGTGTGTTGCTCATGCTTTAGGAATGAAATATGAGCCCATTGTTAGGGATGTGTTAAAATTAGATGGTAGTACTATCAAAACTATACATATCCTTAGGGATGTGGATATGGCCCTACATGCATGACTTGCTTACACTATAATTCAAGACATATCTATTGCTGAAGTCAAGCCCTATTTTGTTATCTATCTTTCAAGAGATTTCACTGCTCAAATTGGTGGATTCATATCTACTAATTGGTCATATATGTCATTTAAGACCAGATATGGAGCCAATGCCTCAATTAGAGCAGAACCTCAAGCCCTTCATCACACTGAATCGTACACCCCCAACCCCATCAACATGAATTGCCCTATTCTACAGATGGATGAAAATGACATAGTAAATGAGCTTGCCACTTCCATAGAAGAGATTCCTGATTTTTTCTTGGATGAATGGGCTAGTACATATCAGTTTGAGCCTATGCCAGAGACTCTTGAGACAGGCCTTAGTACATATTGCATAATAGAGAAAGATGCTCAAGTTCCTAATCTAATTGGGACTAATGATGATATGAATGGAACATGGAGTATGTACTTTGATGGCTCAAGGAATAGAAATGGATCAGGGGCTGGTGTTATGTTGATCTCTCCTGCACAAATAAGATACTACTTCTCCTTTAGGCTCCAATTTAGTTGCACCAATAATGTGGCAGAGTATGAATCTTTGATTCAAGGTCTCTTACTTGCCCAAAAGAGAGGAATTCAAGCCTTGAGAGTATATGGGGATAGTGAGTTGGTAGTTAACCAAGTGAGAAACTAGAATATCACAAAAAATGGCCTGCTCAAGTCTTACAAACACAGAGTCTGGGATTTTCTTGAGGGCTTCAATGCATTTAATATTCAGAGCATTCCTAAGAAAGGAAATAAACATGCTGATAGACTTGCAGCAGTGGGTGCAACTTATGATGTACCAGGGAATCTTGAGGAAAAAAAGAAGCAACAAATAAAGGTGGTAGTGAGGCCTGCCATCCCTGACAACAACACTCATTGGCAGGTGTTTGATTCTGATGAGCAAATTGTGAGTTTCTTGGAGAATGAGGCAGAATTCTCAGATAGAAACTAGTCAAGATTGCAAGATCAGTATGGTGATCAGATCATTCACCTTAGTTCTAACAAGTTGCCCAAGGCTCTCATTACCTTGGAGAGTGTCTTTAATCCTAATGATCAAACAAGAGGCAAGGGGATGAATCTAGCTACAGAAAAGGATGATCGTGCCCCAATTACAATTGTTGATGGAAAATTGCTGAATATGGGGAAGGTATGTTCTGAAACTGAGTAAGAAAACTTCATTCATCTATGTCAAGAATTTAATGATGTATTTTCTTGGACGTATGATGATTTAAAAAGGTTTGACCCTAGTTTGTTTCAGCATACCATAGATTTAATTGATAAAGCCAAGCTAGTAAAGAAAAAATAGAGGCCAATGAATCCTAAGATTGAACCTCTAATGAGAAAAGAACTATCCAAGTTGATAGAGGCTAATATAATATTTCCTATCAAACACTCATCATGGGTAGCTAACCTTGTCCCTGTAAGGAAGAAAAATGGAGAAATCAGATTGTGTGTGGACTTTAGGGATCTTAATCAGGCTTCCCTTAAAGATCACCAACCTCTCCCTTCCATGGAGCAAATCATGTCCAAGGTCAGTGGTTCAAGGAGATTATCTTTTCTTGATGGATTCTCTGGTTATAATCAAGTGCTAGTTAAAGAATCTGATAGACATAAGACATCATTTACTACTAAATGGGGCACCTATGCTTATTGCAAGATGCCATTTGGACTAACAAATGCAGGTGCCACATTTCAGAAGGCAATGGAGATGGCCTTCAAAAAATTAATTGACAAGTTTGTCTTATATACCTTGATGATATAACTGTATATTCAAAAAATGTAGAAGATCATTTTGATCATCTAAGACAGGTATTTCTAAGATGTAGAGAGTTTGGGGTTTCCCTTAACCAGCCAAATGTGTCTTTGCTACAAGCCAAGGGAAATTATTGGGACACATCATATCTAAGGATGGGCTGACCATTGATCTAGAAAGAACAAAGGCAATACTTGCCCTTCCTCTTCCTAAACACAAGAAGGGGCTACAAAGTTTCCTTGGTAGAATAAATTTTGTAAGAAGGTTTATTCCTAATCTTGCTACCATGGTGAAACCTCTTACAACTATGCTTAAGAAAGGTATGGTCTTCTCATGGACCAAGGAAGGGAAGGAGAGTTTTCAAGAAATCAAGGTAGCCATAGCCTCAGCCCCTACTCTCATGAATCCAAATTTTGAGAAAGATTTCATCCTCTACACTCTAGGTGGTGAGTCAAGTATCTCTGTTGTCTTGACTCAAACAAATGACAAGGATGAGGACCAGCCCATAGCCTTCTTTAGCGAAGGGCTCAAGGAATATGAAGATAAGTACAACTTTTTTGAGAAGTAGGCCCTTGCAGTCATTAGAGCCTTGAAGAAATTCAAGCACCTCTTATCCCACAGTAGGATCCATTTGTTGGTGCCCCATGCCAGTGTAAAAGACTTCCTGTTAAGCAAAGATATTAGTGAAAAGAGAGTTGGATGGATCACTAGGGTAATGGAATATGATGTTGATATTTAGATTTCCAAGTTGGTAAGAGGGAGAGGATTATGCAAAGAAATATTATCAGGATAGGATTTTGATGAAGAGGCTGCTATGGTATTAACAGAGCAGCAGGAGGAAGGAAATGCTAATGATCCCAAGAGTTGGATAAATGACATGAAGAACTTCTTATCAGGGAATGGATACCCTCAGGGATTGGACAGAACTAAAAGGAGATAATATAGACTGCAGTCCATTCCCTATGTTGTAATTGATGGTATCCTATTTAGGAAGGATTTTAATGGGACCCTGCTGAGATGCATTGAAGTGGATCAGGCTAAGAGGATGATTAAGGAACTTCATGATGGCCCTGATGGTGGCCATTTCTCTGCGAGAACAACTGCCATGATGATCATGAGGGCTGGTTATTATTGGCCATCTCTGTTCCATGATTGTTATGGATATGTGAGAAAATGTGAGAAATGTGCTTTCTTCTTAGGCAAACAGATCCTTGCAGCTCTTCCCCTTCGTCCTATTCAGGTGGATCAGCCCTCTACCAAATGGGAGTTGGATTTTATAGACCCATTAATCCTCCATCTAGTGTAGGTCATAAATGGATTTTGGCTGCTACTGATTATTTCACTAGATGGACAGAGGAAGTTTCCTTGAACGATGCCATAGAACCATCAATTGTTGAATTCCTTGATGGAATTTTATCTAGGTTTGGTGCTCCTTCTACTATCATCTCGGACAATGCTAAGTCTTTTGTTAGAACCCAAATTTGTGCATGGGCAATGAATCACAATATCTACCTGAGCACATCATCAAATTACTATCCCCAGGGTAATGGTTTGGCTGAGTCTTCGAACAAGAATCTGATCAGAATCATGAAGACGACAATAGAAGAGAATCAGAGGGTCTGGCATAAGAAATTAAGAACTGCTTTGTGGGCTGATAGGATAACACCCAAGAGATCCATTGGAAATTCACCTTTTGTGCTGGTATATGGTAGGGAGGCCAGACTCCCAATTTCATTGGAATTCCCATCCTTGGAGTTGGCTCATCAGCTGGAATTGATTGAAGATAATGTCATGTCAGTAAGAATGGCAGAGCTGATTGAACTAGAAGAAAAGAGAAATAAGGCTATGCAAACCCTAGAGACACATCAACAATAGATGAAGAGGAATTTTGACAACAGAGCTAGGGTCGGAACCTTCAGAGAAGGAGATTTAGTTCGAAAGTGGGATTTAGACAGAGCAAAACCAGGAAGAAATTCCAAGTTTGACCCACTATGGAGTGGCCCCTATCTGATTGCCAGTTGCAAACAGGCTAATGCATTTTAGTTGAGGAAGCCAAATGGAGAGGTTTTGCCCATTCCAGTCAATGGGATCTATCTGGAGCCCTGTTTCTAAAAATTTGTGGATCCATGTATATAAGTAGTTTAGTTTCTTTTCTCTTGTTTCCTTCTTTTCAAGAAGTGTGCGGGCACAATCGTCTCCCTGTGAGGTAGCAAATTTTGAGGTGTCTCAGGTTGTAGAGGAAGTTTTTTTTTTTGTTTCCAGTTACAGTCGCAGAGCTAGGGTTTTCAATGTTTTGATCTCCTCGCATAAGGTTTAGGGTTTTGTAGTTCTCAGATTCATACATTTTTGACCCTGTGACCCAATGGATTGTTTACAGGCACTGGTCATACACATAGCAGGCTTGTGCCCCCTATGAGTCGCCAGAAATGTTATCATTTGTTCACCCGCCAAAGATTCAAATTTCAAATGTCCAGCCTGTCCAACGGCTAGTCCCAGAATTAATATTTTTTTTATGCCTAAGAGACATTGAAAAATCTAAGCGATCAAACCTTGTAAAAGTTTCTACAGCCCGCAGGTTCTCTGCTGTTAGATCTAAGTCAGATCGACGGTTGGCGCTGTCTCGCCATCGAAAGTTGCACAGTTAATTATGTTAGTGACATGGCACCCTGAGGACACGTGTCTAGTGGGTCCATCTTGCAGGGAAAACATGTTTTGGTAGGTCGAAAAAGATCATAGCGCCTGATGAAAAAGGTGTTCAGTGGAGAGGTTGCGTCACCAAAAATTTCTTATGGCGGACAGTCAGTTTTCATGGGCCGAAAAGTTCAAAAGGTGGCAAGGCGCCATGTCGCCATCGAAAAACCCACAAGTTTTCTGATAGCGACATAGCGCCTGGCCGGCCGAAGTTTATTTCTATAGTGAGTCCCAGTGGCAATAGAAAAGATCAATGGCAAGAGCTTTAGGCAGGTGGTTGGGTCCCATTTTGTACCTCATCTGCCTAGTTGGTGGAGTCCGGTGCCATGGTGGCGAATCATTGGAAGACACATGCAGATCAAAAGACATGTCATCGTTGGGTGCCATGGCACTATGGGAAGTTGGCCTCAATTTTCCCATAGCGACATAGCGCCTGGGTGCCACGTGTCCCCCTAGTAAGGACAAAGCAGTACGGACCCTCCAGGTTGGTGCCTTGTCGGACCAAGGTGGCGCTTCGTTAGTCCAATGGGGAAAAACCACGTATGTCAGGTCAGAATATAGTTAGCGCATGGGACCCGATCTTCAATGTGGCTAGTGCAGTCAAGGTTAAGATCTCCACCGTCAGATCTGCAGAGATCAATGGTAGGCGCCATCACGCTATGAATAAGCCACACGAGATTTACGTTCGCGATATGGTGCTTGGAGGACATGTATCCTCATGGGTCTAGGTTTGGAGGCATAGGAAATATAGATGGTTGGAATGTGGCCGGTTCCCATTGATTGATACACTAAGGGGCAGGGGGCAGTATCTATCTTGCTTGTCGTCGGATCAAGGAAATTCGACAAAAGGTGCTATGTCACCATGGTGAAGTTGCACAATCTCTACCATAGCGACATGGCGCTCTTTCGCCACGTGTTAGCGGGGCCAAGTTGCACCAAGGTACATCTATCAGGTATTGCCAAGTGTCGTTTGGGCATCGTACGGTTGCTAAGGTGTCGCTAGATATGATGGGCCCAGGGTAAGGACAGCGTAGAGCATGACGAGCCTTCACGATCGTCAGATCAAGGCAGATCAACGGAAGGCGCTATCTTGCTATGGTGAAGCTATGCGATCTTTACCAATGCGACATAGCATCTTGATGTCATGTGTCTCGCTGGTAGTCTAGGGTTGACGGTTAGTGACTGGTAGTTAATGTCGCGGTCAGGTTTGTAATCATCGCAATTAATGATAACAGTTTGAGGGTGGCACGGTTAGTTCAATAACAAAAGGTCAACCACGAAGGACTTCCCTGGTGGCAGAATGAAAAGAGGTGATTGGCCCGCGTGGCCTAGTTGGTGCATAAGGAATTTTTTGACTCTCTTTGATCTCACAAATTCATGAGCTAGAAACGATGAATTAGGTTTTTTGTCACAAGATTTTGATCCTGTGATCAATTCCACCGACTCAGAAGTGAATGCAAGGTGCAAGGAAATTCTACCACCATTACAGATCTATCTACTATGTCAGGGGATGTTTTCTAGTGCCGTTCTGTCTTCTACAGGCTCTTTCTTAGAGGAATATTAGGATTTTTTGGTACTCAAACCACCAGATCTTTGATTGGATTTTTAGGGTGAGAAGTTAATGCCAGTAGGTGAAAAGTAAATGTAATGCAAAAAATCCTCAGTTATGCCTGAACTATAAAGGCATTTTTGTGATCTTTTCTTAGGGGACTCTCCTTTTCTGATTTCTCTACTACTGTTTGCAGGTCTGCAGTGTAAAATTCCCTTTGTCTTTGAACTGTATAACATTCTGTATCATCTCCTTCAGCCATCAAAGTGTATGTGCATCCATCTTGCCTCCCATTGGTGTATTGTTGAGATCTGTGACTGGCATACTGTATCTATTTTTGGCCTATTGGATAATATATAAGTGAAATATTTTTCCTTGCGTTATTCAGTTTGGTTTCCTGATCTGTATGTGGTTGTTGATTGACATAAGTCTGGGTGTGTATGTCCTTTGAATGTTATCTTGGTTTTGTAGTGCATATATGGGCAGAAATGAGTCCAAACACTCTATTTTGGTGCATCACATCCTTAGATTAGACTAGGTAGATTTTCTTTTGTGCTCTCCTTCTCCCTTTTCCTCTCCAAGAGTAGATAGGTGCGCCTTGATAGTAAGAGGAAGCCGGCCTTCTCCGAAGACTCAACCTCGCAGTTCAAGTCCCACAGCTTGGAGGTTGTTTCCATATTTCATTAGGTTGTCCTCGCGCATAGGCCTTGGACAAGGGTGCAAACCTAAGTGACAACATTTACTTAAGCTATCTTGTAGGTGCATATAATTAATATTTTATTAATTATATTGTGCAACCTAGCTTTTTTAGGCTTTTAGGTTACTCTTTTCGAATTTCAATCTCCTTTTATAAGGATTGATCTCTTTCTATTTTTTATCAAGAATTTGTTGAATAATATTTTTCTTCGTCTGAGCTTTCCTGTTCAAACGCTTGCCTCTTCTTATATTTTTCTTCTTCGTGAAAAGTTTTATGCATGCAAGTTTTCTTGGGATTTGTGTATTTGTTATGAGTATTTTCTCAAATCCTACACAGGATTAGAGCTAGATTTTTGTAGCTTGTTCGGTGTTTCAAGAAAAAAGGAGAAGAAGGGTTTGGAGGATTAGATCTAGTGTTTTTCTGGGTTTTTTCTGAGAAAATAGGGGGTTCACTAATTTTTGGAGTAGTTTGATGCCAAATAGACCTCATGGATGGATTTAGAAGGCATCAAAACCCTTGTTTTCATATAAATTTATCCAATTTGGAAAATGTCAATTTGGGAGGCAAAATTTTTTTGCTCGATAGGGCCGTATGACCGCTGGCATGCAGATCAGGGCAAAAATTAAAAAATCACAAAAAAAATTGAAAAAAATGTGGTTTTTGGCTACGGTAGTAATGAAAACTGCTGGCAGTCACCGAAATCGCTAGCAGCTACAGTAAACCGTTTGTAGTCCCATAGACCGCTAGTGGCTCGGTGGCCATTGCGGCTCAACCACCGTTGGCCACCAACAACTCAGCTACCCTTCTATGCTCCACCTCCACCACAGTGGCAACACTCCGCCAACCCACTGCCAAGCCACCACTCCATTTGCGGTGGAGTGTTAATTTTGTTTTTTATTTATTTTTATTTTTTTATTTTTTAAATAATTTTTATGCATCTACAGAGGCCCTGTTGGTTATTTCACCGTAACTAGAGCATACAAACATATTTTTTTGATCCAAAAAATGTGCCAAAAAGATGGCTCCAAGGCGGATATGATGGTATAGGTATTTTTGGGTTTTGATGTAGTTTGCTTGCCTATTTTGATAGTTAAAGTTGGATGTTCTATTTTGCACTCTGGGAGGCATATCTTGAGCATTTGATCTCTAATTTTGGACTTCATTATATTGTTGGAAAGATGTTTCCATGCTCTGTTTAGTGATGCTAGTTGTTGTTACAGATTTTTCTCTAGGAAATTTTTATTTAATCTTATGCATTTTTGCATTATGGTGGATATCCTGGTTGTTTCAAGTCCGGGGATCGATTTTGTTGCCTCAGATGCTTTGTTTTGGGCTGTACCTTCTATTGTATCGGCCTTATACTTTTTTTGATCATTTTTTATATTCATTGTAAGCATCTTTATTCAAACACCCTGAGATAAAGTGCCACTCTTGCATTTTGGGATCCTTTTCATCCTTGTGATTCATTGTACTCGCACTATTTTATAAAGTGCCACGGGGGGGATAGTTTGTCGATTATGAGCCCTCTTCCTCTTTTGCCTCATGTAGTGTCGATGACATGTGCCTTTATGAGTGTCTATACCTCACTCTCGATGTGTTTGGTTCCTGTGTTGTAGGAGATTTTTGGCCCACTTTTTCTGTTGCTTGTCACCTCACCCCATCTGCATTAAGGGGGGGTTGTATTGCTAGTTCTAATGCTTCCTTGGTTCAATAGTTTGTTAGTGTGAGCTATGTATTTAGTACCTGATCCTACATACTAGGCGATTCTAGTGGCTGGCTACCTATACATTTCAGTGAGATGGATCATCTACCATATAGACACACTCAGTTCGTGCCTTCTATTTCCATGGAGGTTCTACAGATCAACACTTTTTGATATAGTTTTGCAGGTTTTCATGCTTTAGTGGTTCTCTTCATGATCTATCTTTTTTCCTTCTTCTGGAACATTCTTTGCTATCTCTTTTCAGAGTACAATTTTTCCCATGCAGTTTTATCTAGTTTTCTAGTTTATAGAGATTCCCTTGTATTGGGTACCTAATTAGGCCTTGTTGTTGGGACCCATCGGTTTGCTTTCATAGCTGTGCTAGGTTAGCTTACCTCCTGAGCTTTGCTTAAGGGGGGGTGTTAGAGTAATCATTTGCTTGCACTTATTAATTAAATCACTTTGATTTAATTAAATAAGTTGTCTATTACTCTAGTTTTCTTAAGCTATCTTGTAGGTGCATATAATTAATATTTTATTAATTATATTGTGCAACCTAGCTTTTTTAGGCTTTTAGGTTACCCTTTTCGGGTTTTGATATCCTTTTATAAGGATTGATCTCTTTGTATTTTTTATCAAGAATTTGTTGAATAATATTTTTCTCTGCCTAAGCTTTTCAAATCAAACCCTTGCCTCTTCTTGTCTTTTTCTTCTCTGTGACAAGTTTTCTTGGGCTTCGTGGATTTGTTATGCGTATTTTCTCAAATCCTACAATAATTTGACATAAATCAATGATTTTTTGTAAATCCTTTTAAAAGAATTTACCTAACACACCAAATATTGATGAAAATATTTTTCCTTAATTTTTTATTATTAATTATTAATTGGCTATAAAGGTAAATTTTAAAACCTCTCATTTACAAATGCCATAATTTGATCAAAATTTCATTTTTTTTCAAGAACTCTTTTGTTTTAACTTCAAAAGAATTGTATGTAGATGGATGACATATAAATTAATCTAAAAAAAACCATAAAATAAAAAAATTATTGAAGTTTTAGTAAATCTCACTATTTTACATTGAGGTACCACCTTTGAGTAAAAAATAATGCAGAAATAGTAAATATAATTGTACAACTAGAAAAAGTATATTTCTAAAATTAGGACAATGAGAACCCTAATGGATTTTTGTTTCATAAAAAAAATTGATTAGGAAGACCTTATAAAAATCATGGCAAGGCTTAAATTTGTTAGTTCAATGCCTTAGCCAGATCTTGAGAGGTCAAGGCATAGGCTTGGTCTCACCAAGGCTACCCTGAACCAAAGTTTGAGGTAGGAGAAAAAAATTCCACCCCAAGTTGTAAGAAACGGGCACCCATTTTTGAAATTAAAAATGGGTGCTCATTTTGGAAAAGTATTTTCAACATTTAAAAAGCATTTTAAATCCCAAAAAAAAAAAAAATTTTGAATTTTTAAAAATGGTCACATTTTTTTTAAATGGGCATCCAATTTTTGAAAAGAAGGTACTCATTTTTTATTTTTGAAAAATAGGTGCCCATTTTGAAAAAAATCAAATTTTGATTTGTATTTTGAAAATCTCGATTTTAAAAAAATCGTGTGCCCAGTTTTTGAAATTCATATTGGACACCCAAGAATCATACGGGTGCCCATTTCTAGAAAAGCATGATCTCAATCCACGAATATCTGTAGAATTAAGACTCATCTTTATGTACTTACCCATGTTTTATCCCTTATAATGTTTCATTGAATTAATTGGTTGGAAAATTAATTTGATTTTACGTCAACAACATTTTTAATAATTTACTTATTGTTTAAACTTTTGTTGAAGCTTCCTAAACCTTGGTTGATCTAGAAAATGTAAAACAAATGCACAAATTTCTAAGAAAGTTATGAGTGTCTATTTGATGAAAAGAACAAATTAGACGAACTTGAGATTTTGATACCTAAAATAATTCTTTAAGGAAAAGGAACTTAGAAAGGAAAGACTTCCCTTACTTGCTGTGCTTGCAGATGGATTGCTCATCTTGTTTGTAAATTTCCCAACAGACACAAGAAGGAACATGATAATGAGAAGAAATACGTGTATGATAAATTCAAGGACTACATAAAAGAAGAAAATAAAGTATACTATATATCTAAAGATGATGAAAGTGATGACGATTTTTATACAAATAATGATGATGAAGAGATAGTATTTTTTGTAGTAAAGGAAGAGATATATACTTGTGAAGAAGAATCAGTGAAGAGAAAGCATTGATATATAGTCTGAATAGAAATAGTGATTAGATCATTGACAAGGGATGCACAAGACATAGGACTACGAACAAGAACAATCTCATTACAATAGAAGAATGTGATGGAGGTGCACTTAGATTTGGTAATGGATTACCTCATCTCATAAGAGGTAAAGCTTCTATTACACTTAATGAGAATATTATATATGATGATGTTTATTGGGAAGATGGTTTGAATTATAATCTATCGAGTGCATCATAGTTGAATAATAAAGGTTTGGAACTTTAGTTTAGTAATGGTAAATGAAAAATATCAACAAAGTTTGGTGAATTAATTGCTATTGGTGAACAAAGAAGGGGTAATATTTTGAAACTGTAATACCCCAAAATTGGCTAATTGTCGTGATACCAATTCTGGGCTATTTCTGATCACTTCTAAGTCCTATTCTAATAAGCAATTCTCATTTTTCTATTTGTTACTTGACTTAATTGTCAAATGTAGAAAACCCTAATCTGCATTCATCATGCTTATTATTTAATTCCTATAGTATTTACTCATATTAGTCACATTGAACCTATTGATTAACATTTAATTTAATTACTAAGTATTTATACTTTAATAAAATTAAATTATATCCTAAGGCTAATGTACTATGGAATTAAATTTATTTAATTTAATAAATATGCCTATTTTAATTAATTAAATGAAATTATTTAATTAAATGGAGTACTTACTTCTAATTAATTAAACAAAGTTATTTAATTAAATGGGAAGCCATTCCTAATTAATTAAATGAAGTTATTTACTTAAATAAGAAAAGTGTCTCTAATTAATTAAAGGATTATTTAATTAATTAAAAAATGTAATTATGAGAGCATATCTCATTTTATTAAATTAAATATCTCACTAAAATCCTTCTTCAGTTTAAAAAGGGAAATTTCCAGTTCACTATTGATAAAAAAGGAATTAAATCAGTTAACTCCTTTTTCTACTCAAATTAAATTAGTTAACTCCTTATTCTACTCAAATTAAATCAGTTAACTCCCTTTAATTTGGAAATCTTCCTTTATGACTAAACTTCACCTTTAATCCTGACCGTTGATTGAAATCGATCTCAACCATTGATGGATTCCAGGAAAGTCTATTTAAGAGACCCTCATCTCTTCATTTTGAGGGGAGGTTGAATGAGAATTTGCATCGAATTGCTGCTGGATTGTGCATTTATTTGAGCTCCCTACTTTCATATTCATTTTCTAGTTTAATTCTCATATAGATTTAATATGCATACATTTAGTATAATTTCTTTTACATATTCTTAGATTAAACATGCATACTCCATTCTAGATTAATCTGCATTCTCATATAGATTAGTCGCATTTTCTTTCAAATCCTTCATTCTTACAGGGTCTGGTTGCTTAAAACCTCAAATCTGAGGATATCTGACAAGCAATTCCCTTTAGATATAAGGCAATAGGTCGCTTTGCAGGCTGATTTTTGGATGAACAATCCAATGTTCATTCTGGGATGAATCCGCATACAATGACCGTGTTGAAGTGTGTGTGTTAGCAGAGGCCACATATTCATGCATACATTTCTAGGGCCCACCGTGGGGCCCAAAATTCAATTTTTCTAGCCTCTTTATGTATTTTTTAATCATTTTTTTGTTCTCTATCCGTACTATTCTGTACAGATTCAGGAATCTTCGCGCGAAGATTCTTTTCGCATCGTGTGAGAAAGTTCTGGGTCGCGCGAAACTTTGTGTAAAACCTATTTCTTTGCGTGAGCTGAATATAATTTTGTGCGAGCCGTAAAACTTCTTCGCGCAGACTATCAAGAATTTTGCATGAAACTCTACTGAAAAAGGCAATTTTTTGCATTGATTTTTGTGTTTTTCAATTTTTCTGCTGACTGTTCATGGTTTCTAGTGTTTATGTATTTTCTAATTTTTTTGGAATAGCATAACAGTGGTTTGTGAGACAATTGGAAACGCATGATAAAGTCACTAAAAATATGTAAAATCTACTAAGCGCGTTGCGAGGATCACCAAGTAACCTTCCTTAGTTGATAACACTTCATTTGGATCTGAAAAAAAATGTCTCTCGTGTCGAGCTTGTGTGTGTTTCCTTCTGTATTTTCATTTTACAACACATGCATAATTTGATATTAGGGTGCGATCTTTGTTAGTATTCATTTAGCAGGCTTAGGTACTAGTGATAGATTTAGATAGCTATTTTGGGTTAGTACACTCGCTAATCCGTCGGCCCCTCGTTCCACCCTGTGGTTGCAAGATCAGCACCACGTTAAAGGGGAGGGGTCTATAGGACAGAAGCGTTAAAGGCTCCACTAGGAAACCCTTTTGTGCTTTCTAGAACTCACTAGCTTCTAAGTTGTGGACTCGTGTTAGCTTGTGTTAGAGGTTAAATGTTCCACATCTTTGGACCCACCTCACATTAGTTAAAGCATTAAGTGTACCACCTTGGGATTTTTTTATTGCTTTTGGATAGATTTTCTTTCAAAAATTGACATATGTACACACATAGTAATTAAGTCCCCATGAACACTATTCGTGGATCTTGAGGGAGTGGGTTCCTAGTGAAACTCCTCTCTAAGATGGATTCCTTGTAGGTGGGGAGGATACTTTGGGCATCTCGCAGATAGATGAATCTTCAACTTGTTGATTAAGGCATCCTTTCTCCGGAGAGGTTGATAGATCATTGGGAGATGATATCATACATCTTTAAGAGATAATCTTAGTTTAGCATGTTGGATTAATCTACTGCTTTGATTGGGCTAAAGGTAAAAAGGTGTCAAAACCTTGAATCTAGAAGCTAAGTCCCCTTGTGGTACACTATTGTGAGTCAGTCACCTTTAGAGAGGGTTAACCGTAGCAGACAATCCCTCTAGAGGGGAAACTGTGATGACAAAACCTCAAGCAATAATAGCCATTTTTGCCATGGCAGTAATAACCGCTATATAAATGTCCTTGTGGAAGAAATTTCCATGGCTGTGGCTCATTGTGGGTTGTCAAATCTCCCTAGCAGCTCTTGAAGATTAAGTTCTCAGACTATGTCAAAACCTCAGTGTGCCGGGATTGGAGGTCACCTTTGTGAGTCATAAAAGTTGCAGAGTCAAACCATTACTAAAAACCTTAGAGAGGCCAACTTTTTACTTTCTAGGAATGTGTGCAATAATTGCAAAACTCTTTGAAAACATACACAATTAGCTCTCTTAGGAATCAGTGCATACTAAGTCACTTGATTGTTCATGCACAAGATTGCTTTTGCCCTTGCTCATTATTTTCAGACATGCTTGACATCACATGCTTGCTATTCTACATGCCTGTTTATCTGTTTGCTTACTAAAACGATCAAGTTTGTTGTCTATTAAATTGAACTTGTCTCGAAAATCTGCCCAATTTGTTTGAAAAGTCCAAAAATCTTGCCAAAATCAATCACTGTTCTAAAATTGGTCTGCCTTCTTGCGTGAAAACATTTTCAGTCTTGCACAAAATCATTTGGTCCTCGTACAAAATCATTTTGTCCTCACGCAAAATTAAAATTCTGTCATGAGTCCTCGTGCGACCTTGTGAGCTTTCTTGTGCAAAATTAAAAACTGTCACTGAACTTCGTGTGAGACATAAACTTCTTCGCGCGACTTCTAAAATTTCTTCACGTGACTCATAAAAGTTTCTCGTGCGATATCTTGTGTTAGCACTTCCACTTTTGGTCTGTTCTAGCTATCTGCGATCTGCACGCTGTCTTTTTTTGCATCCTTTTATCGCTCTCTATCTGCAAATAGTCCTAAAATAGCGACATCCCACTTAGCTAATGACTTGTGATCCATACTTTAACTAGTCGTGTCTCTCTGTTATCTTGTTCTTGTCCTTTAGTGCTTGTTGTACTTCGTGTCATGATAGTCATAATCTTTGGCTGTTCTAGCCTTCAAATTAGACTATTCATACCTTAGTATACTGTACTCTTATCTCACTTTTTTGAGACTACGTTCTAGTGTGGTCCTTGTCTAAGCTTTTGCTTTTTGTCATTTTCTATGACTATGGCAACTTGACTTATGTTCTAAAACTTGGTTGTCACTACTTGAAACATAGTACATCAAAATGGCTAACAAAAAATGTGCTAAATCTAATATTCCTAGTAAGGAAGAAGGGATTCTTATTGCAAACATGAAGCAACAAATCCAATCAATGAACGCTCAACTTCAAAGACTAAAAAGAAGAGGAAAACACATCATCGAACAAATTCTCCTTGAGAGAAATTTTCCT
This sequence comes from Cupressus sempervirens, assembly GCA_028749045.1. Lineage (NCBI taxonomy): Eukaryota > Viridiplantae > Streptophyta > Pinopsida > Cupressales > Cupressaceae > Cupressus > Cupressus sempervirens. The sequence goes on along the minus strand of CM053787.1, from coordinate 247,918,507 downwards.
TTCCTCCTATGATAACCAAAAATAAAAATTTTGTGATCTTGAATCCAAGATATCCGAGAACACTTCAGAAACACCCAAGAAATCTAGAAATATCTTTGAAGAAAAACCTTGGGAATCTAAACCAAAGCGTGATTTCACATGTTTGGGAAAATCTTATGAATTAACCTTGGATGAAATTTTTCAAAAGAAACTCATTATTTTACCTAAGGTTGCTTTGGCAGGAGTTTCCTTTATGAGTAACTATTGTGCCTATCATAGACATAATTTACATAAAGCTTCACATTGTCAGGAGCTGAAAAACAAGATCCAAGATCTCTTTGACAAAGGCATAATTCAAAAATCTAAGCTCTTAGCTACTAAAGATTCTACTCTTAAGAAGGATCAACATCATGAAACCATGTCTAGTAATGGTTCAAACCCAAATTCTACTTCCTCCAACATACATCCACCTTCTAAATTGTCCAATCTTTCCAACACATATTCACCAAAAGAACTCACTACTCCCCCAATTGACTATGCGTACCCTCAAGGACTACCTTTAAAAGAAACTCAAGCTAATATTGACTTAGCTGCAAACCTCTCCCATACTACACAAAGCAAAGATCCAAAACGTCCATGTGTTGCTCCTCCTATTACCCCCAATCCAACTATTCCTCCATTGTCCCTTCAAGAGCCTGTTACGGAGACTCTAGAAATATATTTGAATATAGATTCAAATACTTCCTCATCCTTGGATTTAGTTTCATGTCAAGAGGACCACTTAAATGATGAAGAAACAAGTGTTGATCAAGACCAAGATTCATTCATCCCCTTTCAAATCTTCCAAGATCTCATGCCTCCATCTCAAGAGCCACATAGTCCTCCATCTCCCATGTCATGCACCTCTACTAAGAAAGATCAAGATATTCCTTCCACCATCCTTAAGGAGATTATAAAAGACCAAGAGAAGGATACTTTTCATATGTTACCCAAAATTCCTTTTGAAGAGAAAAGTGTTCCCTCGCTCTGTTATTGTACCTTGCTACATTCACTTTCAAACTATGCTCAAGCTTTAAATACTCCTATCAAAGGTATTGCTCCTATAATAGTTACTCATAAATCTATTGATGGCTTTGGTCATATTTCTCACTCTAAAGATGCTGATATCCATACTCATGGTCCATACACATCTTCTAAATCTATCCTTGGTCCCTATCCATCTAAGCTAAATCCTTCAAGTCTTCGATCCATATTGGGACCTTATGTTCCTCTATCTCCTACTTCCACTCTTAGCCCATTACACGTTCCTCGTACCCTACCCCAAGATCAACAAAGATACACATACTTGAACTCTTCACATTCATCTTTCCATCTAAACTAGTCACATTTGCCTCATTCATCCACAAGTCCCAAGTCCTTTGGAAGAAATTTGGATGATCAACTCAAACACAAGTGCATGTATCCATCGCCAAAAGTTCACTATGTCTCCTCTAATCGACATGTGAATGTTAAGAAGAAAAATACACAAAAGAGACCACAAAGGTCCACTATTCAAAGAGCTGAACCAAGAAAGTATGGGTTCTTAAATCTATTATTGAAGAAATGCATTCCAAAGCATCTAATGAAAAATCAAAAGCTATATGGATTTCCAAGTCTCTTTTGAAGGACTTGAATATTGAAAAATAATCAAAGTTGACATTCAAGCTTCCAAAGGTTTCTAATCCATCTCCTTTCCAACATCTTCCTAAAAAGGTTTCAAAACCTTCTACTCCACCCCTCTCCAAAATGGCTTTGCTACCTCATATATCTAAGCCTCAATCTATTTCATCCATATTCCCTACATCATTCCACTTCCCTTCAAGTGTGTGTCAATGTTGATCTTGCCTAATATCTCATCCACCCTCATGAGATTCTCTAAATCTTATGCCTGCTTTCCATTGTTGCTTGTTTCAGTCTTCGAAAACCAACAACCTTATCCTCCATCTACCTTTCATTTTCCTTTTATTTCCCTTCCATTACCTTATCAGCTTCTTTGAGTGTACCTTGCTATGGGCTTGGCTTATCATAACTTATCTTTCTTATAGGAGCACTATTCAAATTGAAGAAGGCTTGAATTCTTTCCAAAAACTCTGAAAATCCCAAAAAAAAGAAAAAAAGAAAAAAAAAATGAAAAATGAAAAAGTGCCTTGGTGAAAACCACTTCTTGTGGCACCTTGGTAGCAAAAGTAAAGAAAAATAAATCCATCCTATGGTGATAACCACTTCTTCTAGCACCTTGGATAAGTACTATGATGAAAACTTGGTAAACAGGCACCATGCGTAATTCTTCCATCCATGACATCCTATCATGATCTTGCTTATCCTTCAGATGTCCTCATCTCAAGTCATTCACTCATAACCTCCATAAAAAACTATTCTATCCTATGTAGTTAACCCTTTGGTCTTGATCAACAAAAGAAAGAAGAAAACTCAGTTCTCAGCAATCTCATGACATGGTCATTTTCTTGGATTACTTATGTGACACCTTTCATTACACCATGAGCTTATATTGTTATATCCTTTTCCCTAGCTTGGGTAATCTTGTGAACGCTTTCCTTGAGGGTAACATTCATTGCTTCATACTCCTTGCCTATCCACCTCCACTTATCCACCAACTTGTTACTACATCTCATCCTACATATTGTCTTGCACCTTGCTAGACATTGGAACAAAATCAAGGTAATCCTTCTTGAGAGCTAGTAATCTCTGAAAAAAATCTAAAAAATTGGAAAAAGTCCTGAAAAAATTGTTACCCTGGTGAAAACCTAGCAATAGGCACCTTGGTAACGACAAAAAAATTGAAAATTCTAAAAAATGCAAAAAATATAAAAAATGAGAAAAATACAAAAAAAAATTAAAAAACAAAAATAGTGCCATTGGTGAAAACTAGGAAACAGGCATCATGGTAGCAAAAAAAGAGAATCCTGTCAAGAAGGTGAAAACCTGGTAAACAGGCGCCTCTTGTTCCCAATGCTCCATCTTGCAGTGCATCCTCTGGCTATTCTGTATAGTTGCTTTCATGCTTTCGCTTTCCTTCTTTTCCTACTTTCTGCTCATGTATCCATGGATTGAGTCTTGTCACAGCTTGGGGGCATCCCCCCTTAGTGTCACTCTTTTCAAGATTCTCTTCATAGAAGCTTCTTTGCGATAGTCACCAGTCATTCTGATTACGTCTACCTACTGTCGCTAGTGTCACTCTTTTCGAGATTATTCTCATAGAATCTTCTTCCCGACAATCACTAGTAGTTCTGAGTGCATCTTCCTACTGTCGCAAGTGTCACTTTTTTAAAATTCTCCTCATAGAATCTCATTTGTGACAGTAACCAGTGGTCCTCACTGTGTTTGCCTACTATCGCTAGTGTCACTCTTTTTGAGATTCTCCTCATAGAATCTCCTTTGCGGCAGTCACCAGTGGTCCTCACTGCATCTGCCTACTATCGCCAGTGACACTCTCTTCTAGATTCTCCTCATAGAATCTCTTCTGCAACAATCACCAGTTGTTTCAACTGTGTCTGCCTACTATTGCTAAGTTCATGTCTCTAGACTCCTTTATGGAAGATCTCTTTTGCATCAGTCACTAGTCGTCTTGCCTATGTCTGTCTATTGTCGTTTAGTCCTCTTTAGGTTCTTCATCATGAAGATTCCTCTTTGACCTCTGTCTCCAATTTTTTTGACTACGTCTACCTACTATTGTCACCCTACTGAAGAGATTTCTTTCAAACGTATTCTGGACATTGACACTTGACATCAATCCAAAACATTGAATTCAAAAAATAATGATATACTTGTTTGGATATGCTGAGCATTTTCTTTGTTTTCTTTGTTTTTGCTTTATCATATCTCCTCGAGCAACTCGATGATGTCATCTTTGACTAGAGAAGCAATGACTGGGGGCATGATCTTTTCTTTGCTTTCTATATGCAATTTAGTTCCAATAAGTTGATATATTCCTATAAGAGGGGTGTCCACTGTAAGAGCCTCTATCTCGTATTGGATGGCCGTGTGTACCTCGACTCCTTTTATATGAATACGTCAATGACATTGGTTCTTCTCCTTGTTTGTTGGAGTAAACTCTTCATGCTATAGTAAATACTGATACTCGTCCTGCTAAGTGAACATACGGGTCACTGCAAGTATATCTAGCACACTTCTGTCTCAGGTTACGAATGCAAGGGTCATTGCGGATAGAATGAATATTGAATACTTAGCATAAGAGAGATCTCTCATGTGTTTGGTGTGCCTTTAATGCAAGCAACATTCAGGTCATCCTAGCGTCTACGTTATGATGCTTATGTTAACTTGCTACATTAAAAGGGACAAATGTTCTGGTCATTCTGGCTTCTTGTGCCTCGAATGCTTACATTTAATCCCGACAACCCAATAACATATGTTATATTCATATTTTCATGATTGCAATGTTAGTGGGAATTGTATAACATATGAGCTTTATTTTATATCCAATGATGATTAAGTATTGAGGCTTGGTAACCAGACCTAGGGTTGCATTTAACATAGTCTTGCATTACATACCCCATTTGCATTAGCATGCAATTCGATGGTAATTCTATTCATACTCCACATGCATTAGATTCATCCACAACTGCACAAGTGTTTGGTTCATCGATTCACGCTCCTCAATGGAATACCTGTAACTATCAAAAACATGCAACACTACGTAAGATGTCAATTCATACATATGCATTCTATCTAAGTACAACATACATCTCATGTACATCAAAGCAAAACAAAATAGACAATGACATGTACATAGGAAAATCAGCTCAAAATCTCATATATATATATCAAAAGAATGGGTCAGTACAAAAATGGGCACTACTCAAGCGCAATCGATCAAAAATGATACATGGGGTGCTGGCACACCAATCGATACATAGCCAGGGATCAAAATCAAAAATTAGGCACAGAGTGTCTAACTTTGTCCCGAACCCTTGCCTCCAGGATGAGCAGGAGGAGTAGGGGCAGCAGGTGGTGGAGGCGGTGGTGGCATATCTGGCCTGACAAGAGGTCGTGCGCCTCTAGACTCTCACGCGTACTGAGAAAATCGTTGAACCTACAATGTCTCATCTGGCACAGCGTTGGTGTATGCGGCATAGTAATATGCAGCCTGAGCAGATTGGAAGCGGATCTCATCCTATGCCAGCTCTAATCTTCGCTCTGTAGTCTCCATGTGCTCCCTCTGACGATCTATCTCCCACTGTCTCTCCACTAGCTACGCATCCCAGACTACTACTACAATCTGCAACTCTCCCAACTGTTGGGAGGCTGCACAAACCCGCTCCTGGTACCTCCATACCACATCTTGCACCCCACCTGCCGGCTGATCCAACATATCCTCATCTAACATCTTAGGTGCCTACTGCTATGGTGGTGCCTGTGGCTATGATGGCACCTACTATTGTGGAGCCTCCTACTCTGTCCTCTACCTGCGTCATCGAATCTATCCATTTCCACTACCCCCGGCACCTGGGTCTGATCCCATCTAACATGGGGGAATCTACATCTGCTGAACCCGGTGTCGGACTCGTGACTATTGTTGTAGCTAAACTGGAGGTTGTCTCTATGCCGACTGTTGCTAGGGTACCTGTCTCTCTATCTATACTGCTTGCCCTGCCATCCCCACTGGATCTGTAAAACGTGGGAATGGATGGCTAATCTAAAATGCCTGATATGCAGGCATCATCCTAGCATTTGCTATCGCTGGCAGGTAATCCCACTGAACTATAGCTAGGCTGCGGATGTCTATAATGGATCGTCCTAGATCCATCCATGTTGGCCACCCCCGCTTGATGTCCTTCTGCAACCTGGCATAGGCGCAGAACTCAGGCGAAATATCCTATGGTCGGCCATACTACCACCACACTCGAGAGATCACAAATCTCTCCATAACATATGTCGTCCTACCCACCAGTGGTCGAGAACTCAACATCCACGGTAACTCTCTAGGAGCATCATCTCAGTCCTTTATCTCTCGCTAGGGTTGCCATACAATAGACACTAGGTCATCAAGACATATCCTCCATTGCTCTATCTTACCGAGGTGGGCCTGGGTAATATGCCCTCGATATCTGCAAATATAGGGCTCCATGGGCTCTTGGGCATCCTCAAAAATTGGCCTACATACAAGGAGATGCTCCTAGGCCCAGATCTGTAGCACATATACTCCCGCTACCATGGTCTTTTTCTCATGGAAGATGACCTCATGCATCTCATGAAAAAGATGGGCCAACATGCACTGACCCCACCCAAAGATCTCAAGTGCCTCAACCATCCTACGGAGCATGACCCCCCACCCGCACTCCAAACCATGTTGTCCTCTGTTAGGACATAAGAAATAGCTTAGGAATATAGCTAGCATAGATGCCAGCCTATGTGTCAGTCCATAAGTATGTATGAGCTCATCCCAGCTGATGGCCCTCCCCCTTGGTAGCTCTCTCCCGAACACAACTGATAATGCCTCTGTCCCTGCTCGAGGCACTGTATCATAGATGAACTGAGTTTCGTGGAAAGGAATCCTCAGAATCCTCCAGATGTCCTCCAAATGGAAACACTCCACCAAAGCTATGAGTAAGACGTGATTCACCATCATGACTGGAATCCAACATAGAGAGGACAAACCTAATCGGGCAATGTGTGCCCAATTTGCGTCATCCAGACTCCGTAATAACTCTCCATATGGCGAATAGTGTGACCTAAATGTAACATCTCCAAAGACCTCCTACACGCATAACAAAAAATGGCAAACAAACGATCAATATCAAGTTGAAATGACGCATCAAAAGGAAATAAAATGCAATTTTTAAGTGCGAAAATCAAAACTATCATGGAATTTCGCGAAGACATTCTTTCTTCACACAAAGAATCATGCATTTGCACGAAAAAAGAGTTGCTCGCACGAAGAAATCAATGTCCATGCGAGAAAAGAAGATTTCGCGCGAACACCAAATCGACTCGCACGAAGAATCTCTTTCTTCACACGAAACCAAATGCCTCGCACGCGAAGACCCTCACCGTCGCGCGCAAAGAAAGAAGATCTTCGCACGAGAAGAGATCGGTCTTGCATGAAGAAAGATTTGACCCCTAAAAAACATGCTAAAATGTGCAATAAATGACCTTGAAATGCATGAAAACAAAAGTACAAAGATGAGAAATCAACGACTCACTGGTGGTCCATAGTCTGCTGGCCGGCTGTGTCGTCTAGAGTGCTCAAAATGATGATATCTCATGTTTACTGCCATGTCTTTATTAGAGCTCAAAATCACTACAAGAAAAAAGCACAAATGAATTGAAAATGACCATTTGGGCCCTTATATAGGTGTTGACCAAATTTTCCAAAGTGCTTGGATTTGCGCAAAAATCACACCCCTGGCTAATTGAACTGTTCTAGATCCATTTTCGGGATCAAATTCAAAATTTGACACACCTAAGAGCCTCAAAAATGCATTTTAAAATTTTAGAGACCGATGCGATCAAACGCTTGTGCAGCCCAAATCTTTCTGATACTTTGTGATTCTTGGAATCCTTTCAACTTTACATTCTCCATATTTTCAAAATTCATTTTGAAAATAGTCAACTCAAGTGAACTGTGGCATAATCTAGTCAAATTTTGGTCAAACTTGGTCTTTACGACTTCGCAATCATTTCAAATCAACCCTAAATCTTCTTTAGATCATTATGATCTCTTATTTATTGTTCATATTGTTCTGATCTCTTCTACATTCTGTTGAATCTCAGATTTCTTTTGTATCTATTGCTATATTGCTTCACATCTATTTCTGGTGTGTCATCTTTCAATTTCGCTCCCAAGGGGGTAGGATGATTACATCATTGAATACTTATTGCTTGGGGCATCTGGTTCCCATCTTATGTCCTTATCACTTAGGGCATCTCATCACTAGGGGCATTTTGTTCCCTTCTATCTCTCATCTTTTCCATCTATCTTATCTTTTCATCAATTGATGAACCTTATAACAACTCTTCTTAGAGTTCGATAGATAGGTATTGGGACAGTCTAAACCCCAACTCGTGAGGATCAAGCCTCGTTCTAGGGATGATTTTACAACTCATGATTGGACCTTGTTATCTTTTATCGATCTTAGGTATCTAGGTGTTCTATCTGGATCCTTGAAGGTTAAGCTCTATTCTAGAGATAATCTTCTAAATGCTATCAATCTCAAGTATCTAGGTGTTCTATTTGGATCCTTGAAGGTTAAGCTCCATTCTGAAGATAATCTTCTAAATGCTATCAATCTCAGGCATCTAGGTGTTCTACTTAGATCCTTGAAGGTTAAGCTCTATTCTGGATATAATCTTCTAAATGCTATCAATCTCAGGTATCTAGGTGTTCTATCTGGATCCTTGAAGGTTAAGCTCCGTTCTGAAGATAATCTTCTAAATGCTATCAATCTCGGGTATCTAGGTGTTCTACCTGGATCCTTGAAGGTTAAGCTCTATTCTGGAGATAATCTTCTAAATGCTATCAATTTCAGGTATCTAGATGTTCTGTCTAGATCCTTAAAGATTACGCTTCGTTATGGAGATGGTCTTTTAAATGCTAGAAATCTTAGGTATCTAGGTATTTTGCTTGGATTCCTTGAGATTAAGCTCTATTCTAGAGATAGTCCTTAAAAGCTTATCAATTGGTCTCTGTATCATCAACTTCGGAACCAATCTCATCTTTGCATCAAGCTCTCTGATTTTCTTTGAATTGAACGCATTGCTCGCACATTCATTCAAAGAGGGACAAAATGTAATACCCCAAAATTGGCTCATTGCCATGATACCAATTTTGGGCTATTTCTGATCAATCCTAAGTCCTATTCTAATAGGCAATTCTCATTCTGCTATTTGCTACTTGACTTAATTTTCAGATGCAGAAAACCCTAATCTGCATTCATCATGCTTATTATTTAATTCCTATAGTATTTACACATATTAGTCACATTGAACCTATTGATTAATATTTAATTTACTTACTAAGTATTTATACTTTAATTAAATTAAATTATATCCTAAGGCTAATGTACTATGGAATTAAATTTATTTAGTTTAATAAATATGCATATTTTAATTAATTAAACAGAATTATTTAATTAAATGGAGTACTTACTTCTAATTAATTAAATAAAGTTATTTAATTAAATAAGAAAAGTGTCTCTAATTAATTAAAGGATTATTTAATTAATTAGAAAATGTAATTATGAGAGCATATCTCATTTTATTAAATTAAATATCTCACTAAAATCCTTCTTCAGTTCAAAAAAGGAAATTTCCAGTTCACTATTGATCAAAAAGGAATTAAATCAGTTAACTCCTTTTTCTACTCAAATTAAATCAGTTAACTCCTTATTCTACTCAAATTAAATCAGTTAACTCCCTTTAATTTGGAAATCTTCTTTTATGACTGAACTTCACCTTTAATCCTGACCGTTGATTGAAATCGATCTCAACCATTGATGGATTCCAGGAAAGTTTATTTAAGAGACCCTCATCTCTTCATTTTGAGGGGAGGTTGAATGAGAATTTGCATCGAATTGCTACTAGATTGTGCATTCATTTGAGCTCCCTACTTTCATATTCATTTTCTAGTTTAATTCTCATATGGATTTAATAAGCATACATTTAGTATAATTTCTTTTATATGTTTATAGATTAAACGTCCATACTCCATTCTAGATTAATCTGCATTCTCATATAGATTAGTCACATTTTCTTTCAAATCCTTCATTTTTACAGGGTCTGGTTGCTTAACACCTCAAATCTGAGGATATCTGACAAGCAATTCCCTTTAGATAGAAGGCAATAGGTCGCTTTGTAGGCTGATTTTCAGATGAACAATCCAATGTTCATTCCGGGATGAATCTGCATACAATGACCGTGTTGAAGTGTGTGTGTTAGCAGAGGCCACATATTCACGCATACACAAACTAGATACTTCTAATGGAGATTGTTTAATTGCTAAAGTAGAGGAATTTTGGTTATGGCATAAATTATTTTTTCATATAAATTTTAACATTTGTTTAAAATGTTTTATGAGCAATTGTGTGAGAGGTATTCATATTTTAATCAAACCCAAAAATGATATGTTCAAAGAATATCAATTAGGAAAGATGAAAAGTTTGAATTTTAGTGATAAGGTCTATTCTTCATAGATTCATTATCTATTTGGATAAATAGTAATTTTGTATATTTAATATTTAAAAAAAGTAGACAGAAAAAAATAATACACCAGTGCATAAGCCCTTGAATTATATAAGAAAAATATAACATGTTGGTGCTCTAGGAAGCTAGTTGAGTCATTCCTACATTATTTCTACCTTGAGGTTAGTTGACAACAATTCTATTTATGAATTTGCACTATCAAAATCTAAATCTTATGATTTATAAAATTAAAAAATCAATCTTACTTTTTATTTAAAAGAAACATAATCTTTTCTTGATAGCATTTAGCTCTCTAATAAATGGTTAGCCTATCTAGGGAATGTTTTAGAAGATTAAAAGAAAATGGAAGTTGTAACTAAATCATCTTTAAAGAAAAATAGATTTTACTTCTTATTAAATATTGCACTAACAAAAACATGTAAATAAATCAAGTGTAAAAACCTTACTCTAGAACGGTGATTTTTGAAAAAAAAAGTCTTATAACCCTTCCTCAAGCAATTCATATCTTCCTCTAGATTAGAAACACGAATTCATTAAGATCTCATGTGGAACTGAATGAGATATGCATTAACTATTGAAGCACAATAAAATCTCATACATTGAAGGACTTAACTACATTGTGTGTATTAGAACTACATTCTTTAAAGTCATACTTGAGACCACACAAAATAATATAGGAAAAGCATAATAGAATCAATTTGATGATCGAATGTAGAACTAGTCTCCTATAGGGTCAAAGGAACATAATGGGGAGGCAGTTAAAGCTCATTTGGTTCATGGAATTGTAGAAATCAAGATTTCTACACATCTTGATTTAGCCAAATCAAGTTTTTGCATATCATGTCATTCATTTTTTGGGGATTTTACTTGTATAGTTTATTTCACTCAGAAGATGAGTGGAAGGATAGATTTTTATCCATAAGCTTGGATTTGAAGGTAGGCCCCAAAAAATATTCCTATCAAATTTTTTACACTTCCTCAAAAAGCATAGCTAGGTTATGATTTTCAATTCGTAGTTGCTAGTAGGATATTAGACAACCTAGTTTTGAGACAAAATTAGAAATCTAGTAATTCCATTTTTCCAATTTTGAAATAAATGCAAAAAACTTCAAATCTAGATTAGCCAATTCCTGATCATGAAAAAGCCAATTCTCGTCATCTTCCACAAACCAAATAAGCCCTTAGAGTGAAGACACTAGAAAATTTAAAATCACATCAATAATTGGAATATAAAGGACAATAATAGGTAATCGATTTACTGTTTGAGAATATTTACATTTGAAACACCCTTGCTTGATTTCTTGTTGAAGTTTTATATGGCTTACAAGTTGTTGTAGTATGTTGTATTTGACCTACTTTACTATAATTCATAATTAGAATTGATTTTAGAAAATGATCTTTTTTCTTACATTTTGTCCTCTTAATTAATGAAAGCAATAATAAATAATATTGTTGGAAAATTGTAATTCTATAATAAATTAATTTAGTTAAAAAATAATTTAATGTCATTTGTCAATTTAAATCTAATAATTACACCTAAAAAATACAATAATAGCCTATCATAACACATGTAGCTAAGGGAGTTTTTTTAATTTTTATGAAACCTTACAGTCTTATGATGGGTTTTTGTTTCCTTAAGATTTTCATCCTATGTGTAATTTATTTAACTTACTATGACTGACAAACTTGCAACAAGGAGATGCAAGACAAAATTGAGGAATTGGTGGTTAAGAGGGGTGAAGAAATGGGTGCCAGTGACCGCATTGAACTAGTGGGGGTTAAGGCTTGTATTTGTAAGAGTGAAGCTGCAATGGTTTATCTTTGGGAAGGTGGTTTACTACTGGAAGAAATGGAAAAACATAATGAGCACATGGATGCAATTATTCAACTTCTAGAATAATAGGAAAGTGAACATTAATGGGATGGAATTTGAAATCACGAAAGAGGTTATTGCTAGGGTTGGAGGGTTTTCCCTAGGGGGAGAATTGTTGCAAGTAGGCCAAAGTGAATGATGAAAGCAGTCGAAGGAAGTTCTCCAAATTTAATGAGGAGCCAGCTGGAATGCATTGTGGGTTTTCCAAAGAGGATCTTTTGAAGCCATGGGATGTGATTTGCTATGCCATAATGAGGTATATTACCCTTGAAGATTAGTTCCTGGTAATATATTTCTACCATTTCCCCATTCTCAACCATTTCAGGAACCTAGATCAGATTCCTTTTCTATATCTTATTTTGAATTCCATGGAAGATTGTCTCTATAAGGCTAGGAGAAGGACAAATGAGGGTAAACCCTTTTATCTCATCCACTAGGGTTTCATGAATAAACTTTACAACTATGACCTTGCATTAAACCCATCACTTCTAGCCAACCCATTGGCTACTATTACTCCCCAAATATCCATGGATCCTACCCCTAGCTCAAGCTTCAAAAGAATAAAATAAAACCCTGCCTTTGAGGTAAAAATAAACCTCAATGATTCAAATATGAACACGAGGACGAGCAAGAAGAATGCTTGGATAACTAGTAAATGACTCCAATTAGAGAAATTCATGTCCCTCCCTTTATAGAATTTTAGCGCCAAGTCTACAGAGAGTGAGATAAAACCCATGAAGAGGAAGATGCCACACCAAGACATTGGAAAGAAGCCTTTCTCCATCCGCCCTAATCCCTCAAACATCTCAGATACCTATGAAATTGTCTCGTCCTTGACTAGAAGCAGGGGGGGGGAGGACATCACGTCCCCCATGAAAGGAACTCCCAAAGGTAAGGGGGAAAATGGAAGCATAGCCACAGGAAGAGCCAAAGTAAGGCTCAATTGGATAGGCTAGAGTAGTCAATGAAGGAGATGATGGACAATCACATGGGAATTTGCAAAAAATTGAAACCTTGGGTGAATTCTCCACAAATTTTATGCATTTGGCTGCCACTACCTTTTATTCCTTGTAGATGAATAAGGAGGTGAAGGATTTCGGAAAAGAGAGTGAAACTACCTACTCCATTTACGACTTCCTAGTAGGAGGATTGGCTAAAGATGCTCTTGGATGAACCTATTAAAGAGAAGGTGGTGGATGTGAATAGGGACGAGGTTGAGGAGAAGTAGAATGAGGAACTAGAAAAGAATGAGAGCAACTAGCCCTAATTATGTTTTTTGATTTTGTTTTTATGTTTTCGATCACTATGAACTTGGTGCCCTATAAGGATTTATTATTTATGTATATGATTAAGTGTTGGACTGATAACAGCAATATGTTCCATTGCTGTTGGAATGTTTTTCCATTTTTTTAATGATTAGTTATAGTTTTAATGGTAATGATTGTTCTATTTTGGAACTTATAAGTTTTTTGAAGTATAAAACTAGTATAAGTTAGATAATTGGCCTTTTTCTACTCCAAGGGCAGACCCCGTCCTTTTGGCTGTTATCGAATAGTTCAAAAATAAGAATGAAAAGTATGTGCATAATTTAATAAAAACAATTATCTAGATTAACTTAAAGACAATAAAATTATTGTTTTAGCATAATAAAACATTTAATTCACGTATATAATGCTTATTAAAATTTACTCCAATACTAATGGGGCTCAGATTCAAGTTTAATTCAAATGCCCCTTCTATAGGGGCAATCTGGATCTATGACGGGCCATTCGTGTAATAAAGAGATTATTGTAGAACATGATGGCAATGACCTCAAAGAAATTCCAGCATCACCCATATCCCCCGTGGGCTAATCTTACGTGCATGGCCATTCACTGAGGTGGAATTAAACCATGTTTATACACTTTGTAATTTCATTTCACCCCTCAACATCAACATATTTCAGACAAAGCTGCTAGTCACTTCCGTGACAATGGAGTCATGGATCAATTTTAAAGGTGACGTAAGACAAATGCCCCTTTATGGACAAGATTAATAAATGTAAAATCAAGGAAGTTTCATTTTTATAAACTTAATTCAGAAGGTTCTAAGGCAGTTTGTTATCACAGAGATTTTGTTATCCATTATTAGATTGTTGAACTCCAAATTGTGAGCAGTATAATCCTAGCACTAATCAAAATATTTGAAACAGTATAGCCTCTATCTAGAAATTAACAAGTTGGATATATATGATGGGAGTTGTTTAACAAATAAAATTAATCATTTCTGTTTATAATTTACCTATATATTTGTAAGTAATTATACATTATATTGGTTAAATTGTTATGTTGGTCGTCTTATTATCAAAGATCAAAACTCACTTTGAAACAAGGTCTTCATTTCTGACCTTACTGATTCATAGCTCTAGATATGAAGAAATCAGTAAACTCAACAAGTGTTAAAGACAATATATATTATTATGTTTGACATTACATACAGACAGTAGATGAAAGGAAGGCACACGAAAAGAAGTTTTTATTTAGCATCTGGGCTCCATTCATTGAACACCGAGATCCATACATGGCACTTTTCAGCTAGGTCAAGAGCAAGTATATATATATATATAGAAACCCTAATTATTGTGAGTTGAAGTGAGGTTTTTTCCAGTGAGAGTGTAAGAGGTAACTTCAGTAACGCCTGGCCAACACTGCGCAAGGCACTTTCCTTTGGAACAGTAAGCCGCACCGCTCCCACACCAGTTATAGACGCTGCAGCACCTTCCACTGTTGCAGAAGAAGTTCCCTTTTGGACTGCATGTTGGATCCCCCATCACCATGGGAAGCCCAATATTGCATCCCAAAAACATTATTATTACCAGTAAGGCTGCCATGGTTGATTTGTACTGACCCATCTTCTGCATTGATACAAACAATAAACATAAATTATGAAATGTAAGGACACAATGAATAGCTAGGACTAATCATAGTCTAAGTATTCAAACTGAAATAAAAGAAGAATTCTATGGAATGATCTATATTCTAATGCTAGAACATACAAAAACAACAGAGCTGTGTAAGAGCATACGCCGAATAGAAGTATAAAAACAATGCTGCTTTCTTTGTGCTATATGCTGGATTGGCAATGACAAAGAGTAATGAGCATGGGATCTATTTATAGTGAGAATTCTTAGACATTAGATGAATAAATTTGCCTTATCCTCACTACTTTTTCTGAAGATTTAATAATCATACCATTGACCTTTTGGTCTTGCCGTTAGAATTTTACTACAATTTATTAAAATTTGGTACTCATTGACACGTTTATTAATGCGAACAACAATCTCGATGAAATTTGATGATGTGCCATAACTCATGCACAGCTTATTCACTCCTTGTTGTGAAAAGGGTGACACTAAGTCCACATTTCTACCTACTTCTGATTAAAAAATGGAGGACAATAACTATTTATTGTCCACATCTGATTGAGAAGTCTAGTACAGTTCGTCACCCATTAACCACATCCAAGCGAACAATATATTAGTCAATAGCTTCGGCTACTCAGAGATAAGGACTGCAATAAATGAAGAAATCTTATCCTCATCCTATTGATTTTCAAGTGAATTAATTATAAATGAATAAATTTTAATAATGTGCAAAAGAGTCTTTTTCTTCTCTTTCACTTTTGTTCATCAGATTATGAATCACTATATATGATTTGTATGAGCTTTCTTTTTCAACCTTTATTATACAAGTGCATGGATAAGTTCTTCTTTTATCCACGTTTCGTTAAGAAATGGAGTACAGGTCGTCTTCTTTGAGCCACATCGAAACGAACAATATATTAGTCAATAAAGTCGGCTACTCTGACTTAACGACTGTCATATCTTTCTCCTCATCATGGAGAAGGATACTTTCATTATTTAATTACATCTAAAATCTCGTCAACAAGTCCAGTTTATTGATTTTAAAATGAATTAATAGATAAATGAATAAGCTTTAAAGAGGTCACACAAATTTACGACTTCTTCATAATTAAATGTATATAATTTATTATCTACAAGCTGGGTGCCTTTGTTTTCTAAGCAAACGAAAGTATGGATGACAAGTAGTTTATATAATTGTATCTAAAATCTTACTTTTCAACTTGATGAATAAATTAATAAGTTGTAATGATGTTTAACTTTGTTTTCTTAATTACATTCATATAGCATCTTCTCTAAAAGTTGATCACTTCACATTTTAAGCGAGTGTGTTTGAGAATGAGTTTAAATGAAGTCTAAGAGATTGTTTTCTTATATAATTGAACATTATCATATACACAAGTTGACTACATTTATTTCTCAAGTGAGTTAATGACTACAATCTTGTGAATCAAACGTGTTCTTGTTAACAAAATCTGATGTTATCTTGTTTAAAATTTGTGTAAAAGATATCATTATAATATCTTCAACGATGTTAGGCAAGAGCATACAACACAACACTAGCTTGAGAGCCTCTCATCTAGGAGGTCTTGGGGTTGAATAATTAATTTCAACAAATAATGGTAAAAACTAAAATTTGTACAAAAGATGTCATTATAACCGCCTCTTGTCATCTGGGCATGCTCTATGATATCCTTCTGTATCACCCTATTTTTCTCTTCTCTACTAACCCATATCTATAATGCATGCTTCTACTTTTGGTTAGATGTAGCTTTGTGTTTCAATCCTCTACTTAATATCTTTCATCTTTCATTTTGCTCTTCCTTCAAACTGGCTTAGTGTACCATTCTCACCCTTTTCCTTTTCTTCACACATTTTTTTGCATACACCATCTCTCTTTATTTCTTCAACATCGTTCCATACATAGAACAACTCATTTGAATGTGTGAAGTTTCCCATTTTATCTATGGCTTTTGAAACCCTAGGAGTTTATCCCACTCAAACTAGTGAATTCAAATTTTGAATTCACACTGTTGAGTGGTTGAGTAGCAACCCATGACACCTATGATATAGGGTCTAGACTTGTACTATTTTTCATCTATGTTGGGTCTCATATCAATTCAATTGTCCTTTCTACATTCGGTCATTTTTGTTAGAATACAAACCAAATTTGAATCTTTGTTGTACATACTCTGCCATGTCACGATGATGATTCTTCATGCTAATTGTGATAGTTGTTTCCTTGTCTCATTCTCTTGTGCAAACTAATAAAGATGTATATTGGCTCCCATGAGATGGTATATTCTTCTCCACTGGTTTCCAATCAATGAAAATAGACTTACACCAACTACTCTTCTCTATGCCAATGTGACTGGTTGGATCAACAATATCCCCCTTTGGCATTGATTACAAAATTTATAACATATCTTTGCTGAGTTTGATACAAATAGAATATTTACTAGTAAATGGACTTAGTCATTTTCTACTCTTTTCTGCACTTTCCTCCATTTTTCTACCTCTATGGTATATCTATGACTTGAGTTCTTCTCCTAAGTGTTTTTAGGATCAACTCCCCATATCATTATCATTTCTTCGTTTTCTCTTCTTTCCATTGCTCTCCCCTTTGAAATCATCCTCTTAAAGATTTATCTCTATATTTGCCCCTTTGATCTTCCCTTTTGATCCTTCCTTGTTTGACCTTTGTCTCACCCTTTCCCTTCTACTTTTGTCATTCTTTCCTGCTTTATATCTTTTATATGCCCCTTTTTATCATCCATGGTAAATTGTAATTTGCCTTTGCAGATTCAAGTTGTGTCTTCCAAGTGCCTAGGACTTTTTAGAGTGCCGATGCTAGATTAGTAATTTGTTGGGAGACACATTTTTAGTTCTTTTATGGCATCCCTAGGTCCTACTAATAGTAGTACATATAGCTCCTTAACATGCACTTGGATAATTCTTATCATTAGGAATAGGAAACATTATAGCTTAAAGAGTGTGGAGTTTACAACTCATGTTTTGTTTTGTAGTAATCTTGTTAATCTAACGAAGATTTTCTTGGATTTGGCTGGTATATATACTAGTTGACCTAGTTGATACATCAAAAGATTTTTGAGTGACTTGCATTTCCTCATGAGCTATTCTTCGAGTGTCATTTCAATGTATACAAAAAAAAAATGGTTTTCATATCATGTGAAGTATTCGAGAGATATCCTTCAATAGTTCAAATACACTAGATCTCGCTTCTTCAAGTTTCTATGAATGATGCTCAATGATTTTCTTGATTTTCCCTTATTCCTTTTTTGTATTGAGTGAACGTAGTACCTCGCTAATTTTAGAATTCTTGAGAATGTGCGCTAGTTGATGAACAAGATCTGTGTTAGTTTGATATTGCACATCACCAAGAATTAATGTGACTAATGTAATTTCATCGATAAAGATTTTTTTATTTTTCTTATCTTAGATAAGATTGCATAGCCACTAATGGTTTCTCTAACAAGTGATTCTAATGATTGATCTCTTCACTACTCAAATCTTACATTCTATCGACATACTCTTCCAATTTATTTTGAACTGTCTCAGGATCCTTCACTTCTTGACGATGTCACTCAAATAGTTTTGCTTCATCTTTAGAGACCGAAGATGATGATGAGGAGGATGGTGTTCTTCTTTTCCTTTCATTTTCCCCTTAGATTGTTTAGTGTCAATGCTACCTAGTTGTAGCTTTTGCTTTGTAGATTTGAGCATTTTAGAGCTTGTGGACTTTTTTGGTGATGAGTTATTGATTAGTTTTTGAGCTTCCTATTGTACACCTATGTATTCTTCTAGGGGTTTCTCTTCTATATCCCTCCTTGGACTCCTTTAATCTTTTTCCTCTTCTTCTACAACCTTTATGGATGTGATTTCCTCCACATATTGAGTTTGTGCTTGTGTACTCTATGGGGCATCACCTTCTTATCATGTTTTTTCATGATGAGTTTGCATGATTTTTTTGTGTCTATTACTAGTCATAGCTCAAGTGGATTGAAGGTCTCAACTTGTTTGAATTATGTCAGAATGACATGATAATTTATTAATCCTATTGATACTTCATTCTCAATGACTATCACACTACGAGTTATTCCTTATTATGATTTCCTAGGAAAGGTTAGAGGGTTGGAGTTAATAGGTTATTCATCTAATTATTCAACAAATCTCTCAAACTATACTGATTTGTTAACGCTTGTAGATGCAATTTTCATTACCTTTCCTTTATCACCTAGAACTTTCCTAGTTAGAACCTTAATTTTTCTAGGTAGGATTTGGTGTACACATGAACTTCATTTTATATACAAATGAAATCCATCCTTTGATTTCTCTTTTGAACACTTCTCTTCTTTTCCTATTTTTATCAATCTAAGATTTTGTTGAGTTGGGAATTCAAAGATGTATGCTCCCACATACATTTGTCTCTTTGTTGATGTATATTATGGCATAGCCTTTGATAGTGAGGCATTGTGAATTCCTTTGAATTGAGTTAAATAAGTTTACCACTTCTTTGTGATTACTTCTACTAAATCCTTTGGTAGCACCTTCTTTAACTTATTAGATTTTTCTTGTAGGTTGTTATACTAACTAATAATGCGCTTATACTACTATTATGATCATTTTGACTCATAAGTGCACATCTATATCTTATCGTGTTATAGCTTCCATTGTGAGAAATGTCATTTATTATGTCATAAATGAAAAGTGGAGTAGAATTTCTAGATCTTACAGGTTTCACTATTCTAGATGATAATTCACATGTGGGTTGATTTGGTCTTTTCTATGCAACTATTGGTTTCTCATTGTCTACTCTTTCAAGTTTCTTCTTGTTGATCCTATCTTCCTCACTTGACTCTAGTTTTAGTGAGGTTAACTGTCTTCTTGATTAAATTTTCCTTTCTCCAGTCTTATCCCTCTTGGAACTTACATACTTGGTTCTATTTGATCTCTTCTTTTTTGTTTTCCTTATTAAGTTCCTACTTGTTTTCTTCCATGTCCTTTTCTATTTTGCTCATTAGGCTCCTTTTCATTGTGTTGGTACCACCTATTGGAAGCTTGTTATCAACAAATATTGAAAGTATCAATTCAATTGCATTCCTTTCTCTTCCTCAATGGGTTCATACGAGAATGCTATGAATCAGTAGGTTCTTGGCTTGATAGTTTGTATCAACATTTGTCTAGCCATGCTCAGAAACATACCTTATTTTTGTATTCCTTATATGAGGATAATGGGTATCTTTTCCTTTTTTCTCATTATGTCCCTAAACCTAGTAAAATATCTTTCGAAGATATTATCTCTAGATTATATCCTAACATCATGTAGGATTTATAGACTTCTTCACAAATTGGCTTGTCCTTAAACCAATTTACTATACCTTGTAAAGAAAATTATTGTATAAAGTAGAAAGATATATAGAACTAGAGAGATCCAAATTTGAATGGATGCACCTTGGTATTTTCTTTGATCTTTGTTAGGTTTAACATCAGCTTCGCATACAACCATCCACCTAAATCATGTCAGACACCTTAGTGAATAATTTCATATGCTATATGTACTACTCTATAAGGTTTTTTGTTGGGCCTGCTTAATAAATATAATCTATATGAAATTCCTATTGCAGAAAATCTCAGTTGAAGGTTAGGTATCGTGTCAATAGTTAGTGTCCATCTTTCCTTCCTTGATCCAATCAGCTTTGAAACTTCATCAAGTGTGACCTTCCTTGTGTTAAGCCCTACCCCCACATGCTTGTGTCATCTTACCCTAAGGATAAATCACTTTGTAATTTCATAGGGTTTATCAAGCCATATGTATTTTTCATATACTCTACCTAGTAATAGTCTCATCTAGTTCTCATGAATGAAATCAAGGATTCTATTATGCAATATAATGTTGTATTCATTAGCTCTAATAATTTTTTCTTCAATATATAATCTTCTAAGAATGTCGAATGCCCCATCCACCATTTCTTCTCCTAGTTCTACAATGTTTTTCTTTAGGTATGCACTAACATCCTTAACAAGTAGAACATCCATATATAGTGATGATAGTTTTACTACCTCATTTAATGCATCTTTCATTAATGAGCTAGCCATATATTCTATCTTCTCTAGTACTTCATTACATACAAGTTCAATCTTGTGAATGATGTCTACAATGATTATCTTTGCTGTTTCCTATAATTTATAAATTTTTTGGCCTAGATTTTGTGATCACTAGTGTTAGAAAACTTTATCATGGGTAAAATGACATGTAATTACTTCACTAGGTTTTCTCATGTTTTGGTCATCTTAAGAATTTAAGCTTTAAAATGATTAATCAAGTGCTTCCTAACATATTTATATCCTTCAATGATCTATAATTATGTTAACATTAATGATAAATGGTAAATACAACACTTATCTACCTATCCTTTCACAATTAACATGATTGATTCATGTAGAAATAGTCATAATCTCAACATTCTCTTGTAACAATATAGGCTCCTTATGATTGTTTTGTAGAACCTTATACCAATTTTAAATACTAGATTGGTATATGGTATGTGATTAATTATGTGTTGACATGGTTCCATAATGAAAACCACATTTTCAGTCACAAAATATGGACCCCATAGCTTCAAAATACTCAATGAGGCATCTAGTCGAAAGCCTTGATCATTTAGGACCCTCCCCTAGGTCTAGGTCAAACCCCAATCCTCAACTAGGTAGTGTCAAGTAGTTAGATGGGGAGAAAATAAAAGTTCATGTGCATAAAGTGCACACATGCACATGTGCACTAAGTTCACAAATGCACACTTAACCTTCTTCTCAGGATGTGAACATGTGCAGTTGCACATGTGTGCACCCTCAGAGGTTCAAACCCTCAAAGGTGCACATGAAGGGCACAGTCCTAGACCTATAAAACCTCTGACCATGCTCTCCTTTTTATTCATTATTGACTTCTCTTCCCACTTCAATGCACCTTTCTACCCAGCTGAACTTCAAATATCCTCCAAGCTCGTACCCTCCAAGGTAAATGCAAATCCTCTTGGAGGTGCATACATGTGCATTTGTGCACCCTCAAGAGGTGCACATCTCCACACTAAAAATAAAGAAAATCTTACTCTCTCCCCCTCCCCCCCCCCCCCGCTCCTCCATGGGTATGTGCACCAAGTTGTGGTGCTAAAAACATGACACCCCCTTTTTTTAGTTTTCTAAAGCATGTATGTGCTATAGCACATGCACGCTATGGCTTGGGAAATCCAAAACATAACGTGTGTGCACTATAGCACATACATGCTTTGAAAACCTAAAACAATTTATAAATGGGCTACAAACCTGGAACCCATTTTAGTTTCATTTCATATTAAAAAATTTACTCCTCACAATGTGTATGCAAGTTGAAGAAATTGGACATTCACCACCCTCATCGTATGTTTTAAACTCTCTTTTTTGCATTATTTTATATGTTTTTGCATTGTTTTGTAGGTTCTTTTCAATTTTTCTTTAAATTTTTTTATTTATTTAGATTGAAATTGGTTTCTTATCAGGAAATGTGGATAATGAACCACCAAATCTCCAACAAGATCAAAACCAAAACCATCCACAAAATATGAACAAAAACCCTCCACAACAAGAGCAGGAAATTCCACAACCTGCACCAATTGGAAGACCTCCTCCTAGCACACAAGAAAACATAATAAATGAAATAAAAAGAGAGAAAAATGAATTAGAAGCACTCATTTGTAGCTTGGAAGCTTGTGGAAAAACCGATCGAATGAGAGCACAATTGGAATCCTCCCTTGAGTCCATTATGACCCATGTAGCTTTTGTTAGTGATCAGTTGGATATTTGGCATATTAAGAGGGATGAACAAAGAAGATATTATGCAAAAAAATTATCATATCAAGATGTAAAAAGAAAAGAAATACCAAAAGGTAGCATTTGTGCATTGTTTAAAAAGCTCGGTGAAAAAAATACTATTAGAGAGACAACTAAAAGGTTCCCCATCCATTGGTGCATACATGATGGTATTAGAAATAACTTTTGGGATAGATGGTGGATGGTCTTTAATGGCCCTCCATGCAATAGTCATGAGGTTCGCATGTATTTCCTAAAGAAATTGTATTGTGAATTTATCCTTGGGGAGATCATCAATTATTTTGATAGATTAGAATCTCAAGGTAGAGGTGGGGGGTCATCATTTGAGAGGCCAGCGGTACGTCGTGACCCAAATATAGTTAGGGTACCTATTGTCAAGCCATAGGGTGAGCATGTGATTATTTCTTCAATTGTGAAGGAACATGTATAGGCCAGCACTCTAGGGACTATTAATGCTTTGACATAGACCCTAATTCATTGCATGAGTCCATTAGTTGAGGAAGATCATTTTGTTCATTGTAGTCACATATGCACATCTTGCAAATCCTTATGCATATTTGGCAGTCATGCTAGAGATAGTATGGATGATGGGCTAGTTACTGATCAGTTCCTAAATGAGACATTTGTCATTGACACATAGGTAAATTACAATTATAATCAACTAATTTGATCACATTTCATTTTTATATGAATGACTAATTAATTAGCATGTATTAATATTGTTCAAAATTTAGGGTCAGAGTGTTGGTAGCCCTAGTAGAGATTCTCCAGCTAAATTTTTTGTCCCGTCGACAAGTCCAGAGGTATGTATCGATTTAATCATTTAAATTAATACATATATTTATTTAGTAATCATATGAAGGATTGACAAAAGAATTTATGCATGTGCATTAGTTCTCTACTAAACCATCGACATTCACTAGGGACTCTGACCCTAGGCGTGATACGAGCTTCATAGAGGTACATTTTTTTCATGTTAATTTAATTCATTTGATTATATTTTTTTCATGTTTCATGTTGTACATGTAACTTTTATTGTATGACATGAAGTTCTTGACATCTGAGTCTCCTCCTCATCTTTAGCAGTCCATCAATTGTGGAGTTGTTGTTGCGATGGCTAGTTTAGAGCCATTGATTGAGGTATGAAAGAACTTTCTTGGTTTAAGTTTTTGTTTATAATAGTTAGTATCAAAATTTCTAATATTATTTATAAGTGATTATATTGATTGGATTGTAATAGGGCCTTGTTACACTCAATCATTCACAAGCCTTTGAGGTGGATGTATAGAGTGACTACTTGATAGTGGTAAGAAAATAATTAATTTTGTGTGTACATATATTTGATTTCAATGTATAATAATTATTGATTCATATCTAAGATATGTGCAAGATCATGGTGTGCCAAAAAGTGGAAATGTGAAGAAAATAGAGTTTGAAGACATCTAAAAGCACTTCAAAATTTGCTTTGACTTTTTTTCACCTATCCAGGTACCAAACTTGGAAAGTAAGTCACAACCCTTATCAGATATCCGATTCAATATCGAATATCTGATATAAGATCAGATACTTGATAACATGCACAAATCTATAGAAATATATATGAAATAATTAATTAGTTATTACATTAAATAATTATAAAATAATAAATATATATATTATATTATTTATGAAGATTAATATTTTTGTATTTCAAAAATCATTCGCAAATATTAATATGAGTAAAATATAATATAATAGTATAATATAATATAATACATTACCTAATATATAGTATTATAATATAAAATATAATAGATGGTAATGTAATATAATATATATAAAAAATATAATATAATATAATTATATAATAGTAATATATTATAATATAAAATACAATATATAGTAATATACTACTTTTCAAACCACAAGGTGATGTGGCAATATCAGATATCTTTTATTGTATCAGATATTTGATATTATATCCAATATCTAATATAATATCGGATATCCAAAATCTACTAGTTGTTATAAAAAAAAACACAGAGCCCATAGGCTCATTATTACATTGTTTTATTGTGTTTGTGCTCGGATATCAGATACGACATCGAATATATGATATCAGGTTCATTTTTTTGTTTTTTGTTTCAAATTTTAATATAAATTCAATAGATTTTATCATGAATTTATTAGTTTTAGTTAAATTTAGAGTTTTTTTTTTATAGAAATTTCTAAAATTAAGATTTTTTTTAATATATATTATGTTTTGCAAATTAATAGGAATGGTTGATCAAAATGATGACACTGAGGCAAGGAATAATATTCCTTGTAACCCCCCACCAAATGATCTAGTGCCCCCACAAAACCATCTACCAAATGATCCTTTACCCCCTCAAAACCCTCTCCAAATTGAGGATTTGATAAGTGAAAATCTCACCCAATTGAGGACTTTACAAAGAACATATAATAATGTACCCACATTGGCTCTTATGTTATCCACATTAAATACCATAGTGGATAACATTCAAACCCTTACCAACCAAAAAAATGTCACTCTTCGTTGGCATGATGAAATGCATGAGATGTTTGATGATAGCTTGGACTATGATGAGGTTGTGGCCCTCAATATAACCAATGAGGATTTGTCTAGCCTTTCTGTGAACCCAAAAATGGGTATACTAGTCAACAAAAGAAAATCCAAACTATCAGTTAAGTGGTGCACAAATAATGCCATACGTGCAAACTTTTGGGATCATTGGTGGATAGTTTTTGATATCCCTCCACATAGCAATTTAGAGGTGCCATTTTATTTCCTTAAAAAATTATATGCAGAATTTGTGTTGAAACTCAAAGTGAACTATTGGAGCACGAAGCCCAACATGGGTGTAGGAGTAGGAGCTCCTCAGGATAGACCATATTTCCAATGGATGAAAGCTAGCACTTTTGTCCCCCAACTGATATCTCCCCCCCTCCTTGAGTACAGTATCCTGATATTATGGTAGAGCCTAGCTCTCAGACCATCAGAGCCATTCTCAGGCTAAGTAGCCTATTAATATCTCAGGCTAGGTTAGTCCTGCCTCCTCTTGTTGATGATGCTAGTGCCAGTTCATCATCGGCTAGCTCATCACACATTCGTGGTGCTCACACTTTCATTATATTTAAGATTATTTTCATGGGTCACATAGGTGATCTTCTTGAGTATTATTTTGTATTAGATAAGGATACACCAGACACACGTGTAGAGGCTACAAACCCTGATGCGAGAGAGGAAAAGAATGCAAAGGCATGGAATCCTTCGATGTTGGTACATGTATACATTTTTTTATTATGACATATGCAATTTAAAGTTAATTTTTAGAATAGAGTAATTTAAAATTTTAAGCCATACTGACTTATACATGTATGTGATCTTCATTCATGTTTAGTTGATGACCAAGGAGGAGATCGCACAAATTGATGATGCCACACTCTTGGCCATTTCATTTGGCCTTGAGACATCTATGGTACATTATTTTGTGTTCTCATTTTTTTTTCTATTTGATATTGTAGAGTATATGGTTGCTAATGTTTCTTTTATCTTGCAGGTACCATCTATCTCAGGGGGACAAAGTGCGGGTGATGAGCCAACACCTATTGACAAAGGAAAGGTATTTAGGTGCTTTCTATTTGATTAAATATTAATGCATTCTTGTAAAATGTTTTTGATAATGAAATTTAATTACATTATTTATTGTATATAGGGTGTGGCTACTAGTGATGAGCTCGTATAGATTTCACGTTGGCATTTCTATTCACACTAAGAGCCCCATTGTATGTATGAGTATCATTTATTTTTTATTTTCCTTATCTTCATATATAAATTCGAAACTGATTTCTATGATATTAAAAACTACTATTTTGTATCTCATACGAGACTCCTAGTGCACATGAGGTTCGACAAGAGAGTTATGTAGATTTGATGATACAACCACTATATCCTGAGGAGGAACCTACACTAGTAAGTCGTAGTTTGAATTCATGATTAAATATATTATAAATTTAGCATGCTATGAATTATAATGTCATAGTTTAAGTTGTAGATTCATCTGACAAACATATTTGAACATACCCAACCCACAATTAGTGAGGTAGAGGCATTGCCCAGGGCATATGAGAGGACTCCTAACTAGTGTAGGAGGTCAATGAGAGAGGTATTTATTATGAAAGTTTAATAGTATAAATATTCATTAAAAAAAGATCATTATGCATTTGAGTAATTCAATGTTAGATATAAAGAATCATATAAATTTAGTAGTCTAACTTTGGGTTTTCCTTTTTTGTTTATGTAGGAAGCATCTGATTCACCTAGTGTAGTGAAGATGCTACATTTTGATCATCCACCAGCACGCTAGGATAGTATAGTTGTCGTAGGATGTGTCATGAGACATTTTGAGATGGCATATGCCGCATTGTTTACATAAACATTAATATTATACACATTCTGATGACATGATCAGCCACATTTTGTATATGGATCTATGTATTTTGAAATATATTTGAGTACTTTCTCTATGGATACATGATCTTTGATATATATTTGTGTAATTTTTCTATGGATACATGTATTTTGATATGGGTATGTGCAGGATCATGGTGTACCAAACTATGGCCTTAAGTGGCAGTCAAAAATCAGCAAATCAGGGTTATGTTAACTTGACACATAATTTTAAAGTGGTTCTAGACTTTATATCAAAAAGTTGTAAGAAAATAATTTGTAAGAAATTGAATCTAGTTTCTAAACTACAAGGCCTTATCTAGAGAAAAAAAATTTTGATTGGTCAAAAGTTTGGATTTTAATGCAGTACTACAAACATTTCAAGGCAAAAATAAAAAGTAGGTGCATGTCTGACCACCTTAATCATAATTAAATGATAATATTTTTAAATATAATTTTAGATATAAAAGGTAGACTCATGCCTAGATGTGATGCATATTTTTGGGAATTTTTATTCCAAATAAATAATTAATTATGAATTTTCTACCATATTGTTTTCAAAATTAAAAAGCTCTCGTGTCTGCCCACCTTAACTAGTTAAAAAAAAATTAAAATTAAATTTTTCTTTTTTCTTTTCTTATACTAGTCGAAGCATAGAATGTGACACATCTTTTGGATTTCACAAATCTTATACGGTTTGAAAGTTATAGCTATTTTTCAACCAATATGTCAATCAACACTTTGTAGCTAACTCCATTAGAAAATAAGTAATAATTACTTACTGAACTCGTAATTTGACAATCCTTACATTTATGAAAAGCTAAGAACATTCTTAAGAAACCCTTTTCATTACATAAAATTTTGGTTAAAAAAAATTCGTCAGCTACATGCTTGAAGTAAAAAACACATAAGAACATGCTAAAAATGCATTTTCGGGATGTTTTAAAGATGACCATATAAGGTTGGTATCAAAAGATATAGTAGGAATTATAATGGTATTAATTGTTTTCATTTAGTATCAGGATGGGTGAGAAAAAAGTTGGAATATATTTTAAAATTCTTTGAGGCATTCCAGAACTACATATTTTTTAGATCGCCACTTATTGGCACACCATGATCCTACACATACCCATATATATTTTTGTCATTTATGTGCACAATGATATACATATTAATTTAGTATCTAGTATTGTTTAATTTATCATGGATCATGTGTATCATTCATGTTTATGGAATATCACTAATTTTGATCATGTTTGTTATACTTGATTCAAATGCAATAATTTGTGAATAAAATTTTAACAACTTTTATTTTCAAATTTGGATGCAATGTTTAATTTGAAGTGCTATCATGACATAAAGACATTTGTTAACCTTGTACACAAGGTTCACATAACCCATACTAATCCACTTAACAAAACTGGCTTCATTAATGTATGCTATAATTTCACACCTTATATACGTGTTTCCAACCTTGTATGGTCATGCTCAAACCCCTAACTGACTCTTTGCACTCATTTTCACTTTGCAAGTAAAAGTTGCAAAATTATTTTGCAACTTTTGCAATTTTGAACAATTTTTTATATAACTTTAAATTCTTAATTAGATAAGTTCACCAAACCTAGTAAGGGGTTATTGATAGCCCTCATGAACTCTAACTTACAACTCTTGAAAGATCTACCTTGAAATGCACTTAGAGCACCTTGGAGACTCCTTGGTACGGGGTGGCCGCAGACGATGGAGGGTCTCCGTGGCTGAAACAAGGGTGTCACTAGGGTTCACCCACCCATCTGGAGCTAATAGAACTAATAATTTGATGCTAAGATGATCGGTTTCAAAGTTACATCGTGGTGCACCTATGAACTGAGGCACACTGTGAGTTTTGGCATCAAGCGAGATCATTGTGCCGAATCTAAATGGAATGAGATCTCTCAAAAATGAGATAGGTTACTTTAGGCCTCAACATCACCATCCTATAGAATTTAACATTTCATTAATATCCCTCATGAGCTCTGAGTTACAACCCTCAGAAGATCGACCTTGAAATGCACTTAGAGCACCTTGGAGACTACTCAGTACGGGCTACCCTCGGATGATGAAGGGTCCCCCTAGCCAAAAAAAGGGCATCACGAGGGTTCACACACCCATCCAAAGCTAATGGCAGTGACAATTCGATGCTAAGATTAGCAATTTCAAAGTTATGCTATTGTGCACCTATGAACTGAGGCACACTGCGAGTTTTGGCATCACGTGAGATCACTGTGCCAAATCAAAACGAAATGTGATCTCTCAAAAATAAGATAGGTTATTTTAGGCCTTAGCATCACTATTCTATACAATTTGACATTTCATCGATAGCCCTCATGAGCTCCGAGATACGACCCTTGAAAGATCGACCTCAAAATGCACTTAGAGCACCTTGGAGACTACTTGGTATGGGCTACCTATGGATGATGGAGGGTCTTCATGACTAGAACAAGGGTGTCACTAGGGTTCACCCACCCATCCTAAGCTAATGGCACTAACAATTTGATGCCAAGATCAATGGTTTCAATGTTACGCTGTGGTGCACCTATGAACTGAGGCACATTACGAGTTTTGCAATCGAGCAAGATCACTATGCTGAATCCAAACGAAACATGATCTCTCAAAAATGAGATAGTTTATTTTAGGCCTTGGCATCACCATCCTATAGAATTTTACATTTCATTCATAGCCCTCATGAACTATGAGTTACAACCCTGAGAAAATTTACTTTGAAATACACTTAGAGCACCTTGGAGACTACTCAATACAGGCTGTCCACAGGTGATGGACGGTCTCTGTGGCTAGAAAAAGGGTGTCACTAGGGTTCACCCATCCATCTAGAGCTAATGGCACTAATAATTTGATGCCAAGATCAACAGTTTCAAAGTTATGATGTGGTGCACCTATGAACTGAGGCACACTACGAGTTTTGGCATCGAGCGAGATTGTTGTGCCTAATCCAAATAGAATGTGATCTCTCAAAAATGAGATATATTATTTTAGGCCTTGACATCACCCTCTTGTAAAATTCAACATTTCATTGATGGCCCTCATGAGCTCCAAGTTACGACCCTCAGAAGTTGGACCATGAAATGCACTTAGAGCACCTTGGAGAATACTAGGTACGAGCTACTTGTGGATGATGGAGGGTCTCTGTGGTTGGAAAAAGGGCGTCACTAGGGTTCACCTACTCATCTAGAGCTAATGGAACTTACAATTCAATGCCAAGATCAACAATTTTAAAGTTACGATTTGGTGCACCTATGAACTGAGGCACACTGCGAGTTTTGGCATCGAGCGAGATCACTATGCCGAAGCCAAATGAAATTTGATTTGTCAAAAATGAGATAGATTATTTTAGGCCTCAACATTACTATCCTATAGAATTGAACATTTCATCAATAGCCCTAATGAGCTCCAAGTTATGACTCTTGGAAGATTGACCTCGAAATGCACTTAGAGCACCTTGGAGACTACTTGATACAGGTTGCCCACGAATGATGGAGGGTCTTTGTGGCTATAACAAGGGTGTCACTAGGGTTCACTCACCCATCCAAAGCTAATGGAATTGAAAATTTGATGCCAAGATTAGCGGTTTCAAAGTTACGTTGTGGTGCACCTATGAATTGAGGTACACTTTGAATTTTGGCATTGAGCAAGATTGCTATGTCAAATCCAAATGGAATACGATCTCTCAAAAATGAGATAGGTTATTTTAGGCCTCAAAATCACCATCTTGTAGAAATTGGCGTTTCATCAATAGCCCTCACAAGCTCTGAGTTACAACCCTTAGAAGATCAATCTCGAAATGCACTTAGAGCACCTTAGAGACTACTCGGTAGGAGCTACCCACGGATGATGGAGGGTCTCCATGGCTAGAACAAGGGTGTCACTAGGGTTCACCCGCCCATCTAGAGCTAATGGCACTGACAATTTGATGCCAAGATTAGTGGCTTCAAAGTTATGATGTGGTGCACCTATGAACTGAGGTACACTCTAAGGTTTGGCATTGAGCAAGATCGCTGTGTTGAATCCAAATAAAATGTGATCTCTAAAAATTGAGATAGTTTATTTTAGGCCTCAACATCACTGTCTTTTAGAATTTGACATTTCATTGATAGCCCTCAGTAGCTCCGAGTTACGACCCTTAGAAGATTGACCTCAAAATGTACTTAGAGCACCTTGGAGACTACTCAATATGGGGTGGCCATGAATGATGGAGGGTCTTCATGGCTAGAAAAAGTGTTTCACTAGGTTCACCCACCCATCTAGAGCTAATGGTGCTAACAATTCAATGCCAAGATTAGCAGTTTCAAAGTTATGCTGTGGTGCACCTATGAATTGAGACCCACTATGAGTTTTGGCATCAAGCGAGATCATTGTGTTGAATCCAAATGGAATGTGATTTCTCAAAAATGAGATAGGTTATTTTAGGCCTTAGCATCACCATCTTGTAGAATTCAACATTTCATTGATAGCACTCACGAGCTTCGATTTATGACCCTTGGAAGATCGACCTCGAAATGCACTTAGAGCATCTTGGAGACTACTTGGTATAGGGTGGCCACGGATGATGGAGGGTCTCCGTGGCCAGAATAAGGGTGTCACTAGGGTTCACCTACCTATCTAGA
Source organism: Cupressus sempervirens (assembly GCA_028749045.1). Taxonomy (NCBI): domain Eukaryota; kingdom Viridiplantae; phylum Streptophyta; class Pinopsida; order Cupressales; family Cupressaceae; genus Cupressus; species Cupressus sempervirens. The sequence goes on along the minus strand of CM053787.1, from coordinate 247,886,546 downwards.
GCCAATGGTGCTAATGATTTGATGCTAAGATAAAATATATGAATGAGATGGTAGCTAACCAAAGCTTAGAAGATTATTTTTAGAGTATTGTAAAAGTTTTTTTTGAGAACCTTGCTTTTGAAAATTCAGAGTATATGCATTTTTTCTAATGATTCTAAGCATGAATGCAAGATGGAACCATTTTTAAAGAGCATTGAATAGGTTGATAGTTTTTTATGAACTTTGATCTACCTTAACAAAAGGAGGGGATTCCTTCACCATGGAGGAAGAGTTGGCATGGTTGTAATAATGCATGTTAACCATGATGAGCCAACACAAAGGAGAAACACTATAAAAATCAGCAAATCAAGCTTAAAGTTTGTGCTTTCAAGAGGTTGTGCAATCATGTATTTTTCCCAGCTCAAGTCAAGGGAGGAGTCACCATTCAAACTAGCACTTGAAGATGGAGATGATTATGGAGAGGATCAAATGCAACATGTTGATTCAGTCCCAAAAGTTGATACTTTCAATCAACAATGTGAATTAAGTCACACAACAATTCTCCAACATTTTTTTACTATGCAAAGTAGAATGGATGGAGCATCATAATGCTTGAATGGAGGTTATAGATCCTTCTTTCATAGAAGTTATTCTCTCTTGTAAAGAACCCATTTCCATGCTAAGAGTTGGCTGATAACCCACTGCAGAAGGCATTCTACCTAATAATGAGGATACCTCTGATCCTTCTTGTACAAAATGGAAGATATTGTCAATAATTAGATGTACATATTGTTTATTGACATCTTGGAAATATTCAGCCATAGTTAAAGCAGTTAAACCTACTCTCATACAAGCTCTTGGTGGTTCATTCATCTGACCATAAACCAGAGCTACTTTGGATTCGGATATATTTTGTTCATTAACGACTTCTAATTCTTTCATCTCCTTGTAAAGATCATTTCCTTCATGGCTATGTTCTCCTACTCCACCAAACGCAGAAACCCCTCCATGAGCCTTAGAAATGTTGTTGATTAATTCCATAATCAAGACTAGATAGAAAACTCGACATGATATTTGCAACAACATGTATTTCAAATTTTAAGTGACACACAATAAAATGGCTTCAAAGATTCAAAATCCCTTTGTGATATATGAAGACTTTGATGACTCTCTCTAAATTGTTTAAACAACATAGTTTGAGTTAACTCCAAAAAGTGTTTAGGATGTGACATGTGGTCTCTGATGCTGATTCTCAACTTTAACACATCTTTAGCATTGGGTGATACTCATGAGCTAGAGTGCCAAAATCATGTAATTTCTTTCTTCACATCATCAGATAGCTTCTTATCAAAATGTGGAAGTCTCCAACCAAATTCCCATGTTTCATTTTGAAGAGGATCATCAATTCTCTCTCATTGACTAATTGCTCTTCTCAAAGTAGTACGATTTAGGTTCAAATGAATACAAGTTTGTCTCGTATATCTACCCTTTCTCAAATGATGACTCACCAAAGAGGTTGTAATAACCCTTTGAGAAGCTATGTTATCCTTCTCCCTGCTATTTTTCCCAATGCTATTGAGAGCACTAAAAAGATTCTTCACAATAATGGCATTTCTTCCCAACTTTTTATTCACACAAATCTTCAATTTGGAAATCATAGGTCTCATCTTTTACATTTTTAATAAGTGCATAAAAAGCTAACGTTGCTCCACCGCTGTCTTATTGCCAAGAAATATCTTATATAGTCTTGAAGCCCATAACCAAATGGTTCTTTCCCTTTCAAACTGGTAATAATCATTTCATCGATTTTAATTATCCATTTTGGTGTTCTAGAACCTTTATGTTGATTATAATTAAGAGATATGTAAGGTTCTTGTGCATTAGGTTCTAGTGCATTGTCATGTTTGGCATGGTCAATTATGCAATTTACATTATGACCTAGTAGCATTTCCTCCTCGAGATTTTCATTCTCTAAATTTTCAATTCCAGCATTATCATTTTCAATTGGTACATTTTCATTCCCCAACTGCACATATTCACTATCTGACTCTATGATTTCACCTTCACCTAATTTATCATCAACTTGACTGACATTTAGCATACCTTATCTTTTCCTTTGGTGTTCTATTTTTTCCCTTTCCCTATATGCCACAATGTCCTCATTGGATACCTTCATTTTTCCTTTAGCCTTTCAATGACTATTGTTCCCCATTCAGATGGTAATATCGAACACCTAGGGATATATTATCAAACTTTTTTTGATTTTAGGCCACAAAATGTGACTTTTCCTAAAACACGTGAAAAAGGCCCACAAAAAGCAATGTTGTCAAGTTTGTAGTGACATGGAATATTTTAAGAAAATAATGCTAGTAAATATTAGGTATCCAATATTGGCTAGCACAAAATATTGGAGGGAAAAACAAATTTATCAGTTACAACTAATCTATAAATATATAACATATATTAATATATATATATATATGAAATTAAATTAAATTAAATTATTATTATTTAATATAATAACATAACTATTAATATATAATAATATATTATGTTATTATTATTATTATAATCTATAAATATAATATATATATCAATATATATATGATTATTATGCTATATTATTATTATTTTTAAAACTATATTATTATATTTTTACTATATTATTTGTATTTGTTACTATAACAACATATAATAATTGTTTATATGGGTCGAAATGGGACATAGGATGACCTATGACCCCTTTCAATACATTCCATGAAGACATATGTCTCTAGGGGTCCTAGTACCCCCAAGGACATACTATAATCATTCGTATGGGTCGAAAGGGGCCATAAATGATCTATGACCCCTTTCGATACATTCCATGATGACATATGTCTCTAGGGATCCCAAGACCCCTAGGGACAGATTAGAATAATTTATATGGGTCAAAAGAGGCCATAGGATGACCTATGACCCCTTTCGACACATTCCATGAAGACATATGTCTTTACGAACATATTGCAATCATTTATATGGGTTGAAAAGAGCCATAGGATGACCTATGCAACCTTTCAACACATTCCATGATGCAATATGTCTCTAGGGGTCCTAGGACCCCTAGGGACATATTATAATTGTTCATATGGGTCGAAAGAGGCCATAGGATGACCAATGACCCCTTTTGACACATCCCATGATGACATATGTCTCTAGGGATCCTAGGACACCTAGGAACATATTAGAATCATTTATATGGATCAAAAGGGACCATAAGATTACATATGACACCTCTCGACACATTTTATTACAACATATGTCACTAGGGGTCTTAGGATACCTAGGGACATATTAAAGTCATTTATATGGGTTGAAAGGGGCCATAGGATTACCTATGACCTCTTTTGACACATTTAATTACAACATATGTCCCTGGGGTCCCAAGAACCCTAGGGACATAGTACAACCATTTATATGAGTTGAAAGGGGCCATAGGATAACCTATGACCCCTTTTGACACATTTTATTACAACATATGTCTCTAGGGGTCTTAGGATCCCTAGGGACATATTAGAATCATTTATATAGGTTGAAAGGGGCCATAAGATGACATATGACCCCTTTCAACACATTCCATGATGACATATGTCTCTAGGCATCCTAGGAGCCCTAGGGACATATTAGAATCATTTATATGGCTTGAAAGGGGCCATAGGATGACCTATGACCACTTTCGACACATTTCATAATGACATATGTCTCAAGGGGTCCAATAACCCCTAGGGACATATAAGAATCATTTATATGGGTCAAAAGGGGCCATAGGATGACCTATGACCCCTTTCGACACATTCCATGATGACATATGGCTCTAGGGGTCCTAGGACCCCTAGAGACATATTAGAATTTTTTATATGGATCGAAAGAGATACATTCCATGATGACATATGTCTCTAGAGGTCCTCGGACCCCGATGGACATATTAGAATCATTTAAATGGATCAAAAGGGGCCATCAGATGACTTATGACCCCTTTCGATACGTTCCATGATTACATATGTCTCTAGTGGTCCTAGGACCCCTAGGGACATATTACAATCATTTTTATGGTTTAAAAGGGGCCATAGGATGACCTATGACCCCTTTTGACACATTTTATTACAACATATGTTGCTAGGGGTCCAAGAACCCCTAGGGACATATTAATATTGTTTATATGGGTTGAAAGGGGCTATAGGATGACCTATGACCCCTTTTGACATATGGGTTGAAAGGGGCCATAGTATGACCTATGAGCCCTTGCGACACATTTTATTAAAACGTATGTCTCTAAGGGTCTTAGGAATGCTAAGGTCATGTTAGAATCATTAATATCACCTATGACCCCTTTCGACACATTCGATAATGACATATGTCTTTAGCGGTCCTAAGACCCTTAAGGACATATTATAATTGTTTATCTGCATCGAAAGGGGCCATAGGATGACCTATGACCCATTTCAACACATTCCATGATGACATATGTCTCTAGGGGTCCTAGGACCCCTAGGGACATATTAGAATCATTTATATGGGTAGAAAGGGGCCATAGGATTACTTATGACCCCTTTCAACACCTTTTATTACAACATATGTTTATAGGGGTCCAAGGACTCCTAGGGATGTATTACAATCATTTATATGGGTCAAAAGGAGCCATAGGATGACCTATGACCCCTTTTGACATATTTTATTACAACATATGTCCCTACGGGTCCTAGCAACCCTAGGAACATATTAAAATTCTTTATATGGGTCAAAAGGGGCAATAGCATGACCTATGACCCTTTTCGACACATTTTATTACAACATATTTTGCTAGGGGTCTTAGGACCCCTAGCGACATATTAGTATCATTTATATGGGTTGAAAGGGGCCATAGGATGACCTATGACCCCTTTCAACACATTGCATTATGACATATGTCGCTAGGGGTCATAGGACTCCTAGGGACATATTACAATCATTTATATGGGTTGAAAGGGGTCGTAGGATGACCTACAACCCCTTTTGACATATTGGATGACCATATATGTCTCTAGGGGTCCTAAGACCCCTAAGGACATATTATAATGATTTATATGAGTCGAAAGGGGTCATAGGATGACCTATGACACCTTTTGACACATTTCATGATGACATATGTCCCTAGGGATCCTTGGACCGCTAGGAACATATTATAATCATTTATATGTGTTGAAAGGGGCCAGAGGATGACCTATGACCCCTTTCGACACATTCCATGATGACATATATGTCTCAAGGGGTCCTAGGACCCCTAGGGACATCAGAATCATTTATATGGGTTGAAAGGGGGCATAGGATTACCTATGACCCCTTTCAACACATTTTATTACAAAATATGTTGCTAGGGGTCTTAAGACCCCTAGAGACATTTTAGAATCGTTTATATGGGTCAAAAGGGGCCATAGGATGACCTATGACCCCATTCAACACATTCCATGATGACATATGTATCTACAAGTCCTAAGACCCCTAGGGACATATTATAATTGTTTATATAGTTCAAAAGGGGTCATAGGATGACCTATGCCACCTTTCGATACATTTCATGATGACATGTCTCTAGGTGTCCTAGGACCCTTAGGGACATATTACAATTGTTTATATGGGTCAAAAGGGTCCATAGGATGACCTATGACCCCTTTAGATACATTCCATAATGGCATATGTCTTTAAAGGTCGTAGGACCCCTAGGGACATATTATAATCATTTATATGGGTCAAAAGGGGTGATAGGATGACCTATTAACCCTTTCGACACATTTCATGACGACATATATGTCTCTAGGGGACCCCTAGGGACATGTTATAATCATTTATATGGGTCAAAAGGGGCCATAGGATGACCTATGACCCTTTTCGACACATTTCATGATGACATATGTCTCGAGGGGTCCTAGGATCTCTAAGGACATATTATAATCTTTTATATAGTCGAAAGGGATCATAGGATGATTTATGACCCCTTTTGACACGTTCCATGATGACATATGTCTGTAGGGGTCCTAAGACCCTTAGGAATATATTATAGTCATTTATATGTGTCGAAAGTGACCATAGGATGACCTATGACCCCTCTCCATGCATTGTATCACAACCTATGTCTCTAGGGGTCTTACGACCCCTATCAATGGATTTGGTTGGTTCCAATGCATCAAGAGGGGCCATAGGTTATCCTATGACCCCTCTCGATGCATTTCATGACAATTTATGTCCCTTGGACCCCTAGGACCATTAGGGACCCATTAGGAATGTGTCAAAAGGGGTCATAGGTTAACCTATGACTCCTTTTGATGCATTTTATGACAATATTATATTTTATAATAATATAATTGTATATTTTAATATAATAATAATATAGGATTAGATTATATAACAATAATAATCATATATGTTACTAGATTATAGATTTAATTATAATAATAACCATACATATTATTATATATAATAATAGTCATATAATATTACTATATATATTTAATAATAATAATATTTATCATATATATTACTATATTATATTTAGTTATAATAATAATAATTATATTTATAACTATATTATATTTAATAATAACAATCATACATATTACTATAATATAATTGTAATTATAATCATATATAATAATAATAATATCAATGTCCACAGTTCCCCCAAATAAATTACTCTGTAAAATACTCTAAAGTTTCCCTCTCAATTTGCCTTCCTCCAAAATTTCAAATGAAAATATGAGCCTAATCAAATACCCAATTTCATATTGGATACCCGAATTCAAATTGGATACCTAATTTTATTTCAGGTATCTGATTAGGTTCGGTATTTACCAAGCCTACTTGGTCAACCAAAAAAATGTATTTGAGAAGGGTTTCACTGACAATCAAACTTTGGATGGCCATCTGACAATGTTATTTTCATCGAAATTGAATGAAAAGAAAAGGGTTTTTTTATAACACTCTCGAGATTCCATCAGTATAATATCTATCAAATTCTAAGTTTGATAAATATTTATTAGTTAATTTTCAATGAAGATAATTGTAAAGTGTTGATTGACATACTGAAATAGCTATAACTTTCAAACTATATAACATTTTTTTAATCCAAAATATGTGTCACATTCTATGCTTCACCCAGTATAAGAAAAAATAAATAAATTAAATTTGGTAAAGTTTTCTATTAGTTAAGGTGGTCAAACATGAGAGTTTTTTTTTTAAAAAATGTTTTTGTCCAAAATTCATATTTAATTATTTATTTGGAATAAAAATACCCAAAAATATGCATCACATTTGGGCATGAGTCTACTTTTTATATCTATATTTATATTAGAAAAATATTATCATTTGATTTTGATTAAGGTGGTCAGACATACACCTACTTTTTATTTTTGCCCTGAAATTTTCATAGTACTACATTAAAATTCAAACTTTTGACCAATCAATTATTTTTTTCTCCAGATAAGGCATAATTGTTTAAAAACTGCATTCAATTTCGTAAAGATTATTTTATTACAAATTTTTGATATAAAGTACAAAACCACTTTAAAATTATGTGTCGAGTTGACATAACCCTAATTTGCTAGTTTTTCACTGCCACTTAAAGCCATAGTTTGGTTGACCATGATCTTGCACATACCCTCTACTTTGTTTGTATCAGCTCGAGTTAGAGAAGAGCCTAAATAAGAGGACAAGCAAGCATGTGAAGGAGACTCGATCATCCCCATCATATCCCCTCACATGATGACTGAAGACCTCTAGGGATTTGTTTCCTTCCCCTCATGGGAAGGAGAAGATATAGTTGATAGACACATAGATATAGGCATCAATGGATATATATATGTTAGATTTTATGTTAATATACATATTTGATGTACATTTGATGTATATATGACATTTTATATTTGATATATGACATATATTTGATGCATGACATTATTAGACTTATGACATTATTGGTTAATATATGATATGTTTGTTCATGTATGACATTATTGGTTATCATAATATATTATGTCTTTGTTAAGGTATGATATTATTGGTTATCATTTTATATTATATGTTCATTCATGTATGACATTATTGGTTATCATAATATATTATATGTTCATTCATGTATGACATTATTGGTTGTCATAAAATACTATATGTTCATTCATGTATGACATTATTGGTTATCATAATATATTATATGTTCATTCATGTATGTCATTATTGGTTATCATAATATATTATCAAGGTTGCATGGGTACTTGTACCACACCCCCAATACTTGTGCCCATGTACCCAAGTACCGGGTACATGTTTCTGAAGTACTGGGTACTCAGTGGAGAGCATCATAGCTAAGGACCTTGATTGATATTTTTAGTTTTTAATTTTTTCTTTTTTGTTTATGTATCAGCTCATTGTTTATCAAGCTTAATTCAATACCTAATTAATTTGAAACTTTGATAGAATATTGATTAACAAAAAAATTTATCAATGTTCAAGCATAAGCTTATCATTTTTCAATATGTCATTGTCATATGATTTATGATCTTGTTCATGTTTAAAGGTTTCCTTCTCTATTATTTCTTTATCAAGATTAATTCAATACATAATTAGTTTAAAACTTTGATACAATATTGATCAACAATAAACTTTATCACTATTAAAGCCAGTTCAATTTATCATTTTCAATATGTCATTGTCATATGATTTATGATCTTCTTGTTCATGTTTAAAGTATGCCTTCTATGTTATGCATCTAAACATTTACCATAAATTATTATTACAAACATATAACAAATCTAAAATTGAAAACATTACATTACATTTGCAAACTTTATCATTGTTCTTGATTGGAAAAATCATTGTCATGATTCATAAATTTAGGTTTTCTATAAATATAAAAGTATAATTAAAAATAAAGTTTGACATACGTAAGCACCCCAGTCCCCTATTCTAAAAAATACTGTACCTGTACCCTATGTACCCCAAGTATCCCCGTCCCGGAGTAACCTTGTATATTATATGTTTTCTCATGTATGACATTATTGGTTATCATAATATATATCTTTTTTTTATTGTTTACATTTTAAGTACATTTCATGTATTTCATTTTAATGTAAATTGCATCCAAAATGATGTAGAGTGCTCACATGAAAAGCTAGTGGATTCCCAACAAGAACACTTTTAATGCAAACTACCTTTCGTAACTTCATAAGTGTCTTCAAAGACTCTTTCCAACTTGGTTACAATATTGAAAAAAATTCTACCCAACATCCAAAAAGTACTTGATCACTTTCCTTATTGAAGACTTGGGAAGCAATAAGGGAAGAATGAGAAAATTTGAGAAATGGATCATAATAAACTTCTTTCTTCAAACTAACATCTTAGCCACTTCAAGGAACAGCTAATAACTATCTCACAAAATTTAGTCTATCATCTATTCCATCCTTCCAAGAGATTCTTCAACATCCTCTGAGTGAAAACAATCTTCCAACATGGTATGAATGTGATTTCTTTGAAACAACATGTAATTTGCTAATTTTTGGATAACTCTTCACAAAGGGAAGTGGTTATGTTTCAAACCCATGAAATGAATATTAAGACAACCAAGAAGATCATTAACATCTTCCACTAACTCCATTTAGTGGTAACATGTAGCTATGTAAGGTGTAATGACTCTCAAAACACATATTGAGTCAACTTATTAACAAAAACAACAAAAAAAAGTAAAATCATTAGGACTAAGGCAATATGGGTTTATAGGTGACCTCAAGTTCCTTGACCTTATAGACAAGGACTATCTTATTACCATAAAAAATAGCATATTCAAAATGATGTGCATGATCACCCCTTTACCTTCTATCATGAGTATCTATCATTGGATGAGATGACATATCTAGTTGCCACAGTCAAAGATCATTGGTCTATGGAATTTTGAGACTCTTAGGAACAATTTTGTTCAGCATGCCTAAGAATGTTTGAGTGCTCAATGGGATAAGACAAGCTTGGGGCTAATATTTACCTAGCCACCTAAAGCAAATGGAATAGATAGTTTAGTATGACGACGAAAGGTGAGAGAGATTTAGTAGTCGGCAACTTTGAACTGGCCAACACTACAAGTTTCAACATCACTCAAAATGGCATCACAAAATAAAAATGGAATAAGGTCTCAAAAAAGTGAGAAAGGTTATTGTAGGTGTCTGCACCACAGTCCTATAACACCTAGAATCATAGCAATCACTACCCTATGGAATTTAGTAACTCTTAGGAACATTTGAGCTTGACGTAACCAAGAATGTTCAACCACTAGAGCCAGGGTTAACCCGACCACCTAGAGCTAATATAATAGATAGTTTGACCCCATGATGAAGGGAAAGGGAGATTTGGTAGTTAGCAACTTTGTATTGGCCAACACTATGAGTTTTAACATCACCCAAGATGGAATGACAAAAATCAAAACTAAGTAAGATCTCTAAAAAGAAAGAGAGGTTATTGTAGGTCTCCATAACATGGTCCATACCTCACACAAGCTCCAAGATATTCCCCATCAAAGATTGTTTCCCTATGGCATTTAGTGACCCTTAGGGATGTTTCGTTTTGGCTTTCCCAAGAATGTTCAAGCACTCAATGAGATGGGACAAGCTTGGGGATAGGGTTTACCTGGCCACCTAGAGCTAATGGAATAGACATTTTAATCCCATAACTTTGTACTAGCCAAAACTACAAGTTTTAGCACCACTCAAAATGGTGTTGCAAAATTAAAATAGAGTAAGATCTCCAAAAAATGAGAGAGGTTATTGTAGGTGTTCACAACATAGTCCTATAGCACCTAGAATCACATCCATACCTCACACGAGCTCTGAGATATGCCCTATCAAAAATTGGTACACTATGGCATTTAGTGAACGTTAGGGATATTTTGGTTAGGCATGCCCAAGAATGTTTGAGCACACAATAGCATAGGACAAGCTTGGGTCTAGGGTTTATCGGCAACTTAGAGCTAATGGAATAGATAATTTGATCCCATAATGAATAGTGAGAGAGATTTGGCAGTTGGCAACTTTGTACTAGCCAACACTACAAGTTTTAGCATCACCCAAGATGGCATCGCAAAACAAAAATGGAGTAAGATCTCCAAAAAGTGAGAGAGGTTATTGTAGTTCTCCACAACATAGTCCTATAGCACATAGAATCACATCCATACCTCACATGAGCTCCAAGATATGGGTCCTCAAAGATCACTTCCCTATCTCATTTAGCGACCCTTAGGGATGTTTTAGTTCGAGATTCTTGAGAATGTTTGAGGACTCAACAAGATAAGATGAGCTTGGGGCTAGGGTTTATCCAGCCACCCAAAGCTAACAGAATAGATAGTTCAATCCCATGATGAACGGTGAGGGAGATTTGGTAGTTAGAAACTTTGTATTGGCCAACACTACAAGTTTTAACATCACCTGAGATGGCATTACAAAATCAAAACAAAGTAAGAACTCAAAAAAGTGAGAGAGGTTATTGTAGATCTTCACAACATGGTCCTATAGTACCTAGAATTGCATCTATACCTTATACAAGCTTCAAAATATGCCTTGTCAAATATCATTGCCCTATAGAATTTAGTTACCCTTAGGGATGTTTCAGTTTGGCATGCTGAAGAATGTTTGAGCACTCAATGGGATGGGATGAACTTGGGGCTAGGGTTTACCCAGCTACTCGGAGCTAATAGAATAGATAGTTTGATCACCTGAGATGGCATAAGAAAATCAAAATGGGGTAAGATCTAAAAAAAGTGAGAGAAGTTATTGTAAGTCTCTACAACATGGTCCTATAGCACCTAGAATCACATCCATACGTCACACAAGCTCTAAGATATGCTCCATAAAAAATTTCTACCCTGTAGCATTTAGTGACCCTTAGGGATGTTTTAGTTCAGTGTGCCTGAGAATGTTCAAGTGATCAACAAGATGAGATGAGCTTAGGGCTAGGATTTACCTAGCCACCTAGAGCTAACATAATAGATAATTAGATCCCATGACAAATGGTGAGGGAGATTTGGTAGTTCGCAACTTTGTACTAGGCAACACTACAAGTTTCAACATCACTCGACATGGCGTGGTAAAATCAAAATGGAATAAGTTCTCCAAAAAGTGAGAGAGTTTATTTTAGGTCTCTGCAACATGGTCCTATAGCACCTAGAATCACATCCATACCTCACACAAGCTCCAAGATATGCCCTGTTAAAGATCATTTTTCTATGGCATTTAATGACCCTTAGGGATGTTTCAATTTTAAATGCTTGAGAATGTTTGAGAGTTCAATGAAATGGGATGATCTTGAGACTAGGGTTTAACCAGCCACCTAAAGCTACCAAAATTGATATTTTCATCCCACGATGAACGATGAGGGAGATTTGGTAGTTGGAAACTTTGTGCTAGTCAACACTACAAGTTTCAGCATTACCCGAGATGGCATCACAAGATCAAAATAGAGTAAGATCTCCAGAGAGAGAGAGAGAGAGAGAGAGAGGTTATTTAAGGACTTCACAACATGGTTCAATAGCACATGGAATTGCATCCATGCCTCGTACGAGCTCTAAGATATGCCCTACCAAATATTGCTACCCTATGGCATTTAGTGACCCTTAGGGACATTTTGGTTACGTGTGCTTGAGAATATTTGAGCGCTTAATAGGATGGGTCAATCTTGGAGCTAGGGTTTACCTAGAACCTAAAGCTAATGGATTAGATAGTTCGATCCCATGAAAAAATGTGAGAGAGATATGAGCAAGATATGTATGCCTAGACCACTTTGTGCAAGATATGAGAAAAAGTTTCTAATTAGGCCAAATTGGGTCTTTTTGAGTTTTTGGTTAAGATAGCCTATGATCAGGTGTTTTTAGTTATTTTTTAATAGTTTACAACCAATCCCAAGTCCTAGAAGTGAAATCTAGGTAATTTTGCATTAGTTGTGCACTTTTTGTGCAAAATTACAAAAGTTGTAAATGTTGCTTAAAAATGCAAATCTGATTGGAAACCTTCTAACCTTTAAAAAATGTTTCCCATGATTATATACCCAAGCATGGATAGTTACAACTTTCCAAACTTCCATTTGCAACATTTTTGCATAAATTACAAAATTTGCTCGAGCAAGTTTTTGAGCAACATTACAACTTCACATTTACAGGACTTGGGAAGCTAGGATACTCAAGATGGGCATGATCCCTCAAAGTTTTCATTGAAATATATTAATGATCTTAACAAAACAAAAAAAATCTCATTGCCACCTTTAAATTGAGACTTTAGTTTAAATGGAGATTTTTGGTTCCCAAACATGTCCCAATCAAGTAGATGATTGGTTTACAAAGTAACTAGTAGGAAACAGGGTTGTGGAAATGAACTCAATGCTTAGGAAGGTTTGAAAACACTAAAATAACTTCTTCCCAAACCAATTCCTAAACTCCCAAACCAATGCTCAGCCCTTAACCAATTCCAAAACTCTTGCCATTCAAAAATCAACATGTTACAAGAGGTCAAATCCTTCATGGTACTTGACCTAGGGATTGATTGGAAAAATCACAAAACAAATCCTCTAGTCTTGAAACCATGGAATCTTAGAAAGGACCCTACTAAATACCATTTATCAAGTGTCCATGAAATTTCAACCAAGGAAATTGTAGTTAGAGGCCCATTTTTGTTGTGTGCACCAAAATGCTATCCTAAAAACCTAGTTTCACTAAAAATGCAATAACTTGAGTTAGAAAACATGTAGAATGATGAGACTAGAAGCAAAAGAAATTTGATTCAAATCTCTATCTGAAAAATCCATCACATCTAGTCTGAAAGTCCATACATTTCATGCAACATTCAAAAAATAGTAAAAATGACTCAAAAACTAAATTTATTTCTTTGCAACTTCTTCCAATCCATATATTAATGCCCTCCAGACCTCAAAAATGGGGTATATATGTATATGTATATGTATATGTATATGTATGTGTATGGATGTATGTATGTATGTATGTATGTATGTATGTATGTATGTATGTATCTCCTATGTATATTTTAATGGTTAGAGCTAATATTTCAATAGTTATAATCCTTTTTCCACTAAGTCACAAATTTGAGCAACTTTTACAACTTTCAACAATGCAACTTTGCACAAAAAGTGCAATTTTTACATTTTTCACTTGATTCCACTTCTAGGACTTACAAAAGGTTCCAGCATACCTAAAACCAACTAAATTTTTTTTTTCCTTGGATTTCTTGACCAAAAATATTAAAAATCCCAAATTTGCCTAATGAGCAACTTTTTCTTATAAATTGCATAAAGTGTCGTAAGCATACAAAATGGTGTGTTTCTTTGACAACCATGGACTTCTCATCTAAGGGTTGCTTATTCTTGCCTAAGTAGGTAAAAAAACCATGAAAACCAAAATATAAACCAAGTTCCTTGGTGCTCTACACTAGTAACATACCCCCAAACATGAATGAAAAGAGAACAATGACCACGGGCATAGTGAGATTGGTGAAATGTAGCAATAAAACTCTTCATGTTTGCAACTTTGTAATAAATGGAATCCAATACCCATATTACCACACCTAGGTCCGATGATGCTTATTCTACTTACAAGGCTCACTTGGATCATAGCACAACAAAAATGGAAAGGTGAGGGCCCTATGATTGGTGTAGGAGCACCCCTCTTATGAAATCATGTAATCAAGTTGTTTGGGTCATTTATGACCTCTTTCCAATTTTCTTTCCATGTTTTCAATAAGTTCATGATTTTAGACTCCTAGATTTTCCATTAACCCTTTTGTGTGGTCCATTAGCAATATTGGGTGTTTTATAAGCCCATTGCTCAATGAGGTCACAATGGCACAATTTTTATATTTTGAATGCATATGCTTTTCATCTAGGGTCTAATAATTGTGTTGAGTCAATCAAGACTCATTTATATAGTTAAAATACCTTTTAGGCACAAAAATGCAATAAAAGTTACAAAACTTGCTATGCAACTTTACAACTTTTTGCATAACTAAGAAAAATTGTTTGTAATCATGTTAGTGGGTATGCAAAGACTGGGCATGTAATCAAGTCTCAAAGACCCAATCGCAAGTGGATATGCAATGTTAGTATATAATTGGGTTTCACTAAATCAATTACAAGAATCAATTATAGATAATATGTTGTTGAGTATCAAAGACTTTTCCTACAAGTGTCTATAAAGAAGATATGTAATCAAAACCTACAGACTTGATTGCAAGTGTAGAAGAGACACAATATGAAATGGGGTCCTAGAGCTACATTACAAGTTGTAACTTCAATATATGTTGATATGTAGTCAAGTCTCAAATAATTAACTATGATTGTGCTAAGAGGGTGATATTCAATTAGGTCTTCAAGAATAGATTGTAGGGATGAAAGACTTAACTCGATGACATATGAAGATGCTTAAAGAGCTTGAAATAAATTCTTAGAGACTTGATTAAAATATGTGCCTATCAACATAGAAGGATGACTTATTGGTTGGCTCTTAAGGCTTGCCAACCACTTAGGCATGAGAAAACTTGCAATCAATTTTGTGAGACCCAATTTCATATTGTTAATGGATATTTATAACTTGTAATTGATGCCAAGGACCTTGACTACATATGAGAACTAAGATAAACTATTCACATGTTGAGATTCAAATATCGACCTATACACTAGTAACTATGAGGATAATGCAAGGGCATTCAAAGACATTAAAAAAAGAGCCTAAGAGACATGAACCACAATGCAAATGGATTTTTATGTAGATTTGTACTTAATTCTTACCAAGAAAAAATCAAGAGCAACATATTGAAAGGTTTGTTAAAAAAATTAGTGTTGATGAAGACCTTCAATCTACCTTTGAACCCTTTTAAAGAAAGTCACATCTCAATATACTTCATTATTTAAGATGAAACAATATCTGCATTGTTCAATTCACTTGCTTCACATTTTCTTTACTCTTTTCTATCCTTGCTTATATAATTCAAACTTCTACTACATGCAAAATATTTTCTAGTCACCAATTATGTTTGGTATCATAGAAGGTGTTAAAAGATTGAAATTGCATGAATTACTCTTCATAACTACTTTATCTAGTTGTTCAATAGACTCATTTAACCATAGTTGAAAATTTGGTTGGATCATAACTACTTTATCTATTTTTGTGGTTTTACTTGCAAAAATGTAGGTAAACGGGAGAAAGATGATGCCTTAGGTGTATGTATCATATATGCACCAACTCATTATTTTTCTATAGTAAAAACTTGAGACCTTAAAAATCATTTTGAAAGCCTCAAACTTGGGATTTATGCTATTCAAAACATTCCTCAACATGTCCAATTGGTTTGGTGATAGGGAGAAGTAGGGATGAACCAATCACTAATTCAATCTTTCTTGTCTACCTTCAAGACTTAGGGTTTCCTGCAAGATCACCACATTGACTTATAGGATCTTTTCCAAGATAAGATCCCCCAATATAAAACCCTACTCCACTATCTTGATAAGTTTTCACTTCTTTCTATCTTCTAGGCTACCATTCTAGAATGAGGAGCATTCAAAGTCTTTAGCAAAATTAGGCCTTTTTGACCATTCTTCTCAACCACTTT
Organism: Cupressus sempervirens; assembly: GCA_028749045.1. Classification (NCBI taxonomy): domain Eukaryota; kingdom Viridiplantae; phylum Streptophyta; class Pinopsida; order Cupressales; family Cupressaceae; genus Cupressus; species Cupressus sempervirens. The sequence continues at coordinate 247,869,912 of CM053787.1, read as the reverse complement.
TAGTATCATGTAAGGAGTATCAACACCTTGCAATGTACTCCTTTGGCATCTTAAAACATCTTCCTATTGTTAAGTTTGTACCCGATCTCACCCTTTTTCTCCAAAATAGGGCTACAAGGAAGAGCCCTAATTAGCCCTATTTCACCTACAAAATAGAGATTTTCTCCTTTGTCTTCAACTAATCAGTCCAAATGGCCTTCATGAAGCTCTATTAAATTTTTAAGAGCTTTACAAATTTCTAGGTTTTAGACCCTAGAATGGTCATACAACACACTTGTTGATTTAGAGGGTTTTTGAGGGTTTGTATTGAAAAATTGTTGTTTGGTCTTGTTTGATGGCTAAATGGATTGATGGAAGGTTTTTCTTCCACCCCAAGAGCCTCCTCTCATTCCTTTTTCAACATCCAAAACTATTCCACAAAAAATCTTTACAATCTAGAAAGAAACAAGCTCTGCAACAACATTATTCCCTAGCTAAGCATGCTTTAGCTCACCTAGGGCAAGAGCTTAAAAATGCTTGCTAGCATTTTGAAGGACCCTGCTTTTTCCAAAATATGGTACATTTAATGTACTCAATATTTCAAGAGGCCATACAATTCCAATGGTGGGATAGTGAGTTACACCATTATTTCTACAAGTTGCTGAAAATAGGATAGTGAACTATCTAAAATGGAAAGATTTTTATAACTATAAAAAAAACAACTTTCAAAGAAAACTTCCTAAAGTAAAAAAAATCTAATTAACCCTATCTATGATTCCATTAGGTACAAAAACCAAGGACAATGTGAAAAATATCTTAAAACTGAAAATTTTAGTAATTTTGCTTTCAAAATCTCATGCTACGGCACTTGTCTGTAAAAATGACAATTCCTTATGCCTATTTTAGGGTTAGGAGGGTATTTAAATGTCTTTGTAGGTGTTTCCCTTCCATATTAGGTCTTGTGTCAGCCTTCTTCAAATTTTAAAAGGAAAAATCCACCATTTATTGCAAAATCAGCATTTTTGCAAAAAATTGCAATATAACAACTTTTGCAATTTTTTCTTGCTTGCTATTTCTAACACTTCCTACCTATTAAATGGGCTATCCCTTAGATATTCCATGGTAGGGACCCTTACCTAAGCTAGAGACTTATTCTATAAGTTTCTCATTGCTCTATGGTAAGGTATGCATTGACTTTTAGGCCAATTAGCGACTCTTCCAAAGACATTATGACTTCCTACGCCCTACCTATCACACCTAGGCCTAATGACCCTTATTGATGTAGAGCACACAACCTAATTTTTCCACTTCATTCATAGACCTCTAAGGGTACCCAAACCCACTTTAGGATGATTTCTTGGTTACCAGCCTTTGTCAAATGATGAGCTTTACTTCTCCAAGTTGATTCCACTCTCTTAAGGTCCTTCCCTTTTCCTAGAGCTCTTGGAAAACTTGGATCAAAATATGGCTTTAGGGACACTTTCTCTCAATTGGGACAATTAAGGAAAAAAATGTAAAAAGGTTTCAGGAAGTCAAACTTAGACTTGATTCAGCATTTGTAGGACTAAACCTCTAGGATTCATGCACTTTCAAGGCCCCAATACCTTCAAAGGATCAATAACCCTAATTTGGGCCTAGAAATCTTAATTGGTCAAAATTTAGTTTTCCTTGAAAAACTTCCAAACTTTCCAAAGGACAAGGCCAAATTATCACCTTTTCAAATACCCTTTACCTAGTTCTTGAGGACTTCAAAGGATCAAGAGCTGACTCTATTCTAGCATACCAAAACTCCATGTTAGTTTGCAGACCTAATAAGCCTAATTAGGCTAGGTTTCCAAAGCAAGCACTTGAATATGGATTCATAGAATCAATTTTAACCCCATGGAATTATTCCTCTCCTTCCTGCAACTCCATTTCACCATTTACATAGGTTTAGACAATCAGTTTGGATGCCCAAATGCCACTTCTTCTTCAATTCTTGGATGAACACATCGAGATGTTCAGCCTAGGGCTAGCTGGTAAAAATATCAAACCAATTCCTCTAGGTTTGAAACTCCACCATATAAATATTAATTCCCCTAACTTAAATCCCTCAAAGAGGCACTAAATTCCAACTATGGGTTTGCAAGTTAGAGGCACATGTTTGCCAAAACCCTTGAATTCAGGCCCAAATAAGCAACCTTTACAAAAACTGCAATAACTTAAGCAAATGAAAAGATATAACCTTAAAACCAAATGAAAATTAGACCTAGTTCATCAAGCTATCCAATCGTGATAGTTTATCTCCTTCACCAATCCATCCATGCCTATACAACTCAGAAAAATAGAGAAAAAGGTAGAAAATTAGAGTTTTATTTGTGTAAATCTTCACCAATCCTTATAACTATGTTGTCCTCTCCATGTAAAACATTTTTAAACATGTATTTCTTGCCTCCAATTTTTATTACCATTATTTAAATGGTTATGCCAATGTTCAACTACCTTTTCAATTATTTAGCAAGAAAAATTTTCATTTTACATTTTTTTTTGCATGACAACATTGACATTTTTACTTTAATAACCTCCTAGACACCTAAATATTTGCCCAAAGACCCCAAGATATTTAAATCTATCTAAAGACCTAAAAACTCCTTATTGCATACAAAATAGCTCAAATTTCTCAAATTTGACCTTTGGTTCAATTTGGTATCCTAGCTTATAATGACACAAAGGATCCAATTGACCTTACATATGGTCTTGTTACAAAAACCTTATTCAAATGACTAATCCATGGACCTATTTTACTTCTTTTCCTTGGTGCTCTGCACCACTTATTACTACTTACAAAAGATCTATAGGAGCACAACACAACAAAATTGAAAAGGTGAGGGCCTTATGTTTCAAGGTGCCCCTACACCATTTGGTGGTTCTAGTAGGTGTCTAGATAGTACTTCCTTTGCAATAGTGGCCTAATAAGCCCTTTAGCCTTAATTGCTATCCCCATAGGTTAATGCATCATTTTTTTGTATGCAATGTTAGCACTTTAGAATTTGATTGTATATCAAGAGTAGGAGGTGTCCTGATGGTTAGTTTTTGCTTCCATTTAACATTTACTAAGTTGCATGCCATAACCTTGCTTCTTGGGCTACTACGAATTGAAGAGGTTAATGAAGGAACTATGAATTTTTCTTAGTTTGAGGCCTTCAAATTGAGTGCATATGTCCCTGCTGATGCAGAAACAACATGGTTTAAGTCCATGTTCATGGTTCCATGTCTGGAGTAGGTTTCATATGTTAAGCCTTTAATTTTGTCAAGGTGCAATTGTAGGGTTTTGGGCCTTATTTGGGCTTTCAAACTTTGCTTAGGTGTCCTTGTGGGTTCTACACTCCCAACCCTCATTGTTAGTACCCTACTTGATGCAGAGCTTATAACCTACTTCCACCAAATGCTTCCTAAATACCTAGCAATACACAACCCACTGGAAGATGCTACTCAAGCATACCAACCTTTACCCAATGATGAACTCGATCTCTCCAAGTGGACTCCACTTTTCCAAGGTCTTTCCCCCTCTCTAGGGCTCTTAGTAGACTTGGGTCAAATCTAGGCTTTAGGGACACTAGCCCTTAGGTAGGACAAATAAGGAAAAGTATGTATCCAAGGTTCACAACTCCAAACTTAGGCTAGTATCAGAATCACTAGGTTTATACTACTAAGATTCATGCACTTTTAGGTCTCTAATAGCCCCAAAGGAAAAATTTCCCAAAATTAGGCTTGGAAATCCTAGTAGGTCAGTTTTAAATTTTGTTCAGATAACTCCCAAAATTATCAAACAATGTGACCAATTTATCACCTTTCTAGATACCCTTTACTAGGTTCTTGAAGACTCCAAAATATCTTAGCCTGATCCTACTCCAACATATCCTAACTCCTACTTGGTTCATAGACCTAATAGTCATAATTAGGCTGGCTTTCCAAAGAAAGTGTTAGGAAATAGGTTCATAGAACTAGCAAAACTAAATGGAACCCTTCCTCTCCATGAAAAATTTACATTTTACCCTTTACCAAGGTTAGATCAATTGGTTTGGGAGTCTAATCACCACTTCTCCTACAAATTTGGGCTAAGCACATAGAGATGTTTAGCCTAGGGCCTACTAGCAAAAATAGTGAACCTTCTACTCTAGGCCTAAAAATCTACCATATTAAAGAACATACCCATAACTTTCTTTCCTCCAAAAGGCATCAAGGTCCCACTGTTGGGTTGCAAGTTAGAGGCACATGTTTGCCAATAACTCAAAATTTAGGCTTAAATAGGCAGCCCTCAACAAAAATGCAATAACTTACACAAATGAAATTTTAAAACCTTCAAACCAAATGTAAATGAAATTTTCTTCACACATCTATCCAACCATGTGAAAGTCTATACACATCTATACAACACAAAAACATCATCAAATTGGTAGAAAATTAGGTTTGTCTATTGTTGCAACTTCTCAAATCTGTACATCCACCACCACACTAATCGTGTATGGTAATTACATGCTTATATTCATTTTTGACAATGGTTATAACCATATTTCAAATGGTTATGCCATTGTACAACCATTTTGCAACCATATTACAAAGTTGTCAACATTTTGCAATTTTGCTTGATAACTTTTGCAATTTTTGATAATTTTTGACAACTAACTTCTTGAACACCTAGGACTTGACCTAATGATCGTAAGGACTATTAAAAACTTCTAAGGATAAAAAAAATCCTATTTACATTTTAAAATTACCAAAATTTCTCATTTTTTACCAATTGGTACAATTTGGTACTCTGGCTTATAATGGCACCTAGAGCCCAATTGACCTTACATTTTGGTCTTATTACAATACTCTCATTAATGTTCCAAATCTATAACTAGGACCACTATACATTTTCCTTAGTTCCCTACACCACTACCACTTGCATCAATGATTCAAGGTGACCTTGCACCACTCTTTCTCTCTCCCCCTCTCCCTATTCAATCTAATGAACCAACCAGATCTACTCTACATTTTAATGTCTCAAGTATTGCCTCATAGTCTGACTCGTGAATTTTCCAAAGAGTCTTATTATGTGGTTTTCAACCATATTTTATTAAGAAAAAATTTTATGTGACAACAAGGTTCAAATAATGAGGAATCTTCCTCTTTGTTGGCCTATCCTTGAATAACCACAAGTTAGGGTTTTTCATAGAATATTGTCTAAGCCATTTACCAGTTACAACCAACACACTGATATGGTACTCTAAACCTTCACCATCTATAACAGACTAGTCCAATTTCTTTTTGGCTTGGACACAATGATACAAATAATAATCTATCCCTTCTTTACTGTCTTCAAGTGCAATAATAGAAAAAAACATGGCCTGTAGTGATGAATGTACAAAATGTAGTCATTGATTCAAAAAATACTTATGAAAAGTTATAAAGTTACGTATTGAAATTACAAAGATATATATATTACTAGGTTGCACTAGATCAGGCAAGTTGTCAAAGTTAATAGACAAATCCATCTCTACTATTTCTAGTGCTTGTGGGGGATGATAGGTGTCAGTTGGGTCCAAAACCCATATATCCCATTTGTCCACCCATTCAGCCGACTCATAGTCATCCCAATTTTCCTCTACACATGATAGACAATAGCATGTCATTTTCCTTGTGTAGATACTCCATGAACTTGAATCATAGCTTCTAAAAGAGTGCAACTCACTTGATCCTATTAGTGTGAAACAATCCTGATATGGTGCAATGTTAGTATTATCTATCAACCAAAAAAATTTATGAACTATAGACTCACCTTCCTTACCTGGACCCATTGTAGTGTTACACCACTAGATGATGGATTTTGCATCTGTCAATATTGCTCCATCATTTTACTTTAGTTCTTCATGAGCTAAGACTCTTTTGATGCATGCGCTTGCACCATCATGCTCTCCTTTTCCATGACAAACCTCTATGAAATTCCACATATATTGAATTCTACACAACCCTTGCATCCTGCTCAACTAATAGAACATTCATGCATTCTTGAATTGAGATGCACAATTGTCTAACCAAATAATGTGCTAACAATATAATATGCCCCTATAGGCCAAATCTCCATAAAATAGTTGAAAACAACCATGTACAAACTCTATAGAATGTGATCAATCATCACTGATGTAAAAATGGATCTCCCTCAAAATCTTCCTGTCATCCTCTGCACTTGTACTTGAATGCATGAATGTTATGTGAACAAATATGGAAAACTGATGAGAAGTATAATACTTTGCTTGCACCACATTTTGTGGTTGTAGTGTGTAGTTGTCTACCAAGTCTACAACTGAAACAATGGTATCTAGTGGAAACGTATCCTTGCACAAATTGAATTACAAATGCAGCCATTGAGCTCCATGTGTATGCGTTGCATACTTGTAAATAATTTTTTCACAAAAATCTTCATGAACTCATACACTAGAATCTTTTCAATGACTAAATAACATCTCTTATCCTATTTCCCATATTTTAGCGCATATGTCACTATCTTATATTTTTTGTAATCTACTATTTCATTTCCAATTGCATGTGTACTATCCATATGTTCACAAGTTGATAAAAGTTGCAAAGAACCACAAAATAAGCATGTACCATCCAAGTATGATGTCTTGTAAAATTTTTGGTCATCTCCTATTTCATATAAAATGTTGGATATCAATTTCCTTGAAGATCTTGGTGGGTCATTCATGTCACACTCTTGCAAAACAAACTTAGAATGCAAAAACACACATATATGCCTAAAAACATCAAAATGGTTAGAAAATTTAATATGTATCCTACAACAAGTTTTGCGTGTGTGATTTATCTCCATATAAAAAGGTTTACCTATCTCAAAAAATCTTTGACTTTTTCAAACTTGAGGATATATACCAATAAATTTTGCAAAAAATTGTTACACATGCTTTAGAATAACTGAGAGGGGGATGAATCAATCATTCAAGGTCCAAATGTCCAATTAAAACTTTTTCACCAAGTAAAGTGAGCCTTTAAAATAGTTCATTTATCCAAGCTTAAACTTTCCTACTTAGCAAGTTACTATAAATCAACATGCAAACATAACACATAGAAAGGTCCACACATAGCACAGTGATTTACATGGAAACCCAATTTAGGAAAAACCACCAGTAACATGCTAATCAATTTTCACTCTTATGAAGTGATGCCCTAGGAAAGTCCTACCCTATTAAATGCTACAACACACTATTAAATGTGACCTAGTTAAAGGATTTAACCACCCCATTAGAAGTGGGCTTGGTTAGAGGACTTTAGAACATTCACTTGGAAGATCACCTTGTTAAAGGATTTATAAATGGCTATTAAACCAACCTAAGTCCATAGGATTTTTACCCTAACTGATACAATTTCTAGAGAGTAAGAATAAGGGGTTTTGACTTGATTATGATTCACAACTTATCTTGCAAATTTTAGATCACAATTCATCCCTTTACATTTCCTAAGTTTTAGTCTCTGCAACTCTTGACAGCTTGCCCTTCTTTCAAGTTTTTTCTCCTTCAGTTTTCATGCTTGATGTACTAGTACAATCTTCCTTCTAACCACTAATTGAAGCAGAGTCTCTATGATTTTTTCTTCCTTCTCCTCTTTATGCCCTCTCCTTGACACCCTTCAACCATTTCATAATTTAGCATTCCATCGGCTCTTGCTTCTTGGTCTATGACTCTTTAAATAGAAGTTTGGAATCGGTTTTCTTGCTCGATTCTTCCCTCCTTTAATTTTAGTTTGGATGGATTAGGTAGGTTTCATTGAATCTAACCCACAATTCAAGGTAACAAACTTGTCAACTCATATTTGGGAAATCTTTGACTTTTCTAATAATACAATAGCTTAGCACTATTGAAATTTTGGTACTCAGCACATACTATGTTACTCAACATCAACTACATTTTATTGATGCTTGACACCTATTGTGGATTCACTTGACACACACTAGATTTTTCTTTTTCTTGGCACTAACTAAAAATTTGCTCGACACTCGCTAATGAACTTAGTTAAGCTTTGCAATCAGCCTTGTTGCAACTTATTCCTCCAATGTTTCTAAGTGTGACCAACCTCTATATCTTCAAGTATGTTATCAATAGATCATTTAACCATTACCTTAACTGATCCTTACACTTCATTACAAAATCATAACTCAACCTTTCCCTTAGGTGCTTTTGTTACAACTTGTTGACTAAATCCTCTTCATCAATCAACTAAGTGATAGTACTTGGATCTTATAAGCAATTGTCATTCTAGGGAATAGAAAATTTGACATCGAGGATAAAATAATGATTGAAAACATTCTTTATCAACAATCTTCCTTCTTTGCAGCAATATTCTTCTTATAATGATCATTTCAATCAAATTTCCAATAATCTCCCTCTTAACAAAATGCTAACTAGGTTAAAATAGTAAATCGAATGCCAAAAATAAAACTTTATTCAAAACTATTCATTTTATCAGTAGCATAAGTTAACTTATGACTCCCTCTGAATTCTTTTGCTGATAAACTATCTTCCTTTGAGTGATTCTTTTCTATACTAATTTCTCCCTCTAAGTTGTGATTTCCTTTCACATATCTAAACATTCTTTTTCTTTATTGACCCCCTCTTACATACATTCTTTCTCCCTCTATATGCATTGATCATCTTCCGCCATTATGGTATTAGCTACTTTTCCCTTTGTCCATTTAATCATCTTCTTGCTACTTCTCCCTCTAGATTGTCTTCTATGTTCTTGATTAGTTGTTGATCAGTTATTCATTTTATTACTTCTCCCTCATTTATTGATCAGTTTCTTTTCATTCTCCCTCTTTGACAATAATGCCAAAGATATATTGTTTCAACATCTTAACATGCAAGTGTAGCATTTGTAGGTACTCCAATTTATCCTTCTATCATCTTGCTGTTAACTAATTTGGAACTTTGGTACTTTGATTACTTAAGGCATAATCCTTAATTAAACATCCTCTTGCATCAATGTGTAATGTTTCAGCAATCAACTCATTTGATGCAAGACAATTTTTCTTCATCTTAAATAGCCTTGGATGGGGGTATCACCCCTAACTTACCTCTAAGATTCTCAAAAGCATCTTTAGGTAGTGCTTTTGTAAATATTTCAAGAATATATTCCTTTGAATTGACATATTTCATCCTTACTTTTTAATCTTCCATGAGTTCTCTTACATAGTGAACCTTGATTGCAATATGCTTTGTTTGGGCATGCATTATAGCATTATTTGATATGTTGATGGCACTTGTATTATCACAATAGAGTATCACGGGTTCATTTACCACTTTCTTCATACCTTGAAATAGATGTTTGATCCATACAATATTGGTGCAGTTGATAGCAGCCACAACATATTCAGCTTTTGTTGTGGACTGTGAGGTACAAATTTGCATTTTGATGGTCCATGTAATTAATCTTTTCCTGAAGAAAGGTGCTCCTCCATTGGTGTTTTTTATATCATCAATATTACCTCCTCAATCTACATTAGTGTAGGCTCTCAACTCAAACTTTTCACTTTTCTTGTAGTATAAACCAAAGTCATTAGTTCCTTTTAGGTACCTCAGTATTCTTTTTACTGCGATCAAATGATTTTCTCTTGGATCTGTAGAAAATGTTGCCACTATTCCAAAAGCTAATAAAATATCTAAGTCTACTATGTACAACATACTACCACTTTCCAATCATTGATCTATATATAGTCTGATTCACTTCAGCTCACTCATCATTCTTGGATAACTTATGTCTTGTTACCATTGGTGTGCTAACTAATTTTGAGTCTTCTAATTCAAATGTCTTGAGTATCTCCTTGATAGATTTTGATTGGGTCACAAATATACCATGCTTTAGTTGATGTACTTGCAATCCAACAAAGAATTTGATTCTTCAAACATTGACATCTCAAACTCATGTTTCATTTGATTAGAAAAATCTTCGCATAGAACATCTTTTCCTCCAAATATTATATCATCAACAAAGATTTCAGATATTAAAATGTCTTTACCTTTTTCTGCCTTGATATATAGGTTGTTTTTGTCATCTATTCTATCAAACCCTATCTTCACAAGGTATTTATGTAGTCTCTCATACCATGCTCTAGGTGCTTGCTTCAAACCATAGAGTGCTTTATGCAATTTACAAACCATATCCTTGTTGCTATCATCAACAAATCCCTCTAGTTGTTCTATGTAAACTTTCTCTTCCAGGATAACATTCAAAAAAGTAGACTTCACATCCATTTGGTAGACTTTGAAACCTTTGTAAGTATCATATGCAAGTAGTGTTCTTAATCCTTCCATTATTGCAACAAGGGAAAATGTTTCACCATAGTCTAATCCTTCTTCTTGTGCATAGCCTTTGCAAACTGGTATGGCTTTGTTTCTTGTTATCTCACCATTCTCATCAGGTTTGTTCTTGGAGACCCATTTAGTACCAATTTTGTTCTTATCAATCTGATCTATCTCCTCTTCCATAGCTTTATGCCAATTATCATCTTGTAATGCCTCTTTCACTATTTTGGGTTCAATCTTTCTCAACAAACATGATTCATTCCTTAGTCTATTCCTTGTCATTGGTCTTGCATCCTTGTCACCAATGATTTGTTTTGTAGGGTGATATCTTCTCACATACTTGGCTAGTCTTGGTTCTGTCCTTCTTTCTATATTTGATCCTTCAGCTTCAAAATCACTTTGCACATCACCATCTAACATCTCATTCTCTCTTTCATGTGTACTATTTTCAAAATCGGAATGTGCATTTTCTTCATTTTGCAACTTAGCTTCTGAATCCAACTTCGCATTCACTGGTTGTGACTTGGCTAATACTAAATTTTTTTGTTGATTCCCAACTTGATTGGTAGCATCATCTTTAGTTGGTGTTGCTTCATAGAAGCATACAAAAGATCTATAATATTTTGGTTTCTTAGATTCATCAACTTGGACTTCTGCATGCTCAACAACATTCACATTTACACTCTCCAAAATCTTGTCAGTGTTAGTATTCAAACACGTATATGCCTTACTTCTATTGGATTATTCAAGGAATATGCCTTCATCACTCTTTGCATCAAACTTTCCATTTCTAGTATATTTAAGAATATAGCATTCACAACCAAATACTTTGAATATTTTTATATTAGGTTTGTGACCATACCATAATTCAAAAGGTGTTGCATTTGTACCTTTCTTAACTTGTACCCAATTCAAGGTGTAAATAGCAGTACTTATAGCTTCTCCATTTTTATCCATCATCAATGTTTTGTTACAATCTATCACTGATCTATTCCTTCTTTCTGCAATCCCATTCTATGGTGGAGTTCTTGGTGCTAATGTTTTCCTTTTAATTCCATTGTCATTGCAGAATATCTCAAACTCTCTTGATGTAAACTCTCCTCCTCTGTCTAATCTTAGGCACCTCAGACTCCTACCTATTTCCTTCTCAACTCTAGCCAAATACCACTTAAACATTTGAAATTATTATATTTCTGCTTCAAGAACATGGCAGTCATCATCCTAGAGTAGTCATCTACAAATAGCATTATGTATCTATCTCCTTGGTAGCTTTGCACTTCTATTAGGCCACATAAGTTAGTAAGAACTAGTTCTAGTACTTCTTTGGAAGTGTATGTTTTTCTTTTGAAGCTTGACTTGGTCATCTTTCCTAGTTGACATTGTTTGCACATTGTATTTTCAAGTTTCTTTGACTTAGGCAAGCCTCTAACTTTCTTCTTTTTGTTGATGCTAATTAGATTGTCAAAGTTAACATGACACACCCTTTTATGCCACAACCACACATCATCAAGTCTAACAACAAGACATGTTGCATCTTCCATATCTAGGTAAAATAGATTACCCCTAGTTTGTTCACATTTTCCTATCAGATTTCCATCAGTATCATAGATTTTGGTAGTTTTGTTTCCAAATTCTACTTTGCAACCTACATTGCCTAACTATGACACACTCAGCAAATTGTAGTTTAGTCCTTCTATATAGTATGCATTATCACATGAAATTTTCTTTGTAAGTTTAATAGAACATTTTTCTTTGATTTGACATGGAGCATCATTTCTAAATCTAACACTATTTCCATCATATTGGGTGAAGCTAATAGACTTACTTTTGTCTCTTGTCATCTGATGCGAGCATCCACTGTCTATCATCCATTTGTCATTCTTGTTCACACAAGTCACCAGTTTTGTTGCCTCATCTTCATCTAATTCATCTTTCATGACTACATAGATTACTTCATCATCATTCTCATTAGAATGTTCTTTAAAAATGTAGCATCTTTTGCCTTTGTCCTTGTAATCTCTGTTGTCATCTTCTCTTTTTGTTCTTGTACTTGTTTCTTTCTTTGTAGTTCTTCTTATATGTACACCTTATAGAAATATGTCCTACTTCATTGCAATTAAAACAAATGATAGGGAGCTTACCTTTGAATTTACCTTTGCCTCTATGGAATCTTCTAGCCAATAGTGCTTCCAATTGTTCCACATCTTCCTCATCTATGTTGTTGTCACTAGATGCATGTTTTCCTTTTCTACTCTTCTTCTTTGATTTCACCTCCTCAATATCTTTCAATGATAACTTAGCCTTGAAAGTAGATTCAATATTATTAGGTCTGTAGTTATCATAATTGGACAATTAAAATGCAATAAGTCTTCCTACTATACCTTCAAAGGTTAGTGTGTTTCCTAGTATACAGCTTAGCTCTTGGATGGTTGAAACTCTAATAGCATAGATTGGGAGAAAAGTTCTTAAGTACTTACTATTGATAGTGTCATCTTCCAAATCACCACATAGACTTCTTATTGCACTTGCCACTTCTCTCATTCTAGATGCATATTGTGCATCATTCTCACCTTCCTCCATTTTCATGTCATCAAACTTTCCTCTAAGGCTTTCTCTCTTTTCTCTTTGAACGTTCTAATCTCCTCCATAGATATTCGATAGGACTTTCCACATCTTGAATGCAGTATCACATCCTTTAATGTAATCAAATTTAGCATAATTGAGTGCAGAGAAAATCTCCAACATTGGCTAGTTATGCTCCTTCCTTTTGTATAGATCATCTACAGAGAGGGGTCTAGCTAGATCTACATGTTCTACTCCAATTGAGGTTTTTGGATAATCACCTATTGATAAGGTGTAGTTTCATTAGACTTTTTCATGCAACAAATTTATCTTTGTTGAGCTTGGAAACTTCTCTCTTGGACATCTTGATCTTCCTACTTCTAGTACGTTGAAACTAAATCAGTAGATGGCTTTGATACCAATTGTTAGAAATGCTTTTGAATAACTAAGGGGGGGGGGTTAATCAATTATCCAAGGTCCAAATGTCCAATTAAAACTTTTTCACCAAGTAAAGTGAGCCTTTAAAACTATTCATTTATCCAAGCTTAAACTTTCCTACTTAGCAAGTTACTGTAAATCAACATGCAAACATAGAAAGGTCCACACATAACACAATGATTTACATGGAAACCAAATTTTGGAAAAACCATAACATGCTACTCAATTTTCACTCTTCTGAAGTGATGTCTTGTGAAAGACCTACCCTGTTAAAGGTTACAACACATTGTTAAATGTGACCTGGTTAAAGGATTTAACCACCCTATAAGAAGTGGGCCTGGTTAGAGGATTTTAGAACATTCACTTAGAATGCGACCCTATTAAAGGATTTAAAAATGGCTATTAAACCAACCTAAGTCCATAGGATTTTTACCCTAACAAATACAATTGCTAGAGAGTAACAATAAGGGGTTTTGACCTGATTACAATTCACAACTTATCTTTTTTATTTTAGATCACAATTCAGCCCTAAACATTGCCTAGGTTTTAGTCTGTATAGCTCTTGATAGCTTGCCCTCCTTTCAAGCCTTGTCTCCTTTAGTCTTCATGCTCGATGTACCAGTGCAATCTTCCTTCTAACCACTATTAATCAAAGTAGAGTCTTTGTGCTCTGTTCTTCCTTCTCCTCTTGATGCCTTCTCCTTGACACCCTTCAACCACTTGGCAATGTGGCACTCCAGTAGCTCTCACTTCTTGGTTTGTGACTCTTTATATAGAAGTCTGGAAACACTTTTCCTACTTGATTCTTCCATCCTTTAATTTCATTTTGAATGGATTAGTTAGGATTCATTGAATCTAACCCACATTTTTTTCTTCTACAAACACCATGAAGAATCCTCTTGAATTCACTCAAAAATGGTTTACATAAAATTTTGTGCTTCTAGTTCATCATCCTTGTCCTTCAACTAGTTCACACAAGTCAAGGTAACATACTTGTTAGCTCAGATTAGGTGAATCTTTGACTTTTTCAATAATGTAGTAGCTCGACACTATTGAAATTCTTGTGCTCAGCACATACTGTGTTACTCGGCATCAACTATGTTTTACTGATGCTCAACACCTATTGTGGATGCAGTTAGCACACACTAGATTTTGTTTTTTCTTGGCACTAACTAAAAATTTTCTCGACTCTAACTAGCTTGTTCAGCACTCAGTCATGAGCTTAGTTAAGCTTTTTGATCAACCTTGTTGCAACTTATTCCTCCAATGTTTCTAAGTGTCACCAACCTTTGTATCTTCAAGTATTTTATCAATACATCATTTAACCATTTTCTTAACTAATTCTTGCACTATATTTCAAAATCATAACTCAACCTTTCCCTTAGGTGCTTTTGTTACATCTTATTGATTAAACCCTCTTCATCAATCAACTAAGTGATAGTACTTTGATCTTATAAGAAATTGTCATTCTATTGAATAGCAGGTTTGACATTAATGAAAAAAAATGATTGAAAACATTCTTTATCAACAATCTTCCTTATTTGCAACAATCTTCTTCTTACAATGATCTTTTAAATTAAATTTCCAACAAAAATTGTGTCTGAGTTGAGTCCAAAAAATGTTTCGCATGTGGGTCACAATTTTGGCTAGCAATCCTCCTTCTTACAACATCTATTTGATTAGGGAAAACATGTGTGTTGTTTTTTCAAAAATCTTCAATCAATGATTTCAAAGCTTCACTAATTTCTTTATCCTTTCATAGTAGTCTACCACTAAATTTCCATAAGTCATTTTTTGTTGTATCTTCCAATCTCTCATGCCTTAGCGTGGCTCTCCTTAGAGTACCTCTACCAATTTTCAATGTTTTTCTTGCATTTCTCATGAGTTGAGATTTCTTCATTTGGGTACTTACTATTTTTTATGTAAGTACTCATCTCATGGTATTACTATCTTTGGTGCATGATTTAGAACCCACTTTGTCATAAGCACTCATTAGATTCTTTACAATTCTTTTTATATTTGAATTGTCCATCATTCTTAGCCCAAGAATCTTCATGATAGGCATAAATTTCAAATTATTCATCATTTCAATAAATAATTGGCATTGACTTGTAATATTTAATTCTTCAAAGAATAATCTCCGCATAAAATTAACTTTTCTTTGACAAGTACGTTTGCTAATCTTATCAAGCATTGATTTAAAAATGTTAGTATCAAATATCAATCAAATATTTTGGTCTTCTAAAATGAATTCTAGAAGGTGTTATAATCTCTTCCATTCCCCTAACATTTTGAATATCAACGTAAGGTTGAGAGTTTTGTGTACCTTAAACCGAAGATGATGTGTCTTTGCAATAAGATGTAAAAGGTGGAATATCATATACTTGATATGTTGATTTTCTACCTTCAACATGACATGATAGAGTTTGTACATTGTCAGATCTACGAATTAGTATCTCTTCAACATGAGAGGATGATATGACTCCAACATTGGAAGATGGTGTAGCTTCACAATTAAATTGTCTTCTTTAGCCTAATAGTCTCATTTGTTCTTTTTGTCTTTCTAATTCTTCCTCTTTGTTTCTTTGTGTTAGTAAAAATTTTTTTCTCAAATGATTTTATATTCAAAATGGAGAAAAATACATACCAACAAATGAATTCCTATAGATTGTTGAGGAATCCTCTGCTTAAAAGTTTTCTTCAATAAAAAAGGTGCAACTACCTTTATTGAAAAAGAATGATTTTTGATCTTTAACACAACATAAAGATCTTTTCAAAATACAATCTACTGAAAATGTTGAATCAACTTATTCTATTTCATCAATATAAAATAGATTTTAATGCTAAAGAACCACTTGATCTTAACTATCAGTATTATCCACAAAATTGAAAGTCAAGTGAACAAGCAGGTAGATCAAATAAAACTCACTTCTCACAACTTCTCAAATTTTGAATAGGAAATCTTAGAATGAATGAAAAACACAGCAAAAGCTTTTGATATAAATAGTATCTTCAAAAAAAGTAATTCAAAGAAGTAGATAGTAATATCTACCTCCAAAATGTTTTTAGCAAAATCAAACTATAGAGTTGTATTTATGTTTGTTGAAAGTCTAAAATGCTATCTTCTAAAAACTTAAGATTAAACCTAAAACAAAAATAGTTTTGTCTATCAGTCTACTAGAGATTAACCCTATGCCATACTAATTATTACATATATAAAGCATGGGGCTGGATAGTTGCCAAAATTACCCTGCCAAGTGTAAACTAGTGTTTTAGTTAACACAATTGTGTTAATTGAAATGCAAGAAAAGTAAAAACAATAGAAAGAACAACTAAGAAACTATCTATAATATGTATTTTGATCAAGTAGCACCATCCATTCCAGCCACATTTCTTGCCACTTTCCAGGCTTCATAGGTAATTGAAAGTGCTGAAATAATGGATTGATGAGGCCGACCAATGTAGGTGAGCCACTGCTTCCAGATTTCTTTTCCCTCCTTCAATTCCACTATCTTTTCCTCATGCACTCCCAAGTGTTTTAGGTTGATTATCAGCATGCCTTCAATGTGGGCTATATTTGAAAAGTCTTGCTTAGTTGGTGTCTTCTTATCTTGGAGTTCCTAGAATTTCTTCTAAACCTCTTTGATCACTTCCTCAAATTGGGCAATAGAGTCTTCTTCTTCACTTGTGAAATGCTTGACAAACCATTTGAGATCTCCCTAAATTATCTAGTGTATGACCTTAAGTTCTTGTATGGTTTCTTTGATTTTAGTTACACCTTGTATAAATTCTTCATTCCTCCATTCAATACAATCCTTGATTACATACAAGGATTTCTCATCTAAATCACCCACTAGACATTCAGTTTGAAATTTTTTAAGTCCAAACTCTTGGATATCTTCTAGCCATATTGCCACCTCTTCCCAATTGTTTCTTTGTTTCTCATATCCTTCATTGCTTAGTTCTACCTTTTTTGTATTGGTAGAGATTTCTTTTGAAGCCTTATCTAGGAGAGCTATGTGTTTCATAGAGTCATCTAGGATGCCTTGCACCCACACCCATGCTATGTTTGCAACCACTTTGCACTTTTGCAGGTTATCAAGGGATTTCTGGTTGGTTGCAAAGGACACATCAACAATCATTCACATTTCATTGATAGATTTTTCTTTAGGATGAAGGATGACATTGATATACTATGCCATACTTTGTATTGTCTCTCTCTTATTTATCTTGTCCTTCCTTCCACACTATTGTGTGCAATTTTCTTATTAGAGGCTTCAAAGAATTCCATATCCACTTCACAGTTTCCTGGTGACATGGCTATTTTAGTTGACTAGTGCCCTAAGTTTTTATCAAATATGATCCTCGATTATGTCCTAGTTTTCTTCACCTTAGGTGTGTTTTCTACTAACTCAATCATCAATTGGCATCGAAAGGGGTATTCCACTTCCTTTCAATAGAATTCTCCAACCACTTAGGTGTGATTGGTTCTTTATCAGATGCAGGGGAGAACTCAGCCAAGGCACGATTACTCTCCTTGCTATCAGTATTTACTGGTGAGTTCTATGGTTCAGGTACATTTTCTACCATAGGTGGTTCTTCTACAACCTTAAGGTCAACTATCATTGTACCCTTTCCTTTGGTTATTGATGTTTTCTTTGTGCTTGAATGGGTCACCCTTTTAGCTTTAGGGGTTCCTGCTTGAACTTGAAGTTGAAGTGATTATTGAACTAATTTAGCTTCAACTTTAACTGAACCTACAATAGAACCATGAATAGCTTGGTTAGTGATAGCTTTTTTCTTTTGAGAGGCATTTTTACTTTTGATTTTTCAAGGCTTCCCAGATGAATCAGGGGTGACAAATTTTTTTGACTTTATCCAATTTTTAGTCCTACCCAACACATCTTTAGTGCTAGAGAACAAATCATCCTCTTCTCTTCTTCCCCAATAAATCTCCAAAATAGGCATGCATTCAATTTGGTCAATGTAAAATGGGTCAATCACTTCTTCTAAATCTTCCTCTTTTAGCCCACATGTGTCAAGATCAACATTAAACATATTGATTTGCTTAACTATTAACCTCGACCACAACCTTTTCCTTACATCAAACTCATCAAGACAATTTTCCTAGTAGTCTTCTAACTGTGGAATGTGAACAAGAGAATCTTCATTTTAAAAATTGTTCCTGACGGATCTTGTGTAATCAAAATTTTCTCGAGGGGAGAAGGACTTTAAACATAGACAGGTCAATGATGCTTTTGTTAACATAGCTTGCTTTAGACTAGGACATCTGTAGTGGCTAATTTCAATAGGAAAGAAAATAGAAGAAGACCTCTTAGAAATTTAAAAAGACTCTACCATAGAGACAAATTGTCTACACATTTCAGATAAAACAACAAAGTCTAAGCAATAAAGAGGAAATTTCAATGGTTCAACTGAAAAGCCACCCATCTTGAGATATGTGAACCTAGGGAATTGAATGTAAAAATAGCCATAGACTTGTATATCTTGCATTCCTTCCTTAAATAGCCTATTATTTTTGTGACCCTAAAGCTCAAAGACTAGCCTTCCCAGAAAGTGTCATGTCCCCTTTTCAAATAATTAAAAAAATAATAAACTTTGCTAAGGCAAGCAGGCTCCAAAAAGGTGAAGTTTCGGAAAAAGGGGCTAATCTTTGGAAACCAATGGACTAATAAATAAAAATTATTATTAAATTATATTTTATTAACCCCTCTTGGACGTGAGTTAGGGTTATGCCCTCTTTTAAGGGGTTTGTGGGCATTTTGGGCTCATTCCAGAACTTGATTTTTGCTAATTTTCTTGTTGTTCTTCAGAGGCTGCCAAACCTGTGGAGAAGGAGACCCAAGAACATGAGTTTGCAGGTTTCCAGGAAGGATAAGGATGGGATTTTGAAGCCATTCCATGTGCATGCTCATACAGAGTTTTCCTTTGTGCTGAATAGTGCCGATTTGTGAGTTTTCGGGGTTGTTTTTGGTTTGAGTTTGGTGTTTTCAGTTGAGTGTTTCATATCAGTTTGGGTTGCTGCTGTATTTCAGACTTTAAGATGTTAAAATAGAGCTGAATATATGTATTGGGTCATGATTAAACTTTTGAGATAGTTTATGAGTGTTTTTGTGGTGTTTCCAGGCATTGTGTGTTAATTTCGGGAGCTCGATTGAGAATAGTTTTGTCCTACATTTGTGAGCTGTTGTGTAAAGGCTATACAAATCTGAAAATGTCATTTTTTAGGCTTTTATGCTGCTGAAATTTCTGTAAAAATTTTCATTCTCAAATTTATTAATAATTTGTGAAGTTGTGAAGTCTTTTGGCACTAATTTGGACATACCCGATTTGGGTTTTATTGGGAAATTGGCAGATCTTTGTAATATTGGTTGTTTGATTTTAAAGACCTGATTTGAGGCTAGAAATACCAAGCAAAATCAGTAAAGGGACATTACAGTGGTATCAGAGCCATGATCTTGCCAGCCTGAGGGTTTGTAGAAGTTGCATGCCAGTTTTAACAACTACCCAGATCTTGCATGTCAGTTTTGACAACTACCCAGATCTTGCATGTCATATTTTATGGTTGCATGTTGCTTCCAATTAGTTTCATGTAAAAATTTATGATCGCATGCAACTAAGTGAAAGAGAAAAAAGATATTTGCAGCGAAAAAAGAATAAAGAAATTTTGATCAAACCCCCAGTTGAAAGCAAAAGTACAAAATCCAAGGAAGAAAAAAGTATGGCTGATCCAGATGAGATGGCAAAGAAATTCTTCCAAGACATCCAAAATACTCAAAAGAAAATAGTGGATGGTTTGGCGGAAACTAGAGAGGCTTTGCGAATATTGATAGAAAAATTACAATGAATTGCATCTATTAATGAGAAAGGGAGCACTTCAGAGGAGCCAAGAAATGGGAGATCCACACCATCTAAATCAACCAAAACTATTTTCTTGCCTACAGATGAGCCACCAGTACCAAATCTAGCCATTAATCCAGTGGAAGAGGTTACAAGTAACTTGATTACATTAAGAGCTACTTACAATGGCTTAGATGATGACTTTCGTAGTTCAGTTCCTTTTAGAGAATATGTGGATATGATGAACGCTTTGATGCCCAAGAAAGAGAATAGGAGGGAGCATGACACAAGTGGAAGAGAGCTCAAAAATAAAATAAGAAAGTTTACAACACCGACTTTTGATGGAACAAATAAAATTTCAGCTAGAGCATGGCTACAAAAATTACAAACTTTCTTCACACTTAACCCCATGAAAGGGAGTGATGCTGTTCAATTTGCAAGTCTACACTTGGAAGATGCAGCCTGTGATTGGTGGTATCATGGAATGACTACTCAAGGTCACGATCAGGTAACTACATTTGAAGATTTCAGTCAAAGAGTGATAGATAGATTTGACCTCAAGGATGATGAAGAGTACTTTAAAGAATTGTCAAAGTTGAAGAAAACCAAATCAGTTAATGAGTATATAGAAGAATTTCAAAAAGTGGTTGTTATGGTACCTGATATGAGTGAAAAGAGGATTGTTTATCTTTTTCTTGATGGTTTAGAAGATTCTGTTAAGGGTTTGGTTAAGGCTTTCTCACCCTCAACCTTACAGGAAGCTATCAAAAGAAGCTTGCAACTTGAAACTTGCGTGCCTATGAAATCAATCACTAATCAAAATCCCCCAAATCTTTGGCAACATAAGGGAAATTTTTAGAAAAATACTTTCCCAACACTACCACCAAAAGATGTGACAAATGTAGCAAAAAAGAAGGTAGATGAAGAGACTAGGAGTGAATTACGAAGGAAAAAGCTTTGTTTTACTTGTAGAGAACCATGGGTTCCAGGACACAGATGTTTGGGGAAAGGTCAAGTGCACTATATTGAAGTTGCTTCAAAATCTGATTCAGATGAGCATGAGGAATTTCATGATACTAAGGAGGAGGTAGAAGAAGAGAAAGTAAAAGAAATCAGCAAGGATGGCACTTTAGCAGCATTATCAGGAGTCCCAAGATACCATCCCTTCCGAATTCGAGGGGTACTAGCAGGGCAAAGGTTGACCGTTCTTCTTGATAGTGGGGCCACTCACAATTTTATTGGTGAGGGATTTGTCATGAAAAGAGGGCTTAAAGTAGAAGATTTTGAGGGATTCAATGTTACTGTAGCTGATGGATTCACTATGCATTTCAGACGGGTGGTGAAACCACTCAAGATGACCTTAGGAGATTATGAGTTATGTGATGACTTCTATGTGGTTGGTATCAGGGAGACAGATCTTTTATTGGGTGTTCAATGGTTGCACTCTATCGGAGGCTATTACATGAACCATCAAACTATGGAGTTTAAATTTCATTCCAATGGGAAAGAAGTCATATTGAGAGGGTTATCGAATGGAGCACCTAAGGCGATCTCTGTAAAGAAGATGGAGAGGACTTTTCGAAGAGGACAAGTAACATGGGAAGCAGGAGTCATAATCCAACCAACAAGCTCTCCAAAGAATCAAGGTAATTTCCATTTTGAAATTCAAAATATTCTTGATAAGCATATTATAGTTTTCAATGATTTGCCTCCAGGACTACCACCAGATAGAGGTTTTGAGCATGTTATAGAGTTAGAACAGGGTGCCAATCCAGTTATCACAACCCCATACCACCATCCAAGAGGTTATAAGGAAGAAATTGAAAAAACTATTAAAGAACTCCTGGACATGGGATTGATAAGGCCTAGCTCTAGTCCATTTGCATCCTCTGTGGTACTTGTCAAGAAAAAGGATGGTACAATGAGAATGTGTATATTCTACAGGGCTCTAAACAAGAAGACAATAAAAAATAGGTATCCCATACCACGCATAGATGAACTCATTGATGAGTTACATGGTGTTGTATACTTCTCAAAAATTGACTTAAGATCAGGCTACCATCAAATCAGAATGAGGAGTGAAGATGTGGAAAAGACTGCTTTCAGATGTCACTATGGGCACTTTGAATTTCTTGTTATGCCATTCAGACTCACTAATGCACCTGCAACATTCCAATCTTGTATGAATAAGGTATTCAGTCAGCATCTTCGAAAATTTGTTTTGGTATTTTTCGATGATATCTTGATATACAGTAAAACATGGGAAGAGCATCTAAAGCACATAGACACTATTTTGGGAATCTTGGAGCAGCAATCCTTCTATGCTAAGCTATCTAAATGTGAGTTTGGTTTGACAGAGATCCTATATTTGGGACATATTATAAGTTCTAAAGGAGTACAGGTTGATCAACAAAAAATCCAGGCAATTTTGGATTGGCCTCCACCCACTAATCTTACACAGTTGAGAGGTTTCTTCAGGTTGTGTAGCTACTATAGGAGATTTGCCAAGGGATTTTCTCAGCTTGCTACCCCCTTGACTGATTTGACAAAGAAAGGAGATTTTTTTTGGATAGAAGAGGCACAAAAAACATTTGATAAGCTTAAGGAGGTAATGAGTTCATGCCCTGTGCTTGCAATTCTAGATTTCTCTTTACCTTTTGTTGTTGAATGTGATGCTTTTGGAGAAGGTATAGGGGCTGTCCTAACTCAAAGGGGACATCCAATAGCATTTGAGAGTAGAAAATTAAATCAATCAAAGAAAGGTTACTCCATCTATGATAAGGAAAGGTTGGCAATCATGCATGCACTTCATAAGTTTAGACAATATTTGGTATGTGGGATATTCATTGTAAAGACAAACCATAATAGCCTCAGGTTCTTCTTGAACCAAAGGGATTTGAATGATTGCCAAAAAAAATGGGTAAGAAAATTGCAAGCTTATGATTTTGATATTGAATACATGAAAGGAAAGAATAATGTGGTTGCTGATGCTTTCTCAAGAAAGCCCACTTTGTGTTCCTTATCATCTATCTCTGCTGATTGGAAAGTCTCCATAATTTTAGAGTATGCTAAAGATTTATTTTCCACCAAGATTTTGGATAAGTTAGTGGATGATAACAGGTACAAGGTTGTTGATGAATTGATTTATTACAAGAACAGAATCTTCTTAGTGCCAGGGTCAAAAACTAAGGAGAGGATATTGAGGGCCTTTCATGACACACCTTTGGCTGGTCATCAGGGATACTTCAAGACATACAGGAAAATTCGAGAGCGGTTTTCATGGAAGGGTATGAAGGAGGATGTCCTTAAACACATTAAGGAATGTATGGTATGCCAACAAAGCAAGAGTGAGCAAAATTTTCCTGCAGGGTTGTTGCAGCCACTTCCTATTCCCAAACAAAAATGGGAAAGTATTTCCATGGATTTCATCACTGAGTTGCCCAAGGTTCAAGGTAAGGATTGCATATATGTGGTGGTAGATAGACTAACTAAGTATGCACATTTCTTTCCTATCACATCTGATTTCAAGGCGTCACAAGTGGTCGAATTGTTCTTCAAGGAAATTTTTAGATTACATGGTTTGCCTAGAAACATTGTTAGTGACCGAGATAGTAGATTCCTCAGCTCTTTTTGGAAGGAGCTCTTTCATTTGGCAGGAACTGAACTCACTCCCAGTACTAGCTATCACCCTCAAATAGATGGATAAATAGAGATAGTTAATAAATGGATAGAGGGATATTTGAGGAACTATGTTTCAAATCAACAACATGCTTGGGTGAAATGGTTACACCTAGGGGAGTATTGTTACAATACATCTCATCACATGTCTATTGGTATGCCTCCTTTTTGTGCTCTTTATGGTTATGATGCCCTTTCCTTTGTTGATCTAATACTTTCCGATAGCAGAGTACCCGCAGCAAGTGATTTCATCAAGCAAAGCCAAGACATAATAAGGTCCCTCAAGGATAATCTACAACATGCACAGAACCAACAAAAGATATATGCTGACAGGAAAATGATTGAAAGATCTTTTGAGGTGGGAGATTTGGTATTTGTTAGGTTGCATCCATATAAGCAAAGCACCTTGAAGAGGAGTGGGGTAGAGAAACTCAAGCCAAGGTTCTATGGGCCTTATAAAATCATCAAGAAGGTAGGAGAGGTAGCTTATGAATTGGAGCTCCCACCAAATAGAAAAATACATAATATTTTTCATGTATCTTGCTTAAAGAAGATTCTAGGCCAGCAAACCATAGTATCTATAGAATTACCACCTCTTGATGATGAAGGGAAATTAGTTTTGATACCAGAAGAGATTTTGGATACAAGAGAGAAAAGGTTGAGAAATAGGAGCGTCATAGAGAATTTGGTCAAATGGAAAGGATTACCACTAAAGGATGCAACTTGGGAAGGAGCACATATTCTTGAGAATTCCAACCTTCATTTCTTGAGGACAAACAATATTTGGGAGGGGAGGACTTGTCATGTCCCCTTTTCAAATAATTAAAAAAATAATAAACTTTGCTAAGGCAGGCAGGCTCCAAAATGGTGAAGTTTCGGAAAAAGGGGCTAATCTTTGGAAACCAATGGAATAATAAATAAAAATTATTATTAAATTATATTTTATTAACCCCTCTTGGAAGTGAGTTAGGGTTATGCCCTCTTTTAAGGGGTTTTGAGGCATTTTGGGCTCATTCCAGAACTTGATTTTTGCTAATTTTCTTGTTGTTCTTCAGAGGCTGCCAAACCTGTGGAGAAGGAGACCCAAGAACAGGAGTCTATAGGTTTCTAGGAAGGCTAAGGATGGGATTTTGAAGCCATTCCTTGTGCATGCTCATACAGAGTTTTCCTTTGTGCTGAATAGTGCCGATTTGTGGGTTTTCGGGGTTGTTTTTGGTTTGAGTTTGGTGTTTTCAGTTGAGTGTTTCATATCAGTTTGGGTTTCTGCTGTATTTCAGACTTTAAGATGTTAAAATAGATCTGAATATATGTATTGGGTCATGATTAAACTTTTGAGATAGTTTATG
Source organism: Cupressus sempervirens (assembly GCA_028749045.1). NCBI lineage: Eukaryota > Viridiplantae > Streptophyta > Pinopsida > Cupressales > Cupressaceae > Cupressus > Cupressus sempervirens. The sequence continues at coordinate 247,844,711 of CM053787.1, read as the reverse complement.
AGTGTTTTTGTGGTGTTTCCGGGCATTGTTTGTTAATTTCGAGAGCCCGATTGAGCATAGTTTTGTCCTACATTTGTGGGCTGTTGTGTAAAGGCTATAAAAATCTGGAAATTTCATTTTGTAGGCTGTTATGCTACTGAAATTTCTGTAAAAATGTTCATTCTCAGATTTATTAATAATTTGTGAAGTTGTGAAGTTTTTTGGCACTAATTTGGACATACCCGATTTGGGTTTTATTGGGAAATTGGCAGATCTTTGTAATATTGGTTGTTTGATTTTAAAGATCTGATTTGAGGCTGGAAATAACAAGCAAAATCAGTAAAGGGACATTACAAAAAGACACCATTCACTCTTCTAAACTCTTTATACAAAGTAGCTTCCTGAAGATCACTGTAATATTGTTAAATGGGCATTTCATCTATCCATGGAAAATGTGGAAGGGTTTCCCATTATTTAGATGCTACCCAGACATAAATAAAAAAGCAAGATAGGAAAAATGGAACAAAATTGTTGACAGTCACTAAACCCTTGTGTAAATTCTCAGTAATTAGGTTAGCCTAGTCAATGAACTTATCCCCTTCAACAATCTTTTGAATGAAGAAATATATCCATGTCTCCCAATGAAATGCATGCTCATTTCCTTTGACTCGGTTCAACAAAAGCACAATGTTAGCAATTTCTTTGATGAAAAGTTGAATGGTTAATGGTTTGGGCAACCTTGAACCACCTTCTGCTAGTTTTAGGAGCCAAGACTAGGATACTTTATTGTAATAATTATTCATCCTTTCAACATACAAGTGTTCTACCTCCTCAAATGTCCATGGTTCATAGGGTTCTCTATGAGGGATTCTAAAGGCTTAACAAAGACTAGTTCTATTGATCTTGGTCCTATCACTTCCCCTGAAATTTTCTTGACACACCTTGTGCTAGGATCGTAGTGGTTTGCACATTCAATGACTAGCTCTAGACATATAATCATTTTAGGAAATGCAGTGGCATTAAACAACCCACTATTAACTATTTTTTGGTATATATGACCTGACTAGGTATTTCTAGCTCTTTCAATGACATTGGTCAAATTTTTGTTAACCAAAAATGTGTCATGAATTTTAGGTAAAGAGCTAAGGAGACATGGCTTTTCAAACTTGGGCATTTTGGGCCAGAAAAATGTCATGGCTTGCTATTGGATGAAAAGGTCTAAAAGACACAAATGGAAGCTTTTTGAAACAAAAGCAAGCACAATAAAAATTACAGAGGGTAATGGTTGTTCACTTATAGTTTGACAAAGCTTATCCTGTGACACATTCTCCCTACCAAATGACACTGACATTTCTTTTTTGTAAACAGAAGAATGAGCAGTGAAGTGGCTAAGTAATGCATTTAAGGGATAAATTATGAAGGAAATCATAGTACAAATATAGAAAGTAAATATAACAATTACTATTCATTTCCCATGCATTGGTAAATATGATATGGCAAGTGAATGTGGACTTTGTTACATCGAAGACAGTAGGGAGCATGAACTTGAACTTGAAGTTAATTGAAACTTCAAGTTCAACTTCACAATCAAGAAATGACTTACACATGAACTGCCTTAGGACATGAGAAAATGTATGAGTATGGTAACAATTGGCTCCAACTAGGGAATGAGACTAGAAGGATCATAGGTGAAATTAAGATCTTTGGCTTTGTAAACCAACTCAAAAAGACAAAAACAAAAATACAGAACAAAGGAAAGAACAAACCCCAAAAAGATGGTATTTACAATGAGATGGATACTAGATTTACAATTGGTAGAGCTTGAGATTCTGCCCATTATAGGACAAGGGAAGATCATCTTCATTAAGATACTATAGTTTGAAGGAATTAGAACCCAACTCTTTAGATATTACAAATGGGCCTTTCCATAAGCTCTCAAATTTTTTGTGAGCTCCTTTTAAAGGTTCCTTCCTCTTGTCCCACAACAACAGTTGATTTCCTTTCATGAATCTTCATGGCCTTGCTTTTTGATCAAAAATTATTTTGACCCTTGCTCGATGGTTGGTGATGTGATCTACCAACTCCCTTCATTCTTATTCTATTTTTTGGAGGTACAATATTCTCTTTTCAATGAGACAATGAAACATTTCATCTTCAATTTCTTTTTTTAAATTTAAGGTAGCTAGTTCCAAAGGCAAGGACAATTGTTCTTCAACTCCATACACCAGCTTAAAAGGAGTCATGCCAATGGCTCTTTTTGGGGAAGTTCTATCAGCCCAAACTGCTTCATATAACTTCTTATGCCAATATTTTCCCTTTTCATCTACTAACATTTTCATAATATTCACCAAATTTTTATTCGTGGACTCTATTTGTCCATTTCCCTAAGGAAACTAATCTGAAGCATGAGACAGCTAGATACCATGATCATAGAAATAATACTGAATTTCTTGAGAAGAAATTTTTTTGCATTATTAATCACTATTTTGTTTGGTGTACCAAAACGGGTCAGAATATTTTCTATCAAGAATTTACACACTACCTGTGATGTTGTGGCTATAATAGGAATGACTTCAACCCATTTAGTAAAGTAATGTGTAGTGGTGAGGATGCGTGTATGCCTTGCACTTGATTTTGGATTGATAAGCCCTATAAAATCCAATCCCCACTGTTTAAAGGGTTCTTCTATAATCACATGTTTTAAAGGAAGAGCAGCTAATTGTGGTTTTCTAGTAAATAATTTACATTTCTCACAATTTATCACCCAATTATAGGTAGCTCTGAACATACCTGGCTAGTAGTACCCACTTCTTAAAAGTTTAAAGGTTGTCACTATTGATGAAAAAGGTCCTCCGTAGGCTCCATCATGGAAGATTTTTAGTAGTCTCTCCTGCTGGTCAGCATCAACACACCTTAAAAAGATACCATCTAAGCCTTTCTTGTATAAGATATCATCAATAATCACAAATTTGGCCACTCTAAGCCGAAGACTCCTTCAATATTTTCCCTTTAAATGGTCTGGTCATTTCCCACATGTCAATAAATAAACTATGTCAAAAAACCATCCATCTTTCAAACCAACAAACAATCAATTGGGATATGTTTCTTGTTTTCCTACTTCTGCAATAAGTTTACACAGTCCTTGCCCTCAAACCAATTTTTTTTGGTCAAATATCCAAGTCAAACTCTTGTACTTTTTCTACCCAAGTTGCTTGATTATTGACTACTACAGCTTGCTATATGAGGATACTCTTGACTGTAGTGGATGTTACATAACTAAAGAATGCGAATGTAAAATATAGTACCGAAAATATTTCATTTCTTTTACAACAACAAAGTCTTTTTTTTTAGATAGGGAGTAATTCAGCTCATGTTTCATCAATGGGACACTCATAAAAGAGATAGGCATCTCTTCTCCTTTGTCATTCTTTTCAAGTAATATTTTTGACATGGTATGTTCATATGTGTAATAATACATTATAAAATCTTTTTTGAAATTAGGATGAAAAAGTGTTGGAGCTCTAGCAATAGCCTCTTTCACCTCTTTGAATGCCTTAGATGCTGGTTCATCCCATCTAAAATTTTGTTTCTCACTTAGCAACTTGGCCATTTGCTTGATAGTCTCTACAAAATTAGGTACAAATTTCCTAAGGAAATTGATCTATCCAAAGAAGGATTTAACACCATTACAATTGATAGGAAGACATAGCTACTTAATATCTTTTACTCTCTCTAGATCAATTTTGATTCCCTCTTTTGAAACTATGTGCTCAAGCAGCATTTCCTTAGTTATAGAAAAAATTGATTTCTTAGGGTTCAATGAAATTTTGTGTTCCCTAAATTTTTTGAGAACTTTTCTCAAATCTTTTAGGTACCTTTTTTCCTTATGGGAAATAATTTCATGCCATCAAGATACATTGTGATACATTTATCCAGCAAAAGACCAAAGGTTGAATTCATTGCTCGCTGAAAGGTGGCACCTGCATTTATTATTTCAAAAGGCATCCTTTTATAGGCAAAAGTGCCCCAAGGTGTTGTGAATGTTGTTTTGTGTTGATCTTCTTCAACAACTTCTTTCTAATTATAATTTGAGAAACCATCTAAAAAGGAAATCATCTCCAAACTAGCAATTGTTTGAAGAATTTGATCCACTATAGGTAAAGCAAAATTATCTTTCAAGCTTTCTTGATTAAGGTTTCTAAAGTCAACAAAGATTCTTATCTCTCCATTCTTCTTTCTGACTAGCACAATATATGCCACCCAAGTGGAATGATGAATTGGAAAGATGATGTGAACTTTAAGAATTTTTTCTATTTCTTTGAATATTGCATCATAAGCTTTTGGATTATATGTTCTCAACTTTTGCCTAAAAGGGGTAGTACCTAGTTTTAGAGTGATGATGTTTGAACTGTCCATTCCAGAAAGTTTTTAAATCTTCATAAGACCAAGCAAAGACATCAATGTACTCTATAAGAAGTTTGATGAATCTTTCTTTCTCATCTTCTCTACAACCGGTTCCCAAGTTGATAATTTTGGGATTATGTTTATCTCCCAAATTGACCTTTTCATAATCAGCATTTGGATCTTCTTTAGGTGATAAATTTTGAGCCAGGTAAGCATCTCACCTGTCAAAGAGTTTTTCAATCTCAACTAGGCCTTTAGGTATCACATTCCCTTTCAATTGTAATACATCACTAGATTTTTCATCAATGTGATCAAGACAAAACTCTCTACATTCAAAACTTGAACCTTAAAAGTAATTAGTAGAAAAAATTTCAATACTTTGTTAAAAAACATTAATGTGAGCATCATCCTTAAACACTTGCCATGAATTGTTATTGTCGAAAATACTTGGTTTGTGAATGATCTCGACTAAAAAATTGTTATTTATGAAGTCTGGATGAGGAATCATCAAAGAGGTTGATACTTCTAGAGAGTCTGCTTTATCATTTAGTTCTTTGGGAATTGCTTCAATTACAAATGCTTCAAAATCTTCGATCTCATCCCATACATGATTCCTATAATGTTTGATTATTTGGTTCTTTATTGAGAACATGTTTTTAACTTGCTTTACAATTAATTGAACATCTCCCCTTGCCTTTAGTAGATTAATATTTCTTCTCTTGGCTTCTTCTATACCTAAAAGTAAGGCTTCATATGCTATTGTATTATTGGTCAAGCTTGTAAGAAGAAGGAAAATTGTTGACCATCAGGAGATATCAACACTATGCCAGCCCTAGGTTGATTAGAGCAATAGCTCCCATCAAACTCTAAAGTCCATAGTGAGTCTTCAACTTCTGATTTCTCACCTATTTTTTCACTTTCAGACAAAACCAAATAGATAGCAAAATCAATCTCTTGATAAAGGATCTGAGACTTGGGATCATTAGATGGAAAGATACTATATTTGGATTTGGTTTTAGGTAACAAAGTTACTCTTTCTTTTCCCATAGATATAACAGTTTGGGACCAATCCATTTTAACTTCTCCTCTTAGATATCAATAGAAGGTTCAGTTAAGAATCATACCATAACTGGTAGGAATGTCTACCACTAGAATAGTAAGCTTAATTATTTTCTAAGGATAAGCTACTAAAGAAACTTGGGCATCTTTAATCTAACCTATTAAAGGGATGTACTTGGAATCCATGGAATAATACTTACCGAAGTATTTGGTTAAAGGAAGATCAAGAGCCTTTGCTACTATAGCTGGCATTATGTTGTCAAAAGCACCTGAATCTATGATACAATTATTTAGCTTAAAACCATGAAGGAAGAGGGATACATAAAATGGATTAGGTTTGTGAGAAAAAATGAACTTCAGGGCTAACTTTATTTGGTTGGAGTATCCCTTCCTGATTATCAAATGCTTGGGTCTCAAGTTTCTTTGCCTGAGGAGTTTCACGTATTTTCTTGGTAGACATCTCATTATTGTCTAAGAACTTTATTTCATTTATTTGTTTAGTTGCTAAATTAGGGGAAGACTTATGAACATATTCAATAAATTTATTGAGCTTTCTAGGGTTCATTCCTAAATACTTAATAGGGAAAATTTGTATTTTAGATGCTTTACATAACTCAACAATGTCAAATGAAGAATTATGATCAGACCTCTTCAATATTTGAGGTATCTTTGATTGTATGGGTGATGACTTATTTTCATTTTCCCCCTTTGTCTTTAATTCCTTTACTTGAGTAGGGGTTACATTATTTTTAGAATCATCAGCTTTAGTAGCCCTCTATCCACGGGTTAAGGCTGAACATGCAGGTTCTTCTAAGCTTAGAAAGATATCACCACTTCTGTTAGAATCAAATTCATATTCAAGATAATAGCTTATGGAGTCACCAGGTTCTTTAAAAGGTTCTTCCTCTATTTTTACATTAGCTAATGCCACTTTCTCTACTTCAAGTTGTTGATATCTTATATTCTCAGGACAAGAACTTCCTTCATGATAATCTGTAAGATGAAAAACACACATGTTATGTTTATTAGGTGGAGCTTCAATTTGAAATCTTTGTTGATTTGGGGGTAAAGTAACTTGTTTTCCTTGAAAACTGCTTTGACCTGGATGTTTTCTTGGAATATCTTGGTAATGAGTATTCATTTTAGGCATTTTCTTTTTAATAGTCATCACATCATTCATGATCTTTTGAACTAATGGGGTCTAATGTTTTAGAAGTAGATGGTTGTGAATTGGAATTTTTGATTTCCCATTTCCATTTCCTTGTGGCTAAAAGGTCATCTTGTAATTCAACAACTAGCCTTTGAGCAACATCAACATCTGCTACCCTGTCTCTCCTTAAGTGAAAATGATATCTGGAGGCATTGCATTAACAAAGAAACCTTTGTAGTTTTCTATATTAGGTCTCTTGGTAGTAGGGATTTTATGAATTATTTTATTAAACTTTTCTACAAAATCTCTCATGGGCTCATGTACTTCTTTCTTTAACTAGGTCAATTGGAGTAGTAAGGTATGTTCATCATCAAAAAAATTAAATCTATTTTCAAAAACATTTCACATCTCACCCTAGGTAGTGATTGAACCTTATGGGAGATGATGAAACCAATCAACAACATCTTCGATTAAGGTTTACACAAAAAACCTCACAGCTACGTCTTCACAGGCAATATCAATAACTACACATGCAGTATTGGAAACATTCAGATGTTCATCGGTGGATTTCTTTCCATCTCCATTAAATTTGGATAATACTTCTTTGGCACCTTTAGGGAGAGGATCTAAGTTGGCTCCAAGGGGTAAGGGACCCACTTGTGCATCCCATGGGTTAGCAGCCATTCATGGTGGGATGAAACTCAAAGGTTGAGCGTTAAAATGAGAAGTTACTAATGTCCCTAGTAAGATTAGAGCTTGGAGGCTTACGATTATAGGGGTTGATTTTTGAGGAGATGTCGGTCTACTTTTTCTTTTAATAGTTTTTTTGCATTTTTTAGAGAGATCAGAAGAAAAATTAAGACTCTTTACAAATTCATAAGATTGATCAATGAACCCCTTCCTTTCTTCACTTTGAGTATACTTTTTACTATCTATTTTATCACAATGGAATAAACATTCAATACTCAAAATGGTCTCGGAACTAATCTGTCAACTACTACTTCTTCATTAGCAATGGGTGCTCCTCTAATGAGTTCTCCCCTTTCTTCTTCTCTTTCAAGTACTTGATTAACTTGTGTGAATTGTTCTAGGCTCGTTCACTTAGATCTAAAATAATGTCCTCTTGAGTATTGTCAAACCCTAAGCCTAGTTGAAGTACTACTAAAATTTCATGATGAGGTAAAACCATTTCTAGTCTTTCCCTAGTAGAGTCACCAAAAACTATTAGTAAATAGTTTTTTCTCAAATGATTTTATATTCAAAATGAAGAAAAATGCATACTAGTAAATGAATTCCTATATATTGTTGACAAATTCTTTGCTTAAAAGTTTTCTTCAGTAAAACAAGAACAACTATCTTTATTGAAAAATAATGATTTTTGATCTTTAACTAAATAGAAAGATCTTTTCAAAATACATTCTGCTGAAAATGTTGAATCAATTTATTCTATTTCATCAATATAAAATAGATTTTAATGCTAAAGAACTACTTGATCATATGTATCATATTATCCACATAATTGAAAGCCAAGTGAATAAGCAGGAAGATCAAATAAAACTCACTTCTCATAGCTTCTCAAATTTTGAATAGGCAATCACAGAATGAACGAAAAACACAAAAAAATCTTTTCATATAAATATTATCTTCAAAATCACTGATTTGAAGAAGTAGATAGTAATATCTATCTCCAAAAAGCCTTTAGCAAAATCAAACTATAGAGTTGTATTTATGTTTCTTGAAATTCATTAATGCTATCTTCTAAAAACTTAAGATTAAACCTAAAATATAAATAGTTTTGTCTATCGGTCAATTGGAGATTAACCCTATGCCATACTACCTATTACATATATAAGGCAAGGGGCTAGATAGTTTCCAAAATTATCCCACTAGGAGTAAAATAGTCTTTTAGTTAACACAACTATGTTGACTAAATGCAAGAAAAGTAAAAACACTAGAAGGAACAACTATTGCGACTATCTATAACTATTTATTTTGATCAAGTAGCACCATCCACACTAGCCTCATTTCTCACAACTTTCCTCACTTTGTAGGCAATTGAAAATGCTGAAATAATGGATTAATGAGGCAAAACAATGTAGGCAAGCCACTACTTCAAGATTTCTTTTTCCTTCTTCAATTCCGCTATCTTTTCCTCATGCATTTCCAAGTGTTTTAGGTTGATTATTAGCATGCCTTCAGTGTGGGCTACGTTCAAAAATTCTTACTTAATTGGTGTCTTCTTATCTTGGAGTTCCTAGAATTTCTTCTGAACCTCTTTGATCACTTCCTCAAATTAGGCAATGGAGTTTTCTTCTTTACCTATGAAATTCTTGACAAACCATTTAAGGTCTCCCTTAATTATCTAGTGTATGGCCTTAAGTTCTTGTAGGGTTTCTTTGACTTTAGTTATGCCTTGTATTAATGCTTCATTCCTCCATTCAATACAATCCTTGATTACATACAAGGCTTTCTCATCTAAACCTACTACAGGACATTTGGCTTGATATTTTTGAAGTGCAAACTCTTGGAAATCTTCTAGTCATATTACCACCTTTTCCCAATTATTTCTTTCTTTCTCATATCCTTCATTTCTTAGTTCTACCTTTTTGGTGATGGTGGATATTTCTTTCAAAGCCTTATCTAGGATAGCTATGTGTTTCACAGTGTTATCTTGGATACCTTACAACCAATCCCCTGCTATCTTTGCAACTGCTTTGCACTTTTGTAGGTTATCAAGGGATTGTTGTTTGGTTGCAGAGGACACATCAACAATCACTAACATTTTGATGATAGATTTTTCTTCAGGATGAATGATGGCATTTCTATATGGTGGCATACTTTTTATTGTCTCCTTCATCTCTTGTTTACATTGTCTATCCTTCCACACTCTGGGTGCAATTTTCTTATTAGAGGCTTCAAATAATTCCATATCCACAAAATTTCCTTTTCCTAAGTCAACCTTTTTTATCTGGTAATCTTGAGGGCTAGGGATTCCTGTAAGCTTATGTCTAGTGGCATGGCTATTTTAGTTGACCAATGCCCTAAGTTTTAATCAAATTTGATCCTTCATTCTATCCTAGATTTCTTCACCTTAGGTGTTCTTCCCAAACATTTACAAACTAAATCATCAATTAGCATCGAAAGGGATACTATGCTCTACTTCCTTTCAATAGAACTCTCTAACCACTTAGGCATGACTAGCTCTTTATTAGCTATAGGGGAGAACTTAGCCAAGGAAATATTACTTTCCTGGCTATTAGTATTTATTGGTGACTTATGGGGTTTACATACACTATCTAACATAGGTTGTTCTTCTACAACCTCAAGGTCAACTGTTACTTTACCCTTACCATTGTTTGTTGATATTTTCTTTGTGCTTGAATGGGTCACCCTTTTAGTGTTAGGGGTTCCTGCTTGAACTTGAACTTGAAGTGATTGTTGTACTACTCTAGCTTCAACTTCAACTAAACCCGCAATAGGACCATGAACATCTTGGTTAGTGATAGATTTTTTCTTTTGAGAGGCCTTTGTACTTCTAGTTTTTCAAGGCTTCCTAGATGGATTAGGGGTGACAACAATTTTTGACTTTATCTAATTTTTAGTCATAGCCATTACATCTTTAGTGTGAGACAACAAGTCATCCTCTTCTCTTCTTCCCCAACCAATCTCTGAAATAGTCATGCATTCAATTTGGTCAATGTAAAATGGGTCAATCACTTCTTCTGAATCTTCCTCTTTCAGCCCACATGTGTCAAGATCAACATTAAACATATTGATTTGCTTAACTATTAAACTTGATTACAACCTTTTCCTTACTTCAAACTCATCGGGATGATTTTCCCAGTAGTCTTATGACTATGGAATGTGAACAAGAGAAACTGCATTTTAAAAATTGTTCCTAATGAATCTTGTGTAATCAAAATTTTCCCAATGGGAGAAGGGCTTGAAACACAGATAGGTCAAAGATGCTTTTGTTAACATAGCTTGCTTTAGACTAGGACATAGCTTGCTTTCAAATAGGACATATGTAGTGGCTGATTTCAATAGGAAAGAAAATAGAAGAAGACCTCTTAGAAATTTCAAAAGACTCTACCACAGAGACAAATTGTCTACACATTTTAGATAAAAATAGAGTCTAAGAAATAACATGGCAACTTCAATGGTACACCTGAAAACTACCCATCTTGAGATATGTGAACCTAGGGAATTGAATGTAAAAATAGCCATAGACTTGTATAGCTTGCATTGCTTCCTTAGGCAACCTATTATTTTTGTGACTATGAAGCTCAAAGACTAGCCTTCCTAGAAAGACATCATTCACTCTTTTGAACTCTTTACACAAAGTGGTTTCCTAAAGATTACTATAATATTGGTAAATGGGCATTTCATCTATCCATGGTGAATGTGGAAGGCTTTCCCATTCTTTAGGCATTGCCAAGAATTAAATAAAAAATGAAGATAGCAAAAATGGACCAAAATTGTTGACGGTCACTAAACCCTTATGTAAATTCTTAGCAATTACATCATCCTAGTCAATGAACTTATCCCCTTCAACAATCTTTTGGATGAATAAATACATCCATGTCTCCCAATGAAATGCATGCTCATTTCCTTTGACTCTGTTCAACAAGAGCACAATGTCTACAATTTCTTTGATGAAATGTTCAATGGTTAACAGTTTGGGCAACCTTGAACCACCTTTTACTGGTTTTAGGAGCCAAGATTGGGCTACTTTATTGTCATAATTGTTCTTCCTTTTAGCATACATGAATTCTACCTCCTCAAATGTCCACAGTTCAAAGGGTTCTTTGTTAGGGATCCTAAAGGCTGAACAAACACTACTTCTATTGATCTTGACTATCACTTCCCCTAAAATTTTCTTGACACACCTTGTGGTAGGATCATAGTGGTTTGTGCATTCAATGACTAGTTGTAGACATGTAATCATTGCAAGAAATGTGGTGGCTTCAAGAAACATACTATTAACTAGTTTCTGGTATATAGGACTTGACTGGGTTCTTCTCGCTCTTTCAATGACATTGGTCAAATTTTTGTTTACTAGAAATGTGTCACAAATTTTAGGTAAAGAGCTAAGGAGACATGGCTTTTCAAATTTGGGCATTTTGGGCTAAAACAATGTCATGGCTTGCTATGGCATGACAAGATCTAAAAGACACAAATGGAAACTTTTCAAAACAAAAGCAAGCACAATAAAATTATAGAGGATAATGGTGCTGCACTTGCAATTTGACAAAGCTTATCTTGAAACGTGTTCTCTCTACCATATGATGCTAAGATTTCCTTTTTGCAAATGGAAAAACTAGCAGTGAAATGGATAAGTAATGCATTTAAGGGATAACTTATGAAGGAAATTATAGTATAGATATGGCAAGTAAATATAATAATTACTATTCATGTTCTGCACATTGGAAATGACCCTCTGAGTGATTTTTTATTAATGCCCATCAAATCCCCACACCTATTAATGTTCCATGTCATCATGAAATGACAAATTTGCCTTGTCTTAAAATCTTTCCATATCAAAACATGTGCCTCATTAATATTCTTATTTATTATCTTACATGCCTTTGAAAATGTCTTCATTCGGGCCCACTTTGGTATTTTGTTTCAAAGATTGAATGCCTGCATGAAAACATAATGTTAGTACACAAAAGTGATATCAAAGTGGAAGTTGAAGTTTGAGATGATCGTACTTCAACTTTGACTTTGACTTCATCAAGACTGACTCAGGGCAGTGAATGTGGACTTTGTTACATGAAAGATAGTAGGGAGCATGAACTTGAACTTGAAGTTAATTGAAACTTCAAGTTCAACTTCACGATCAAGAAATGACTCACACATCAACTGCCTTAGGACATGAGAAAAAATATGAGTGTGGTAACACTTTGTATTGGTGGTTCTTATTCCTCTTCAAAAGTCAATTCTTCATTATTGCTTTGCAATTTTCTTTGTTCACATAGTAGTTTCATTTTATCTCTTTTAATTGCCAAATCTCTTTCCCTCTCTTCATTTGTTTGAGTTTTTGGTTTCTTCCTTTGCATAATGATGATTTCTATATGTCAAATTATTCAAACATCTGAATTACTTACAATTTTTAAATTATAAATCATTCAAACACATATAAAAATTATAATTATTTCAATGAATACACAATATATATTAAACAACTTGCCAAATTTCTAACCATGTCCAAATAGAAATTCATTCAAACATACAAATTTCAATGAATTCACTATATATTAAACAACATGTCAAATTATAATCAAATTTGCCTCTATATAACAACAAATAATATTTAAAAAGGACTGCACTAACCTTTTCTATAGAAAGAATATTCAAATAGCATATCTAATGATTGAATATGGTGTTTCCTAGATTCAAATAGAAAGAAAGAATCTTCAAAAAGCTTTCAAATAGTGTTTTCTAACTTCCAATAGCTTGAAACCCATGTTTTCTATTCGAACAACAAAATACATGGCAGGCAAAAATTAGAATATGCATTAGCAGGGACCCAAACTTGCTTTATGACCATTTTTTGGTGTTTTCTTATAGTGTGTATGCCCTATTGCACATATGTACTATAAAGCACGTACACACTGTAGTGCATATGCACTATGTGAAAAATAATCTCTCCCTATCCCATCATGCCCCATCCCCTACACTCTCTCCTCTCCCATCCCCTACTCTCTCTCACTATCTCTCCTCTCCCATGCCCTAGTCTCTCTCTCTTGCTCTCCCTCTCTTACTCCCTCTCTCACTGCCTACTCTCTCACTCTCTCTCCTATCCCCTACTCTCTCTCCTCTCCCATCCCCTACTCTCTCTCTCACACACTCCCATTCCCCCTCTCTTTCTCCCTCTCCCACTACCTACTCTCTCTCCCATCCCTTAGTCTCTCTCCCCTCTCCCATCCCCTACTCTCTCTCCCTTCTTCCATCCCCTACCCTCTCTCCCTACTCTCTCTCCTCTTCCATCCCCTACTCTCTCGCTCTCACTCTCCCTCTCCCATTGCATACTCTCTCTCCTATCCCCTACTCTCTCTCACCCTCTCTCCTCTCCCCTCTCCTACTCTCTCTCTCACTCCCATCTCACCTCTCTCTCTCCCTCTCCCACTACCTACTCTATCTCCCATCCCCTACTCTCTCTCTGCTCTACCATCCCCTACTCTCTCTCCTCTCATCCCCTACTCTCTCACTCTCTCTCTCTCTTCTCCCATCCCATACTCTCTCTTTCTCTCTCTCCTCTCCCATCCCCTACTCTCTCTCTTGCTCTCCCTCTCCTACTCCCTCTCGCACTGCCTACTCTCTCTCTCCTATACCCTACTCTCTCTAACTCTCTCTCCTCTCCCATCCCCTACTCTCTCACACTCACACTCTCCTCTCCCTTCCCCTACTCTCTCTCTCTTTCTCTCTCTCCTCTCCCATCCCCTACTCTCTCTCACTCTCCCTCTCCTACTCCCTCTTCCACCACCTACTCTCTCTCTCCCATCCCCTACTCTTTGTCACTCTCTCTCTTATCCCATCCCCTACTCTCTCTCTCTCTCTCTCTCTCTCTCTCTCTCTCTCTCTCTCTCTCTCTCTCCCATCCCCTACTCTCTTTCTCTCAGGCTAATCTCTCTCCCCCCCTCTCTCATCCCCTACTCTCTCTCTCGCTCACACAATCTCATCATCCTCTCTCTCTCTCTCTCTCTCTCACTCTCCCTCTCCCATCAGCTACTCTCTGTCCCATATAGTTCTCTCTCTGCCACCCCCTACTCTCTCTCTCACTCTCACACTCTCTCCCATCCCCTACTCTCTCTCTTACACACTCCCATCCCCCCCTCTCTCCCACTACCTACTCTCTCTCTCTCTCTTAGGCTAATCTCTCTCTCCCACCTCTCTCATCCCCTACTCTCTCTCTCTCACTCACACAATCTCATCATCCTCTCTCTCTCTCTCTCTCTCTCTCTCTCTCTCATTCTCCCTCTCACACTCCCTCTCCCATCACCTACTCTCTCTCCCATCTAGTTCTCTCTCTGCCACCCCCTACTCTCTCTCTCACTCTCGCACTCTCTCTGATCCCCTGCTCTCTCTCTCTTACACACACTCCCATCCCCTCTCTCTCTCCCACTCCCTCTCCCACCACCTACTCTCTCTCTCTCACACACACACACTCTCTCTCTCACTACTATCTTCTCCCCTCTCCCATCTCCTACTCTCTCTCTTTCACATAGACACTCCCATTCCCTGCTCTCTCTCCGCTCCCATCCCCTACTCTCTAGATATCTCACACACAATCCCATCCCCCCTCCCTCTCTCACTCTCCCACTTCCTTTCCTATTTCCTACTATCTCTCTCTCACTCTCTATCTCCCTCTCTACTCTCTCTCCCATCCCCTACTCTCTCTACCACCCCTACTCTCTCTCACACTCTCTCCCATCCCCTACTCTCTCTCTTACACACACTCCCATCCACCCTCTATCTCCCCCTCTCCCACTCCCTCTCCCACCACCTACTCTCTCTCTCCCATCCCCTACTCTCTCTTTCATACACACACACACCCATACCCCTCTCTTTCTTTCTCTCTCTCATCTCCTCTCCCATCCTCTACTCTCTTTGCCACCCCTACTCTCTCTCACACTCTCACACTCTCTCATATCCCCTATTCTCTCTTACACACACTCACATTCCCCTCTCTCCCTCTCCCCCTCTCCTTCTCCCACTGACTACACTCTTTGTCATCCTCTACTCTCTCTCTCCCCTCTCCCATCCTGTACTCTCTCTTTCATACACACACCCATCCCCCTACTTCTCTCTCTCTCTCTCTCTCTCTCTCTCTCTCTCTCTCTCTCTCTCTCTCTCTCTCTCTCTCTCTCTCTCTCTCTCTCTCGTCTCATCTCCCATCGCCTACTCTCTCTCACTTTCTCTCCCTCTCCCACTCCCTCTCTCATTGCCTAGTCTCTCTCTCACTCTCTTCCTCTCTACTCTCTCACTGCCACTCCCTACTCTCTCTTACACTCTCACACTCTCTCCCATCCCCTACTCTCTCTCCTTCTTACACACATTCTCATCCCCCCTCTCTCTCCCTATCCCAGCATCTACTCTCTCTCCCATCCCCTACTCTCTGTTACACACACACACACTCCCATTCCGCCTCTCTCTCCTCTCTCATCCCCTACAATCTCTCCTCTCCCATCCCCTACTCTCTCTCTCTCACTCAAAAACTCTCATTCTCCTCTCTCTCTTGCTCTCTCCCCCACTCCCTTTCCCACCACCTACTCTCTCTCTCCCATCCCCTACTCTCTCACTCTCTCTCTCTCTCTCTCCCCCATATCCTACTCTCTCTCTGCCACCCCTACTCTATCTCTCTCACTCTCACACTCTCTCCCATCCCCTACTCTCACTCTCTCTAATCTTGTACTGTCTTTGCCACTCCCTTCTCTCTCTCTCTCTCTCTCTCTCTCTCTCTCTCTCTCTCTCTCTCTCTCTCTCTCTCCATCCCCTACTCTCTCTTACACACACTCTCATTCCCCCTCTCTCTCCCTCTCTAACTCCCTCTCCCACCACCTACTCTCTCCCATCCCCTACTCTATCTTTCCCTTCTCCCATCCCCTATTCTCTCTCTTTTACACACACCCAAACACACACACACACACACACACTCCCATCCCTCCTCTCTCTCTCCCTCCTCTCCCATCCCCTGCACTCTAGATCTCTCACACACATTCCCATCCCCCCTCTCTCTCCCTGTCCCACCACCTACTCTCTCTCTCCCCCATCCCCTACTCTCACTCTCTCTCTTATCCCCTACTCTCTCAGCCACCTCTACTCTCTCTCACACTCTCTCTCATGCCCTACTCTCTCTTACACACACTCCCATCCCCCCCCTCTCTCCCTCTCACACTCCCTCTCCCAGCACTTGCTATCTCTATCTCAAGCTAGTCTCTCTTAGGCTACTCTCTCTCCCCTCTCCCATCCCCCCTCTCTCTCCTCTCCCATCCCCTACTCTCTCTCACACACACACTACCATCCGCCTCCTCTCTCTCTCTCTCTCACCCTCTCCCACTTGCTCTACCATCACCTACTCTCTCTCTCCACCCCATCCCCTACTCTCAATCTCTCTCTCCCATATCATACTCTCTCTACCACCCCCATTCTCTCTCCCATTTCCTACTCTCTCTCTCCCCTCTCCCATTCCCTACTTTATCTCTCTGCCACCCCTACTCTCTCAAACTCCTACACTCTCTCCCATGCCCTACTCTCTCTCTCTCTCACACCCGATCCCATCATCTTCTCTCTCTCTCACTCTTCCTCTTCCCCTCCCTCTCCCACTACCTACTCTCTCTCTCCCATCCCCTACTCTTAATCTCTCTCTCCCATCCCATACTCTCTCTGCCACCCCTACTCTCTCTCTCACTTCCTCTCTCTCTCCCATCCCATAATCTATCTTTTCCACCCCTACTCTCTCTCTCTCTCACACTTCCTCTCTCTCCCATCCCCTACTCAATATTTCTCTCCCATATCATACTCTCTCTCTCTACCACCCCTACTCTCTCCCATCCCCTACTCTAAATCTCTCTCCCCCATTATGTACTCTCTCTGCCATCCCTACTCTATCTTTCACACTTCCTCTCTCTCACATCTCCCATCCCTTGCATTCTCTCTCTCTCTCTCACACACCCATCCCACCTCTCCTCTATCTCTCTCACTCTCACTCTGCCTCTCTCCTTACCTCTCTATGCACTATTTAGGTCTTAATAGTGTATTCTCACTAAAGCTTACATGCACTATTAACAATCAAATTTTAGAAAGCTTTGAATAGCATGTGTGCACTATAGGGCACACATGCTATTCAAAGCTTTGCATTTTACCAAGCCTAAGGCTTGGTTTTTCCTAGGGGATCCAACCTAAGGGTTTGGAGTCTATAAACTAGTGTAAGACATGTTTTTCTACCAACATATAAAAATGATGGTTTTTTGTTGTGTTCTCTCCTTCAAATTTCCTCATGGTTGAGCATTGATAAAATTAGGTTACATGACATTGTAGGTCTTTGTATTAGCTATATAACCATATAATTTACTTTTTATTTGAACTATTTCATGCCTTTAAACTATACTTTCTTTTGACTGTATGTCCATTTTTTGTCAAAAACCAACATGTATTAATTGGGCTATAGATTTTAGCTCATTCATCAAATTTTGTAACAACTTATTTTTTTAGAAGCTAGACTCCATTCTACACACTTTCAAAAATAGAAGTTTTTATTTTAGACTAGTTTTTAATCATTTCTAGGGGGAGCACACAGATATTTCAATTTTTTGGGATGTCTAATTAAAAAATCATAAAAAAAAATATAGATTATAAAATTACCTTAGAAATCTAGGATAAACTACATAGTGTTAGGTAACTTTTAATCAGAGTGATTAAAGAATTTCAATAAAAAAAGTTCAAATTTTAGTGGGGGCACAATTTGTATTGTGTTATGTTTTTTTGGAATAAAAAATACCACTTTCTATGGCCCCCTTTTTTGAGGACCTAAAACTAAACCATTTTGAAAAAAATTAGTAGTTTAGAAACTAGATTCAAATGACTACTAATTGGTTTTGGTCATATCTTAAAGTTTTGAACATAACTATCTTCAAATTCTTGTTGAAGTTTAGAAATTGTTGATTTCGAAAAAAAAAAAAGGTGTCCACTTATACCCTCCTTTTGGCACCACAACTCAGTGCAATTACCCCCATGGTATTGCACAAGTGTAGGTGCACACATGTGCACCTCGAATAGGTGTGTCAATGTACATGTGTCCAACTATGCACTTTTCTATCTTGGAGAAAAAGTAATGTGCATTTGTGCACCTAGAGAAGCAATAGGTGTGCTAGTGCATTGAACATGTAATTGAAGGGTTTTTTTCCTCAATTTTTGTCTATTTTAGTTGTCGTTTCCTCTATTTTTGTTAGTCTAGGTCCTACTTGAGTCTTGTTTTGGTCTTCTGACATTTAGTTACTAATGTTTTTCTCTTGTGTGTAGTTACAATGATATCATCATCATCCTTCATAGAAAAAAAAATGACACCTAAACTTGTAGCATTCAAATACCAAGGAGCTTTGAAGAAGCCTAGATTCCAAGATGAGCATGTAGATATTTAGGACATTGAACTTAGTCATATTGACTAGAACTCCTTATTAACAGCCTACAAAAAATCAAAGGAGAGATCAAAATTGGTATGAACATTGATCTAGAGTGGGTTGGTGATGTCTCTTCACAACCTACATCAATTCAATCATCTAAACTAATTATGACATTATTTGAACACTACATGCTACATCAAAAGGTCATGAGAAGCATGATGAGAGATATATTCCTCAACTTTCAACCAAGAAACATTGAGAAATTTTTCCATCTCTTGAAGGAAGTTCAATACCTCCAAATATCCTATGAAGGGCTAGACAGGTGGTACAGGGAAAATGAGAAAGTGGCCAATGAATTGGTACAATCCATGTTCTTGATTAACAGGACACCCTTGGGCTAGAGAGTTGGAAAGGCGGACATGACCTGAAGGTACATGAAAGTTGACATCATGTATTCAATTATTCCCCTTAATAGAGAAATGGTTATCCCTACAACAAGTCACTTAAAAACATGGATGGTTCACTTCATTTAGAACATCAAGACTAAAAAGATGACTATGATTGGGCCACCATCTCGAGTGACAACTTGGATGAGTAGTTGATCTCAATAGAGACTAACCCATATTTTTACATGACATCTTATATGTTGTATCTACTAGCAACTAGAACCATAGACTAATTATGGTTTCACATGAAGGAAAGCATACAAGAGGCTAATGCTTTGCCCCTATGTAGTATACACAAAATTGGTGAAGAAGAAGCTCCAATTACAAAGTGTGGAATAAAGGGTAGTGAATGATGCATTCATTTTTTCCATCATTAGATTCATAGAAGGTGATGATGCCAAATGGATGTCATTAGAATCAATAATGAGAATAATTGAAGTAGGAGCCTACTACATCAAGTTTAGGACATTTACCTATCTTGAGGTAGCTAGTACTCTTTTGTACCCCAAGAAGCTCTTAAGGTACCCTTCAGACTGACTTATGCTTTTGGAGATAGCTTGCCAACTCACTTCTACATATGGCAGAGTGGGGAAACAACACAAGAAGACCTAGGTTTGCCCAATCACTATTGGGACATTCGAGATAAACTAGAAATAAGACATTCCTACCTCTAGCTTAGAGTGGGATAAATATCACTTGGAATATTATTAGGCTCCTTGCCCATAATTTGATAATGTTGGGATGGTTCAATATCTAGTTGGGAAGTAGTTCATGCATGAAGAAGCCCTCAAATTCCATTGAATGAATGTGATAAATGACTATGATTTCCACATTAGGGACTATTTTAGGATAAGCATACATCTAGCATAAAAGGTGTTAAATGTGAAGAAGTCCTTAAAGGCTATAGAAAAGGATGTCCTAGAATTAATGGATCCCTTGTACAATAGGGATAAAATTTATGATAGGCCCATTATGAACATAGAAATAGGGGACAAGGAGAATGATGACATAGATTATTGGGGAAGACATGTAGTTGAACTAATGAGGGAATGGATTAGGAAACCTTTCCATATGGATCTATTTCCCT
The DNA here is from genome assembly GCA_028749045.1 of Cupressus sempervirens. Taxonomy (NCBI): domain Eukaryota; kingdom Viridiplantae; phylum Streptophyta; class Pinopsida; order Cupressales; family Cupressaceae; genus Cupressus; species Cupressus sempervirens. The sequence goes on along the minus strand of CM053787.1, from coordinate 247,824,461 downwards.
AGGCAGTACCTCTTGAGGCTACAACTTGGCCCCACAAAGGAAACATAACAAAAGTCCCAATACCAACCTACCTTGCTAAATCACTAGTGAGGCCAAAAATAATACATCAACATAAGTTGTAGGTTGAGTATTTTAAGGCTGAGAAAGGAAAGGTTAATATAAAAAATTCAAGCTCTAGGGAAAGGAAGCAAGCGATCAAGGCCCAAGAAAAGGAAGCCCATCAAGATCAAGAGCCAAGAAAGAAAGGTCAATGAGAGAAACCATTAGAGTAGTGACAAGAGAAAGCTCAATCATAGGAAAAAGAAGTAGAAGCACCAAAAGAGAAAGGTGTCCCACCACCAAGAATCTTAGAGGAAGAAGCCTCCACATTAGTGCTGAAGAGAGCTAGAAAAGAAAGAATGGTTGTAAGTTTCAAGAGGAAGAAATTGAAGAAGAGAAATCCCTCACCATAGGTGTTGAAAACCATTCTAGAAGAAGACGATGAAGAAGAAGGGGAAAAATTGAATTCTTCCAATTAAATAAGAGAATCCACTCGATTAAGTTAGTTAACAACATTACAAGTAGATGAAGCCAACATTAGGGCTAAATTGATCAACATCCAATCTACATTGACTCCTCACATGGAGATTTTACACAAGGAGATAGGCTATACAAAAATACTTATGAAGAAGGACCCCTATCATTCTACACTAGATGGCTTCCTACACCTTGTCGCCAAGCTAGCCATCCAAATTAGGCTTTTGGATGTAGCTTGTGATAATTTGGATGTGACTCTTAAGATTATAACTGAGGTCCATAAATATTTTTTGGAAAAATACACTATAAGTGTTTAACCCATTGACATTAGTGTCAAAAAGGGGGAGTACAAGCAATGGGGGAGAGCAAATAAGCAAGCAATTAGAGAAACAAGATATCTATACCCAAGGGGGAGCAAGCAATAGAGATAAGAGTAAGAGAGCAAGAAGCATAGAAAGACTATCAGTTGATGCAAATCTACTCACCAGGAGAAATTTTTTGATACAGAGTACTATATAGAACTGAATCAATAACTCAGGGGGAATTATGAAATTTTGAGGTATAAGTCATGTATAGAAGCCAAACAAATATTTATGTTATGCTTGTAGGAATAAGATTATTAATGTATGACCAAGTGTTTTTCACACTCATATCAAAGTAGGATATTATTAATCTTAGATTGGTTTTAACAAGTGAGTGTCTATACATTTAAGTCTTTTACCTAGTTCATGCCAAACAAGTAAAATATGTCGAGCACAACATAAAAGTTAGAGTGTGTCAAGAAAATAGTATTTTCTAAGTGATTCAAGTACTAAGTAGGCAGTGCATGCTAAGTCATTCAAATGCCAAGGGACTGTATTGAAGTCATATTTTGTGTCGAGCACCATGGACTTCATATGCTAAGTAATGTAGTTTTTGACATATTTTTTTGTATTGGCACAAACTACTATGTAAACTATTTTTGGGCCGACTTGATGTAGGGAGCCCCCCTTAATACCATAAACTCATAATAGAAACATAGAAACAATAGAAAATGTGAGAACAAAATATGGACTTCTTATTTGCACCATAAATATGGAATTATAGAAATTATAAGTAAAATTTTCTAACCCACATGGGTGCCATTAGTATATTAATTTGCAAGATAAGTTGTGAGCTATCACCCAGAGTTGTCCTAGACAATGTTTGCTCCTTTCTTAAATAGGCAGTTTTGGGTTTCCCGTGTTAGGATTAAACCACAGACAGAAATAACAATTACATGCAAATATAACTAATAACAAAAAATAATAGATCACATAGAAAAGAACACAAGGCACCAAGATTTAACGTGGTTCACCCAATCCCTAGGCTACGTCCACCAAACAACAAGTCCAATATTTTTATGATCGAGTGATTACAACTTGATTACAATCTGTAATCCCTTACAACTCAATACCATAGCAAGAACCAATTTTGTGTCACACCTTATAAAAAAACCCTAACCCTAAGCCCTTTTATACAAATATTTTAACCACTTTAGGGTTAGAATGAATAATTACATGTTGGCCCAAAATCTTAATAAAATAGGGCCCAAAATTTTTTCTTCAAGGTGATGCCCTGAACCCCAAAGAATTTATGAAGTATGTACAATATTTTCCTTATCAGTCACCACAATCTAATAGCTCAAGAAGGTTCTAGATGCTCAAACGTAACACCTAGGGCTGATAGACCATAAAAATACACATAGAGTCGACCAAATACATCTTTGACAAATTATCTTTGAAATTTTGGTAGCCCAATTTATGAAGGCCATAACTCATGATCCGTTGCTCTGATTGGCTATTATAACCACTTTTTGAAAATGCCAACTCCTAAGCTACACAAATCCTGATCTATATGATCAAAATGGAGCTAGCACCTTTCCTTCAAGTTTTCAAACCTCATCTGGGTAGTCTAAGGCCTCCAATGGTGAGCCTAAAGATTGTTTTGCAAATTTTTATACCTAAAATCTGCAATAACTTCTCTGATACTAATGATTGAGCAATGATATTTTTAGGGTAGGCTTACAACTCTAAAATGCACCTTCTTGTAGAAAATGAGAACATTTTGAGCTTGTATGACAAACTTACTAAAAATAGTAAGTTCGCATAAATAGTAACCACCCTATCCACTAGTCCTGACTAAAATACAAAAGACTGAGAATAAAATATTTTTGGGTGATCCAAGATTGCCTTTGCACCTAGGATGCTCCTACATCAGACACCTGGGTTAATTTTAGAAGTGACTTCATCATGTCTCAAGTACTCAGAGGAAAACGAAGATAGTTAACCTCCTTCTTTGCTAGCAATGATGAATCCTCATCTGGTTTTTTTTTCTATTTGACTAGATATTTCTCATAAGTTCCGTTCCTAGTACTTTTTCTAACATGACTGTCTAGTATCTCCTTAATCTTCTTTATAGTTAAACTAGTTGCTAGAATGCTCCACTGTGCTTTTGCAACTTCATCTCCATCACCTCCTTCATAATACTTTGTCAAATCTAAAATATTAAATAGTGGTGAAATATTCAATTCAGCAGGCAACTCCACTTCATACACATCGTTAGAATCAACCCTCTTCACTATCTTGCATGGTCCAACCTTCTTCATCTTCGACTTATTATATGTACACACTAGAAAATGCTCCTTTCTCAAATGAACCATGACTTCATCTCCAATCTAAAATTCCTTATATCTCCTTTTCACATCTTCCTTAACCTTATATTGTGTATTCATCTTTATGATGTGATTCCTCACCTCCTCATGAATGTTTTTCAAATGTTTAGCAAAATCTTCTGCTTCAACACTAGTTATCTCTCCTTTATCTAACTGCCTCAATTCAAAAACATTTTTGGGACTATTCTCATATATAATCTAGAATGATGATTTACTAGTACTCGTATTGAAAAAATTATTATATGTAAATTTTGCCTATCGTAAAATCATATCCCATCCTTTTGGTTTATCTCCAACCAAGCATCTCAACAAGTTTCCCAAACTACAATTCATAGCTTCTATTTTTCCATCAGTCTATGGATGATGTAATGAACTAAACTTCAAATTTTTCTTCAACTTCTTCCACAATGTACACCATAAATACCCAAAAAATTTGGTATATCAATCTAAAACTATACTCTTTGGTAGTCCATGTAATATCACCACTTCTCTGGAAAAAAACTTTGCTACATGAACAACATCACTAGTCTTCTTTCAAGGAATAAAATGTGCCATCTTTGAAAACCTATCAATCACCACAAAAATAGAATCATGCCTAAATTATGTCCTCAGTAATACAAGAGCAAAATCCATATTGATATCCTCCCATAGCTTCTTTGGTATAGGTAATAGCTGATGCAACCCTGTATTCTACTTCACTCCCTTTTCCATCTGACATGATTTGCAACTTTGTACAAATTTCATCACATCTTGCTAGAACTATGGCCAGTAATAATTTTTAGCAACCAAAGCTATGGTTTTATCTCTACCAAAATTTATAGCCAATCCTCCACTATGCTTCTCCTTGATGACATTCTCTCTCATTGAACTTTTGGGAATGCACAACTGGCTTCCTTTGAATAACATATTATCATGGATCATGAAATCCAACCACTATGTTTTGTCAAGTGTAATAGGTTCTATACAATCCTTCCATGCCTCACCAAAATTAGGATCAACTGGATACAATGTGTTGAGTTCCTTGACCCCAACCACCTCTATCTATATTTTTGTTAGAAAAAATTGTCTGCTACTAGGAGCATCTGCAACTTTGTTAGATTCCCCACTCCTATGCTTCAAAACAAATCTATAACTCTATTAAAGCTCAACCTACTTTAAATGCCTTTGGTTCAATTTTCCTTGATTATTCAAATATTTCAAAGCTTGATGATCAGTATATAAAATAAACTCCTTAGGAAGAAGATAGTGTCTCCACTTCTTCAATTCTTGAACTATAGCATAAAATTCCTCTTCATAAATAGAAAATTTTCTTTTTGCATCATTCAACTTCTCATTGAATAAGCAATAGGTCTACCTTCCTAGCTCAAAGCAGCTCCTATTGTAGTACCACTAGCATCATACTCTACTTGAAACACCTTTTTAAAACCAGGAAGTGCCAAAATAGCTTTCCTAATAACTTTTTATTTCAACATATTAAAAGTCTTATTTGCTACTATAGTCCAATTAAACTCTTTCCTATCCCATCTCATTGTTTTAGTCAAGGGTCCACAAATACTACTAAAACTTCTTATGAACTTTTTGTAAAATGTAGCTAGTCCATGAAAAGATCTTACCTCTGTCACACTGCTTGGAGTAGGCCATTCATGGATAGCCTTCACTTTCTCTGGGTCCATTTTTAGACATTCTCCTAAGACTAAAAATCCCAAGTACACCAACTCTTTCTTTACAAAACTACACTTCTTAGATTTATCAGTAACTTTTCTTCCCTCAACCTATCAAACACCTTGCAAATATGAATCAAATTCTCCTCTAATGTCTTACTAAAGATCAATATATCATCTACATAAACAATGACAAGCTTACCCAGAAACTCCTTCAATACACCTCATTCATGAGCCTCATGAAAGTGCTTGGTGCATTGGTTAGCCCAAAAGGCATGACTAACTGCTCATATAGTCCTTCCCTTGTCTTAAAAGTAGTCTTCCACTCATTGCCTTATCGAATAAAAATCTGATGGTACCTACTCTTCAGATCTACCTTTGTGAAATACTTAAATCCACTCAAATAGTTCATAATATCATCCTTCCTTAGTAATGGAAATCTATACTTTATTGTGATCTTGTTGATAGTGTAGGAATCTATGCACATCCTCCATTCTCTACTCTTCTTTAGTACTAATACTATTGGTACAGAACATGGACTTAGACTCTCTTGAATCAACCTCTTCTACAACAACTCATGAACTTGCCTATTCAATTCTTCACTTTTTGTCGGTGTCACTTTGTTCACTGCCTTGTTTAGAAAACTAGCTCTTGGAACCAAATCTATGTAGTGACTAATCTTCCTCATTGGTGGAAATCCTTTAGATACATTATTTCATACTATATCAAAAAAATCTCTCAGCATATCTACAACTTCTATAGGTACCACCTCTACTAATTCTTTACTATCTTTAGATATTATAGAAAAATAGATATGCTCATGCTTCATACCTTTGAGAAACTCTTTTCCATCAAAACAACATATTATGATAGCATTGCATACCTTTTCTTCTTTATCCTTCAATGACTTCAACTTATGTTTCACTCCATCCTTAGAGTGTAGGTATTTCCTCATCCATTCTATACAACATGCGTATCAAACTACCATAGCCTACCCAAAAACATATGACATATGTTGATAGGTGTGATATCACATAGTACCTCATCTTGGTAGCTTCCAATATTGAACTTCACTAAGAACTACTTATTGACCATGACCTTATGGTCATCTTGCACCCAAGCAATATGGTATGGACATAGGCATTTATACCTTTTCAACTTCAACTTGGTGACCATCATTTCTGACACCAAATTGTCAATACCTCCACCATCAATGATCAAATCACAACACTTATCTTCACATCTACACCTTGTGTGAAATAGGCTCATTCTTTGTTTAGGTTCATTCTCAGCACTCAGCAAGACTCTTTAGTTTACTAGGACTTCTCCTCTTTTAGCATCTTCAAAATATGAGGATTTGACATCATCATAAACATGTGCAACTCTTGCTTGACCTTCTATTATTTGATTTTTCCTTCCTTGGTATTGGGTACACTCAAATGCTCTATGTCCTTCTTCTTCACAGTGAAAACATTTTCCATAGAAGCCTCATCTTCCAGATCCTTTTCCTCTACCTCTTCATCTCTAATCTCTATTATTTTGATTATGGAAAGAATTGAAATTATTTCCCCTTTGGTTTTGACTATTACTTCCAACCTCATCCTTTTTCTTTTGATCATCATTATGACCATCATTAGATTGTCCACTAGATCTTCCACCATGACCTCTTCTACTGTTCTTATTGTCAAACTTCATGCTTAGTTTCTCCTCAACTCTTAGAGTAGACAAGTATGTCTCCTCAATATTGCTCATTTGAACCAGACTTAGCTCATCCTAAATACTTGGCCTTAAATCACTAGGATAATAGGCGACTTTCTCCTTATCAGCTTCTGCATGGCCAGTTCTAATGAGAACTTGATAGAACTCTTTGGTATACTCTTGAACAAATTTTTCCACTTGCTTCAACCCTTGCATTTTCTTCAATAGATCAAGCTCATAATCCATGGGAATGAATTTTCAATTTAGTTTATCTTTCATCTGATCTCATCTAGTGATTTTGTCCTTTCACTTTCTATTTCACTCTAGTTGAACCTCCTACCACTAGATCTCTGCATGTCCCTTTAGTTTTACCTTTGCAACTTGACCTTATCAGGATCACCACTATCTTCATACTCAAAGTATTCCTCTAGTTCATTGATCTAATTGATCAACTCCTTTGGGTTAAGATTTCCTAAAAATGTGGGAACCTCAAACTTAGGTCTTTTTCCAATCTTGGAGATGGCCCTAAAAAGCCTCTCTTCCTCTAGATTTAGAACTACCTTAGCTTTGGCATTTTCTTCTACTTCATCCTCATTCTTTCTTTCATCTCTTATGGGAAGATTCATTCCTCTATGCATTTTTTCTTCCAATGCTTGCATTTTTCTTTGGAGGGATCAAAAACCCTTAGGCGTAACACCTACAGCTCTTCCACCATGCTCTCTTCATGGAGGCATTTTTGCACTTTTGCTAAAACCCTAGTGTAAACTGCCTCGCAATCGGCAATTTGTGTACACACTCAGCCCAAACCACACTCCTAGTGTGAACTACCTCATAGTCGACAATCTATCCACACAGTTAAGAACTGTAGCTTTAATACCACTTGATGTAGGGAGCTCCCCTTAATACTATAAAATCATAATAGAGACATAGAAACAATAGAAAATACAAGAGCAAAATATGAAATTCTTATTTACACTCCAAATGAAAAATTACAAAATTCATAATTACAATATGCTAACCCACATGGGCACCTTTAGTACATTAATTTGCAAGAGAAGCTACGAACTATTACCCAATGTTGTCCTCGACAATGTTTGGGCCTTTCTTAAATAGGCAGTTTTATGCTACCTGGAAATGTTCTAGATGCTCAAACTTAATATCTAGGGCTAATAGACATTAACAATACACATGGAATCAGCCAAATACATCTTTGACAAATTATCTTAGAAATTTTGATAGCCCAACTTTTGAAGCCCATAAGTCACAAATTGTTGAAATGTTAGCTCATGATCTACAGGCTTGAAATAGTGATAGCACCCTTCAAAATGGCACTAGTGCCCTTCTGTCAAGTTTTTTGACTTCATCCAGGCACTCTAAGGCCTCCAATGGTGAACCTAAATATTTTTTTGCAAATTGTTTCACCAAAAATCCACAATAACTTCTCTGATACTAATGGTTGAGCAATGAGATTTTTATGGTAGGATTACAACTCTAAAATTAACCTTACTTTAAAAAATGAGAACATTTTGAGCTTGTATGAAAAATCTACTAGAAGTAGTAAGTTCCCATAAATAGTAACCACCATGTCCACTAGTCCTTATTAAAATAGAAAAACTAAAAATAAAATATTTTTGGGTGATGGAAGATTGTAATTGCACCCAAGATGCTCTTGCATCATGACTTAAGGATTGAATTATGATATTTTATTGATAAGGAAAAAATTTATATGTGATTCCCTATGTGTTTCATGCATCCAATTAGATAAAGGGAAGATATAAGTAGCAATATGGATAAGTCATAACCATTGATTCATACCTAATCTTAAGTCACCTAAGTTTTCTTAAGGAGGACAAAACCCTAAATGTTTAAAGAATGAGAAGGAAAGCTTCCATGCACAAATAGGAGATTCATGGTGACCAAGTTATTATGATTTGAGATATATTGTAGAATCAATTAAAGGAGAATAAAGGAAGGAAATAGTGAACATCAAAGAGACATCTGATTAAGAAGGATCAAGTATACAACAGTATAGAGGTGATTTGACATCAAGCAATAGAGTGCTAATCATAGGATCATTGTTGAGACATTTCAATAGGTGAATCAATTAAATCTCTTAACAGAGTAGTCCTAACATAACAAGGTACTTACTTAATTGTGAGTTAAATTCTTTTAATTAGACACACTTCTAACATGGTGTTGAAATTCTTTAACAAGGTAAGACCTAACATTCTTTGTAAGCTTTTAACAGAGTAGACCTTTCATAGGGTAGATCATATTTCATGATCAAACATTGTAACCTTCATTGGATGCACTTTATTGAAATAGTAGTGAAGATTTGTGGGTGTCATCCCCACCCTACTTTTACCTTCTCATTGGAAAGTTTCTGGGTAATCATATCTTGTGTCATATATGTATGAATGCTTACTTGTTTATATACTTTAGATATATGTGCTTTGCATAGTATTTCAGTTTACTTATTTAATTGTGAGATGGATGTGTGGTGAATGTTTCTGGGGTTAAAGTTAAAAGAATTGATTCACACCCCCTCCACCACCTACCCTTGCCCTCCCACCCCCCACCTCAGAATTTATCTTTCCTATTGTAATTCCAACAATTGGTATCAAAGCTAAGTCCTCTAAAAATGAAGCTTTGCAACTTTGAGGAAAGATCTTAAAGATGGATGTCTAAAAGTTGGGAAAAGTTATTGTGAATGAGGAGATTGAAATACAACTCATTCTAAATCAGTTGAATGAAGCAAGAGAAGATCTAAATAAATCATTAAGAAGAAGGAAATAAATTTCTATTGAGGAGAATGGCACACAATACCAAGAGATGGACACTACTAAACTATTTGCAGATGGAAACTCAAATGAATTTTAAGCAATAGTTGTAGATCTAAAGGAAAAGAACTAAACCCTAGCTAAAGAGAGCAGAAAAGATAGATCAAGAATCACAAGCCATATTACTATGTGATGTGACCAAATAGAATAAGCAAGATATCAATGGAAAAATCATGATGTAAAATGACAAAGGAATTTTGATTAGCAAACTAGAAGAGAGATTGTCAGACACGACTAGGATTGCTAACAAGCAATTGGAAACTTTGGGCCAAATGATGATTAAAATAATGAAGTGAATGCAAATGATATTGAGATTACAACACTGAAGTTGCAAAATAAAAATTTAAGCAATGATCTAAAAAGGGAAAAGGAGTTTGCTAAAAGCTTCAATAAACCTAGTGAAGCCATCAAGTTCTTTGAATAATTGATGAGATCCCCTAGATCTAACAATGATAATTTGGATTGGGATACATTAGTACTAATGAAGGAGAATAATCTAGAAGTGTTGAAGAAAGAAGTGACAAAGGTAAGAACTCAAAACCTACTTTTCATAATTGTGGTAAGTTAGGACATGTGCTAATATGTGTAGGAGCAATACTATATAAGTCAAAATGGTAAGTAGAAGAACATGGGTCACTACCACAAGTATAAAAAACAAGGTCATGAGGCACACGAATGTAGAACCAAAACCATGTGCACTTAAATATTTGAAGGATATTTTTATAACTATCATAAGTATGAACATAAAGCATTTGAGTGCATATCCAAATCTAACTAGTCATTAAACAAGTAGACAAAGACATAGACCAATAGAAACTCTTATATCTAGGATTATAATACAAGGTATAGTTGTCACTACTCTCAAGAGTATTGAAATATTCTTGAGAATTGCATTAGCACACATTTCAAAAGGGATTACAAAATGTGGTTGAGTCAAACTACATGTTTTAGCTGTTTGAAGACTAGTCATATCAGCAGATATTGTCCAAAAAGGTCAAAGGCACCATGTTGTGATTTCAAAAAAGGAAAAGGCAAGATAGATATTGAAAATGTTAGAGATGAGATGAACAAGACATGGAAGAGAAAGGAGGATTACAATACATCAAGTGTAAATGGGATCACTTCACCCAATGGCTCAAGAGATCACACCTCATCAAGTTAAGCAATCAAGAAGTATGTGGGACTAATATTTAAAGAATATGCCATACATTAGTTCCAAATATTTAGTCTTGAAAAGATTACATATGCATGAATAAAGATGAAAAGTGGTGTTAGAAATCAAGGATAAATCTTTATGTTTTGTCAGTTTCTCATGTTACCGTCAAGCGTGAAAAGTTTCAAATGGTTGCTAAGTGAAATGTTAGTGGTTGCCAAGCTAGAGGATTTGTTAGTTAAGACTAAGCTCGTAGTAGTTTCTAAGTGTATGGAAATATATGTGGATGCCAAGTGAGCCATAAATCCAATTGATGCCAAGCTTATAGTTGTGTAAGCACTTAGCATTAGATGCAATGTTTTAAGGGCTATTTGATTGATTTCTTGTTCATTTAACATCATTTGAAATCAAAGAAGAAAGCAAAGAGCTAAAAGTGATATGGAGAATTTGATCTAAAGCATTTCCAAGTGATTTAAATGGTTGTTTGACACAATTCCAAGAGGATTTATAGGGTATTTACTGTGTGTCAAGGTATGCAGTTTCAAATTTCACAAACCCTAGATATAGATAATGTCATCTACCTCTTCAAAAGAAAAAGGTGTAGAGGGAAAAGAGGTTTTGAATGTTCAATTAATTAGAAATGAGATCAAGAAACCTATTTTCAAGGAAATTCTAAATATAGCTTATAAGAAGGATCCCTCCAATGCATTGTCTATGATACCACTACAAATATTGATGATTGAAGATGTTAGGAATTATTACACATGTAAAATAGGAAGCATAGGACACAGGGAAATAGGAGAAGTATATGGAAAGCTATCCAAAAATGGAGTGTTGAATGAAGTATTAAAAATTGTAGACAAGAAAGGGTTAACTCATGCCCTAGATTTCCCCAACATCTTCAAAACTAAGTGGATTAAGATTATCTTAAGTAGAATTCATGATAGCTTGGTATGGTTAGAGAATGGGCTAGTTAAAATCACAAAGAAAATTGTTCATAGTTTAATAGGGTATCCAAACCTAGATTGGACAATGACCATGAGAATTGAATCAAAGGAAATTATTGAAAAGAATAGAGGGGTTGTATGGAAAAAAATGGGAATGACCATTGATACTATCACAGATCTCCTAATAGCTTTTGCAATGAGGGTAATAGTACACAAGTTTTATCAATCTAGAAAATTAAGCAGTGTACCTTGCACTTACAATCTTTTTGAGTTGCATTTGCAAAAATTGATTAATAATTTAGGAGCTATAAGGAAAACCGAGAATGCACAGTGTAAATTTGGATATATTTTGGTATGTATTTTCTTCTATCTACAAAATACATTTCCTAATTTTGGTAAGGTTGCATGGAAGGTGAATAGACCAATAGCAGTATAGATAGGAGAATTCATTGAACAATTAGGTGATAACTCTGAGTTAGTGATGACTAGTTATTTTGAAAATTTTAAGAAATCTATGAAGAAGTGATTAAGGACACCAATCTCACTAGTGGAGGAACATTTGGATGATATTTGTTTCCTAGTTGATATTGATTTCAATTATGTGCAAGAAATAATTTCCAAGGTAAGATGGATAAGGCCATTAGGATATGAGATTAATGTTGATGAGGCCTCTACAAAAATTACTACATTACTTGTAGAAGAAGTGGACAAAGAAGAAAAAGCTTTTGGTAATTATGACCTAGCCAAAGAAAAGATCATTATGGAATTGAAGACTACTTCTATAATCAGGAAGAAGAAAAATTTGGCAAAGGAGCCCAGGAAGAAAAAGAAGAGGAAGATGAAGAAGAAGAAGAGGACACATGGGATCAAGCACCATTGGCATTGACACAAGGTTAGAGAGAGGATCAATAAGAGGAGGAAGTAGAAACTATAGAATAAGCCAAGGAAGAAGAAGTCAAGGAAGCACCTATAACTACTGAGAAGAATAAAAGAAAGGCAAAGACAAAAGTAGTGACAAAAACCAAAGAAGGTTGCAAAACCTAATTAGCCCAAAACAACAACAACTAGCACAAGGGGTAGTATAAGATTCACTACATAGAAGGCCAAAGAGGTAGCCAAGCCTACATAGTAGGAAGGTGGAGCACTAAAGAGACCATGAAGAATGTATGTTGCTCAAGCTAAATTTGATGATGAGAAGACTGCATCTAATGAAAATAGCCAATTCCATGTGGTGAGTCACAGTCCCTCCTCAGACCCAGATAGTTTATATGATAACATTAGAAACAATGTTGATTTATTAGGTTTCTCTCACATTGAGTTTGATAATCTTCAAAAGATTGAGAAGAATCAAGTAGAAGAGGTAGTATATACCATGATGGCTATATTTTAAAAGACTCCTCTAGAGCTTTCCAACTCCATTCCTAAAATCTTATATGATAGAGTTGAGCAGAAATGATGCTATTGTTTAAACACTAAGAAGAAAATTAGGGAGAAAATCCTCGCTCAAGTTCTACCAAAACATAGAAAGGCATAAATGTCTAAAGCCATGAAGAAATATGTTGTGACATTTGTTCCAAAGTATAGGGCATTTAGCATATTAGAAAACATCATAGAGGATGTTGTATAAAAATCTAAACAAATGTGGAAGATCACATATGGATTGTCAATAGCCAAAGAAGCTGACCAAGTACGTATTGAGGTACAAAAGGATGAAGAGGATGATAATGAAAAAGGCATAGTAGAGGGAGGCACTGATATGAATGTGAGAATTAGGCACCAACTAAGGAAGAGTAGCAACCAGAACATAGTGTACAAGATACACTAATGCCGAGTGCCAGCCCTCCATAGGTGACAAGTGTAAACACTGAAACTATCAAAGCAAAGGATTTTTTTGATACTACTACTCAGAACATCAATCCCCTTATAGAAGAAGATTTGAAAAGGATACTTGTCCAGTCTACTCTCCAAGCCAAATTATCTGACAGTATTGGTAAGTGTTAATGAAATACAAAAGACATAATCTATAACTATAGGGGAGGAGGTGAAAATATAAGAAACATCTATAATCACTCCTCAAGTCACAAGTGTATGACCTTCACAATCCATAGTTGTTAATCAAAGGAAGGAGACAAAAAAATCATTGTCATTACATTGATGCAAGAAACTTCAGTCCCAGAAATGCACAAGAAGCTACTAGCAATAGATGAAGCCAACATTAGGGCTAAATTGATTAGTATCAAATTTACATTGACTCCTCACATGGAGATTTTATACAAGGAGCTAGGCTATGTAGAAACACTTATGAAGAAAGAACTCAATCTTTCTACATTAGATAGCTCTGTACACCTTGGTACCAAGCTAGCCATCCAAATTAAGTCTTTGGAGGTAGCTTGTGATTATTGGGATGCATCTCTTAAGATTATGCTTGTGGTCTATAAATCTTTTCTAGACAAATACACTCTAAGAGTATAACCCATTGACATTAGTCTCAAAAGTGGGGAGTAAGAGCAATGGGGGAGAGAAAATGATCAAGAAAGTAGAGAAACAAGATATTTATACCCAAGTGGGAGCAAGGAACAATGATAAGAGTAAGACAACAACAAAATGAAAAAATTAGTTGAGCAAGAAATAGAGAAAGAGTATTGGTTGCTGCAAATCTACTTAGCACAAGAAAGATTTCGATATAGAGTATAGTATAGAACCAAATCAACAACTTAGGGGGAGTTATGAAAATTTGAGGTATAAGTCATGTTGTAAAATTTTGATATTTTGAAACTTAATATAGAAGCCAAATAGATATCTATGTTATGCTTGTAGGAATAAGATTATTAATGTATGGCCAAGTGTTTTTGATACTCATGTCAAAGGGGGAGATTGTTAATCTCAAGTTTGTTTTGGCAAGTGAGTGTCTATACACTTAATTGATTTACTTAGTTCATGCCAAACAAGTAACATATCTTGAGCACAACATAAAAATTAGAGCATGCTAAGTAGAGAGTATGTGCTGAGTGATTCAAGTGTCGAGTAGGAAATGCATGCTGAGTCATTTAAATGCATAGTGACTATACTAAAGTCACAGTTAGTGCTGAGCATCAGGGACTTCAGATGTCATGTAACACAATTTTGACATATTTGTTTGTATTGGCACAAACTACTCTGTAACCATTTTTGGGCTAACTTAAGGATTGAATTATGATATTTTGTCAATAAGGACAAATCTTATATGTGAATCGTTATGTGCTAAATGCATCCAATTAGATAAAGGGAAGTTTTAAGCAACAATATGGATGAATCATAATCATTGATAATTATCTATTATTGAGTCACCTAAGTCTTCTTAAGGACAAAACCCTAAATGTTTAAGGAGTGAGAAGGAGAGTTTTCATGTGCAAACATGACATTCATGGTCACCAAGTTATTATGACCTAAGATATATTGTAGAATTAGTTAAAGGAGAACATAAGAAGGAAATTGTGAAAAAAAGAGAGACATCTAATCAAGAAAGATCAAGTATACAATAATATAGAGGTGATCTGAAATCAAGCAACAAAGTGCTAATCATAGGATCATTGCAGAGACATTTTAATAGGTGAATCAATCAAATCTCTTAACAAAGTAATCCTAGCAAGCTATATCAAGATACTCTAACAAGTTTCTTACTTAATTTTTAGTTAAAGTCCTTTAATTAGGCACACTTCTAATAGCGTGTCAAAATCCTTAAATAGGGTAAGACCTAATAGTCTTGGTAAGCTTTTAAGAGGGTAGACCTTTCATAGGGTAGATCATGTCTCATGATCAAATATTGTAACCTTCATTGTATACACTTTATTGATTTAGTAGTGAAGATTTGTGGGTGTCATCCCCACCCTAGTTTTACCTTCTCATTGGAGGGTCTTTGGGTAATCATATCATATGTCATATATGTGTGAATACTTACTTGTTTACATACTTTAAATGCATATGCTTTACAAGGTATTTCAGTTTACTTATTGAAAATTTTGTGAGATGCAAGTGCAGTGAATGTTTTATGGGTTAAAGTTTAAAGCACTAATTTGGCCCCCTCTTAGATTTTATCTTTCCAAAATTCCAACATATTAAATACACTAGGTCTATAAATCATCTATACAATGTAAATATCTTGGCTGAACTTAGTGTGAGGAATAAGGAGAGAAGAAGATATTACAATGCAACCTAATTTGGAATTTTTTTCACAAGGAATAGCTAATATAGAAAAAGCATCAAAATTCTCAATCTCATCCTAGACCCTCTTTCTATAGGCCTTCAATCTTGTATTCTTTGTTTGATATTTCCTTTGGATCTGATTGATAACTAGTTTTACATTTCTTGATAGCTTGAGTTGTTTGATCCCTTTTTCACTAGCATATTCAAGGCTGATGAGAAGAGATTCATACTCTTCCGTATTATTGGTAGTTTTAAAAAATAACTGAAAAGAATTTGGAAACATTTCCCCTTTAGGTGACACAAAAACCACTCCAACATTTGAACTAGACATTGAAGAATTTCCACCGATTTGCATTAACCATAACTCATTTGTTATGTTAGGCATAAGAAGTTTGATAAAATCCTCTACAATGGACCTTAACATGTATTTTATATGTCTAGTGTCATCATAAAATATTTTAACCCTTGAGTAATCAAATTTCAAGACTATGTATTTAGCTTTAGGCTCAGGATTAAGTTCAATCCTTTTATCCCCAATCAGAACAAAGCCATGAGACATATCCATCTTGATTTCACCTCTGAGATCTTTAAAAAAACTCCTCAATAGAATCACATAACTACATGGAATATCAGTGACTAAAATATTCAATTTTAAATTTTTTCTTTGGTATACTACAAGAACTATGTAAGCATCTTTTAACTGACCCACCAACAAAAGCTATTTTGGCTCCATAGAATACATTCTTTTAAATGGGTTTTTTAGAGATAGACCTAGGGAATATGACACCTTCAAAGGCATATGATAATTAGATGTCAAAAAAATAATAATACAATTCCTTAACTTCCAACCTTCTATATAGAGAGACATAGAATGGATCCGGTTTGTCTAATAAAGATGTTGCAACCAATGACACTTCTTCGATCATTAAACCTTCTGAATATTCCTCTTCTAAAGTAGCTCCTAATTCATGGTTGATAATAATTTTAGGTGTTCCTTTACCTTTTCCAACACATTGACTCAACTATCTAACTGTATAGATTGGCTTTCAAGTACTTTAGTTTAGAAATCTACACTTTAGTCTTGTTGCAATGATCGGTAAAATCAAAATAATCTTCAACAATGGGGAAAGGCTTGGCTTTATCTATTTCATTTTTTGCAAAGGACCTTCTAGAGTGTGCTTACAAGACAAGATATGCTTAGAAGTTTCATCCTTTTTTTTCTCCTGTGCTTCTTTACTTCATTAATCTTTTATTCTTTACCTCCAATTTGGCATAGATGAATTGCAAGAATGATTATTGATATATTCAACCTTTTCACCATCTGATTCATACTATATAAAATTTATGACGAGGTTCCAAAGGTTGACTCTATTGTATGTTTAGGGGACACATACTCTTCATTCTTCTCTCATGTCAAATGCATTTGCATGTATCTAGCCATCTTAGGACATCTTGCACCATCACGATCTATTATTAAGTGGAAATCAAACACAATAGCTTGATTGATGGATGAAGCAAGATTTTCAATGGCCAATCTTTATGTTGGTGGAGGTAACCATTTAGATTTCTTGTTCTGCTGATATGAGATATAATTCCTCCTCAGAATATCTTGAGATAGAGGTGGTCAATTTTGAGGCAATTGCTTCTTAATTTGTAACAAATGAGTATGTGCAAGACGATGATGTGCCAAAAAGTAGCGATATGAAAAATATGTAGTTTTGAAATGTCTAAAAGAATTTTGAAATGTGCTTTGACTTTTTTCCCACCCATCTTAATACCAAACAAAAAATATAATACCTTGCCTTATCGAGTACCTAATTTGAGAATGGGTATCCAATTTGAGAATGAGTATCTGATTTGAAAATGCCTACATGTTTTCATAATGGGTACCCAATCTATGTGCCCAAATCATGGAGCCAAATTCAAATTGAAAGGGAGTGGGGACCAATTTTTAAGATAAATATTGATTTTTATAAACCAAACTCAAAGGGGGGACCAATATTTAAGTTATATTGTCCTAGTATAATATAGTTATAACATAATTTGGGGTAGGGGAAATTACTATATATAGTAACTAAAATTTACTATATAGTATTTAATAATTATAATTATCATTTACTATATAATTATTTTATATATAGTTAGTAAATTTATTATATATCATATATATTACATATATTAGTAACCTAAGTTAATAAACTATATGGCAATGTATGTTCCTTGGGGTCCCTCTAGGGATGCACATGTGTTCCAATGAGTCCAAAGGAGTCATGGGATATCCTTATGACAAAACATGCTCCTAGGGTTCATAGGATGCCTAGGGACATACATCTTGTGTTTGAATATGTAGAATGGGTTATAGATTATATTATGACATGTTTTGACCTATTACATGATAAAATATATTGCTAGGGGTCATAATACCCCTATAGACATACATATTGTGTTCTAATGGGTCAAAATGGCTCATAGGGTATCTTAGGACTCTTTTGACCCATTACATCATAACATACATTCCTAATGTTCATAGGACCCCTAGGAACATATGTTGTTATGTAATGGGCTGAAATGGGTCATAGGATATCTAATGACCCCTTTTGACCCATTAGAACACAACATGTGTGGCCTTAAGGGTCCTAGGACCCATATGAACATATATTATCATGTAGTGGGTCGAAAGGGGTCATATGATTTTGACCCATTCGAACATAACACACATGATGAAAAGGATCCTAGGAACCCTAGGGATAGATACTCTCATGTAATAGGTTGAAAGGAGTCATAGGATACCCTATGACCCATTTCTACCCATTAGAATATAAGATGTATGTCCCTAGGCATCCAAGGATCCCTAGGAACATATGCTTTCATGAAATGGGAAAAAAGGAGCCATAAGATACCCTATGACCCATTTCTACACATTGGCATATATTTTGTCATGTAATGGGTTAAAAGGGTTCATAGAGTATCCTATGATACCTTTTGAATCATTACAACACATCATGTGTGTCCTTAGGGGCCCTAGGAGCCCTAGGGACATACCTTAAGTGTTTGAATGCATTGAAAGGGGTTATAGGGTTTCCTATAACCTGTTTGACCCATTAAATGATAATATATGTTCATAAGGGTCCTAAGACCCATAGGAAAATATATCATGTGTTAAAATGATTTTGAAAGAGGTCATAGAGTGCCCCATGGCCCCTATCAACACATTATATGATAATATATGTATAAATTGTGTGTTTAAATAGGTTGAATGGGGTCATAGGGAAGCCTATGACCCCTTTTGACCCATTAGATGATAACATATGTTCCTAGGGGTCTTAGGACCACTATGAGCATATATCATGTATTCAAATGAGTCAAAAGGGGTTATAGAGTACCCTATGAACCCTTTCAGTAGATTTCATAATACCATATATATTTAGAAGTCTCAAGACCCCTAGCAACCTATTCTATTTGTTGAAATGGGTCAAAAGCATTCATAGGATAACCTATGAACCCTTTTGACACATTTTATGACAACATATTCACTTAGGGATCCTAGGATCCCTAGGGACCTATTTCATTTGTTTGAATAGGTCAAGAGGGGTCATAGGTTCTCCTATGACCCCTTTTGATGCATTTCATTATGAAATATGTCCCTAGGTGTTGTAGGTCCCCTAGGGACCTATTAATAATTTTCAAAAGGGTCAAAAGGGGTCATAGGATAGTCTATGACTACTTTGAGCACATTTAATGACAACATATGTCCCTAGGGGTCCTAGGACCTGTAGTGACCTAATTCTTTTGTTTGAATGGGTTGAAAGGGGTCATAAGACAACTTACAAACCCTTTTGAGACATTTCATGACAACATATGTCTCTTGGGTTCCCAAGACCCCAAGGGACTTATTTTATTTTTTTAAATGGGTTAAAAGGGGTTATAAGATAACCTATGACTCCCTTCGATATGTTTCATGTCCCTAGGGTTTCTATGGTCCTATGACCTCTATGGACATATTATAATTGTTTATATGGGTCAAAAGGGGTCATAAGATAACGTGTAACCCCTTTCGATGCATTTCATGACAACATATGTTGTTAGGGGTCCTAGGACCACTAGGAACCTATTTCATTTGTTTGAGTGGGTCGAAAGTTATCATAGGTTATCCTATGATCCCTTTCGATGTTTTTCATGACAACATATGCCCCTAGGAGTCCTAAGACTCCATAGGACCTGATTCATTTGTTTGAATGGGCCAAAAATGGTGATAAGATAACCTATGACTCCTTTTGACACATTTCAAGATAAAATATATCCCTATGGGTCCTAGGACCCCTATAGAGCCTATTTTATTTGTCCCAATGTGTTGAAAGGGGTTGTAGTATAACCTACAACCTCTTTCAACACCTACAACCTCTTTCAACATTTCATGAAAATAATTCCCTTCCCATTATGGATAAATAAAATATTGAAAAGAATATTCTTCAAAATCTTTTGCAAAATATAAATAAATAAACTTGAAGCCATAAGATAATAGTGTTACTCCCCATGCACTAGATGGATTAGTAACCTTCAAAAACAAAAGAGATCAACTCATAAGAAGCCCATGACTAGAACTAGTGCAAATATGTAAAATTGACTTTATGTCATTATCATCCAAATAACATACATTATATATATAATAACAATAAAAGTAACTACCCTACTAACAAATAAACATACATAAGTGGGAAAGTCAACATTCCTTTCCCCAAAACAATGACAACACCACATACCATAGTACCCAGGAAGAAGTGCTTAAAAAGGGAGCTATATAAAAGTAAAAAGAGTCATTCTTACATGCCACATGAGCCATGGAAAGGAAATGAACATGGGGTGGGGAAAAGTTGGGTAGGGTTGAAGAATTATTAATAAATTAGTTGCTAAGAAGATGGGGTAGTTAGTATAATAGTTAGGGAGAGATTTTTTTTTTTTAATAAAGTTGTTTTCTTTTTTGGTTTTGGATTGTAGTGAGTAAAGGCTAGTAAAGTAGAAATTAATTTAAATATAATTACGAAATTATGTTTCTAGTGAATTTTTTTTTTTGGAAAGTTTATGTTTTTCAATTAAAAATTCAAGCTATAGATTAAGTATTAAAATTTATGTCATTTTATAGATGAAGTGTTATAGATTTTGAATGGAAAGTTGTTTAGTGGAAGGGGGGGTAATTATAGGTTTATTAGCAATTAAATTGGTTGTTAAGTGAGCCAAGGTCATTAGCTATAGGTAGGCTTACTTAGTTTAGTATTAGGATTATTAAATTTAAATAGTAATTAATGATAAAAGGATTGTAAATGATAATATATTGTAGTAGTTGTTTGAAATAAATAATTAATAATTGATTGATCAAATAAGTGATACCCTAATGTTCTTGAGAAAACATGAGCTATTCTATTTCAACACACACCCATAGTTTTATAATGTATTCATAACAAAGTATAGGTCTATTCGAAATATCGTTTAGTTCACCTTTCAAAAAGAATAAAAAAACTAAAATAAAATTTGATGGTAGTGTTTTTCCTTGTAAAATTTGGGCATGAAATTGTGTTAGTACATTATCTTGTGGGTATCATCCCCCTAGGCTTTTCCATCTAATCAAGGGTATCTCTAGTTAACATATTGTTAACATATCAGTCAAGTTTGTTATTAGTGGTAGACACTTATTTAGATTGTATATAGCTATCGAGTTATTGTACAACTATCAATGTTTGCCAAGAATTTTAATTGTTGTACAATTCTATAGTTGGTACCGAGTCCTTTGGATAAATCCTAGTGGTTATTGAGGAGTCATAGTTACAGTAAAGATTAGTAGTGTAAACCATGCATCTTAGTGAATGTGATGCGAGTCCAATTTTAACTAAGCTACTTAGTGTTAACCAAGTGACTCAATTTATACTGAGCTTGAGATGATAGTGTTTACCAAGTCTTGCCATGGTAAACAAGTGATTCTGTTTATATGATGAGTTTCATAGTATCTACTGAGTCACCAGTGTAGACCGAGTTCAAGACTACTTGGGAGTGATCAGTATGGACCGAGCTTCTATGTCTACAAAGTGCATGATGATGTCAAGCATTGAAAGTGGATGCCGAGTATCAGAACCTTACTGAGTCAGTTTTCAAAACCTGAGTGTCTTCATATGGGCCGACTTTGTAATATTTGTGTTAACTTGTATTGTTGGTGAATTTTTAATTTGTATAATTGGAAGTATATATATGTAATGTATTGTAACATATCAAAAAGTGAGAAGAAAGAGTATGATTAAGATGTAAATATGAATGCACTATAAGAGAATATAATCAAATAAGAGTAGAAAGAGTGAATTACAAAGGCTATAGTATTATAAAGAGCAACAAATTCATATCTATCACAACAAGGTGATTTGTACTTAAAGGAATCTTGTTTAGCAAGCTCAGTTGTAGATTAGTGATCATCTACTATTTCATCCTAATAGGTGGTTCAAAAAAATTCTTTACAAGGTAGACCTAATAGTCTTTTGTCAATCTCTTTACCGAGTGCATACTTAATTGTATGTTTGTAAATCCTTTCACAAGGTGGACCTAGTAGTCCTTATTGCTCCTAAAAGCGTAGATCATCAGAAGTGATTAATATAAGCTTTAATAGGCTAACCTTTTACTATAGTACTAGGGTATGTGCAGGATCATGGTCAACCAAACTATGGCCTTAAGTGGCACTGAAAAACTAGCAAATTAGGGTTATGTCAAATTGACGCATAATTTTAAAGTGGTTATGGATTTTATATCCAAAAGTTGTAAGAAAATAATCTATAGAAAATTGAATGTAGTTTCTAAACTACTAGGCCTTATCTAGAGAGAAAAATAATTGATTGCTCAAAATTTTTGATTTTAATGCAATACTATGAAAATTTTAGGGCAAAAATAAAAAGTAGGTGTATGTCTGACCACCTTAATCAAAATCAAATGATAATATTTTTTTGATATATATATAAAGTAGACTCATGCCCAGATGTGACACATATTATTGGGTATTTTTATTCCAAATAAATAATTAAATATGAATTTTCTACTGAAAATTTTTTGAAAAAAATTCAGTGTCTGACCACCTTAACTAATAGAAAATTTTACAAATTTTTTTTTCTTATTTTTCTTATACTAGGTGAAGCATATAATGTGACGCAACTTTTGGATTTAAAAAATGCTATACCGACTAAAAGTTATAGCTATTTTTCAATCAGTATGAATCAACACTTTACAATCATCTTCATTGAAAATTAACTGATAAATACTTATTGAACTCAGAATTTGACAACAATTATATCGATGAAATCTTGAGAGTGTTATAAAAAAACCCTTTTTGTTTCATTCAATTTCGGTGAAAATAACATTGTTAGATGGCTTCCCAAAGTCTAAGTGTTAGTGAAACCCTTCTCAAACACATTTTTTGGGTTGACCAAATATACTTGGTAAATACTAGGCCTAATCAGATACCTGAATTCAAATTGGGCATACCTGATTTGAAACTGGATATTCGATCATTAGCAGGAATTTTCAACAACAATTTGAAGGAAAATTTGAGAGGAGAGTTTTTTTCAATTTTAAATTTTGAGGGAGAGGAATTTGAGAGAAAATAAATTTAAGACGCAAAAATTAGACTATTTTAGAGGGAAATTTATTTGGGAAAAGTGTGGACATTGATATTATTATTATTAACTATTATTATTATTAAATATAATATAGTTATAAATATAATAATACTAATTATAACTAAATATAATATAGTAATATATATGACTATTATTGTTATATAATATAATAATATATTATTATTATATGAAAATATACAATATTATATAATTATCAAATATAATATTGTCATAAAATGCATCATTTCAATGCATTTCATGACCACATATGTCCCTAGGGCCCCTAATGACCCCTTTTGACACATTCCCAATGGGTCCCTAGGGGTCCTAGGGGTCCTAGGGATATACATTTTCATGGAATGTGTTGAAAGGGGCCATAGGTAATCCTATGGCCCCTTTTAACCCATATAGACGATTCTAATATGTCCCTAAGGGTCCTAGGACCCCTAGAGACATATGTCATCATGAAATGTGTTGAAAGGGATCATAGGTCATCCTATGGCCCCTTTCAACCCATATAAATGATTATAATATGTTCCTAGGAGTCCTTGGACCCCTAGAGACATATGTCATCATGGAATATGTCGAAAGGGGTCATAGGTCATCTTATGGCCCCTTTCAATCCATATAAATGATTGTAATGTCCCTAGGGGTCCTAGGACCCCTAGAGACATATGTCCTCATGGAATGTGTCAAACGAGCCCTCAACCTATATAAATGATTTTAATATGTCCCTATGGGTCCTAGGATCCCTAGAGACATATGTTATTATGGAATGTGTCAAAAGGGGGCCCATATAAATGATTCTAATATGTCCCTAGGGGTCCTAGGGCCCCTTGGGGCATATGTCATCATGCAATGTGTCGAAAGGGGTCATAGGTCATCCTATGACTCCCTTTGACCCATATAAACAATTCTAATATTTCCCTAGGGGTCCTAGGAACCCTTGAGACATATGTTGTCATGGAATGTGTCAAAAGGGCTCATAGGTTTTGGACCCCTTCGACCCATATAAATGATTTTAATGTGTCCCTAAGAGTCCTAGGACCCCTAGAGACATATATCATCATGTGATGTGTCAAAAGGGGTCATAGGTCATCCTATGATCCCTTGCGACCCATATAAATGATTATAATATGTTCCTAGAGTTCCTAGGACCCCTAGAGACATATGTGATCATAAAATATGTTAAAAGGGGTCATAGGTCATCCTATGACCCCCTTCAACCCATATAAACAATTCTAATATGTCCCTAGCAATCCTAGGACCCCTAGAGATATATGTCATCATAAAATATGTAATGCGCCGCCAAGGGATCCAAAGAATTAACCTAGAATTTCACTAAGTTTGGTAACATTTTTTTTAAAAAAAAACATGAAAGTAAATACCACATATAAGTCATGCACAACGATGGAAGCAATAGTAATGTCCATCTGAAAATAAACATAACATACATAACAGCAAATATCTGACATCCCTTACAAAAACTTCGCTTCAATTGCATAGCAGAAATCATCTGCAGAGATATAGGTCTTGGTATCCCAACTATCTGCACATCATTCCCTTAGTCATCTTGGCAGAAAATAATCTTCTTCCTACAATCTATACTGGCTCTATGGGATCTAAGCCAGTCCATGCCTAAAACCACATCATAGGAACCAAGGGGTATGACTCGAAGATCCACTGTAGTATCAAAGCTTCCTAAGCTAAGCCCACACTTATGAACTACAGAGTCTGTGGAGACCTTAATAGTTGAGGCTAGTTCCACTTGCCAACCATGATCTTGCTTCACCACATCCAGCTTACACTTAGAAACTATAGATGGTGAAATAAATGAATCTATAGCTCCGAAATCAAACAATACTAAAAGAGATATACCTCTAATAGCACCTGTGGTCTCAACCACTGTTCCCTGATGATTTGCCTGACGCTGATCAATTGCTGCAAAAACTCTATGAGCTCTACCTGCATCACCAACTGTAGGCTCTGAAACTGTAGGTCTAGGTCCTAAAAACTTAGGTGCTCACTGAGGACACTAAGCTGCATAATGTCCAATCTATCCACATGAAAAAAATTATGTATTTCTGCCAGATCCTCTTCCCATAGGTGGTACATTTGATTGCTAATGATTGTTCCTACTAACAAAAGACTGGCTACTCTGAGCTGGCTGATTGGACTGATTCTGTTTATTGTATTGAGCATTGTGGTCATTCTTGGTGTTAGAACCTTTGCCACCACCTTGAGCTTGAGAATTCGATCCCTTCTGCTACTGTGTCTGTTGAGAATGCTGCTAATACTATTTCCCCTTAGAGAAAGAAAACTTCTTGTTACCACCTAAATTGTAGTTGCCTTTAGATCCTGATGCTGCTGGCACTCCTACAAAACCACCTTGACCAAGGTTGACACTTTTCTCAACAAGGATAGCTCGATGTACTGCATCCTTGAGGGTTTTTGGTTCAAATACCTTAACTCACCCAATAATACGATTATTCAACCCCCTAATAAAGTGTTGTGTGAAACTAAAAATTTTACTTAAACCTAAACATAGAACTGAACTTAGTCTATTGCAACATGTGATTGTAATGGTACTTTTCACTATTGTAGGATGGTATCTAGCACTAGGTCTTCTATTAGAGGTCGTGGTAGAGGCCGTGGTCATGGCAGAGCTGTTAATGTCCATGAGTCTACCCATGAGGGATCAGCTCATGTAGAGAGAAGAGAAGAGCACTCTAGTAGGCGGCAGGAAGAGAGCCGTAGAGAGGACCAAGCTGAGTCTGAAGAGGTTGGTTTAAGATAGATGATGTAGACTATTTTGGAACATCTACCTCCTATTGAAGAATAGCCCAAAGTGCATCAGACAGAATAAGAACATAGACCCAGATCTAGAAGTCCTCGGAAGGATTGTAAGAGGTCCATTGTGTCCACTCAGATGAAGGATCTTTCAAGATCCTAGGGTAAGCCTTTCAATGGGCAAGGTTCTAGTTATGTGGCCGAGCAGTGGCTTATTTCCCTTGACAGGATTTTTTCCACGCAGGAGTTCGACAACAATGTTAAGGCAAGATGAGTTAAGGTATTTGAGCCAAAAACCCTCAAGGATCTAGTACATTGAGCTATCCTTGTTGAGAAAAGTGTCAACCTTGGTCAAGGTGGTTTTGTAGGAGTTCCAACAGCATCAAGATCTAAAGGCAACTACAATTCAGGTGGTAACAAGAAGTTTTCTTTCTCTAAGGGGAAATAGTATCAACAGCAGTCTCAGCAAACATAGTAGCAGAAGGGATTGAATTCTCAAGCTCAAGGTGGTGGCAAAGATTCTAACACCAAGAACAACCGCAATGCTCAATGCAATAAATAGAATCAGTCCAATCAGCCAGCTCAGAGTAGCCAGTCTTTTGTTAGCAAGAACAATCATCAGCAATCAAATGTACCACCTATTGGAAGAGGATCTGGTAGAAATATAGAATTTTTTTCATGTGGATAGATTGGACATTATGCAACTCAGTGTCCTTAGTGAGCACCTCAATTTTTAGGACCTAGACCTACAGTTTTAGAGCCTACAGTTGGTGATGCAGGTATAGCTCATAAAGTTATTGCAGCAGTTGATCAGTGTCAGGAAAATCATCAGGGAACAGTGGTTGAGACCACAGGTGCTATTAGAGGTATATCTCTTTCAATATTATTTGATTTCGGAGCTACAAATTCATTTATTTCACCATCTGTAGTTTCTAAGTGTACGCTGGATGTGGTGAAGCAAGATCATGGTTGGCAAGTGGAACTAGCCTCAGGTATTAAGGTCTCCAAAGACCCTGTAGTTCATAAGTGTGGGCTTAGCTTAGGAAGCTTTGATACTACAATGGATCTTCGATTCATACCCCTTGGTTCCTATGATATAGTTTTAGGCATGGACTGGCTTGGATCCCATAGAGCCAGTATAGATTGTAGGAAGAAGATTATTTTGTGCCAAGATGACCAAGGGAATGATGTGCAGATAGTTGGGATACCAAGACCTATATCTCTGCAGATGATTTTTGCTATGCAATTGAAGCGAAGTTTCCATAATCAGATCTTTGCTGTTATGTATGTTATCTTTATTTTCATATGGACATTACTATTGCTTTCTTCATTGTGCATGAGTTATATGTGGTATTTACTTTCATGTTTAAAAAAAAAAAAAATGTTACCAAACTTAGTGAAATTCTAGGTTAATTCTTTGGATACCTTGGGCGAGCATTACAAAATGTGTTAAAAGGGGTCATAAGTTATCCTGTGACCCCCTTCGACCCATATAAACAATTCTAATATGTCTCTAGGGGTTGTAGGACCCCTAGAGACATATGTCATCATGAAATGTGTCGAAAGGGGTCATAGGTCATCTTGTGACCCCCTTCGACCCATATAAATGATTCTAATATGTCCCTAGGGGTCGTAGGATGCCTAGAGGCATATGTCATCATGGAATGTGTTGAAAGGGGTCATAGGTCATCATATGACCCCCTTTAACCCATATAAATGATTCTAATATGTCCCTAGGGATCGTAGGATCTCTAGAGACATATGTCATCATGGAATGTGTCGAAAGGGGTCATAGGTCATCCTATGACCCCCTTCAACCCATATAAATGATTCTAATAGAAATAATATAGTAAAAATATAATAATATAGTAAAAAATAATAATAATATAGTATAATAATCATATATATATTAATATATATTATATTTATAGATTATAATAGTAATAATAACATAATATATTATTATATATTAATAACTTAGGTCATTATAATAATAATATAATATAATAATATATATTATATTTATCGATTATAATAATAATAAGAACATAATATATTATTATATATTAGTAGTTATGTTATTGTATTAAATAATAATTATAATTTAATTTAATTTAATTTCATATATATATTAATATATATTATATATTTATAGATTATATATTATATATTTATATATTTCATAACTCAAATTAGTCATATAACTCACAAATTCATTTTTCCCTCCAATATTTTTGTGCCGCCAGTATCAAATATCTAATTTTACTAGCATAATTTTCTCAAAATATTCCTTGTCACTACAGACTCGACAACATCACTTTTTGTGGGTCTTTTTCACGGGTTTTAGAGAAAGTCACATTTTGGGGCCCAACCAATCAAAAAAAGTTTGATAATATAACCCTAAGTGTCCAATATTGTCATTTTAATGGGGAGTATCAGTCGTCATAAGGCTAAATGAAAAATGAAGGTATCCAATGAAGACATTGTGGCATATAGGGAAAGGGACAAAATAGAACATCGAAGGAAAAGAAAAGGTATGTTAAATGTCGGCAAAGTTGACGATGACTTAGCCAAAGGTGAAATCATAGAGTTAGATAACAAATATGTAGAGTTGGGGGATGAAAATGTACAAATTGAAAATGATAATGTTGAAATTGAAAATTGAGAGAATGAAAATTTTGAGGATGAAATGCTACAGGTCATAATGTAAATTGCATAATTGACCATGCCAAACATGATAGTGCGTAGGAATCTAATGCACAAGAACCTTACATATCTCCTAATTATAATCGACATGAAGGTTCTAGAACAAAATGGATAATTGAAATTGATGAAATCATTATTACCAATTTGGAAGGGGAAAAAATTAGAAAGAACCATTCAGTTGTGGACTTCAAGACTATTTAAGATGTTTTTTGGCAATAAGATATTGGTGAAGCTATGTCAAATTTTTATGCACTTATTAAAGATGCAAAAGATGAGACCTATGCTTTCCAAATTGAAGATTCGTGTCAATAAAATGTTGGAAAGAAATGCCATTATTGTGAAGAATCTTTTTAGTGCTCTCAATAGCATTGAGAAAAATAGCAAGGAGAAGGATAACAGAGATGCTCAAAGGGTTATTACAACCTCTATGGTAAGTCATCATTTGAGAAAGGGTAGATATATGAGACAAACTTGTATTGATTTTAACCTAAATCATACTACTTTGAGAAGAGAACTTAGTCAATGAGAGAGAAATGATCCTCTTCAAAATGAAACATTGGCATTTGGTGGGAGACTTCCACATTTTGATAAGAAGCTATCCAATGATGTGAAGGAAGAAATTACACAATTTTGTCACTCTAGCTCACGAGTATCACCCAATGCTAAAGACGTGTTAAAGTTGAGAATTGGCATCAGAGACCACATGCCACATCCTAAACACTATTTTGAGGTAAGTCAAACTATGTTATTCAAATAATTTAGAGAGAGTCGTCCAAGTCGTCATATATCATAAAGGGCGTTTGAATCTTTGAAGGCATTTTATTGTGTGCCACTCAAAATTTGAAATACATGTTGTTGCAAATATCATGTCAAGTTTTATATGCACCATAAACTATTATGCTCCATCCGTTCTACTTTGCATAGTAAAGAAATGTTGGAGAATTGTGGTGCTAGTGGTCTTCCAAAATCATCAAGAGACTTGCTAGATCATTTTTTATGTCATAGAGTCAACGGTTATTTCTTTTATAGAAATGCTTGCTTAAATGAGAATTGTTCGAAATGTGGTGGCTTATCCATGTTTGACACATCTTTCCATGAGAGGTGCAAACAAGATCTTGGAAAGACAATAATAAAAAGAAAGGTATATGAAACGGTGAAATAAATATTGAAGAGTGGGTGTGAGGGCTCTAGATGTGAATTGGTTGGAAAAGAAATCAGTGTTGGTAGTTTTATTTCAGATTTCAAGGCAAATCTTTTCTATGAGTATGCAAGACATAGTCATAGGTCTCAGTGGTTGGATCAACAATTTAGAATGTGTAAGGAGACTTTTCCCATTGGCACTATTATATCAGTTGTTTATTTTGCTGAGAACTAGACATTACAACCTCAAAATGATACACAATCTTAGTATTAGAACTCCATTCATATTGCTATTTTTGTTCACATAACATATAGACATGCCCCTGATAGTGTGGAAGATAATCAGAAGATTATTAGAGAGTATCATTTTTATATGATTTATGATAGATCTCACTCTCATGAGTTTGTGCAACATTGTTTCAAGAATTATTTTGATTTCTTACATGAGCATGCAATTTCTATGAATAGACCTATCATTTCGTCAGATAATTGTACAGGTCAATTCAAGAATTCTCACATGTTTTATTGGTTGTGTAGGATGCATGTAGAGAGGGGGTAACCTCATATTTGGAGTTTTTTTGAGACTGGCCATGGAAAAGGGCAACATGATGGAGTAGGGGCATGTGTGAAGAGAGCTTTGGTTAAGGAGCAACTGCAGATTTTAGCAACAGAGCTTCTTGATGCTCGTAGCATTGTTGATTGCTGTAGTCTAGCATTATCACAGGGGGGCTCTTGATTCAATGGTACACATGTTATTTTGGTTGGTTGAGGAAGGATCCATTGGTGATAGATTAGATTGTGCTACAGTGAGAGACTCATCAAAAATGCATTCATTCCAAAGCTTTGATTCTAGTACATGGACCATTTGGACACAACAACTAGCTTACTATTTTCCTAGTTGTTTTTAGTGTGATTGGGATCACTGTGAGTTGAGTGAGTGGGTGGATACATGGGCTCCACATTATCTTACTCCATTGTCTATCATACTTTTTATAAGAAATGATGATATGGAAAGTTCACTTGAGCATAACCATCTATCAGACCTACTTTAGCCAAGACATGTCTCTGCATTGGTTGCACCATAAGAGAATGATGAGAAATCTAATTATTTTTTAGCACATTATGTAAGAGGTAAAAAAAATCTTGCATAACCGATCAAAAATGATGATGGATTCACATATCCTACTGGTCCAGTGGTTGTCGCCGGAACATGGCTATGGACATACATGCTTAAAAGGAACAAAATTCTTGCATTCAAAGACTATCAGAAGCATAAAATAATTCTCATATATTCACATTTTACTATAGCAACAAATGTAAATTTGTTGAGGCATCAAGGAAGACCAAAAGTAAAAGAACTTTTTACCATCACTAATGTTGATCATGAAGCCCTATTGGAGACCCTAAAATAGACAAATGACCCTACTAGAACACTCACTTAGGTATATTTGCCTCTTATGTTATTTTATTCATAATGATTCAGTGAACCACTAATTATCTTGTTTAATACAATCAATTAGATATTGGAATGTAGGTAATCATGAAGAGTTGGGGGGGAGGGGAGGTGTTGGGGAGAATTCCTAAGATTTATGATGTATTATCATGTAAAATGTGAAGTTTTTTTGTATATGGTTTTTATAATAACAAAAAATACAAGTTATTCAAAATAACACATACATATCCAAATACATGCAAAAGATTTGAATTATTCTATTTTTATTTATGATGAGTGGTCTAAATTACATGATATAATTTAGTACTTACTTGAAAAGAAAAGATCAATTTAATTTTTTCCATGATTGTTTCTTTTACATCATTGTGATATATTCATTTCATAAAGAGGTGGTTTTTCAATTTTTATAAACTTTCTATAAGATTTTTACTCTTTAGTTACATTTCAAATTTTACCTTTTATATATGAAAATTGAAACCAGACTATCTCTACTAAAATCTCTTTCAAAAATAATAATATATATGATATCCCCATGATACCAAACTAATGTTTTTAATTAATAAGGAAGGAGTTGGCAGGCCCTTGAAACCATTTATAGTGAGAACATCCTTAGAACAACAACACAACATAAAAATAAACTTAGTTGATGAGGTAGGCCTCCAAAGACAAGTCTAATGGATTTTTGAAAGGAACCTAAAACCTTGTAGGGTTTTGAAAAGTACCCCAAACATTCAATGATTTTTCTACGGATCCTAAAAGTTACAAGTCTACCAAAATTGCCATGTCTTCCCAACCAAAGAAAACATATATCTAGAATATGATCCACCAAAAACAATCATAAGAAATTTAATCTTCTAAGAAAGATAAGAACTAGAGACACTATAGAAGAAATGAAGAGTCCTCATAGAGAATACCAAAGAATTCTCAACATCTGCATGGAGAAAAATCAAATGGAGGAGAATGACACATACTACTAGGCCATACTTACTATTAAAGTTGCATCCCAACTACCACAAATATAGATTTTTAAAAAGAAAAAACCTTGAAGCACAAAGGGTATTCAAATATCATTACCAAGATAAAGAGAGAGGGAGCTAAAGAAATTGCATAGAATCTTGATCTCTCACAAATTTCCTAACATTACTCTCACATATCAACATAGCCATTCACCATAGGTAAGAAAAGAGAATAATCATGAGTAAGAGAGAATAAAGTCACCACTAAGAGAAGAAGCAAGAGATTGAACATAGAGCTAGGTTGTATTGGGAAACACGAAACCTATCTCAAGCACTCCAACATGAAGACACCCTCCAAGATAGAAACCTAAATCCTATAAAAAAAATTGTGTCACTTACATAAGCCAAGACCACAACATTGTGAACACTAGTGTAACCAAACCTAGCCAAGACCCTAGCAATGTTTGGGAGAAAACCCACAATCTAGCTCTATATGCCCAAGCATCTTAGTGGGGAGGAGAAGTTAGAAGTTACACTAGCATAAACAAAAAAAGGATAGAGAGGAGAGAACCATAATGCTAAAAATATTTAAGAAAATAAAAATTTTCCAACCCAACCAGTGTTGGGACCCCAAGTTCTTGTAAAAGGTACTCCAACTATTTCTCAAAATAAGTAGAAAGGAGAGAAAAACAAAAAACAAAATAAAGAAAAACATAACATAATAAACATAGTATCTAAAACTATCATATGAACTAAATAAATAGAGCCAGACCAATTAGGCTTTTTTTATGCTTTCCCATTCATTAAATAGGATTCATAGGTTCTCTAGCCAGTTGGTGACATCCTTAGTACTCTTTACTTCATCATGCTTTTTGTCCACAATCCGACCATCCTTTGTTAGTTTTCTCCTTCTCATGATGGTTTTGAAGACAACTTGATCACAAAACTAGGGTTGATGTTAACATAAATTAAATGTATGAAATATTCCTTTTTTCCTTTTTATAAATCCATGTTTTTTATAGCCACATGTCATACAACTTTCTCTCTAAATGATTAATGTATACCATTATTTGTTATAGAATATGTTTATTGCAAGTAAAAATCTCAAGATTTTGTTTTGGAAAATTATAGAATCTTTCTTGTTGTATCACAAGAGATTGATGCAATACATACATTTTTTTAAAAAGAATTTACAAGAAAACATAGTGTGCACAAGCTTCATTAAATAAGTTCCTCCATTTTTACTAAAAATTTATGGCTTTGAATGTTCTTTAACAATAAAAGGGGCATTCATCAAAAGAAACATGTAGAATTCACAAAACATTTGTAGGTCTTCAATTAAATCAAAAAAATAAAGAAAATTATACTTTTTAATATTAAACATTAGATAATATTAATATTATTAAATCTTTAATTAAAGAGTTGAATTGTTGTCATCAAATTACACTTCTAATGTTTTCTTCATTTCGTAAGTAGTTCAAGAAATGGGCATGTGGGAAATGTTTATTCTCTTCATGAAGAAAACTAAGCATAGTAAATTCCCCTTGGTAAGTTGTTATAGCCATTGTCTTTATCGATACACCCACCTAAAGAGATCTATAATATAATATTGAACTAACTAGACTACGTAAGGATTAGATTCATACTTATTAGTCTCTGTCTTTTAGACATGAGACATTAGTTTCCATGTTTTTGAATTATTCAATTTGAAAAAGTTATTCAATTTCCAAATACACATCCATAAAAGTGCATAAAAATAACATTCTAACATGAAAGGATTACCATAGCATAACTTTGAAACCACTGATCTTGGCATCAAATCATTAGTGCCATTAGCTCTAGGTGGGCAGGTGAACCCTAGTGACACCCTTTTTTTGTCCATGGAGACCATCCATCATCCCTAGCCACCCCATACTGAGGAGTCTCCAAGGTGCTCTAAGTGCATTTCGAGGTTGATCTTCTGAGGGTCGTAACTCAAAGCTCATGAGGGGGCTATCGTTGAAAAGTCAAATTCTAGAAGATGGTGATATCGAGGCCTAAAATAAACTATCTCATTTTTGAGATATCACATTCCATTTGGGTTTGGCATAGTGATCTCGCTCGATGCCAAAACTCATAGTGTACGTCAGTTCATAGGTGCACCAGAGTATAAATTTGAAACCGCTAATCTTGGCATCGAATCATCAACACCATTAGCTCTAGGTGGATGAGTAAACCCTAGTGACACCCTTGTTCTAGCCACAAAGACCATCCATCGTCTGTGGCCACCCCGTATAGAGGAGTCTCCAAGGTGCTCTACGTGCATTTTGAGGTTAATCTTATGAGGGTCATAACTCAGAAATCGTGAGGGCTATTGATGAAATGTCAAATTCTATAGGACAGTGATGCCAAGGTCTAAAATAACCTATCTCATTTTTGAGAGATCACATTCCATTTGGATTCGGCATAGCCATCTCGCTCAATGCCAAAACTCATAGTGTGCCTTAGTTCATAGGTGCACCACAGCATAACTTTGAAACCACTGATCTTGTCATCAAATCATCAATGCCATTAGCTCTGGGTGGATGGGTCAACCCTAGTCACACCCTTGTTATAGCCACAAATACCATCCATTTCCCTCAACCACCCCATACTGAGGAGTCTCCAAGGTGCTTTGAGTGCATTTCGAGGTCAATCTTTTGAGGGTCATAACTCAGAGCTTGTGAGGGCTATCAATGAATTGTCAATTCTATAGGATGGTGATGCTAAGGCCTAAAATAAAATATCTCATTTTTGAGAGATCACATTCTGTTTGGATTTGGCATAGTGATCTCGCTCGATGCCAAAACTCATAGTGTGCCTCAATTCATAGATGCACCACAGCATAATTTTCAAATCGCTAATCCTGGCATCAAATCATTAGTTCCATTAGCTCTAGATGGGTAGGTGAACCCTAGTGACACCCTTTTTTCTACCACAGAGATCATCCATCGTCCATGGCCACGCCGTATTGAGGAGTCTCCAAGGTGCTCTAAGTGCGTTTCGAGGTCAATCTTTCAAGGGTCATAACTCAAAGCTCATGAGGGCTATCAATGAAGTGTCAAATGCTATAGGACATGATGCTAAGGCTTAAAATAATCTATCTCATTTTCAAGATATCACCTTCTATTTGGATTCAACATAGCAATCTTGCTTGATGCCAAAACTCATAGTGTGCCTGAGTTCATAGGTGCACCATAGCGTAACTTTGAAATCACTGATCTTGGCATTGAATCGTCAACACCATTAGCTCCAAGTGGGTGGGTGAACCCTAGTGAATACCTTGTTTTGGCCATGGATACCATCCATCATCCACAACTACCTTGTATTGAGGAGCATCCAATGTGCGCTAAGTGCATTTTGAGGTCGATCTTTTGAGGGTCATAATTTAGAGCTCGTGAGGGCTATCGATGAAACATTAAATTCTACAAGACAATGATGCCAAGTCCTAAAATAACCTATCTCATTTTTGAGATATTACATTCCATTTGGATTCAGCATAATGATCTCGCTCGATGCCAAAACTCACAGTGTCCATCACTTCATAAGTGCACCACAACATAACTTTGAAACTGTTGGTCTTCACCTCAAATTGTTAGTGCCATTAGCTCTGGGTGTGTAGGTGAACCCTAGTGACACCCTTTTTCTAACCATGGAGACCATCCATCATCCTTGGCCACCCCATACCGAGGAGTCTCCAAGGTGCTCTTAGTGCATTTCAAGGTTGATCTTCTGAGGGTCATAAGTCGGAGCTTGGGAGGGCCATCAATGAATCATCAAATGCTACAAGATGGTGATGCTGAGACCTCAAATAACCTATCTCATTTTTAAGAGATAGTAATAAAGTGAAAAAGGTTTGATCCAATCAAGTCTCTTAAGTTTGGATATTTTGAAGTTATGTTGAAATTGAAAAGTTGTAGTATGAGGATAGTAAAAAAGTGAACTGCTAGTTATCAAAGATAATGAGTCTAGGAATGAGTTTGTGGTTGGGAATAGAATCCATGGTTGAAGATTGGATTCCTTAACTATGTTGAGATTAGATTTGAAGCCAAGAGTTAGTTTCAAGGTTGAACATGGAGTTTAAAATCAGATTTGGGGTTATATGAACCTTGTGTAGGAGGTTAACAAGTGTGTTTATGTCATGATAGCACTTCAAATTAAACATTGCACCCAAATTTGATAATAAAGGTTGTTAAAATTTTATTCAAAAATTATTTCATTTGAATGAAATATAAAAAACATAATCCATATTAATGATATTCCATAAACATGAACAATACACATGATCCACAACAAATTGAAAAATACTAGATATTAAATTAATATTATATCATTGTGCACATAAATCGTAAAAATATATATCAAAATACATGTATCCACAGACAAAATTTTACACAAATATATATCAAAGATCATGTATCCATAGACAAAGTACTCAAATATATATATCAAAATACATAGATCCATATACAAAATGTAGTTGATCATGCCATAAGAATGTGTATAATATAATTGTTTCTGTAAACAATGTGGCATATGCCATCTCAAAATGTCTCATGATGCATCCTACGACAACTTTACTATCCTAGGGTGTTGGTAGATGATCAAAATGCAGCCTCTTTGCTGCACTGGGTGGATCAGATGCCTGCTACATAAACAGAAAAGGAAAACCCAAAGTTAGACTACTAAATTTATATGATTCTTTGTATCTTACATTGAATTACTCAAATGCATAATGATCTTTTTTGTAATGAA
Source organism: Cupressus sempervirens (assembly GCA_028749045.1). NCBI lineage: Eukaryota > Viridiplantae > Streptophyta > Pinopsida > Cupressales > Cupressaceae > Cupressus > Cupressus sempervirens. The sequence goes on along the minus strand of CM053787.1, from coordinate 247,787,308 downwards.
GATTTCTGCTATTGAAATTTTATAATAAATACCTCTCTCATTAACCTCTTGCACCAGTCAGGAATCCTCTCATATGCCCTCAGCAATGCTTGTACCTCATTGATTGTGGGCTATGTATGTTCAAATACATTTGTCAAATGAATCTGTAACTTAAACTACAACATTATAATTCATAGCATGCTAAATTTATAACATATTTAATCATGAATCCAAACTACAACTTACTATTGTAGGCTCCTCCTTAGGATAGAGTGGCTGCATCATCAAATCTACATAGCTCTCCCATTAAACCTCATGTGCACTAGGAGTCTCCTATGAGATAAAAAAATAGTAGTTGTTAATATCACATAATTCAATTTTGAATTTATTTATGAAGATAAGGAAAATAACAAATAAATGATACTATACATACAATGGAGCTCTTGATGCAAATGAAAATGCCTGAGTGTCTATGATGCAGAATCTGTACGGGCTCATCACCAGTAGCCACACCATATATACAATAAAGAATGTAATCAAATTTCATTACCACAAACATTTTACAAGAATGCATCGATATTTAATCAAATAGAAAGCACCTAATTACCTTTCCTTTGTCAATGCGTTTTGGCTCATCCCTTGCACTTTGTCCCCCTAGGACAGGTGGTACCTACAAGATAAAAGAAAAATTAGCAACCATTTATGCTACAATATCAAATAGAAAAAATAATGGGAACACAACATAATGTACCATAGATTTCTCAAGGCCAAATGAAATTGTTGAGAGTGTTGCATCATCAATCTGTTTGAGCTCATCCTGGGTCATCAACTAAACATGAATGAAGATCACATACATGTATAAGTTAGTATGATTTAAAAAGTAGAATTACACTATTATAAAAATTAACTTTAAATTGTGCATGTCATAACAAAAAAATGTATACACGTACTGACACCAAAGGAGTCCATGCCTCTACATTCCCCTCCTCTCTCGCATCAAGGTCTATAGCCTCTACACATGTGTCTAGTGTATCCTTGTCTAATACAAAATCATACTTAGGAAGATCACCTATGGGACCCAAGAAAATATTGTTGCACGTAATGCAAGTGTGAGGCACACAAATGTGTGATGAGCTAGCCTAAGATGAACTAGTGCCAGCATCATCAACATGGGGAGACAAGACTGACCTAGCCTGAGATACCAATAGGCTACTCAACCTATGAATGGCTCTGATGGTTTTAGAGCTAGCCTCTACCATAATATCAAGATGTTGCACTTGAGGACGGGGGGAACATATTAGTGCAGGGGACAAAACTGCCAACTTTCTTCCACTGGGAAGAGGGTCTATCTTGAGGAGCTCCTAGTACTACACCCATTTTGGGCTTCATACTCCAATAGTTCACTTTGAGTTTCAACACAAATTCTGCATATAATTTTCCAAGGAAATAAAATGTCACCTCTAAATTGCTATGTGGAGGGATATCAAAAACCATCCACCAATGATTCCAAAAGTTCACAAATATGGCATCATTTGTGCACCATTTAATTGATATTTTGGGGTTTTTTTGTCAACTGGTATACCCATTATTTGGTTCAGAAAAAGGTTAGCCAAATCCTCTTTGGTTATATTGAGGGCCACAACCTCATCATAGTCCAAGTTATCATCAAACATCTCGTGCATTTCATCATTCCAATGAAGAGTGGCATTTTTTTGGTTGGTAAGGGTTACAATATTATCCACTATGGTGTTTAATGTGGATAACATAGGAGCCAATGCGGGTACATTATTATATGTTCTTTGCAAACCCCTCAATTCGATGAGATTTTAATTTATCAAATCCTCATTTCAAGAAGGGTTTTGAAGGGGTAGAGGATCATTTGGTGGATAGTTTTGCAGGGACACTAGATCATTTAGTGGGGGGTTATGAGGAATATTATTCCTTGCCTCAGTATCATCATTTTGATTAGCCATTCCTATTAAATTGTAGAACAAAATATATATTAAAGAAAACCTTAATTTTAATAATTTCTATTAACCTGACATAGCCCTAGAACAAAAGGGAAACAAGAAAGTTAAAGTTGATAAGGTGGTTGAGGTTTTTGGAGAGGATTCTAATGAGGATATTGGGGGAAAAGCAAGAAGAAGGTCTGGTAGGTTAGCTCAGTCACAGGGTACAGTTAAGAAAAAGTCCATTAGATACCCTATTGAGGAAGTTGAAGAAGATAGCTCAGGCAATAACAATGACATAAGGGAGGAGGAAAATATTTCCAACCCCAAAAAGGATGAAGATAATGAGGAGGGGGAAAAAAGTTTCAATTTTGGGAACATTTTGATGGATAATACTCAAACTCAAGTGTCAGATGGCAAAGAAAGGAATACTGAGACAACCCATGTTTCAACCAACTTCTCACTTAAACCTATTACTTTTTGTGATGAGATGAGAAAAAAGGATAATTCCCCAATTACCATTTCTTCCCCTATTAAGGAAAATTCAAAGATCTCCTCTAACCCACGAGTGTTGTCGGATAAACCACAGGGACAAAAAATGAAGGAGGTTGTTGCAAAGAAGGTCAAGGAGCATAAAGAGGAGATTGAGGTGATGGAGGAGCATTACATGAACCTGGAGCAAAGGGTCAAAACTTTGGAGGGGTTTTTCACCTTCTCCAAGTTTGGACTTAAATTTACTCATGTTGCTACTACTACCCTCCAATTGCTGGCACAGGAAAAGGAGGAAGTTGGCTTGGACATGGAGGACAACAAATTACTCTTCAAGTTTCTTGCTGATGACTAGGCCCAGATTCTACTTCATGCAAGGGGAAAAGGGAAAAAAGAAATCTAAGTCTTTTTTAGTTCTGTTCAGTTATGGGGATCTAAGGATCCAAAGACTTTATATACTTTTATGGCAGTTATGGTTTTGCTGGTAATTAGCTGTATTTAAGATTTTATTAGGCTTGGGTGCCTTTATGGACTATGTGATTAGTAGCTAGGTCGTTTCCTTTCTGGTTCTAGCTTTCTAGTTTATGGTATAAGTCTCTGCCTGCTGGTACTCCTGTTCTATTTGTCTATTTTTGTTAGTGGCTGGTAATGTGTTGGTTACTGGCCTTTTGACTATTAAGGGCCGACCCCCTTGTTTTTTGTCACTTTTAATTTCAGAAACAATTTCTATTAAAAAACCCCTAAATATAACTAAACCTAAAAAAATCATGATAAAATCTATTGAATTTATATTAAAATTGATAAAAATTAAAAAAAAATTGATATCATATATCTGATGTCGTATCCAATATCTGAGCACAAACATAATAAAACACTATGACAATGAGCCAGTGGGCTCTATTTTTTTTTATAACAATTGGAAAATTTTAGATATCCAATACAATATTGGATATCTGATATTGCTACGTCACCCCGCAGTTTGAAACACTCGTCGGTCAAGTAGTATATTACAATATATTATTATATTTTATATTTTATATTATAGTATATTACTATTATATTATAATACTATATATTAAGTAATGTATTATAATAATATAATATAATATTATGTTATATTATATATTATACTATTATAATATAATATTATTATATTATACTATTATAATATATTATAATATTATATTATATAATATCTTATATTATTAAATTAAATTAAATTATACTATTATATTATATTCTACTTGTATTAATATTTGTGAATGATTTTCAAAATATAAAAATATTAATCTTTGTAACTAAAGTAATAAATATTTATCATTTTATAATTGTTTAATGTAATAACTAATTAATTATTTCATATATATTTCTATATATTTTTACGTGTTATCAGGTATTCGATCTTATATTGGATGTCTGATGTAATATCAAATATCCAATAATATTGGGTATCCGATTTTGAATCAGATATCCGATAAGGGTTGGGAATTACTTTCCAAGTTTTGTACCTGGATAGGTGAAAAATAGTCAAAGTGGATTTTGAAGTGGTTTTAGATGTCTTCAAACTCTATTTTTTTCACATTGCCACTTTTTGGCACACCATGATCCTGCACATACCCACTAATGTTTGTTGGTATCATCCCCACTCAATTTTACTTTCTATTTGGAAGGTTTTTGTGTCACCAAATCTTTGTGTCATAATGTTATGAATGCTTTCATTTTTTTTCAGTTTCTTGTGAATGAAGTAAGATTAGATTACATGTGATGGATTAAATGCTAATTGGATTATTGGATTAAGAGTTGAAATTGTTGAAATTCTAGAAGTTACTAATTCACCCCTCCCCTCTCAATAACTTAGCATAGTCTTGAATATTTTCAACAATTGGTATCAGAGCATTGCATAGTCTTGACTATTTCCAACAATTGGTAGCAGAGCATTATGGTTCTCAAGAGAAAATTTGAATAGCTTGAGAAAAGTCAAGGCCATGGAGATATTTAGACTTGACAAAGCTATTGACATTGAGAAGCTAGATTTGGAATTAGTCATTGCCCAATTGAAGAAACCAAAGGAGCAACTCTCTCAATCCCTAAAGAGAAGAAAACAAGTTACAATTCAAATGAATGATCATCTCTACATTGAAGAAATAATTGAGCACCTTCATTCAAGAAATTCAAATGAAGCCAATAAAGATATCAAAGAACTCCTAGAAAAGAATGGATCCCTACGAGAAGAAGTAAGAAAACTAAGAAGAGAACAAGAAATTTACTTAGTAAGGTTATGTGAAGTCACATAGTAGAAGAATAAGATAAAAGAAGAGATAGATGGAAGAAACAATGAAATCTAGAACCAATCCCTTTAGCAAGTAGACCTTATTAATCAACTCTCCAATGGAAATGAGGAAATCATGAGCCAAAGATTTGAAAATGAATGAAAAAGAAATGATCTAAATTTTGAAAGGAAAATCAATGAAAGATTGTGAAATGATCTAAACTTTGAAAGGAAAATCAATGAAAGAATGATGAAATCCCAAGTAGACATGAATCAATTAAATGAGTAAAACCTCTGTAGAAAAAAGGGAAAATTAGGAATTGGATGTATAGAAGAAGGAGAATCATCCAAGCAAGGAGCTCAAAAGAATCAAAGACCTACTTGCAATCATTATGGTAAGATAGGTCATACATCAAACAAATGTTGGAGCAATGGAAAAGAAAAATTCAATGGAAAGTGCCACAACTGCAATCAACATGGTCGCAAATGTAGGAAACATGGACACAAGTCATCGGAATGCAAAACCAAGATATTGAATCTAATAGAGAAAATTGTGAAAGCATTTTTTGGTTGGGACTACAACACTTGAAGCAAATGTCATTACTATGGAGAATTTGGACACATTTGGTATAAATTGTTTAAAGCATCATTTGAGAAAAAGAGACACTACCAAAAGATGTTTCATTTGTATAGAACTTGGTCATCTTGCCAACAACTACATGGATACTCATAGAATTGAAGATAAGAAAAAGGAAAAGGTTGATAACATCTAAAAATAGATGAGGCAACAATGGGTTCCAATGTCTACCAAGGATACAAGTCTAACAAAAGGTGACCATGTCACTCAAGAATTGGTTGACTCTACCATTTCTACTTAAGTTCTCAAGGGAAAATCTGGAACCATGCTATCAGAGAAGACATCTAACATAGTTCCAAATTGAAAGAACAAAATGATCCAAATTAGAATTCAAGATACAAAGGGATTACTGAGTATAAGTGTCTAGTGAGCTATCGTGTCTACCAAGTGAGGTTGGGTGACAAACTCCATCAAGAAAGGTTGGGAGGAATGTAGATGTATAATGGTTACTGAGTTATGGAGACTTCACTAAGTGATCAATGCAAAGTAGTGGATGACAGCCTGTCAACATAATGTCAATCAATCTACCCTTTTTTCTGATCATTTATGGTGAAATTTTAAGAAAATGCATGGAATCAAAGTTATTTCTTATCATGAAATTTTGAGTGCTATTGCGAAGTGTGATCTTTAGAGCTTTCAAGCGATTTGAGTGAATTTCTAGTGAAAGTTTTCAAATTCTGTCAAACCCTACTAAGTGAAAATGGCATCTAGCAAGAGAAAGGTTAAGCAAGGATTTGACATGTTGATTCATGGAGTGGAGTGGAAAGCACTAGATTTTACACTCACTTCTATGATCATTGAAGCCCTAGATATGAGTGGAGAGTAGTCTCAAATCCCTCCAAAGGTAATTCTAATCAATGATATTGGCACTTATTTCAAATGTGTTATTCAAGAGATTGGTACATTGGAAATAGATAATTCCCTAGGATATGTTTGAATGGATTTTTGAAACCTGAGCACCAACACCTAGAAACCAAAGGGTTAACTCACATCCCTCACATGCCCCATGAATTTCAAGTTAAATGGATTAGGTTTATCCTCAGCCATGTGCATAATTGATAGTTGTGGTTGGAACACCTAGTGTTGAGTACAAAGAAGATGAGCCATTGAATCACTGGTCTCCTAATGTTATCCAAAGCCAAAATGACAAAAACCCTAGGTTGGAAAGAACTAGAAAAGAAAAAACATAGCAGAATAGGATGGTAGAGGAATGAAAACTAGTAGTGTTTTAAATATAGAATTGAAGTTTGGCATTCACATCATTGTGCACAAGATATACAACTCTAGTAAGTTGAATAGTGTATCATGTGAAGTTGTGGACTTGGTATACAATGTGGTAAAGAACAATGTATCATTCAAACTTATTGAGCTATTGTTGAGATAGTTCAAAAACAAATATGGAAAGCATACGGACATCAAAGAATAACCCATGTAAGTGTGGTTCCTTGTTAACTTGTGTATTCTTTTCTATTCAAAAAATTTTCCATCCAAAAGACACTCTTGTTTGGAGAAAAGATATGCCTATACTATATCAGATAAATGAGTTTATTGTTGAAATGGGTGAAAACTAAAATAGTATTATGGATAATTATTTTGATGCATTCAAAGAGAAAATGAATAATAGGTACTAGATCCCCATGAAACTTGTTGAAGATTATAAGGATGGTGTATGTTTTATGGTGGATAATGACAAAGTGTACATTCAGGAAATTAAGCCTAGAATTGTGTGGGTAAAAACTCTTGGTTATGAGGTCAATATTGGTGAAACTAAAGATATCATTGAAGCTCTTACGAATGAGCTAGTTGATCCTAAGGCAGCATATTTTGGAACATATGATGAAGTAAAAGCCAAGAGTAAACTTGAAATAAAGCCTCCTCAGGTGGTAAACAAAGGGAAGAAGAGAATTACAAAACTGAAATCGAATTCAACCCTTTTGTTGACCAAGGAAAAAGTTGAGGATGAGGAAGTAGAGGATGAAGAAGAATTTGAGGAAGAAGAGCTATCAAAGAAGAAAGGGAAATGTGATTATTAGCAAGCCAAAAAAGCCATCCATTACAGTATTCACAAGGAGATCTTCAAGGAAGAAATTTGACAAGGAAGGAGGAGATATTATATTTAGAAAACCTCCATCCATGTTCCAAGATAGACTAAAAGAACTTCAAGAAGGAGGAGGAACAAAAAAATTTAAATCATTAAAATATGAGACTAGGACTGAGAAAGAAAATAAGTAGATTGAAGACCTGGTGATGAATAAAATGGGTAAGTGGAAATACTCACCAAACCAACTTACTTCTTAGCTCCCCAATATTTTGTTGGATAATATCAAGCCAAGATGGGATTTTTCCATGAAAACTATCAAAGATATATATGGGAAAACTCTAAGGTAGCTATTACCGAGCATATCAAATGTACAGGTAAAAGAGTCATTGAAGAAAAATGAAGAGTAATTGACTCTAAAGTTCAATTCTTGTTAGGTTTTGATTGAATACATTGAGCATGTTGTAAGGAATGCAACAAACACTTGGAAAAATATATATCTATTACATAAACCAAGTGATTTTCTAGTTGATGTTAAAGATGATGATAATGATGATGACGAGAATAAGGAGAATGATGAAGAGGAAAATATTGAAGAAGTAACTCATTTTGACAATGAAGAAGATGAAGAGGATCAAGGACAAGAGACTAATGAGGAAGCATGGCAAGATGATGAAGAAATTGATCTAGTTAAGATAGTTGTAGCAGTGATTTCCTCACTTCCTCACTCTCCAAGAAAACTAGTAACAACATATATTTTGGATTCCTCAGGTATTTTTATAAATATTCTATGAATAATTTTAGTATTAGTTATCACAACTAGTCCTAGTATGTCTACAATTGTTTCTATTCTAGGTACACAAGAATTAAGTGTAAGGATAGTTAAGCCCAAGGTTCAACTGAGCACAAATTTTTGGGTATAGGAAAAGAAATAGAAGAAGAAATAGATTTAGATGAGGAAATTGTAATCCCAAATTGGGACATTTCCAAGCTTAGTCCAGACCAAATTTAGTCATTTTGTGAACTCCTCCAGAAGAAGGCTAAATAGCAGAGGCTAAGAGAGGAGAGAGATAAGTAATTCACAATAATTGAAGATGCAAAGAACATCTTGGCAGAGGCCATAGGTATTGAGGTTGATTCTTCTCAACCAATTTTTTATTATCTAGCAGAAGTAGTCTAGAAAATTAATGAATTTACTAATGGACAAGATAAGATAGTGCAAAAGGTAGAAAAGAGGTTTGATAATAAACTATTGGAGCACATTGCTCAACATATAGTTATATATCAAGTAGAACTTTCTACAATTTTGGGCAATTTAGAAGCACCCTCTACAAATGTGTCATCACTTTTTGGAAAGGTATGTGATGTTTCTGAGTTTACTAAGGAAATAAATGACAAATTGTTCAAATAGATGAAGACGTGAAGGCTAGTGCTCAGTAGCTACAAGTTAACCTTAGTTCAAGCTCTACACATTTCAAGAAAATAAGATTTTTGTCAAATATGCAAGCAAAATTGCTCAGAGAAGAAGCAAGGATCAAATCCACATTGCTAGATATACAAAATATGATTCTTCTCAACATGGATGCATTGCAAAAACATATTGCACATTCAAAAGCTCTCATCCATGAAAATAATTTCTCCATAGTAGACCATATGATAGAATTGCTAGTAAAAGTACAGATTATACTTCACGCATTGTAAGGTCATGCAAGACTGGGATAAAACCTTGGCAATCATTCTCAAGGTACATTTAGAATTTTTATCTCATTTTGGTGTTACTATGTAAATGCATAGAATCAATCTTTGGCATTAATGTCAAAAAGGGGGAGAAGGACATATGTTATGGGGGAGAACATGCAATAAGTTGTAAAAACAATGGGGGAGTAAGATGTGTATAGTAAGATATATTGTATATAACAAGCATATGTATAGTATACTATATGAAAGAACCTTATCATGTACAGATATATACCTTACAAATCAATTCTAAAAAATCTCAAAAATAGAATACTCTATCAAGCTAGTATCACAAGGTGATGTATAAAAGATATTTAGAGAACTTTTTGAATTCAGTTTTGGCTGATAAGTGTTTTTTTCACTAATGCCAAAGGGGGAGATCGTTCACATATCAATTAAGTTTGTTATTAGTGACACACAGTTATTTAGATTGTATATAGCTATCAAGCTTATTGTACAACTATTAGTGTTTTGCAATAATTTTAGTTGTTGTTGAGTTCTACAACTACTACTGAGTCCTTTGGACAAATCCTAGAGGTTACTAAGTAGTCATAGTTATAGTAAAGATCAGTAGTGTAAACCATGCATCTCAATGTATTTCAAGTTTTCCAGTGTAAGCCGAGCTATGCAGTGTAAGCCAAGTTCATGGTGTATGTGATGTGAGTCTAGTGTTAACCAAGCTACTCAGTGTTAACCAAGTGACTCAGTTTATACTAAGCTCAAGGTGATAGTGTTTATCGAGTCTTGCTATGTTAAACAAGTGATTTAGTTTATATGATTAGTTTCATAGTATCTACCAAGTCACCAATGCAGACCAAGTTCAAGACTACTTAGAAGTGATTAGTATGGATTGAGATTCTATGTCTACCAAGTGCATGTCAATGCCAAGCATTGACAGTGGATGTTGAGTATTAGAACCTCACTGAGTTAGTCTTTAGAACCTGAGTGTCTTCATATGGGGTGACTTTGTAATATTTGTGTTAACTTGTATTGTGGTTGACTTTGTAATTTGTATTGTATCATATTAAAAAGTGAGAAAAAAAATTATGATGAAGATGTCAATGTGAATGCAATGTAAGAAAATATAATCAAAAAAGAGAAAAAAGAGAAAATTACAAAGGCTACAATGGTATAAGGAGCAACAAAGTCATATCTATCACAACAAGGTGATTTTTACTTAAAGGAATCTCAGTCAGTAAGCTCAATTATAGATCAAAGATCACATATTGTTTCATCCTAATAGGTGGTTCAGTCAGATCCTTTAAAAAGGTAGACCTAACAATCTTTTGTAAATCTCTTTGCCGAGTGCATACTTAATTCTATGTTTGTAAATCCTTTCACAAGGTGGAGCTAGTAGTTCTTATTTCTCCTAACAGGGTAGATCATCAAAAGTGATCAATGTAATCTTTAAAAGGATAACATTTTATTGTAGTACTAAGGTTTGTTGGTATCATCCCCACCCTAGTTTTACTTTCCATTTGGAAGGTTTTTGTGTCACCAAATCTTTGTGTCACAATATTATAAATGCTTTCATGTTTTTAGTTTTTTATGCATGCAATTATATTAGATTATATGTGATGGATTAAATGCCAATTGGATTATTGCATTAAGAGTTGAAATTTTTGAAATTCTAGAAGTTACCGATTCACCCCTCCCCTCTTAGCAACTTTGCATAGTCTTGAATATTTCCAACACATATCTGGGGTTATTGTGTACGAGTGTCTTGTTATGTTTCATGATTATATTTCTCATATTCTGATTGAGGATTAATAAGGTTGATAATTACGATAATAGTTGGATAACTAATTCACCCCTCCTCACAGTTATATTGTTGGAGTTTATATTTTAACAATTGGTAGCAGAGAATTAGGTCCTTGAAGATAAATCTTAATAGCTTTGGGAGGTCAATGGAGAGTCACTATAGTAAAGAAATTCCTAATTTGGATGGTGAAAGGTTTAGAAGATGGATCTTCTTGGTGAGATTTCATATTTGTGTAAAGAATAGAGGATCGAGTTTCTTAATCTAAAATACATTTATTGTGTTCAAAATAATATAGACAGATAAATAAAGATCGATCCAAATGTGAAAATGAAAAGAAGGTAAAATAAGGTATTGATCTACTTATGAAAAGGGTGCTAGGAGGTATGAATTTTTTTCATTTGTTTGACATGTAAATAATTTGGTCATTTTTAGTCCAGATGTCCTAAAAGAGTAAGGAAAACTAGAAAGAATTCACTTTCAATCGATGATGAAGAATTTAAAGCTAGTATGGAAAGATTCTTGAATGATAATGATGATAAAAATAATGAGCTTGAATTGGTCTAGAAAGAGAAAGTAATGGAACAAATAGTTTTGGTGACTATTGTGTATTCCAAGGCTAACCATGAGAATGCAGAAGTTTTCTTTGAGACTAATAATGATTTGCAAAATGACGTGCAATTTTTTGACAAAAGAAGAGAATAGAGATCTAAACCAAGAGATGAGATAAGAGTTGATTTATAATCTCTTACCTCTAACCAAAACTTGACAAAGAAACACCCTCTAGAGAAGATAATTAGAAGTAAAGAAAAAGGAGTGATGATAAGAAATAGAGTAAATGAAGAATTATGTTTGATTTCTCAAGTTGAACCTATGAGTGTAGATGAGGCATGCACAGATGATCATTGGATTCAATCAATGAAGGAAGAACTAGATTAGACTGTGAAGAATGAGACATGGGAATTTGTTCCTAGGCCTAAAGACAAGAATTTTATAGCAACTAAATGGGTATTTAGAAATAAGATGAATGAACAAGGTGAAGTTGTAAGAAAAAAAGCTATACTAGTATACAAAGGTTATTCTAAGCAAGAAGGAATAGATTATGAGGAAACATATATCCCCTTGTTGCTAGAATAGATGCAATGAGAATATTTTTGGCGTCTATAGAAAATAAAAAGTCCAAAGTGTATTAGATGGATGTCAAATCGGCCTTTCTGAATGGTGAACTTGAAGAAAAGTTATACATTGAGAAGACTAATTGATTTCCTTTGAAAAAAGACAAGGATATGGTATGCATATTGAAGAAAATTCTATAAGGTCTAAAGCAAGCACCTAGAACCTAGTATGCAAGGTTGGAAAATTATTTAGGAAAGCTTGGATTTGCTAAAGGTACAACAAATAGTAACTTGTACTTGAAAAGAAATTGAGAATTGTTTGCTAATAATAGTGATATTTGTTAATGACATAAGTTTTGGAGGAAAAGATGAAGGAAGTGATAATTTTTATTGAGAAATAAAGAATGGGTTTGAGGTAAGCATGATTGGTGAGATGAAGTTCTTTCTAGGTTTGTAGATTGTGCAAAATAGTGATGCCATTTTCATTTCACAAGCTAATTATTTGAAAGACTTGTTGACAAAATTTAACTTGGAAAATTGTAATCCTATTGCTACACCAATGATAACTAGACACAAGCTATCTAGCATGGATGAGATACCTACAATTGAGTAGAAGAAGTACAGATTCATGATTGAGGTTTATAATATCCAACTCATACTAGATGAGATATAACAAATGCGGTTAAGATTGTAGCTAGATTTCAAGCTGATCCTAAGGAGTATCATTATTTACTAGCAAAGAGGATATTCATATACTTGAAGGGATCATCTAATTGTGAGATATGGTATGATAGATGAAGATATTTAACTTTTTTGTGTGTATACTGATGCAGATTGGGCAGGCACTATGGATGACAAAAAAAGCAATAGTTGTGGATCATTTTTTATTAGAGGAATATTGGTTTCTTGGATAAGAAAGAAACAAGATTTCATTTCACAGAGTACAACCAAAGTAGAGTATGTAGTAGTAGCAAATAATTGTAATCAAGTCATGTGGATGAAGAATATGCTAAAGGATATTGGGATAGAATTTTGAGAACTTGTTGTTATACATTGTAATAACACAAGTACAATGACTATGTATAAGAATATTTCATTGCATTCTAATATTAAGTGTCATGTCCCTTTTTCAAATAATTAAAAATAATAATCTTTGCTAAGGCAGGCAAGCCCAAAAAGGTGAAGTTTCGGCAAAAGAGGATAATATTTGGAAGCTAATGGACTAATATATGAAAATTATTATTAAAATATGTTTTATTAACCCTAATTGGACGTGAGTTATGGTTATGCCCTCTTTTAAGGGGTTTGGAGGCATTTTGGGCTCATTTCCAGAACTTGATTTTTGCTCATTTCTTTGTTATTCTTCAAAGGCTGCCAAACCTGTGGAGAAGGAGACCCAAGAATGGGAGTTTGAAGGTTTCCAAGAAGGCTAAGGATGGGAGTTTGAAGCCATTCTATGTGCATGCTCATGCAGAGTTTGCCTTTGTGCTGAACAGTGCATATTTGTGGATTTTCGGGTGTGTTTTTTGTAAGAATTTGGTGTTTCCAGTTGAGTATTTCATATCAGTTTGTGTTGCTATTTTATTTCAGAGTTTTAGATGTTAAAAGAGAGCTGAATATTTCTATTTGGTCATGATTATACTTCTATGATAGATTATTAGTGTTTTTGTGGTGTTTTCAAGCTATTCTATGTTATTTTTGGGAGCCCGATGAGCATTATTTTTATCCTCTATTTGGGAGCTGTTGTGTAAATGTTATACAGATCTGAAAATGTCATTTTGTAGGCTATTATTCTGCTGAAATTTCTATAAAAATGTCCACTTTCAGATTTACTAATAATATGTGAAGCTGTGAATTTTTTGGCACTATTTCCGGCATACCCGATTTGGGGTTTATTGAGAAATTGGTGGATCTTTGTAATATTGGTTGTTTGATTTTGAAAATCTGATTAGAGAGTTGAAATATCATATTAAATTAGAAAAGGGATATTTCAGTGGTATCAGAGCTATGATCTTGCCAGCCTGAGGGTTTGTAGAAGTTTTCATGTCAGTTTTGACAATTACCCAAATCTTGCATGTCAAAATTTATGGTTGCATGCCAATTCTAATCATTTGCATGTTAGTTCTTGGTGAATTTGGTGGTTCCATGTTGCTTCTAATCAGATGCATGTCAAAATATATGGTTGCATGCTACTTCTAATCATTTGCATGTTAGTTTTTGGTGAATTTGGTGGTTGCATGTTGCTTCTAATCAGCTGCATGTCAAAATCTATGGTTGCATGCTACTTCTAATCATTTGCATGTTAGTTTTTGGTGTTTGAAAAGTTATAACCTATTGGGGTTACACTTAACTTTATCTAGAATGGACAGGTATAGTACAGAGTCTTAGAGGACATGATCTTGGACAATTGATATCTAGAGTCAGAACAGTAAGAAGGATGGTTATTTAGACATTCAAGATAAACTTAGGAAAATAAGCCATGACATATCTGAACAATTGGTTGAGCACCACTGTATGATGAATGATATGTTGTCCAACCTAGCTAAGGTGGATAAGTTGAATGGATTTCTATTTGGCAGATTTTCTCACAGGGCAGATGACACAATTACCAAGAACTTGCATTAGGAGTTTGAGAAACTAGCTTATAGCCAAGAAGAGGTCTTAGATTCTACTCTGCCATAGGAGGTAGTGGGTTTAGATGATGATTATGAGGATGTTGTTGTGCATGATGGTGAGATACCTGGTAGAGATGAGCAGACATTGAGCATTCATGGCTTTGTTGAGAAAGAGTACCAAGCACAATTAGATGCTTTGTCACATGAGGTTGAGGCAAGTGGTACTTGACATGATTTGTCCAGCTAGCTGAAGGTGAGCAAAGATAGTATTGTGACTTCATTATCTCATCATGATAGGATGCGAGATATGATATAGGATCACATTCAGATGATTCAGTTACAAGGTAGACATAAGGGAGTTCAAGCAAAGTCTTCTTGTGTTGACTTGCAAGCGATTAGGGAAGGAATGGGAACGATGAAGTTGAGTTATTTACATCTTCTATCAGATTGTGACCATCTTCTTAGCCTTGTCAGAGGCTATTCAGATGCCTTGAGGAGGAAGGAGGAGGAAGTTGACATGCTTTCTCAGGAGCTTGAGGACACTCGAGCTTCTTTGGTGAATACTCCATTGGCATTACAAGACTGGGAGAGACATGGGGATAAGCATGGCATGGAGTTGAGTTTATTTTCATCTTGCACTCTTGATACTCAACTTTATATGAATGGTAGATCATATTTGGTCATTCATAATGTTGCAAGTTCATCTTGCATTCACATCCAGGATACAGGGACAATGTCAGACAGGTATGTGGAGTTAGTTGGTATTGGTCATATTACTCAGGTGAGGAGTTTGCTTGAGTTACCAGTTGATTATAGTTTACGGATATGGACTCGAGATTGTTATATTGGCATTTGGGATTCAGTTGACTGGAAATCTTTAACACTTTTTGGTAGCAGTGATTGTTTGGGTGCTATCATGGATTTGATTAGCAGATTGCATGGTGTTGTCTTTTCTTGTGCCAGGAGCTTATCTGATGTTGGTATTAGTTTTTATACACTAGTGTTGGGCTTTGTTCATATATCCAGTCACCCATCTTTGTTGGAATGTGTTGATGATCTTTCATATTTGGTAGTGTGTACAGATGAGTCTCAGGATCATATTGGCATTGATGACATCCAAGAGGATGCAATGGGAAATTTTGAAGACTTAGTTTCCTTGCTGGTTTCTTTTAGTACAGAGGAGTTAGATAGTAGTGCTACAGTTTTTGATACTCTGTATGTTGATATGAGCTTTGGAGTTGATTTGAAAGATATGGATGGTAATACTCTAGAGACCAGTAACCTTGAGGATGCTCCTTTAGAGAGTGCATCAGAGGAGGTTTGTAGGATACAGTCTAGCCAGTGCCATCACGTGTCTAGTCAGTTGAGAGTTAGTGAGCGAGACATTGCTATCGCTTACCAACAGTTCGATGCTGCGCATCAATTGTTAATAGTTTATGGATGGGGTTCTCCTACTAGTGATGAGCAAGGATGCAGTTATCTTTCCTTGACAGAGTTCCACTCTTTATGGGAGGCTATCCAAATTTTGAGACAAGATTATATGTAGTTGGTAGCTGACAGAGATTATCTTATGGAGTGGGGCAGTAAAACATACGATGCATTGTTGGCCAAGGAAGACGAGGTGAGTGAGCTTACTCAGCAGCTTGCAGAGGTGACTTTTGAGATTCTTGAGAGTACACAGTTGGCTTTCAAGGAGTCATAGTTTCATTTGGCTAAGGTGACCATGGAGTTAGAGAAACTAAAGTCTTTACTAGATTCTATACAGTCACAAGCTATCGTGTCTAATGATTTGAGGATGTCCATGGTCGAGATTGTTAGAGACAGTGGAGATGGGGATGCATCCATCCTTGATACTAACATTGGCATATCGGGTTTGTTCCCACTAGAGTCAGGTTTAGTTGAGTTGGGTATTGTAGCAAATTTTTTTTGTATACCTGACATGGTGGTGGCTTCTAGTACTAATGGCACAGAGACTAGAGATGTTGTATCAAAGATCATGTGTGATGTTGGTGAGCCGACAGTTCACATGGTTCCTGCTAGTAATATTACTCCCTTGGCAATGCCTTCAGAGGTAGTAGTCAATTCCAACTTGGTTAGTGATCAATTGGAGTTAGTTTCATCTAGATTGCAGTCTGAGTCACCGACTGAGATTGGCACATTCTATCAGCACTACACTGTGAGGTATGCTCATCAATTTACCTTTGATGACCATGTTGATGAGATGATGATACAGAGTTGTACTTTGGTTCCTAGTGCTTATCATCAGTTATGGGACAGTTTGAAACCTTGGAATGAGAGTTGTGATGGGCATGACATGGCAATAGGTCCTGTAGTTGACAGCTTGATAATACATGACTTAGAGTAGGAGTTTGGGAGTGATGTTGTAATGGGTGTTGTTATTGATTCTACTCCTTTGGCAATCACATCTCCTGACTTAGCTGGTGATCAGTCACAATGGGGTGTATCACTTGTTCATGGTGTGCATGGGAGTTATGGTTATGAGATAGTGGCCAATGATTTGCAGAGTTGTGTTGACTACAGGAGTTGTACAGTGTGTGGATTCTCCATACTTGGTACAGTTTCATTCAGGAGCATTCACCATTGTTGTAGAGTTGGATTGTACACTCTGTATAGGCCAGTGGGATACGTTGATGGTATTTACTATGTTGGCAATTTGATTTTCCTACTTTACTTGGGTTTTGATGTTCTAAGAGTTTGTGTATCGTGGGTTTTTGACTATGGTAGTGGTGATTTTGGGGTTTGGTTGAGCTATAATTGCCAGTTTGGTTATGGATTCCTCTTGGTTATATTGCAGAGGGTATTGCAAGAGCCTGTGTTAATTGATAGTAGTATAGTTCATGACTAAATTTGGGATCCAGGTGGATTGATTGGTTTATTTTTCAGCCATTTCTTGAGGACAAGCAATATTTGGGAGGGGAGGACTTGTCATGTCCCTTTTTCAAATAATTAAAAATAATAATCTTTGCTAAGGAAGGCAAGCCCAAAAAGGTGAAGTTTCGGAAAAAGGGGATAATATTTGGAAGCTAATGGACTAATAAATGAAAATTATTATTTAAATATGTTTTATTAACCCCTCTTGAATGTGAGTTATGGTTATGCCCTCTTTTAAGGGGTTTGGAAGCATTTTGGGCTCATTTCCAGAACTTATTTTTTGCTCATTTCTTTATTATTCTTCAGAGGCTGCCAAACCTGTGGAGAAGGAGACCTAAGAATGGGATTTTTTAGGTTTCTAGGAAGGATAAAGATGGGAGTTTGAATCCATTCCATGTGCATGCTCATGCAGAGTTTTCCTTTGTGCTGAATAGTGCATATGTGTGGTTTTTCGGGTGTGTTTTTTGTAAGAGTTTGGTGTTTCTAGTTGAGTATTTCATATCAGTTTGGGTTGCTATTGTATTTCAGACTTTTAGATGTTAAAATAGATTTGAATATGTGTATTTGGTCATGATTATACATTTTTGATAGATTATTAGTGTTTTTGTGGTGTTTTCGGGCTATTCTATGTTATTTTTGGGAGCCCGATGAGCATTGTTTTTATCCTCTATTTGGGAGCTGTTGTGTAAATGTTATAAAGATCTGAAAATGTAATTTTGTAGGCTGTTATGCTTCTAAAATTTCTATAAAAATGTCCACTTTCATATTTACTAATAATATGTGAAGCTGTGAAGTTTTTGGCACTATTTCTGGCATACCCGATTTGGGGTTTATTGAGAAATTGGTGGATCTTTGTAATATTGGTTGTTTGATTTTGAAAATCTGATTAGAGGATTGAAATATCATATAAAATCAGAAAAGGAACATTTCATTAAGAATATATCTATTAAGTGTCATGTTTTGAGAGAGAAGGTTATAGAGAAAGAGATCAGCTTGGAGTATGTCAGTACAAAATATCATATTGTAAATATATTTATGAAGCCCTTGCTTAAAGATAAATTTGATTACTTGAGAGGTATGCTTGGGGTTATGCCCCTACCTACCTTTGAGTAGATGATGCAAATATTGCATCAATCTAGTGGTACAGAGCACTATTGATTGACTAGATTGAATGTTGATGCTTCTTATATGGGGGAGTATCTATTATGAGAAGAGTCACTAAGGACTCTTAGTCATTGATCTTAGTAATTGGTCTTAAACAATGTCTTTGGAAACTTGAGATGGTTGAAGACTTGGAGAATATAATTTACATAATGGGGCCTTTGTCATTGATGTCAATGTGGGAGATGTGTACATGAAAAACATGTCTATGTAAACCAATGAGGGAGATGCATAAAAGAGTTCCTAATGGATAGATGAGCATATCTCTATTAAGGAGATTTATAAAGTTTCATGCAAGTAAGGAGAAGGAATATCAGTATGGGAGAGATACACAACACAAAGAGTTATTAGTGCCAAAGGGGAAGATTAGTAAACATTGATGTATGGGGGAGAACTTGAGAGTTGTTTAGTGTGTGAACACTTGATGACAATCCTCAATCCCAAAAGATGCAAAACAAAGCAATGTTCTAGAGGATTGAAAAGATCTAAATAACAACAACAATAGTAGAGTGTTGTTTTGATGTACTGCAAGGCAAGACTATCCCCAAAGGAGATTTCCTAGCCCCTAGTAAATAACCACATAGTGGAAATAGAATAAAAATACAAGATCTAATACCAAATTACAATAATTTATTCATAAAATAACTGTTGCATGCAATGTGTTGAGCTACAAGGCCTTTCTAGTTATGACCAAGTGCAAAGAAATTACAATAATAGTTCTACAAGATCCCTCAAGATCCAACCCAAAAACTAGCTAGTGAAGACCCACACTCTACTAGAAACCTCCAAGGAAGATCTCAACTTGTACTTGAAAGCCCACCAAGCAATCTCCTTGTTTTTTAGCTATAGTCATAGGTCTGCTCCAAATTTATCTTAGATCCGAGAGTAAACTACCTCACATTTGGTGCTCTATCCACAGACTCAGGAAAAAAACACTCTTTAGCTTATCTCCACACCCACCTTCCATTAAATGAATAATAATCATTCCATGATGATTAATAATAGACTACATGACAACCCCTATTTATACCAATCTGTTGGTAAATAAATTGTTCTTCTTTTTTTTACACTCCTTTTTATTTGCCCAATTTATATCAAAGAACAATTTTACTCAACAGTTGGGAAACTATTTCTAAGAATATCTAGTTTCCCTCTGAATTGAGATACAACTCCTTATATGAAAAATCTTCAATGAATTATGTTTCAAATCTAATCCCTACTATAAATAAGTTCTTAACTAGAGAACAGTAGAGGAAAACCAAGTTCCACCCAGGCAAGTGAAATCTCAAGCGGGATTTAGATGCAAAATGCTATGCTGTGATCTTCACACTCTTATGAATTTCTCAACAAAGCAATTATGAAATATGCAAATTATGAAAATGCAATGCAAGAATGATTTTGCAATTTATGAATATGCAGATGAAGTAACTGATGCAACTCCACAATCATTTATAATTCTTTGATTATCTTATTGATTGGCCAAAATAATAACAATAGAACAAAACTCTGTTTGTTTATCATTCCTAATTCAACACCATGAAATAACACTAGGTACAATTGGACAGAATATAAATGGCCCTGGACTTGATTGTTTCTGCAATCAGCTTCATACCAAAATTTTGCCGACCCCTCTCTAAGAAAAAGATTTACAATAAATAGCCTCCACCCCAAATGCCTGTTCAACTTCTCCTTATGATGGCTTTTTGGTTTCATAAAACTGAATCTTAAAACGGTCCTAACTTTTCAATTTTGTAACTGCCTCAAGAAAAATAAAATCCTCTCTATCTATGACACATGGTCTTTTCATTTTGATGGAAAATGAAAATCATTCCCTTGTCAATTTCCATCCTTAATAATGTTTATATAAAATTATTAAAAATGATTCGCCCCCACTTTTAATAGTTTAAAGGTATCTTAGACATAATCTTTTTCCAAGATGTGACTAACAACACCATCATATTTTTAGTAAGTGTTCCTATTTTATCGGTCAAAATATATTCCACTTGTCGCAAGTCTTCATTTGTTGCTAAAACTTCTATTGGAAACTCTATTGTCACAACAAAAATCTAGAGAAGTGTCATTGCCATGTCAAATTCTTCACAATCACTCATAGTCATAATCAACTTCAGCAATATGTAGAGCTCGATTGCAAATCCATTCCAGCCCTTGTGTAATTTGAGCATCACTACCACTTAAAAATGCTACTATAAATGATGAGTTGAGAGATATCAATATGTGAGATGCTGCAAAAGACTCGATCTTCTAACATATGCTTCTAGGTAAGTACCATGGATTGTTGCTGGATTTTGTGGGCAACTCAGTGATTGAAGAAAAACTAGCCCCATCTCTAAAATTTTCTCCTTTAAGCTCTCAACTGTTAGAAAGCTCATGTGCTGTAGGGTAAAAGCACAAACCTGTGTCACCTTTTATGAAGAAACGTGATATCAAAATGCGACAATTCAACATTAATGACAAAAAAAATGGTATTTGTGTTTAGAATTTGAAAATGATGTAAATTGATGAAATGTGTAGAATTGGATGAAATTTATGCCTATAATTTTTAAATTTTTTTTTGAGTAAGAATTTATTCATTTCTTTTATTTTGAAGTCCCTTTTTTAACTATAAAAAATATAGGGTGTAGTTCCCATCAAAAAATAAAATGCAAATCATCTTTTTTTGTTTTGATTTGAAAATATCTTATAGATGACATGTATATCTAGTGCACAAAAAAAGAAATAATTATTTTTGATCTATATTTTCTTTGTTATAAGTACTCAAGCTCAACCTTCTCAAGAGCCAACATTTTCTTCTTCCCATCAAAAATTCCCAATCAAATCTACACCTTCTTGAGAAAAAATTACATATTCATGAAGAGGACTCTCTCCTCTAGAGATAAATATAATTTTTTTGTTTTTTTGGTATGATTTACTATTTTTTTCCCTTTTTTAAGTGAGCATCTTCTGAAATGTTGAAATATCAACTTATAATATTTTGAAGTTCTAACATATTATAACTAATCAAAACACTCAAAAATTTATATAATGATGATATTGAATCTAAGAACTATAAAAGGGTATTTTTAGTTTTTGAATAAAATTGAATTTTGATAGAGAAATGAAATTTGACCAAAACAAGTTTTGATATCACAAACAGTGACACAGATCTGTGCTTTTACCCTGCATCTGCCATGACAATATGTATCAAAGTTGCTAACTAACATTAATATTTGGTGAGTACAGTTCCTTTGTAATGACATCCATAGACGTTAATGGTAGGACACCAGCAATGCAACAAGAGAGCGATGTCTTTTTTCTTCTGTAGATTCTTCTTCTCCCTCAATAGTTACATCACTGCATCGAACATGGACAAGTGCTATGGCAAGTTCAATTGCAACAATGCTAAGTTCATCTGGAACTACTCTTACAAGCTTTTCAATGACCTCGAGTGCTCCCTTAACAACATCTAGATTGTCTGACTCCATCAATTAAACCACACATTCACTTAAATGTGAGGGGAGCTTTTCTCCTTTCAAGTCAGATTCATCATCTGACATATCATAAGGCTGTGGTGATGATTCACTATGATATTAGACTCCAAACTTTCAACTAGTGCGTATTTGATAGCTTATCTCATGTTTTGATCTCTAATCATAACATAAGATGTATCAACAATGTCGTTTGACCACTTATCTACTGTCACAATGTTGAATATGCTGGCTATAGACCTTTGGCACACATAAAATGGGATTTTCTACCTTGAGAATTTGGAGTATTTTTGAGCCAAACTTCCAACATAAGAAATATTCCTTGAGACATTCAAAATTGACCCAGATGCATGGATTTGAAAAAAACTCGTATCCTTGAAGATACGAGCCAGCGGATTTTGGCCTCTACAAGTGCTAAAATGGACTTGGAGAACCCGATTCTAGATTTTTTACCTAAGGCCTTTCCACACATTTTCAGCTCAAACTTCATGAAGATGAAATCTTCTTTGCTACATTTTAAGAGGACCCAGATCCTTGGTTTTTGAAAATAACTCAAAAAAATCATCAAAAATGGAGTTTGTAGGATTTTGAATTCCAAGTGCGAAAGAGGCTTGGCATAGAAGATTTTCAAATTGCCACTTCAGGTGTTTATGAGAAATTTCAGACCAAGCTTCCTAAAGATAAAATATTCTCCAAGTGATTCTAAAAGGAGCCATGTCATCAAATTTTGGAAAAGCTCGAAATTGTGCAAGAAAAATGCCAACAGGTTTTGAGAAAATAGATGTGCAACCTTAATGGAGTAGTTGGAACTCAAAAATCTGTCGAGCAATATCTCCCTTATTCTTTAACCATTCATCATACCACTATATTTTTGAACTTGCATGTTATGAAGACTAACTTCATCGAGACACACTTGAAGAAAAAAATGCTTTCAAGTTTGAACAAGAGTTTAAAATGAGACTTTCTTCAAAGGCACGGTCGCTAAATCAATGCATTTTTTGATTACTGCTCATCAACATATTACACTATTCATATCCCTATTAAGAAGCTACATTGTCAAACCTCCAAAGATTATGATTTTCTAATTCACATTGTATTAACAATTTTTCAAGAGATTAGCTTTCAATGCATCATTTAATTTAAAACTTCCCTTCCAAAACTAGCTATCATTTGAAATAAGGTCTTCAATATCACAAGCCTTGGATAACATGATATCATATGTTGAATTCCTCTTGATTTGCATAGTTTTAATGTAATCAAACAGTTTCCACTTGCAAGCTCTATTTTTATAACTATTGTACCCATTAGAACTGTAGAAATCTTGTCAACCGGATTGCACCCACTGCCCCATGGAATGAAATTCTAAAACCTCAAATGCTAGACTTGCTATTATATCAATCACATCAGATCCCACATATATGCTTAGAGATCACAGCTTTACAATCATTCTTTATCCGAGAAGATCATTAGGGAGAACATGATATCCTTGCCAGGCTAGGAGATACCACCTACCCAAATAATGAAAACATTTAAACCAACCCACTTGGCTCATGAATGAGAAGGCAAGAAAGAGTGAAACCTGGCAAGGATGGCCTACCTACGAAGGACTTAGACCTAAACACCAGACTGACTTGACATTAAAAAAAAAATGATGGGTAACTGAAAGTCAAGCAACGCAATCTAAGCTAGAAGTCAGTCCAGAATGCTAAAAACTAACATTAAATACTTGAAGAGCCACAAGTCAGCCTTCAACAATAATTAAATGTCCAAAAATTAATACCCAAGAAAAATTGCGATTTCTCCTAGCTCCAATTGATTTAGAACTCTAGATTCAAACCAAATGTATAACTTTAGGTCCTCTACAACCTCTAGAATGCACAAAGGCTGATTCAACAAGGATATTTGTACATCCATCTTGAAAGTCATGCATAGAAACATGTCGTGCAAACTACCAAAAATTGATACTCTAGAAGAATTTCCATATCTCACAACTTATAATGAATTAGAACTTGCACCTTTGGCTAGAGATAGTACTCTAGGCCAATTTCAATTTTTGAAAGGTGAATCCTTTCATTCATTGTGAAAAATTAGTTACACAACCTACAATAGGCACTCAAAAACTAAAAAAAACAATTCCAATAGCAAGGTAAAAAAAAGTCAAATTTTAACTCAATCCATCCAATCTCTATGAAATCATGAGGAAAGGTTCTCTAATGTATCACCAAAACATCCCTAACCATGAAAAGCATAACTCCACCAAAATCCAAGCTCGATGCTCATGCGTCAGACTCCCCGGGTAAATAAAAAATTATGTCCCACACTTTGATGCCCAAAGAAAGATCTGCAACCAACTTCATCTTTACCAAAGGAACAACTTCATCAAATTCAATCAAATCTAAAAATCAACCATCTCTACTTCATCCACTAAAACATCAGAGTCAAATACATATTAGCAACCCAATCAACATCCACATCAGCAACTAGTGAATCCACATGAGCAACAACAAACTCCATATAAACAACAATATGTAGATCTAATGCAAGGAGCTCCCATTAATACCATAAAGTCATAATAGAAACATAGAAATAACAAAAATGTGAGAAAAAATAATGGCTTCTTATTTGGACCACAAATGTGAAATTAAAAAATTCATAAGTATAGTATGCTAATCCACATGGGCACTTTCATTACAGCAATTTGCAAGACAAGCTACCAACTATCACCTAGAACTGTCCTAAACAATGTTCAAGCCTTTCTTAAATAGGCAATTTTATGCTACCCAAGAAGGTTCTAGATGCTCAAACTTAATACTTAGGGCCAATAGACCCTAACAATACACATAGAGTCAACCAATTACATCTTTGACAAATTATTTTAGTAATTTGGTAGCCCAACTTCTAAAGGCCATAACTCACGAATTGTTTCTCTAATTGGCTAATATAACCACTTTTCATAAATGCCAGTTCCTAATCTACAGGTATAGAATGGTTATAGTGCCTTTCCATCAAATTTTTGGACCTCATCTGGGAACTCTAAGCCTTCCAATGGTGAGCTTGAAGATTTTTTAGCAAAATTTCCCATCAAAAATTTGCAATAACTTCTCCAATACTTATGCTTGAGCAATGAGATTTTAATGGTAGGCTTACAACTCTAAAATTAACCTTTCTTTAGAAAATGAGAACACTCCAAGGTCATATGAAAAACTTACTAAAATAGAAAGTTCCCATAAATAGTAAACACCTTGTCTACTAGTCCTTATTAAAATAGAAAAGATTAAAATACAATTTTTTTTGGGGTGATTCAAGATTTCTCTTACACATAGTATGCTTCTGCATAAGACACCTAGGGTGATTTGAGAAGTGGCCCCATCATGTCTCAGGTGTTCAAAGGAAAACCAAGATAGTTAATCTCCTCCTTCGCTAGCCATGATGAACCCTCAACTAGTCTCCCTTTCCATTTGACTAGATATTCCTCATAAGTTCTATTTTTGGTAATTTTCCCAACACAACTATCTAATATCTCCTCAATATCCTTTATAGCTGAACTAGCTACTAGAATGCTCCACTATACTTCTACAACTTCATATCCATCAGCTCCTTCATAATACTCTGTCAAATTTGAAATATTAAATACTACTAAAATATTCAATTCAATAGGCAACTCCACGTCATTCACATTTCTAGAATCATGCCTCTTCACTATCTTGCATGCTCCAAACTTCTTCATCTTCAACTTATTATATGTACCCACTAGAAAATGATCATTTTTCAAATGAACCATAACTTCATCACCAATCTAAAATTTCTTATATCTCCTTTTCACATCTACCTTAGCCTTATACTATTTATTCATCTTTATGATGTACTTTCTCACCTCCTCATAGATGTTCTTCAAATGATCAACAAAATTTTCTGCTTTAGCACTCCTTATCTCTCCTTTATCCAACTACCTTTATTTAGAAGCATTTTTTGAACTACTCCCATATACGATCTAGAATGGTGACATACCGGTAGTCCTATTGATAGAATTATTATATCCAAATTCTACCTGTGGTAAAATCATATCCCATCCTTTTGGTTTATCTCCAACTAAGCATCTCAGAAAATTTCCCAAACTCTAATTCATAGCTTCTATCTGTCCATCAGTCTATGGATGATGTAATGAACTAAACTTCAAATATATCTTCAACTTCTTCCACAATGTATGGTAGAAATACACAAAAAATTGGTATCTCGATCTAAAACTATACTCTTTACCAGACCATGTAATCTCACCACTTCTCTAAAAAACAACTCTGCTACATGAACAACATCACTAGTCTTCTTGCAAGGAATAAAATGAGCCATCTTTGAGAACCTATCAACCACCACAAAAATAGAATCATGCCCCACTATGCCCTCAGTAATCCAAGAATAAAATCCATGTTGATATCCTCCCATAGCTTCTTTGGAATAAGTATTGGCTAATACAACCCTATATTCTTCTTCACTCCTTTTTCCATCTAACATACTATACACCTTTGTACAAATTTCATCACATCTTGCTACAATTATGGCTAGTAATAATTTTCAAAAACCAAAGCTATGGTTTTATCTTTGCCAAAGTGTCCTGCTAATCCTTTGTTATGGTTCTCCTCGATGAGATTCTCTCTCATTGAACTTTTAAGAATTCATAACTGGCTTCCTTTGAACAACATATTATCCTAGATCATAAATTCCAACCACTTTGTCCTGCCAAGTGTAATAGGTTCTATACAAGCCTTCCACACTTTACCAAAATTAGGATCATCTAGATACAATGTGTTGAGTTCCTTGAACCCAAACACCTCTATCTACATTTTTGTCAGTAAATTTTTGCTTCTACTAAGAGCATCTAAAACATTGTTAGACTTCCCACTCCTGTGTTTCAAAACAAATGTATATCTCTACAAAAAATCAACCCACTTTAAATTCCTTTGGTTCAATTTTCCTTGACAATTCAAATATTGCAAAGCTTGATGATCACTATACAAAAAAACCTCCTTAGGAAGAAGATAGTGTCTCCACTTCTTCAATGCTTAAACTATAGCATAAAATTCCTGATCATAAACAAAATATTTTCTTTTTGCATCATTCAACTTCTCACTAAAATAAGCAATAGGTCTACATTCCTAGCTCAAAATAGCTCCTATTGAAGTACCACTAACATCATAGTCTACTTGGAACACCTTGTTAAAACTAGGAAGTGCTAAACTAGGTTGCTCGGTAACTTTTGTTTTCCACCAATTAAAACTCTTATCTACTCCTATAGTCCACTTAAACTCTTTCCTATCCCCTCTCATTGTTTCAATGAAGGATCCACAAATACTACTAAAACTTCTTATGAACTTTCTATAAAATGTAGCTAGTCCATGAAAAGATTCAACTCTGTCACACTCCTTGGTGTAGGCCATTCAAGAATAGGCTTCACTTTCTTTGGGTCCTTTTTTAGACCTTCTCTCGAGATGAAAAATCCCAGGTACACCAACTCTTTCTTTGCAAAAATATACTTCTTCAGGTTTATCAACAACTTTTCTTCCCCCAACTTATCAAACACCTTGTGAATATGAATCAAATGCTCCTCTAATGTCTTACTAAAGAACAATATATCATCTATGTAAACAATGAAAAAATTACCTAGAAACTCCTTCAATACCTCATTCATGAGCCTCATGAAAGTGCTTGGTGCATTGATTAGTCCAAAAGGCATGACTAACCACTCATATAGTCCTTCCCTTGTCTTGAAAGGAGTCTTACACTCATAACCTTCTCTGATATGAATATGATTTTACCCACTCTTCAAATCTATCTTTGTGAAATACTTAGCTCCACTCAAATAGTCCATAATATCATCCATCCTTGCCAATAAAAATCTATACTTTATTGTGATCTTGTTGATAGCATGAGAATTTTTGCACAACCTTCATTCTCCATTCTTGTTTGATGCTAATACTTTTGGTATAGCACATGGACTCAAACTCTCTCGAATCAACCCCTTCTGCAACAACTCATGAATTTTCCTATTCAACTCTTCACTTTCTATTGGTGTCATTTTGTGCACTACCTTGTTTGAAAAAATGGCTCTTGGAACCAGATCTATCTAGCAACTGATCTTCCTCACTGGGGTCAATCCTTCAAGTACATTATCTGATACTATATTAGAAAACTCTCTCAACATATCTACAACTTCTATAGACACCTCCTCTACTTCTTCTTTACTATCTTTAAGAATTATAGAAAAACACATATGCTCCTACTTCATACCTTTAAGAAACTCTATTTCATCACCAAAACATATTCTAGTAACAATACAAACCTTTTCTTCTTTATCATTCAATGACTTCAAATTATGTTTCACTCCATCCTTAGTTAGAGTGTAGGTATTTTTTCACCCATCATTTACAACATTCCTATCAAAATTCCATGGCCTATCCAACAACATATAACATATGTCCATAGCTATGATATCACATAGTACCTCATCCTAGTAGCTTCCAATCTTGAACTTCATTGAGCACTACTCATTGACCATGACCTTATGGTAGTCATACACCCAAGCAATATAGTATGGATGTGGGTGTTTCTGCCTTTTTAGCTTCAACTTCGTAACCATCATTTTTGACACTATATTTTTAGCACTTTTAGCATCAATGATCATATCGCAACACTTATCTTCAGATATTTACCTTGTGCAAAACAAGTTCCTTCATTATTCAAGTTCATTCTCACCACTTAGCAGGACTCTTCGGTTAACTAGGACTTTTTTCTCATTCAACATCTTCAGAATGTGAGGATCTGGCATCTTCATCAACATGTGAAACTCTTTCCTAGCCTTTTGTTCTTTGATACGTCCTTCCTTGGTGCTGAGTACATTCAAATGCTCTATGCTCTTCTTCTCCATAGTGAAAACATTTTCTACGAAAGCCTCCTCTTCCAGATCCTTGTCCTCTACCTCTTCCTCTTTGATCTCTATTATTCTCATCATGGAAATGTTTGAAATTGTTTCCTCTCTAGTTCTGAGTGCTACTTCCAGCCCCATCCTTGTTCTTTTGATCATCATTATGACAACCATAAGATCATCCACCAGATCTTCCACCGCAACTTCTTTCACTATTGCTCAATTTCTCTTCAACTCTTAGGGAAAACTGGTATGCCTCCTCAATACTACTTATTAGAACTAGACTTAGGTTATCTTAAATGCTTGGTCTTAATCCATTAATATAATAGGCAACTTTCTCCTTATCATCTTCTACATGGCTAGTTCTAGTCAGACCTTGGTAGAACTCTTTGATATACTCTTGAATAGATTTTCCTGCTTGCTTCAACCCTTGCATTTTATTCAACAGATCAAGCTCATAATCCACGAGAATTAATTGTTGCTTTAGTTTATCTTTAATCTAATCCCATATGGTTATTTTATCCTTTCCCTTTGTATTTCATTCCAACTGAACATCCTGGCACCGGATCTTTGCATGTCCCTTTAGTTTTACCTTCACAAACTTCACCCTATCAGAATCATCAATATCTTCATACTCAAAGTGCTCCTCTAGTTTTTTGATCCAATCAATCAACTCCTCTAGGTTAAGATTTCTTAAAAATGTGGGAACCTTAAACTTAGGTCTTTTTCCAATCTAGGAGATGGCCCTAAAAAGCCTCTCTTCCTCTATATTTAGAACTACCTCTTAGTCGGCATTTTCTTCCACTTTATCCTTATCATCGCTTTCATCTCTTATGGGAAGATTCATTCTTCTATGCATTTGTTCTTCTAATACTTGCATTTTTTTATGGAGGGCTCAAAAACCCTCGGGTATAACACCTAGAGTTCTTCCACTATGATCTCTTTGTGGAGGCATTTTTGCACTTCTACTAAAATTCTAGTGCAAATTGCCTCGCAATCAATGATCTATCTACATGCTCAACCCAAACCATAGTCCTGGTGTTAACTACCTCATGATCAACAATCTATCCACACACTCAAGAACACTAGCTCTGATACCACTTGATGTAGGGAGCTCCCCTTATTATCATAAACTCATAATAGAAACATAGAAATAATAGAAAATGTGAGAAGAAAATATGGACTTCTTATTTGCACTACAAATGTGGAATTATAGAATTCATAAGTACAATATGCTAACCCACATGGGTGCCTTCATTACAATAATCTGCAAGACAAGCTGTCAACTATCACCTAGAGTTGTGTTAGACAATGCTTGGGTCCTTCTTAAACAGGCAGTTTTATGCCACATGAGAAGGTTAGAGATGCTCAAACTTAATATCTAGGGCCGACAGACCCTAACAATACACATAGAGTTAGCCAAATACATCTTTGACAAATTATTTTAGAATTTTTGGTAGCCCAACTTTTGAAGGCCATAACTTGTGAACCATTGCTCTGATTAGCTATTACAACCACTTTTTGAGAATGCCAACTCTTGATCTATAGGCTTGAAATGAAACTAGCACCTTTTTGTTGAGTTTTTAGGCCTCATTTGAGCACTCTAAGGCCCCCAATGATAAGCCTAAAGATTGTTCAACAATTTTTTCCACCAAAAATCTGCAATAACTTCTCTGATACTTATGCTTGAGCAATGAGATTTTTATGGTAAGCTTAAAGCTCTAAAATGTTCCTTCCTGTAGAAAATGAGAACATTCCAAGCTCATATGAAAAACTTACTAAAAATAGAATGTTCCCATTAATAGTAATCACCCTATCTACTAGTCCTTATTAAAAAAGAAAAGACTGAAATTCAAATATTTTTTGGGGTGATGTAATATTTCTCTTACACCTAAGATGCTCTTGCATCATGATCTCCATCGACACATGCCAAACTCTCAACACCAACCATCTCATTACTCACAACAAGATACTCTGCAACATACAATTCACCATTGATAGCAATCAGGTCATCCATGACCAAGTGCTCTACAATTTCCATGTTAGACCCAATCTACTAACCATGAAGAGCAATGTCCATCCTAGCATCAACAAGGTTAGGAACATCTTCAACAACAACTTCCAACTATTCTGCAAGTTCTATGTCAGACTCCACAAACTGATTAGCGAAACCAACCTCTCCCACCTCGACATTGCTATGCCATCTTCTCTCATGAACAAGTCTCTTAACCAACTAAACAACTCTCTTCCAAATTGGAAGACTCTAGCTCCACAAAAATCCATGAAATTCCTTCCTCATATTTTCCTTATCTCGATCATCCAAACTAGTTTCAAACTAAGCAACCACCTTCTTAGTTTGATTAGCCAAACTAGCTTCAACCATGGTAGACATCTTAGAAAACCTCATTACTAGCACATCAAAAAGATTTGCAATCATCTCAGGGTCCAACCCTCTTGAAGCCATCTCCCAAGATCTTTGTAAGCCCTCTACAAAAAATCCTTCCTATGCTCTATTGGCCTAGTTTTTCATCCTTACCATATACTAAACTTCACAGTGAAAAGCCCTAGGGTAAATTTTAAAATTTTTTTTTCTCAATCAAAACCCTAGTTCAAAATTTCTAAAAGACAAAAGAAAACCCTAGTTGTGTGCCCTAGTTTTCAAAAAGCTATTCATTTTCAAAATAGTGTGGGATATATTTTACCCTAAGTTTTCTTTTATAAAGATTACTTTAAAAAAAAAAAAAATTGCAAAGGGACCTCTCAATTTCCAAGCTTACCTTAACCATGGTCATGCCTACAAAGCATTAATGTGAAAATTTTTAAGCTTTAGATGAGAAATTTTGGTTAGCCATCAATATTAGTAAGATCAACGGATGGCACTTACCCACTTTGAGAAGTTGCAAGGTTTTTAGATAAAGTGGGAAAGCACCCTTGAGCCACATAGCATTTGCTAATGACAAATCTTGTTTGCACCATAACACTCTGACAAGATCCATTTTTTGTGACCTCATTGGTGGGGTCATTCCTATAGGTTGTTCTAATTTTAATAGTCATGATGTAATGTTGATCTATCCAAGATCAATGGTGGATGCTTTACGCAAGATAGATTTGCTCAAGCTTTAAGTAATATGGGGAAGTGTTATGTTTACACCTGTCTAGAATGATGACAGGTGAGATGTCATATATAGCTCTTAGGTATGTTTGTTTTCCACCATTTATCTTCTCATGATCAATGGCTAGCACTTACCTACAAGATGAAAGTGAAAGGTTTTTAAAAAAAGTGAGCAAGCACCTTATTGACATCTAACACATGATGATATTAGCACCACATTGTCTAAAAGGAATTACTAATACTAACAGATTTCATATACTAGTAAAATAGATGTAATACATTCATTGGATGAAGTATTTGACTTAGGATTACTTGATGTAACTCTGTTCCACTATTGATCTTTGGTAGATCAAAGGCTAGTGCTTTACTGCTTTGAGAAATGAATCAATGTTTAAACAAAGTGAGGAAGTGCCAACAGGACACATAGCAGATAATGATGTAATGGATCCACCTTTTTCACAAATAATAATGAAGTCTCTATCATGGCAATTGTTAGAACATGTTGGCTAGAAACAAGATATGTTATTGATCAATTTAGCTAACTCGGTGCAACAAAGGTAAAATATTTTGTGATTGTCAATCTGCACAAGATTGACAATTGGTGTTTACCCATAATTTAAAGTTGCATGACATTTAAGAAATGTGGGGTAGCACCAATCCACCATGTGGCCAGGTGGGACTAGTTATGATGGACATTTTCTAACTTATGCCAAGTTGGAAAAAGGTGTTGTAATGGAATGCTATTTGGGTTGCAATATTAAATGTCTTATTTTCAAGATGCTATGAATTTTCACAATTGTAAATCTTGAGGGGATCAACGAATGGCACTTACCCACATTATCAAAATGCTCAAACTTTAAACAAAGCAAGGAAGTGACTACTTAACATGTGTTTAGGATATTCAAAGCTTTAAAATAGTTTCTTTTTTAAATAAAGAAGTTTGATGTTGTGAAATAGATGAATGAAATTCAAACTTAAAGCATGACATAAAGTTAATGACTAAAGGAAATTAATGTTGCTTAGAATCCTTCGTGTGATCTTAATGCCCTGGTGTGATTTCTAAATTTTCCATTATTGAACAACACAAATGACAAAAAATTCTAAGAGTAGAAGGGTTTTCAGAGCTAGGGAAATTTTTTTTACAAAGTCTTTAGTGAATTACAACACAATTTATAGAGAAAAAGAAGCATAATTTAGTAAGTGTTCTATAACTATTGAAAATCAAGGAATTAGAATTGTGTGAAGTTGAATTTTTCAAAAATACCTCCACAAAAGTAATTCTTGGTCACACTAATTATATTAAAAGATCTGTCTATGATGATTTCCTTGAACAATTTCCTTTATCTATACATGAGATAATAGTAGGTAGAGAGCTTATCCCAAAAAGCCATAGGTTGGTTGTGGGTGAGGGTTTTTATGATGAGGACAATTGGCTGAGAGATGCCCATGCTTTTGTAGGAGGGTTAGAATTATTTTTAAAATGGTTTTTCGAATGCAACCTAGACACTCCTTTGAGTAATGTTTGGAGTTTGATATCAGTAAATTAGTGGTTCCTGGGGTTTTTTTTTTTATAGTGATCTATTGTCTGATATGGCCAAGAAATATGACAATATCACAAGAATTATAAAGAATTAGGCTACAAACAATCTTTTTAGGGTTTTAGCTACACTGATCAATGAGGTTTTTAACCTCAACCCTAACCATGCAGTTCATAGGCCTATTGATATGCATGATCTTCAAGCAAGCTTATATGCACAAAGGGTATTTTTGAGAGTGGGGCCATTACAACTACATATTGTTAAGATTGGGTTGCTACCCTTGGTTACACCAAGCACCCCAAAGCCATTGAAGAGGAAATACTTTGATCTTAGAGCCTAAGACTTATACTTTACTCTTTGTAAGATATTTGGGATTGATGAGGAGTACATCCAAAGTTCTATTGTTCTTATTATGGCTCAAACATTGTAGTTTGGAATAAGCACCATTCTTGATTTTTCTACTTTCTTATTAGAAGAAATTCATAATGGTTTAATTGGAATATCTCAAGGTAAGGTGAATAGGCCATTCTTTTGTATTCTTTGTTGATGAATATACATCTTTATAAGGGGGTCACCTTTTTCTCCAAATAGATGAAGCTAGAACTAGAAGAGGATGGAGAGAAGTTGCCAATTTAGTTATGGAGTGTTGAAATGATTTGGGAAGCCAGGGATGCCAGCTATGTTATATTTGATAGATACTTTTCATCAAGGCTCAAATTTCTCTTAAGAGTGGATAGTCCAAGGATCCCAGAGCCTCTACTAGAATTAATCAAACCTAAGGACCATGCCAATAACCTATTGGTTAGTAATAATTTGGAAGACATAATTCTGTATAATGTTTCCACTATGATCAGGGTTTATGGTTTCTTGGGGAAACCTCGTGTTTTACCTTTTCATGTGCCCCTAATGATAGGAATTGTAAAATTGTTATGGAAGATTGGAAAAATTGAGGAAAGGGACATGTTAGGAAAAAGTAAAAGCACTTTCTTTCTTCTTGTCACTATGGCTCATGATTTTGTCTTTGTAAGGAAAGGATGGATATGTCTTAGTTTATTTTTGAATAGATGTCACATGGAAACATCCCATGCAAGATAAATTGATCTAGAAGGATTCTATGACCTCCTAAGGGAGAGGAAAAGACCTAAGGCTATTAGACAACATGTATACCTCCCAGAAGATGTTATTAGAAATGGTTTTTTCATTACAGGAATAGGAAGTTAGAAAAGAAAAATGGATAGCCTTCAGTAAAGTCTTAAAAGTCATTAATGCTTTTGACCCTGATTATAATTCCTTGAAAGATAAGAAGTATTGGGGGGCCATAATGAATGTATTAATGAATAATTTTTCTATAATAGAGAAAACTATGAATGAAAAGAGTTCTACCTTTGTTAAAACATATCCTCATAAAGCAATAGAGGTGGAGAGAAGAATAAATAATAGAATGTTAGTTACTCTAGGCCAATATACATTACCAAGAAGGGTAATATATATTGTGGCTCAAAATATACAGCATGCTCCCCCTTACAAAAGGAAAAGACCAAAGAGTCCACCTACCACCAATGCACCCAAGAGACAGAAACTAGACCAAGGATCCTCTTCTCATGTTCAAGAGTATTCACCAACTTAAACCCCACTCCAAATAGAAGATGAAGCATCTTTAAAAGAACAATTAAGAAAAATGGGTGGGGAAGGAGATATAGTTGTTACTACTATTGATATAGAAAGATGAATGCCTGAGGAGCCTCCTATGCCCTCCTTTGACCTCACCATTTCTGATTACAAAGGTGAGGAGATAGATCCTATTATTGTTCAAGCCTCTCAAAAATTCATATATGATGAAAAAAATTGTTAGATCAAGGGCCTTTGCACAATTTTAGTGGAGTATAAATATAGGAAATTTTGAGGTGAAATATAAAAAGATAAAGGCGAAGTAGCCAAATAAATTAGACTCTGACATTGAGGAAGAGGTGAAGGCCAAATTTTTTGTGGATTTTTTCCAACTAATACATGAGGGCAGAGGATAGTTGGTTAGGGAGTCAAGAATCTTAGTTTTGCCTAAGTGGGACATAGCTAATGCTATGTTTTTTTATTCCATCATAAAAGAAAAAGATGGTGCAGTATAAAATAGAAGAAGAGATATTGCAAGCACATAGGGGGATAAAATTTAGTAATGATCATCAATCCCTAGTCATATCATCAATTGAAAAAAGAAAAAAGACCAAAATGCAAGAAATTTCAAGTGTAGAACATACTAGTGCTCTTACAATATACAAGACTAATGAAGTGAATGGTCAACAAGTTACAAGAATGGTTCAAGAAATGTTAAATTTTGTGGATGTGGTAGCTAGGAAGGAGAAAAGTAAACTTTTAGAACTCAATTCCAAGTTTGAAGAAATACTTAAGGTATATGAGGAAAGAGGAAATAGAATATAGCTACTTGAAAGCCAAATACCTTAAATGCATAAACAATTAGGAAAGAGAAAGATAGGAGAACCTAGAAGATTGAGAATTGCATATCCTCACCCCTTAGTTGAGCCATTTAAATCCACCCCCATTGTTGAGTTACTAGATACGCCACAAAGACCTATGTTCTACACTACTAATGAGTTTGAAGAAGAAGAAACCAAGTTATATGATTTCCAAATTGAAATGAATAACCAGTATGAGGAAAAACTCAGGAAAAAAATCTTATACTTGATGGATAAGATTGAATGGCCAACATTTTATAATTAGTTGGCAAGAATTCTAGACATGCGGGATGAGATGAAGAGAGATGAAGATACATTGAAACCCATTGTCCAGAAGTGGAGTGAGAGAGACAATGATGTCAATTCTATGTGTATCTCTATCATCTAGTTATCTTATGATCAGATTGAAAGAAATTTTGATATGGTTAATAATCTGACAGAGTTTAGAGAAAAAAAAAAATTTGTTCAGAAGAGGATAGCAATTTGTTTGCCTAAATATATGGCAGAAGAGTTTGATCTTTTCCTTGGTGCATTGAAAAAAGTTGACAAATTAAAAGAAAGGGATGAATGGGCAAAGGAATTAGATGAATTATTATGCCAAGGAATGAATAGTTTTGTAAATAAAAAAGGGCATGTACTATGGGCAATAAACAAAGAAGAATTTGTCAAAGTACAATTATTCTACACTACCATTAGAAAAGAGTTTGTTGAAATTGAAAAGGTTGTAAATTTTGTGATAAAAAAGTAGAGGGAAATCTGGAATTTTGATTGGCCTGATGACAATATTTTCAACAAATGCAAAGATGAACTTTTGTCTTCAAAATATGTGGCAGAAGATGATACGGTAGATGAGGATTAAGAAGTAACTATTACCTTAACAATTCATGATGGAGATGGTGAAGATTCTTGAGTTGAGGTTAACTTATAGGTACTAGAACAAGACAAATCATTAACAAGATTGATAGCCACATACTTCGAGGAGTTAAAATAAAAAAAGAATTAATAATGGAATTCATAGTTTAGGATGTGTAATAGAAAAGAGGCCCACTTAAAGAATATCCTGATGTAAAGTTTTTCTATTACACACAATTTTGTCCTTTTTGATAGCTACAAAATGTAAATATTTTTTGTCAAAAGGATAGCTATTAGTTCTCTATGCCTAAATATTTTTGCATCTCATAGTATATAAGTGAGATTCTAGGGCTAGAGAAAGGGTCCAAATTATTGTCTTTCGAAGTCTTTGCTAAGTCTATTTGGTCTAGTCTTTTTTGATGAATACTTTGTGATATATTTTCTCTATAGGTCTATGAGAAGACATCAATTTGATAGGATTTATATGTTTTTTCTTATTCATTCAGAGTCTTGTTCAATTATATACAATTGTTTTCAAAATGAAATTAATACAGAGATGAAATGTCACTACATTTTTTATGGCTGAATTTTGTCTCCATTTCTTTTACTTGGTTATTTTGAAGTTGTATAAGCAAAGCTTGTCCAATTGAATGAAATTGAATCAAATTGTATATCAATTTACCATTTCTATTAGTTCAATGAATTAAATAAACACTTCAGTGGTATTAATAGGGTTTCCATGGTAATAGGTGTTAGAGTAAATAATTAATTAATTATTACTTATTTATTCTATTTACTTAAGCTTACTTAGGTTAATGCATTTATTTAATATTTAGTAGTTATTAGTTGTAGTGATGAGTTGTTGACAACACGGGAATTTGTTCCTTTCTAGCATGTTCCACTTTTTTGTGGAAGAGTGCTTAGTTGTCAACCTTATCTTCTACCTCCTTCTAGCTTGTTCTACAAGCTTCCTTGATGCCTTTATAAGTGGTCTCTCTTTCATTGTAAATTCATCCATTCACATAGTAGTTTCATTTTTTCTATTGTAAAATATTTTCTCTTGCTTTGTTTCCTTCAAGCTCTTGCTACTTAGGTTTCTCTTCGACAAGTTATTTGCACTATAGGTGATCTTGGCAACTACAGAGTTGGATTTCATCAACTCCTACAATAGGAAGGATGTCTGTAAGTATGATTTTAGTAAGAATTATTGATAATGTTGATTGTAAAGAAATCAATCAGATCTAGGAATTGAATGGACTTAGAATCCCAATGGATGAGGCACTAATCTATTAAATTCAATCAGTATGTGAAGAAATCATAGACAAGCATCAAACTCAAAATAAAAATAAATTTTTACTTCACTATTTGAAAGATCCCAATGTTGGTCAACACTTGTTTACATTTGATCTTTAAGCCTTAGTTAGCTACTATTGCTGGAAATTATTGTAAATCTAAGAAGAATTGTGACCAAATCTACTTATAAGGGATGTGTACTATCTTAAAGTGTCATGGGCTGATTAAACTATGTATATGTTAGAGATAGGAGATGAGAATAAGAATGAAACTAAGACATTCTTGCTCAGTAGTATTCATTTATTTGAACCATCCCTTAGGTATACCCACCTTGGTTCTGTAGACCTTAAAGAGTAGGAAATCTATCTTGATTTCATAGAAGTTGGGTCCACATAAAAGATCACATTCAATTATTTATGGGAAGTAGCTGATCCTTAGATTATCTATGTTTTCATTATCTTAGTATCGAGTATTTTTTTACTTAATAATTGAAAAACACCAACATGTTCCTTGTGACAAAACTAAATTGTTTTCAAGTTAGATCACAACTTGCCACCTTGCATGAACAATCTAGAACCAAATCACAAGCTGAAGACTAGGGATCTACAATTGAAAAACTCACTATGATCATGCCTCAACAAGCTTAGCCTTCCATATTTGTTAATCAATCTATAATTGTAAGTTAGAACCATGATCTACCACCTCACAACCAAGAGACCTAGGACTTTAGAAAGAAAATCCACCACTAGATCAAGATCAAATAAGATCTACTTCTGCAACACAAGTCCTGGTGCAAACTACCACAACTTTGGCAATTTGTCTACACACTTAGGAACAACCTTCACTCTGATACCATCTGACATAGTTCAAGGTAGGAGTATGCAAAAATGAGATGTCCTAGCCCCCAAAAAATAACCACACAACATAAACATAATAACAAATACAAGATCTGACACCAAATTACAAAAAAATATTCATAAAATAACTGTTACATGCAATGTCCTTAGCTATAAGGCTTTTCTAGCTATGGAAAAATACAAAGAAATTACAATAGTAGTTATATAAGATCCATCAAGATCCAACCCAAACACTAGCTAGTATAGACCCATACTCTGGTAGAAACCTCCAAGGAAGATCTCAATTTATGCCCGCAAGCCCACCAAGCAATCTCCTTATTTTCCAACTGTAGCCCTAGATCTACTCTAACTTTATCCAAGATCCAAGTTTAAATTACCTCACATTTAGTGGTCCATCCATAGACTCACAACTCCATCAAATCCTTTTGTAAACTACCTAATATTCTATGCTCTATACATAGACTCAGGAAGAACTTGCTCTTCAACTACTCTCCACACTCACTCCTCCATCAATTCAATAATAATCATTCCATGATGATGAATAATGGAATCCACTACAACCCTTATACCAATCTAAGCCAAGCTTTGGCTCATAATGCCAAAAACTAGCATTAGATAATTCAAGAGCCACAAGTCGGCCTCCAATAACAATTAAATATCCAAACATTGATACCCGAGAAAAATTGCAATATATCCTAGCTCTAATTAAATTAGAACTTGAGCTTTAAAAAAAGGTAGAACATTAGGTCCTCTAAAAAACTAAAAAATGTGCATAGGCTGATTCAACAAGGATATCTACACATCCATCCTGAAATTCATGCATAGAAACCTATCACAAAAACTGCTAGAAATCGATACTCTAGGAGAATTTCCATATCTCCCAACTTATAAATAAATAGAATTTTCCCCTTTGTCTAGAGATATTATTCTAGGAAATATTCAATTCATAAAAGGAACATCCTTTCATTCATTGTGAAAAATTAGTTACATGACCTCAAACAGGCACCCAAAAACTAGAAAAAATTGTTTTAGTAGCAAGGTAAAAATTGTTTAAATTTCAAGTCAATCCATTCAATTTCTATGAAATAATGAGGAAAGGTCCTCCAATGTGTATCCAACACATACTTAACCATGAAAAGAATAACTCCACCAAAATCCAAGCTCAATGCTCCTACATCATATTTTAGTATTGTAGAACCTAGATATTTGTCATCCATGTTTCCATCAATGCCAAAGAGGAAGATTGTTAGCATGAATGTTGATGGTATTCATTTGGGGGAGTATCCTAAGTATTGATTATCATGTGGTATAATTCACATGTTGAATTCATGAATTTTTTGGCATTGATGAAAACTGGCAACATAGCATAAAGAGATCATGGTTGTATAGACCATGGTTTGATGATCAGATAATGCATTGTTAAGGAAATGTAATATACTATGTCCTGATGGTGAGGATAAGTATGAATCAAATGACTCAAAGAAATACAAAAGATATATGTGATTTATAGAGACTAGTACAAAGATAGAGTACCTGATAAGTAGTTTTTGATGATTAAATTGTATCTTCTAAAAGAGATACAATCATGACATGTGAAATCAAATAGTGACATAGGAAAATCTAATGATGACATCAATGAGTGTGAAACTCCTAGAATCACACGTGTAATAAGTTGTATAGACTGCAACCCAATATTCTTTTGTATTTGTGAAATATTTAATTATCTTAATATAGTCCTACTATAATTAATTAGGATAGACTCAATTGTTTTGAGGACTTGGTATAAAGGAAAGTATTTTCCTTGGTTGTAAAGTGTGATTTGGATGTGAATAAATCTTAAAATGTGAGAACAGAGAAGAGTCTTTGGTAAATGTGAGTAAGTAGTTGAAGTGATTATTGGATACAAAATTGGTGATATGGGATTGAGATCAGAAGTAGCAGAAGTCTAGTTTATAGGGCAAAGGAAGAGGAAGAAAAATGAAAGTTTAATTCTATTATTTTGAAAGGAATAATATAGATCATTTGTGTTGGTGTATATAAGTATTTACTTATTACACTTACATAAGTTTACTTAGGTTTATGCATTATTTAATTATTTTGCATTATTTTATTATTTTTATTTGTGAGACACTTAGGAGTTTGCACACCTCTTTGAGTTGTCATGTAGACAACATAGAAGTACGCAACTCTATTTTAGCACATGGTGTCTACAACACTGTTTTGTGTGTCACACCCTTGTAGGCTTATCCTCACATCACCGCACTTACTTTTGTGCTTAATGGAGGATAAACCATATCTGGTGGACATGTGCTTGGTTGTAT
Organism: Cupressus sempervirens; assembly: GCA_028749045.1. NCBI lineage: Eukaryota > Viridiplantae > Streptophyta > Pinopsida > Cupressales > Cupressaceae > Cupressus > Cupressus sempervirens. The sequence continues at coordinate 247,745,826 of CM053787.1, read as the reverse complement.
GACACATCATGGTGTTGATTATGAGATATTCTATATGTATCTCAGAGGCCTTTATATACAAGCACTCCTAGTGTACTTTTACATTGCACATTGCATTAATTATGACATTGTCATTCTGATCATACTCTCTCTCTTTTTGGTCTACTATGTGCTTTTGTTTGATTTCTTAGTTCCTAGGTGAATTTTTCCCTTAGGAAAATTCTTACATGGTATTAGAGTAACTTGGAGATTTTCTCATCACATAGCCGTTTGAGACCACGCTTACTTCATCACCTTAGCCTGAATCCAGAGTGCTACAAAAATTGGGAGCATCTAAAGCTAGATTTGACCTCACCACTATGTCTAGAATGCTAAACCGGTGAAAATTGACTATAAACTCAGCTACCTTGGCCCAAAGTCGAACATGAGGCAAAATATTTTTTGCAACTCAAAACCCGGAGCCCTGATTTGCGGTATGGGTATGGTCATCATTTTCAAATCTATAATTTAATTTTTGGATCTATTTTTTCTCTATAATTTTTGGAATTATTTTTCGAATTGATTTTCTAACAGAGAAATTTTTTTTAGTAGACCCAGGCATTGACACTCTGGATCTACCATTTGGAGGATATTTTATCTGTTGTAGGGTATATTTGGGATTTTAATTGCAGAGTGGTCATACCAACAAGTTTCCACACTATACACAGTGCGGCCACATATTAAACCCAGTGGCTAAAATTTGGCAAACCCCCAAACTAGCTAGTGGCCCAAATCTTGACGACAATGGATGACCTTTTTGGCATGAAGCGCCTTCAAAGATCGGTGATCCATTTCATTCCTTTTATCTTCTGTGGCCCTTTCCTTTTATATAGCGCAAAGCGCTAACCCATTGCGAATGTGGGATTATTCTACACAAAAAACTAGCGAATTTCAACACTACCGGTTGCGTGCAAATCCATTTTGGCACCACACGCTCTATTTTTCTTGGTGCTGTTTTGCAATTTTCTAGCATTTGGCTATGAAGGATTTTCTCACCTATGCACAAAGGCTTGTTCCTGGCTCCCACCTAATTTCTCGGCAGTTCCCTAATAGTGTTCTCCAGTGATGCCATCCAACTCCCATACTCTACTAACTGGCCGATAAGTTAGGGAATCATGATAATATATTCTGTCTTGATAGTCCTTCTGTGCATTAAGGGTGGTTTTGGCATTGCACAATGGTGTTTTAATCTCCTACCTACACATTCTCTGCTCATGGACTCATAGACAAAACATTATCTGCTACGTGTCCACAACAGACATGCAGGACTTTGCCATGTCAGACCCAGTATAGCCACATCACCCGTGGATAGCTGGCCTTTGACACATCAACACTTTTTGACATGTTTACTATTTGTTTAGTACGGACATATCAGTCATCAGCCACATCAGCCAAGGCATTTTTTGCTGATGTCATCATTTCCTTTGGTTAAAATTGACAATTGTTTGACTATCATTCCCAAGAATTTTACAACTACAGTGACGGTCATTTGAACATCAAATTTAGACTCACATTTTCTCCTCCAAACCCCTCTTTAGATTGCTTTTCAGTTTGTTAGCTTGACTTTGCGAGCCCATAACTTTGACATTCAGACTCTGATTTAGGTGCAATTTTTTTTGAAATTGGGTAAAATTTCCTATATTTTTTATTGGTGGTTTTTTTTTTGGTTTTGGTACACAGATTTTGTAGAATTTTCATTTTTTGGTGACTGTACCTACATAATCCTATGTTTTGCAACTTTAGAAGCTCTATACGGGCACATCTACTCACTTTTTTAGGTTGTATTTTTTTTGAAAGTGTGTATTTTTTTGTCTACTTTCTAGATCTAAAGTCATATTCTAGGGTTGTGTGGAAAATTTATCACTTTCAGAATTAGGCCTTCTTTGGCATTGTAAATCTTTGATTCTTTTTCAAAATTTTTGCAAATCTAAGCTACAGTGCTTAAGTGATAGATTTCAGTCTCATAAGGTAGTTGTAGAAGCAAAATCAGAAAATCCACTTTGTTCATTTCAACAAGTGGCCCATTGTAAATGCACTACTTATAAAGTGTCAAAGCATCTTTTTTGGGGGGGTCTTTTGATTGAGTGAAAAGGGGGGGTGTGTACTATGTTTCTTGTGTCTCTCTATTGTGCTCTTTTTATTTTTGCATCATGGTTTTTAAATGTCATCCTTTAACTTCATGCAACTATTCTACATGGAAAGATATTGCATGGAGTAGATTAATGGAAAAAGGATATAGTCTTTATTTTAATAGTACAATTACCAAACCTATTGATGCTAAAGAACTCATTGATTGGCAAAATCAAGACCGACAAGCTTTAGGTGTTATTAGGAGTTGTGTACATGGGGATCTTCTCTTTCACATTAAAATTTTTTTTGAATCTAAAGAGTCTTGGGATAAACTTGAATAGTTGTATGGTAAAGTGGATGAAGAGAAGGGATTTCAGATTGAAGATGGTCTACTTCTTTTGGATCCTAAGAATTATGACATAATTCAAGATTACATCATCAAAGTCAATGAGTATAGGGTACTTCTAAAGGATTGTGGAAATCCCATGAAGGATGACAGGTTGATTCATCACATCTTGAAGAAGCTAGCTTCTGAGTATGCCAACTTCATTTCAAGTTTTAATACTCATAAGTTAACCATGGGATCTGCTTACCAGAAGCCTTCCTTTGATGGATTTGTAGACATGTTGATTGTTGAACAATCTCACTTGGTGGATTTTGGACTTCTCAAGTTATCTAAGACCAAAACCTTGATGGCTAGTGATAATCAAAAATCAATTCAAGTGTGGAAAAGCAACAACAACAAGAAGTAGTGGAAGTAGAAAACACAATCTAAGACACAACAATCCTCCTCTCAACAAGGCAGTTCTTCTTCAAACAAGAAAGGAAGTAATGAAAAGAAGGACAAACTCTTTTGTGCATACTGTAAAAAGCCAAATCATGATGAGCATCATTGCAAGACAAAAAGAATCGATGAGTTAGAAAATCTACTCAAGAAGAACAAGATTCAAGTGCCAGGTACTTCCAAGGATTCTACTCCTACCTCTTCAAAGGGTAAAGGTCAAGCACCTATGGAAAACACAAGTTCTTCAGAATGGATACTTGACTTAAGTGTCTCTTACCACATGGGTTCTTCAAAGGAAGACTTTTCTTCATTGAAGCACTCAAAGGTACCACACATCTTCGTGGGAGATGAGACTAAAATGGAAGTTGAAGGGAAAGGACATGTGGAAATGGAAGACGGGGAATTCAAAGATGTTCTCTACATTCAAAATCTAAGCTCCAATCTCTTATCAGTTTACCAAATCACTCACCTAGGAGATGGTCATAAAGTTGAGTTCCTTCCAGATTCAGTGATGGTACGAAGTCTCAAAGATGATTCATTGGTAGCAGTGGGGAAATTCAATGATGACAAGAGGCTTTATTCCTTCTCCCACTTTGTGCCTAAGAGTCATTCTCAAGCCTTGTTAACACACACTGCTACTCAAATCAACTTATGGCATGAGCAATTTTGTCATCTTGACTTCCGCTCTCTTTAGCAACTTTTCTCAAAATGCATGGTCAAAGGTCTACCTATTATCAAATTTTCTAAGGGAGAATGTTCATCTTGTTTAGTGGATATGAATCTCAAGGATAAGTATGATAAAGAGAAGTCTTCTAGAGCTCCAATTATTCTTCAGCTAGTTCACATGGTATTAGCAGGACCATTTGCAGTGACTTCAGCCAGCCAAGGCTGCTACATACTCACATGTGTTCATGACTTTTCGAGATTCACTTGGGTCTTCTTCCTTCATCATAAGAATGAAGTGGTTCATAAGCTTCAAGACTTCAAGGCTCATGTTGAACAAAATTCAAGGAAATCCATCAAGGTACTAAGGGTGGAAAATGAGAACAGATATGTCGACAAAAGACTTAAGAACTTTTGTAGAATTGAGGGGATTGATCTTCAAAACTCACTAGCATTCAGTCTGCACAAGACAGATGTTGTAGCTATGAGGATTAGGACTCTCAAGACCATGGCAACTTGCATGATTAAAGCAAAGTCTCTTGATCCTACATTAGAAGTTGAAGCCCTTAGTAGTGCTACTCACATACTTAATAGGTCTCCTCATCCAGCCTTAGATAGAAAGACACCTTTTGAGGCATGGTGCGGCAGAAAACCCATTGTGAGTCACCTTAGAGTCTTCAGTTGTCTAGCATTGGCTAACCTATCTTCCAAGAGTTGCAAGGCATCAACACCTAGGCCTTGTACCTTCATCGGTTATGAAGACAATGTGAAGGCTTATTGATTGATGGATCTAGAGACTCATGAGATTTTTGTGGAGAAGGATGTTCACTTTGAATAAAGTTCTCCCAGCTTGTCCTCTACTCCTCTCCACACATCATACATAGTGGAAACTGATAGTGACACCAGTGATAGTGCTTCAATAGGTTCAGACATGTGGAGTTCTATTGATAGTTGCAGTGAGAGGTCACATCAGTCCAGTCCACATGCCTACATTGCCATAGTGAAAGGTCCATCACAACATGGTACATCTCATCTTCTAGCTCCAGCTTCAATTGACTTGGGAGATAGACTTGAAGACCTACATCTTCTCATTGATGGTGATTCTTCTACAGTTGTTGTGAGGGCTCACTCTGACCCTCATGTCCATTCTCTACATGATCAATCTTCACAAGTTGGTGTGATTGTGGATCCTTATGAACAACAATTAGTGGAGTTCTCTTTGTCAATAGAGGAGATCTAGATGGTTCAGTGGAATAGGTTCAACAGACCAATCTACATTCGTTCTTTTTAGCACAGTTGGAAGGGGTGAACTTCAACATCAGCACAGGGATACTTGAGCAGGTTTCAAGGAGACCATACATCTTGAGGAGTGTACCTTTGCCTTTGTTTCTTCATAAGGGGAGGAACACCATTCTACATTCATGGACCAGCTTCTTCATTGGAGTAGCTTTCACTTGTTGGCATTCTTCTTTTGGGGGGGGAGCCTATTCTGTCTCTCTTCCTTCTTTCATTCTCTTATGTATATACTGGATGTATGTCGTAATGGGGGGGTCTTGATTACTCCATCCATCAATGCATCCTTACTTATCTCTCTTTTTAGGGGAGGGTTTTTCGCATGAGGTTTTCCCTCTTTCCCCGCTTTATGAGAGAACACATTTTCATTATGTACATGGGTACCTAACATGGCCTAGTAACTAGGACCCTTTATGCATCTTCATCATAGTTCGTAAGCTTAAGGGCATTCCCCTAAGTTGCACTTAAGGGGGGGTGTTGGTGTAAATAAGTATTTACTTATTACACTTACTTAAGTTTACTTAGGTTTATGCATTATTTAATTATTTTGCATTATTTTATTATTTTTATTTGTGAGACACTTAGGGGTTTTCTCACCTCTTTGAGTTGTCATGTAGACAACATAGGAGTATGCAACTCTATTTTAGCACATGGTGTCTACAACAGTATTTTGTGTGTCACACCCTTATAGGCTTATCCTCACATCACCGCACTTACTTTCGTGCTTAATGGAGGATAACCCATATCTGGTGGACATGTGCTTGGTTGTATGACACATCATGGTGCTAATTATGAGACATTCTAGATGTATCTCAGAGGCCTTTATATACAGCCACTCCTAGTGTACTTTTACATTGCACATTGCATTAATTATGACATTATCATTCTGATCATACTCTCTCTCTCTTTTTGGTCTACTGTGTGCTTGTGTTTGAGTACTTAGTTCCGAGGTGATTTTTTCCCTTAGGAAAATTCTTACAATTTGGATAGTTGGTTCATTGGTCTTTCCATGAAGCTATTTAGATAGTGGGTCCATCTACCTTCTATGAATCCTAACAGGGTTGGACTCTCTCAATAGGGATTCAAAGTCTCCTAATAGGGACTGATACGTATTAAATTTTTTCATAGACTCCTATAGGGTCCATCCTCTAACAAGAGATATTTATATTAGTACATCATCTTCTGGGTGTCATCCCCATTAGGGTGTTCCCTCTAATCAAAGGTTGCCCTAGTTAACATATTTATTGTTATTGTGTATGAGTATCTTGTTATGGTTAAGAATTAAATAGGTTGATAATTCTAACATGATCATAGTTGGATCACTAATTCAATTATATTGGTGGACTTTATATTCTAACAAAGTTATCATGTAATGGGCTGAAATGGGTCATAAGGTATCTGATGACCCTTTTTGACCCTTTGGAGCACAACATGTATTGCACTAGGGTTCCTAGGACCCATAGGAACATATGTTGTCATGTAATGGATCAAAAGGGGTATAGGATTTTAACCAATTGGAACCGAACACATGATGATAAGGGTCCTAGGACCCCTATGAATGTATGTTCTCATTTAATGAGTCAAAAGAGGGTATAGGATAAGCTATGACCCCTTTCTACCCATTGGAATATTAGAGGTATGTCCATAGGGGTTTTAGGAATACTAGGAACATATGTAGTCATGTAATGGATCCAAAGGGGTCATAGGATACCCTATGACCCCTTTCTACCCACTAAAACACAACATGTATGTCCTTAGGGGTCCTACTATTACTGGTAGCATATTTTTTCATGTGGTTTACTAAAACTAATACCATATGACCCCTTTCAACATCTTTCATTACAACATATGTCCCTACCAATCCTAGGACTAGTAGGGACAAGTTATAATTCTTCATATGCATTCAAAAGAGTTATAGGATAACATAAGCCTACTTTCGACACATTTAAGGATAATATATGAGCCTAGGGCTCCTAGGACCCCTAGGGACATATTATAATTGTAGATATGGGTTAAAAGGGGTCATAGGATAACTTATGACTCCTTTGGATGCATTTTATCACAACATATGTCTGTTAGGGTCCTAGGAGCACTAGGAACCTATTTCATTTGTTCAAATGAGTTGAAATGGGTCATAGGATAACCTATGACCTTTTTGATAGATTTTAGGGCAACACATGTCCCTACGGGTCCTAGGACCCCTTAGTACCTAATTTATTTGTTCAAATGAGTTAAAAGGGGTCATAGCATAACATATGACCCCTTTTAATAGATTTGATGACAACATATGTCCCTAGAGGTACCAGGACCCTTAAAGACCTATTTTATTTATTCCAACATTTTGAAAGTGGTCATAGGATAACGTATGAGCCCATTCAATATGTTTCTAGGGACATAATATAATTGTTCATATGGGTTTAAAGTGTTCAAAGGATAACTTATGACCCTTTTCAACACATTTCATTACAACATTTGTCTCTAGGGGTCCTAGGACCCCTAGGAACCTATTTCATTTGTTTGAATAGGTATAAATGGTAATAGAATAACCTATGACTCCTCTCAATGTCTTTCATGACAACATATGTCCATAGGGGTCCTAGGACCCCTTAGGACCTAATTAATTTTTTTGAATGGGTTGAAAGGGGTCATAGAGTAACCTATCACCCCTTTCAACACATTTCATTACAACATATGTCCCTATGGGTCCTAGGACTCATAGGGGCCTATTTTGTTTGTTCGAATGGCTCAAATTAGGTAATAGGATAACCTATGACCCCTTTTGACATATTTCATGACAATATATGTCTCTAGAGATCTTAGGACCTATTTTATTTGTTTAAATGGGTTGAAAGGGATCATAGGATAACCTATGACCCCTTTTGACACATTTCATGACAACATATATCCATTGGGGTCATAACATCCCTTGGGAACTATTTCATTTGTTTGAATGTGTCAAAAGGAGTCATAGAATAACCTATGATCCATTTTGATGCATTTCATTACAATATATGTCCCTAGGTGTCCTAGTACCCCTAGAGACCCAATTCATTTGTTTGAATGGGTTAAAAGGGGTCACATGATAACCTATGACCCATTTTAACATATTTGATGAAAATATATGTCCCTAGGGGTCCTATAAGCCCTAACAACCTATTTCATTTGTTTGAATGGCTTAAAATGGGTCATAGGATAACGTATGACCCCTTCTAATGTATTTCATGATAAAATATGTCCCTAGTCATCCTATCACCCCTAAGGACCTAATTCATTTATTCAAATGGGTTGAAATGGGTCATAGGATAACCTGTGACCCATTTGAATGCATTTCATGAATAAAATGATCCTAGATGTCTGAGAACATCTAAGGACCTATTACATTTGTATGGATGGGTTGAACAGGTTCATAAGATAACCTATGATGATGTCTAATGAATTTCATAATAAAATATGTCCCTAGTGATCCTAAGTTCACTAGGGACCTAATTCATTTGTTTGAATGAGTTGAAATGGGCCAAATGAGGTTATAGGATAGCATATGACATTTCATCACAACATATGTCCCTAGGCATCCTAGAACTGATAGGGACATATTTAATATGTTCAAATGGGTCAAAAGAGGTTATAGGATAGCTTATGACCCTTAGAGACATACATCATGCATTTGAGTGGATCGAATGGGGTCTTAGAGTGCCCTATGACCCCTTTTTGACCCATTAAATGAGAAAATATATTCTTAGGGTTCCTAGAGCCCTTAGGAACATATGAGTCGAAAGGGGTCACAAAGTAACCTATAACCTATTTCAACCCATTATATGATAACATATGTTCCTAGTGCTGCTAAAACCCCTAGGGACATATATCATGTGTTTGAATGGGTTGAATGAGGTTATTGGGTGCCCTATGGTCTTTTATGACACATTAAATGAGAATAGATGTTCCTAGGGATCATAGGACCCCCTAGGAACATATATCATGTGTTCAAATGAATTGAAAATGGTAATAAAGTACCCCAAGACCCCTTTCTACCCATTATATGATGACACATGTTCCTAGAGGTACTAGGACCCCTAGGTACATACATCATGTGTTCGAATGGATCCAAAGGTGGCATATGGTATGCTTTGACCCCTCTCGACCTATTATATTGTAACATATGTTCCTAGGGTTTCTTGGACTCATACTTGGACATACATCATGGCTTTGAATGGGTTGAATGGATTCATAGGTCTCCCTATCATCTCTTTTGACCTATTAAATGAGAACATATATTGTGTGTTTGAACGAGTCAAAAGGTGTCAAAGGGTGCCCGATAACCTATTTTGACCTGTTATATGACAAAATGTGTTCCTAGGGATCCTATGACCCTTAGAGACATACATCATGTGTTTGAATGGGTTTAATGGGGTTATATGTTCCTAGCTGTCCTAGGAATCCTCTTAACATATATCATGTGTTCAAATGAGTTGAACAAGGTCATAGAGTACCCTATGACCCCTTTCAACCCATAATAGGACAAAATATGTTCCTAGGGTTCCTAGAACACCTAGTGTCATACAATATGTGTTTAAGCAAGTCCAGTTGGTTCATAAAGTTCTTTATGACCCCTTTTGACCCATAAAATGAGAAAATACATTCTTAGGGGTTGTAGGACCCATTTGAACATACATGTAATGTGTTAAAATGAGTTAAAAGGGGTCATAGAGTTCCCTATGACCCCTTTCAACCCATTATATGACAACATATGTTCCTGGGATATACATTATGTGTTTGAATGGGTCAAATGGGGTTGTAAAGTTATCTATGACCCCTTTTCACCCATTAAAAAATAAAATACATTCATATGAGTCCTAGTAACATATATCATGTGTTTAGATGAGTTGAAAGGGGTCATAGAGTACCCTATGAGCCTTAAGCACACTTAATGTTATTAGATGGGTCAAAAGCTATCATATAGTATTCTATGACCCCTTTTGAGCTATTAGATCGCATCATTTATGTGGTTAGGGGCCTTAGGATCTATAAACACACATATTGTGATTGAATGGGTCAAAGAGTGTCAAAGGGTACCCTATGATCCATTTTGATACTTTAGAAGTGTTATATGTATCGTTAAGGGTCCTAAAGCCTTAAAAAAATACTAGAGATTCTAGAAAGGGGTCATAGTATTATTAAAAAGATTTTTAAAAAAAAAAAAAATCTTTTTTAAATTTATTTTTTAATAATTATATTTTTTTGGGAAAATTGGGTATCTAATTTGAGAATGGCTATCCAGTTTGGGAGTAGGTACTTGATATTATTGGTTACTCAATTAGTTTTTTTTTTTTTTCCTTGGATTTCAACCCTTCATGGTCAACACCAAAAACGTCTTAAATATTTACTTTTGGCTTGTTATTGTGCATTTTTTACTTTAACCATGTAGCTGATATTTTTTTTCATCCAAATTTGATGAAATGAAAAGGGTTTCTTAAGAACATTCTCAGCTTTCCATCAATATAATGTCTATAAAATTATTAGTTTAGTAAATAGTTATTTCTTATTTTCTAATGTAGTTAGCTACAAAGTGTTTATTGACATGTTGATTGAAAAATAACTATAACTTTCAAATGGTATAAGATTTTTGAAATCCAAAAGATGCATCTCATTCTATGTTTTGACTGCTATAAGGGAAAAAAATATAATTAATTTTGAATTTTTTTTAATTAGTTAGGGTGGTTAGACATAGGGTCCTTTTATTCTGAAAATAGAATAATTGAAAATTCATAATTAATTATAAATTTGGAATAAAAAAACCCAAGAATATGTGTCACATTTGAGCATGAGTGTACTTCTTATATCTAGAATATTATTAGAAACTATTATCATTTGATTTTGGTTAAGGTTGTTTGACATACACCTACTACTTATTTTTGTCCTAATTTTTTTATTACTACATTAAAATAAAAAAATTTAACTAATCAATTTTGTTTTACATTCAATAAGGCCTAGTAGTATAAAAACTACATCCAATTTCGTAAATATTATTATTTTACAAATTTTTGATATAAAATCCATAACTACTATAAAATTATGCATCAAGTTGACATAACCTTGATTTGCTAGGTTTTCACTACCAGTTAAGGGCATAGTTTGGTTGGCCATGATCCTACACATACCTTGTCCTTTTGCACAAATCTTAATTTTTACATAAATATTTTCAAATATCTCTCTTGAAAATTTTGATCAATGAACAAATCCAAGTTTCTAGATTCCCGACTTTGAACTTACTAGATAACTCAATTGAAGATAAATGTGAATATTCATGAGGAGGCCTTTACTAGTTCCTACCTATTCTACACAACTTTGCTGAAACGTAACCACAAAATGATATATTTTTGTATTTTCTATTTTTATGATGAATGCAATTTCTAATCAATGCAACAATATGAATTCATATTTTAACCAAATATTTGAAAAGCTAATAACAAAGATAGAGTAACAAGAGATTTTAAGAAAATAACTGAAAGGGAAATTCCTAGCGGACGTAAAAAAAGTAACAACATGTCTTCAAATTAAATTATCAAAAGGATCTAGTAGGTAACAAATGAAATTAGGAGCAGTTCTTCCTCAACTTTATTGATGTAATCATCGATGAGAACTTTAATAAAAACCTAAAGATGGTTCATGTTTCTTCAAATCATGAAGCCATAGAAAGTTCACTCACACGAGACAAAACACCATGTGAGAAAAATACAGATCATTTCTCCAATTTGTTACAACATCAGAATTTGCTAACATAAGCCAAAAACCAAAATGAAAGGATTGCACAATTATCACAATGAAATAAAACCAATAGCTCCATTACAATTAATGAACATGCATTAACAAAAATAATACACTTCGAAAAAATTTACTCTACTCAGAGTGAGAGAACCAATAGTATATGTATTTTTACATCAAAATAATAACCTTGAATACATATTACATCTATGTTTTAAATAGAAATCCTCTTCTCCTTTTGTGTTAGGAGTGAGAGCTCTTCTAATTTAAATCATGCTAAAAAACTAATAAAATAAAGCTATTTACATACAAACTAACTCTCTAAATGGTGCTAAGTAGGTCTCCACTCTTCTTTATATCAATTAATGGGCATATGAGTCTTTACATGACTTAAAATAATAAAATAAGAAGAAGAGGCAAGGAGAGAAGTCATAAGATGATTTGGGGGTCACTAAGACCTCTAAAAATGGAAGCTTGGCCTTCTCTATGTGTTTCTTAGAGTTGAATTGCCATCAAAATGCATTTTTGATGCATGAAATGCTTAAAAATAGCAACTGGTAGTTAACTGTCAATGCATTACTTCTTCAAAAAAAATTGGCACACCTTAAAAAAATTGCACTTTCAAAAAGTGCACCTTTGTGATAGGACCAATAAACACAAAATGTTTGCCAAGTGTTAAAACTTGATTTCTAGCATTTGGGTTTTCTCTCCCTTAATACCAAAATGATGTCTAGACACTTGCTCTTGAATTTCTCAACCATCTTTTAAACTTATTTATTGTCTAATAAATATATTAACTTATACTTATTACATACCACCTAGAGATAGTTACTTATTTTGATCCTAATATCAACAAAATCCTCTAGCTTGGAGTTTGGTTCAAACAATGCTTCTTCTAGTTTGAACACTTGTGTAACATCGTCTTTAGACAAAGATATTTGAATAAATCTTTGAATTGTTGAACTACTGTCTATAATGAGGAAATTTAATTTCTTGATTCATCTTCAAATATCTCTAGGCTTGCAACATTGTAGTATTTGTCCACTTCCAAAAATTTTCCTTGAGTTTTATTCTTTATTTCTTGAATATCCTCATATAGGCCTTCCATGATTTTATTTCCTAGTGATATCTTCTCCATCCAATAATCTAGCTTATCTTAACTCCTCAACTATATAAACCTTCATCAACTTTTGTAGCCTTTCCCTTTTATAGATTCTAGCAATTGCAAATTAGTGGCCCAGGTATTTACCTCATCCATCATCCAAAAGTCTTCATTTACAATAGAAACCAATTTGTTGGCATTATTTTGTATGTGGTGTAGAATGTTAAAATTACCCTCTATTATTTGTACTCCTTTATCTTCAAACATATGATGCCACATCTTACAAGTATCCAAAAATAATCCCCCATTGGTTGTCTTGCATATTTTCTACCTAGTGCAGCTACAAAAGAAATCTCAGGATTATTGGGGTCTATAGGACCCACTACGTCATTCAAGTATCCTCTCAAGGGCTAATTCCATTTTTTGAGCATCAAAATCAGCATTCATGTTTGTCAAGATGTGTGAAAACTTGTTTAAGGCCCATGGTGATCAAAAGTTTTCTTATATTAATTGTGGGCTTCCCTTATACTATCTCCTTTATTTGATAGTCCTTAGGAGTTAATTCTTCTATATCTATGTAGGGAGTTGGGATGGAAATATGTCCTAGGAGTTCTTGGTTCTAGTTCTTAATTATAAAATCAAGTGTTTTGGCATCACCCTTGTGTGTCTTAAGCTTTTTGGCTACTTTTATCAACTTTTCCATGCATTCCTCTTCTATCAACTCTATCTGTCTCTTCTATCAAAATAAGAGCTCCTTTATCCATGATGGTGTTGTTCCCATTGGTGACATATACTAAGATGAAGAGGTGGGTTATGATGCTATTCTCTTTCCCTTATCACTCTTCTCTAGAGCCTTCTCATGTTGAGGAACAACTTCAAAGTGAGATTTTGTGTCAACTTGAGTTTTGGATCTAGCCTCTACACTGGGAGGATCTTGTTTCATTTATTCCATAATCTTCCCTTTGTCAAATACTTTCTTTTCATATAATTGAACATATTCACCTTCCTCTAAGGTTTGAATCTTAGGTTTGGCTATCAAAAGAGGTAGGGTAATTAATCCTTGATCTAATTGAGGATCCATTATCAAAATATCATATGATGGCGGTAGAGGAATACCAAGAGGCCCTTGTTTGTCATAATGAACAATCTTTCATAATGAACCTTTCCTCTCATCCAATTTATGCTTTCATAATGAACCTTTCATGTATCTTATCCCTATTGTATAAAGGATCCATAACTTCAGAGGCATCCTTGTTCTATGCCTTAAGAGGTATCTCCATGCTAAGTAATCTTTCAACAATTTAGAGACTCATCCTACAATAGTCTCTAGTTCAGACATCATAGTCATCTATGGCAAATATCCAATGATCTTCTAGTTTTCATTTAGGCATGAACTTCTTTCCCACCAAATGCATAATCATATCGGTATTGTTCAAAAATGATTAATGTTAGTGGTAATCCTCAAGAGGATATTGATCCCACTATAAATCAAATGTAGAGATATATTATTTTTGTTTGACTTCAAAGGCTTCAATGGTGATTTCTCATGCCCAAGTATTCTTGTGTCTCTTCCTCGCCCTGTCATAAGTAGAAGCTAGTTCATTTGAATCATTTTTCAATTCGGGGTAAAATAAAAAAGGAAGAAATAATGGTATTGTAAACACATAATGAAAAAAATCAAGAATTCAATATTTTCATAATATTAAATAAAATTTCATATAATTGTGAACAATGTCATAACTAAGATGTATGCCTACAAATCAATAAAATTTGGAAAAAATCATGGAGGAGTTGTGTGTCTGAGCTCATAAAAGTCGGTCTATTCCATTAATGAGATGCATACCCATGAACTTGATAGGAGTTACGAAATCTCATGGTTGAGATGTATGCCCATACACTCCATTTACAAGATCTAATAAAAATTGGCAATCTCAACAAATGAGATGTATGTCCATATCCTTTTTCCATTAAGTTTGATTTGAGCCTCTTTATATATCTTCATTGAAGGTGAAAGGTCGCTCCATTTAAATACTCATTAGAAATTGAGTGAACATTTCAAAATTGAAAATTCCTTACTTAATATGATATGCCATCTTAATTCTTATCAATAGTTTTCTTGTTATCTACCAAAACAAGAATCAAGTTGATGGATATCATGGGAACTTCTTTGGGTACAAGAGGGTACCATTGACTTGGATATATATAAATTTCTTGAATCAGATGTAATATTCTCCAATTTATGTTATATGAGCTACTTCTTCTACTAATATTCTTTTTTCACAATCCCCATAAATGAAACAAATGATGGAAAATATGAACCCATCATTAACCACCCTATATTAATTACTCTACAGTGGGAGTTCATTCTTCACCAACTATGGATAAATTATATAAGGCTAGACATTTGGATCAATCTACATACTTCCCTTCCTGTATAATCCTAATAAAATTGTGGGTCTTTCCGCTAAGAGATACACCATGTAGGAGGTCATATAAAAGTGAGGATCTTTCTTTAGCAAAATCAGCTTCTCATCCATATTATTGCTATGTATCATGGCTCAACCAATACGCATCTTGCCCATTCTAATTGTTTCTATGAAGTAGACCATCCATGTTTCTAGATGAAAAGTTGTAGGAAGGCTCATGGCTCTACTTAGAAGAAAAATTGAGTAGGCAAAATCATCTATCATATAGCGTCTAGTCATATTTACCTTTCCACTTCTCCTCCCCAAAAGTGTTTTTCCAATCAAGTACTTCCCCTATACCAACTTTTTGGCTTCTTTCTCATTCTCCCTATACCATTTAAATTTGTCATTATAGGTGATCTAAAGGTATTGATCTACTTGTCAAATATGTAAGACCTCAATGTTTTGAGGTCTAATGTCCAAGACCATATCTCTAGTCACTCTCTTGGCCACTTTCTCTTCCGGTACATGGTGATGTGCCAAAGTCATGATTAGTTTAGATGATTGAATTGATATTAGGCGACAAGTAGTGTTAACCAACTCATTTTGATTCAATGCTAACACCATAGATGACCTCTCTTTGAGTTTGTTACATAACAATAGAAAAGAATTCTAATCAATATGCCCCAATTTAGTGTCTTGGATCTGAGAATGTTTATCTTGAAATTGAAATTTCTTCAGTGGTCCTTAATACTTCAAAGAAACTATTTTGGCTGCTATCTTTTTTCTCATCAAGGATGAAGATGATGCTATTATATCTACACAAAAGAGAGATATCATTATTCTTGAAGTTGAAAAAATTATGACAACCCTAAACTATGAGTTGGACTAATGAAAACCTAGTTGAAAATAGAAGAAACTAATTAAAAACCCCTAATTATGCCTAGAATGTGAAAATCTATACCTAGTGTACCTATATAAGTGTACAAATACACTCTTAATCTATTTAGTGGACACTATCTGGGGGGAGGGGGGCTTTTAGTGTTTGAGGACACTAGCACATCTACTCAAAGTGTGCACATGTGCATGTGGGCATGTGTGCATCCTCAAAAGTCTTCTACCTTGGTTAAGGTAGATGGCATGTTCAACGATGTAAATTTGTGGAGGAGAAAATATGTAAAGGGTGCAAAGCTGAGGGGTTTGAAGATAAACGTTAGGATTTAAGTAGGGGGAGGGTCTATTTATAGGTCAGGATCTTATTGTGTGCACCTCTAAGGGAGTGCACCTCTGAGGGTCCACACATGCACATATGTGCATGTGCACATCCTCAATAGGAGGTGAGTGCATAGATGCACACTCAAAATACATGTGCATGTGTGCATGGTCTACTAGTGCACATATGCACATTTTTTGTATTGATGAGGCCAAAAAATTGAATTTATGTCCCTTGGATATTTCTTGTGATATCCAAAATGGGTATCAGGGATTGATCTAGACTTAGAAGAAGGTCCTAATCAACCAAGACACTTGACTGGGTGCTTCAAGAGGGTTTTCAAAAAATGGAGCATGTGTTTGGAGACCACAAGAAATAGCCCTGACTAAAGGGAAGAAATGAAAAAAGCATTTCTTCATGAGCAAGAATTCTTCAAACACATGTCAAGTGACAACTTTATTCTAGTTACTACAAGTAGATTTTAAGTTCTTTCGAAGCCAAAACTTCAAAATCTTGAATTTTTTAGGCTCAATGTGTGCTTAGTGTTCCAATTCCTTTTGATGTCTTAAGGTACCATTCATCATGAGTTTCTACAAACAAAGAAGTAATATTTCATTTAATTAGAGAAAACATTGGAAATCCCCATAAACTTGATTATCCATAACTCTATGACTAGACAAGAGAATTTTTTTTAGGGCTCTTAATGAGTTATCAATTTCTTGCTTTGCCTCTTTGGTAATATTCTTTATTCTTCATTGAAGTCTTTTGTTGATTGTACAGAATAGGATAGTGATTCAGAAGTTCTATCGCTATATTTGAATACCTTTTACAATTGTCTAGAATCTTATATTTGACACCTTTATGACTTTTTTATTTTTTTTTCCTTTTCCACCTTAAACATGTTTAGATTGTGTGGCCAAAACATTGGTTTTCTTTTCCAGATTGATTTCTAGTTAGATTACTCTTGTGTTCCTCTTTTAATGAACTTTTTGGTAAACTCTCATGCCTAAGATGATCTTTATAGTTCTTTGAAGAGACTCTTTATCCAAATTGATAAGTTTTCAATGATACCTTTCTACTAGCAACCTAGATTTGAAGACAACCTAAATGATCAATAATTTTAATTTGTAAAGTGTTGAGAGTAATCAATCTTACATTTTTACATTAAGGTAAGAAGTCCTTTGTGACTACAAGAAACACTTGTATTTTAGTTGGTACGAGAAATAAAGTTTTCTAAATTATTTAACATGGAAATAGATCTTCCCTAAAATTGAAACCAAATGGGATGGTCTTTTTTATGCATCAAGAAGAAATCTTGATTACACTTAATCCCTAGACTAAAAAAGAAACTAAGAAAAACATACCAAATGTAAAGAAAAGACACGACTAAAGGTAAAGACATAACTAAAAGAAAATAAACAACTTTATTTTTGTAATTTTTTTGTATTAGGCTTCAAAATAATGTTTTATAGATTGGTCATTAACTAGTAATGAGACTAATTCCTCTTATAAAGTACTTAACCTAAAATTATTTTCCCCTAGAATCTCTACAATCTGTTAAGTCCCGCTCCACAAGCACTGAAACTTGGTATGACTCCCTATTTTTTCTTTTGCCTTATCCCAAAGAAGAACAAGGTCTGAAATTTTGAAAGATTTTATTGGGGCTCTCCTATCAAACCAACATTTTATGACATCCTAATGTTTTGACATATGTTCTATGTTGTTGTTCTTTTCTCATCTAATTGCAAAAGATTCATCAATCTAATTTAGAAAATGTCAGCATCCTCAATGCATCCTCTCATGAACTTTAAGTCTAGAATCTTGAGATTAAGCTTGAATATTGGTTCTTGAATATAGATTAGTAGATATAGAGATGTTCCCAAATAATTATTTATCTTGGCATTGTCTATGTGTAATGTGTATTTCAACTAGGTATGCAAATCTTTTGGATTTTCTATGAGTAAGTGTTTTATGACTATAATCAAATTATTTTTGGTTGACTTGGCCACACCATTCACTTTGGGATAATAATTTGATGAGAATTTGATTATGACTTGATTCTTTAATCTCCTTGAGTCAAAAGAATTGATGCAAAAGATGACCCATTATCAAATAATAGGAAGAATGGCATTGCAAACCTAGTCACAATATGTTCTTCTTGGAAGTTAGTGACCACATTTTCTGTATAATTTCTAAAAGTTTTAGTTTCAGTTCACCACATGCAATAATCTATAGCCATTAGGAAAAGCACATGTCCTATTGATGATGTTGGGTTTAAAGGCCCAATAAAATCTAGCCCCCACTTGGTAAAGGGGCAAACCTCAAATACTCATTGCAATGACATAGTTGGTTTTATTTCTTTGTTGGCATAGGTTTGGCATATGTGAAAGGAACATACATGTTCAAATGTGTCTTTTAAAATCATAGGCACAAATTACCCCAATCTCAAAATTTGGTGGGTTGTAGCCTCTACCAATCCATTTCTAGTGTTTTACTTTTCATTATATTGTTCTTGTAATTCTCTCACTTCTTCACATCCTAACTATTTCAAATAAATCCCCTCATAGTTTTTCTTGTAGATTTTTCTATCTTGAAGCATGTGGGATTCACATTTCATTTTTTGTCCTCTATGTTGGGATTTATTCATCAATTAAGGTTATTGATTTTCTAAGAGGTAAAATACAATAACTTGGTAGTAGACATCTATGATTATTCCTCCATTAGTGTCTACTTGAGAGATTGTGATTTTTCTTCATTGTCATCTATCATCTTAGTTAATCCCTATCTTGTCACTAGCTTCATTGGTTAAATTTCCCAATCAAACTCTTGTAATATGGCCATCCATTGTCCTCTTCTTTCCCTAAACTCATTCTTTATTAGCAATGATTTGACTATAGGATCTGACACAATAGCATATACCTTACTCCATAGTATGTAGTGGAAACTCATGAATGCAATGGGTCTCTCATCTTCTTTATCTTTCTTTTGTGTGAGGATATTTGTACATGAGTGTTCTAAAGAGAAAAAATAGATTTTGAAAGGAAACTCATAATCAAGACTTATGAGTACTAGGGTAGTGAAAATAGCCACTTTGATATCCTCAAAAGATTTTTTGACTTCAAGAGCCCAAATAATTTGTGTTCCTTTCTTTAGTAATTCATTGAGGGGGTGAACTATCTTGACAAGTGCACTAATAAACTTTCATACAAAATTAATCTTATCAAAGAAGTATTTAAGCTCTTTGCAACTTTGCAGAGGAAATAAGTTCATAATTTCTTAGATCCTTTTAGGATCAATTGAAATACCAACTTCAAAAATGATGTGGCCTAGGAGATTTCCTTTAGTAACACCAAACAAACATTTCTTAGGGTTAAGAGATCTACTAAATTTTTGACATCATTTAAAAACTTGTTTCAAATCAGCAATATAGGTACTCCTATCTTTTCAAAATATTGTTACATCATCCATATCAATAACTATATGTTTTTTTAGAAATCCCTTAAATTCCTCATCCAGTGCTCTTTGAAATGTAGGTCCTACATTAATTAACCCAAAGGGCATCCTTCTATATGCAAATGTTCCCCATTTGATTATGAATGTTGTCTTTAATCTATCTTCCTTGTCTCCCATTACTTGGTTAGATCCTAACTATCCATCTAGAAAAGACATCATTTTAAACCCATTCACAATCTATAATACTTCCTCAAATGAAGGTAATGGGTAGTTAACTTTCTAGGATGACTCACTTAAATTTTGAATGTCTACACAAAGGAAAATTTCTCTAGTGTTTTTCCTTACTAGGACCAAGTTGGCAACCCATTTACAATGTTGGATAGGAAATATAATCATGGAATAAAGTAGTTTGTGGACTTCTTTCATTTTCAGGGGTTCAATGATGGGGTTTATTAGTCTCTATCTTTGGGAAAAAGGCTTGTCATCTAGATTCAACATAATATAATGAGTGATGATGTTAGGATCATATGTCTTGAGCTGCTCATAACTCCATACAATGGCATCTCTATATTCTATTATTAACTAGAGCATATTTTTTCTTTCTTGGAAATTACATGCCTTCCCAAATCCCACCATCTTAGGGTCATCTTCCATGCATAGATTATAAGGTTTAGATTATTTTATTGCCTATTCTTCAATAGTTCCCGTATTGTATGGTGACTCATCTTGATAAAAAAATGCTTTCCATCTCCACCATCCCCATAGGAATAGTATTATTTTTCAAATTTATGATCTTGTCTTCATCTTCTAGTTCACCTCCTTTGAGTTTTTTTTCTAACGTGTCATCAATTTCTTGTCCTTTGAACACACCATTGCACATAATAAATTTGAGAATGTGTTGATAATCTTGGAAGACCTGAAAGTTAGTAATGCTATCTGAAATAGATGGAGCATTCATAAGTTCCACTATGAATCCTTTTAGTTTCATTCTTTCCATGGGTTGTAATGCACTAGAAGAAATCACAAGAGCATCAACTACTACATTTCTTTTTCATGGAATAGATCTTACATTTAGGGCTTCAAAATATTCCATCAAGTGTCAACCTCTCTTTCGGTAAGAAAGAAGTATTTTTTCATTGTAAGAATAGATCGATTTAAATTGTTCAATCAGTAACTAAGAGTCACCTTCAACTACAAGATCTTTGACATTCTTTTATAATGTGAAGAGGAGTTTGCATATCAAGGATTTATATTATGCAACATTGTTAGTACATATGAATTGGAAATGATATGCAATGTAAAAAGACCTGCCTTTTGGATTAATTAGTTCAATATCTACTCCAACTCCTAATTAACATTTGGAACCATCAAACCTAAGTGTCCATATTGGTTTTTCTTTTGGTTTCCTCAACTTGTGTTTATTTGTCTAAATATTTTCTTTTACATGTACATTCAAATATTGTTTCTCCGAGACCTATTGCATTTTTTCATGTGATGGGCTTGATGGGTCAGTAGTGTTTACTCTCAATATAGGGATTGTTCATTTATTTTGTTCACTTTCAATTTACTCATTCAAATTTGTGATTTTATTAGCTTATGGTTTAGGTCAAATGACCATCAGGTCCTTCCTTGACCTTTCACAAAGTGTCTTTTCTAAGAACATTAATCATCCCTGGTGGAGGAGAAGATAAAGCTTCCCCATCTTGAGAGGTGTCTATTGACATTAAGGTAAATTTTTCTATTAGTGACTTAACACTTAGTTAGTTGGTTTCATTCCTACAAAGCTCTATAGTTGCTACTGAACTTATCATTCAATTAGTAGTGATAACCAAGTGTTTTAGTTGCTACCGAGCTAAAAAATTAGATTGCAATTCATGTCAAGCTTCATAGTATCTACTAAAGAATCTGAGATAGTTTACAGTGTTACCTAAGCATAGTAGACTCTACCAAGCTTTCTAGTAGAATTGATGAAGATCTTAGTGTTAACCGAGATTTGTAATGTTAACCAAGTATATCAATATCTACTGAGCTCATAGTGTTAATGAAGAGAATTTTGTGTTGACATAGCATCATAATGTCAACCAAGAGTTTTAGTATCTACTAAGTTTCTCAATGTTCACTAAGTCATGTAGTGCTAATTGAGTTCTTACTAGTCAAAGTGATCATTATGGATTGAGCTTCAACTTCAATCGAGTGCCATAGTTTTCCAAGTGTTGATAATGTTTTCCAAGTGTCTGAACATCATTGAGTTGTCTTTAGAACCCACATTACAAAAATAGGATGAATTTGTGAATTATGTTAAATTTGGTATTGTAGCTAACTCCAAAATGTAATTAAGTGGATTGATATATAAATGTAATGTATTATATCATATCCAAATGAGTAATAAATGAGTATGTGAAGAAGTAAGAAGTAGGTGAGTGTGAATTGAAGAAGGTTACAAGCAGTTTATGGTATAGTAGAGACTTGTATATCATAGATAGGTGATCATTGCAATTCAAGGAATCTCATTTGGTAAATCAAACTTGTAGATCAAGGATCATCCATTGATTCATCCTAATATGTGCATCAGTCAAATCCTTTAATTAGGTAGACCTAAAAATCCTTTTCTAAATCTCCTAAGAGATAGCATACTCACTTTATGTTTGTCTATCCTTTAACAAGGTGGACCTAATAGTTCTTATTACTCTTAATAGGTAAATCACTACAAGAATAAAAATTACGTATCCATCATTAAGAAGCTGGTAAGCCTTAATAGACCAACTTTACACTACAGTACTAAAATTTGTGGGTATCATTCCCACCCTAGTTTTACTTTCTATTTGGAAGGTTTCTTGGTCACCATATCTTGTGTCAAAGTGTTATGAATGTTTTATTGTTTTCATTCTTTCATGCACACAATTAGATCAGAATAATATATGAATGTTTAATTTGTGAATTGACTTTAAAGTTTAATTGGTTCTTTATTCACCCCTCCCCTCTTAGTAACCTAGCCTACCTTATATTTATAGCAATTTATATTAGAGATTTTGGTTATCACATTAGAAGTTTAATAGCTTGAGAAAAGATCAGAGGAAATGGAGGTGTACAAACATGAAAAGGCTATTCAGAATGAAAAGTTGGATCTAGAATTGGATATTGGACAACTTAAGAAAGCAAAGGAGCAACACTCTCAATTGTTGCAAAGAAGGAAAGATCTTGTAGCATAAAAGGATGACAATCTCTACATTGAAGAAATAATTGAAGACTTATGCCATGAAAGAAATTCAAATTCAAAGTTGATGCAACAATCAAAGACCTACTGGAGAAGTTATTCTTCAAGAAGAAGTTAGAAATTGGGAAAGAGAGCAAGAAATCCAATTAATCAAAATGTGCAAGGTCATGGAACCAAAGGACAAATAAAAAGAAGAGATAGAAGGAAAAGACAATGAAATCCATCAACTATCCCTTCAGCAAGAAAACTATATTGATCAACTCCATGATGCAAATCTAGAGCTTATCAATATGAGGATAGTGAATGAAAGAATATAAAATGATCTTAGAATTGAAAAGAAAACTAATGAGAGAATGATGAAATCTCAAGAAAACATGAATTAGTTGACTTGATTTGGTTTAGGATATATAGATGAAGATGAATCATCTTAGCAAGGAGCTTAAAATATTAAAAGAGCTACTTACAATCATTGTGGTAAGATAGGTCATAAATAAGATAAGTGTTGGAGCAATGGTAAATCAAAATTCAATGAGAAGTGTTACAATTTCAATAAGCATGGGCATAGAGCAATTGAATGCATAGAGAAACTTAAGTTTGAAGGAAAGTGTCACAATTTCAACAAAAAAGGACACAAATCTTCAAAGTGCAAGACCAAATACCAAAACCTAGTAGATCAAATTGTGAAATCAATATTTGTTTGGGATTACAACACATTGTGTAGATGTCACTACTCTAGTGAATTTGGGCATTGGAGAAAATTGTGTAAAACATCACATAAGGAAGGGAGAAAATAAAAAGAGATGTTTTGTTTGTATAGAACTTTGGCATCTTTCCAAGAACTATATGATCCATGGAGAGTTCAAGATGAAATGAATGCTAAAGATGACAGCATAAAAAATCAAATGAGGTAGCGATGGGTGCAGAAATACTCAGAGAATGCAAACCAAATCATGAAGTTATTGATACATAAGTCAATGAGTCATGTGACTCAACCATTTCAGCTATGAATTCATTAATTTGATAAAAAAGTAGATATAGGATACCTAAAGAGAAGATACAAAGTTGATATAGGATACCTAAGAAAATAGTAGAATATTATGAGTAGGATATCTATTTTGTGTTAGATTGTGACAAAGTTTACATTCAATAAGTTAGGCCAATAGTGGCATGCGTAAAACCTTTGCGTCATAAAGTGAGCATTGATGACAGAAAAGTTATTATTGAGGCTCTTTGGAATGAACCCATGGATCCCAACGCTACCAATTTTGGTACATATGAAGAGGCAAAGGCCAGGATTGAACTTGAAATAAAATTACCCCAAGAAATAAATAGAGGAAGAAAGAGGATAGAAAAAATCATGAAGAACACTAAGTCATCATGCTCTCATGTCATGCTTACTGAAGATAAGGGAGATGACTTAGATGAAGATGAAGAAGAGAATGTAGAGGAAGAATAACCTATGCAAGAGGAGCTTCTCAAGAAGAAAGGGAAGGAAATTATAACAAATCCTACAAATTCTTCCCCTACTATGTTCACAAGGAGATCCGCCAAATCTAAGAGGGAACTAAAGATGGGCGATGAAGAGGATGAAGCTAAATAGATTGTATTTTAGAAGATTGCTCCTACCTTTGAAAAAAGGCTAAATAGAATGAAAGGAAGAGTGTCATTCTTGAAATTACTCAAGTAAAACACTAGGAGTGCAATAGAAAATAAGTAGATTGAAGAGGCCCTAGTGGCACATATGGAAAAATGGAAGAATTCCACTGAGGAACTGGTCAAACTAGTTCATGATGCAATTCTCAAGATAGTTGAACCAGTATGGGAAATTGTAGAAAATTTTGCTAGAGACATCAAATAATGGACCTTGGGACAACTCATGCTAAGTCTTAGTGACAAAGAGGTGAAAAAATCATTAAAGGAAGATGAAACTAAATTGACACCAAAATTCAATAAATTGTTGATCCTATCAAAAGACATTGAATCTGTGTTGAAGTCCAATACTACTGCATGGAAAAACATGTATGGGTTGCAGAGGACTACTAAACATGTTGTAAACATAGATGATAAGGATGGAGAATAAGATGAGATGGAAGATGTTGAAGAAATAAAAGATGATGACAAAGAAAATTTAGATATTAGTGATGCTGGCACGAGAAAGAAGATCAAGAAGGTATAGGAAGAAGTCTCCCAAAAATTCAAAGTATTGAAGATACTAATGCAGAGAAGATAATAATATAAGTTATGACTTATCTTCCTCACTCTTCAAGTGAAGTTTTAATGAAATATAGCTCTAAGAAGGCTTCTACCAAGTTAGTTGAGGTTAATACTAGATTACCAAGCACACAACCAATCTCTAGAATTACTTTATCGAGTACTTCAACGAGTGAAGTGTCTAAAACTCCATTTAATGAGCAATAGGCTCGGATATTTCTAGCATTAGGTTTGACTAAGAAATAGTAAGTTATTCCTATTGTTAGTCATGTTTCCTCTACATTTATTTCTATTCCATCTATTTCCATTGTTGTATCCACCATGGCTAGTGCAGTGACATTTGAGACTCAGCCTCAACCAAGCACTAAAGTTTTGAATAAAGGAAAATAAATTGTTCATTTTGATATTCCAACAGAAAAATAAGAGGAAATTTTTCTAGATGAGGACATTGTTATTCCAAATATGGATTCCTCTAACCTCACCCTTAAAGGGATAGACACCCTTGGAGAACTCTAGAAGAAGATAGAAAGGAAAGATAATCTCAAAAAGGAAAGGAAAAAGAAAAATCAAGTCCTTGAAGACATCAAGAGCATATTTTTTGATTCTCTTAGCATTGAGCTTGATGAGAAACAACCTATTTTGGATCAATTGGTTGAAATTTTCCACTAGTTCAATGAAGAATTGAATGAACAAGAAAAGATTTTGTACAGTGCAGATAGAAAATTTGACAACAATATTTTGGAGCAAGTAGCACAGGAGATAGTTATTGATCAAGTAGAATTATCTACTATTCTTGCTACAATTGAAACATATGGTAATAATTTTGTTCCTTTATTTGTCAAGTTGAGTGATAGATCTATCTTTACTAAGGAAATCAAGTCTAAATTATCCAAGATAGATGAGGACTTGAAGAAAGTGCACAACAATTGCCACTTGATCCTAATTATAGTTCGGTACATTTTCCAAAGATTATATACCTTATAGATTTGCAAGAAAAATTGCTAACAGAAGAAGCCAGAATAAGGGAAACACTCACAAATATTCAAGGCATGATTCTTCAAAACATCTATACACTACAAAAGCACATTGCACATGTAAAGACACTCATCCATGACAATAACTTCTCTATACCTTGCCACATGATGGAACTTTTAGTAGAGGTATAGATAGCCTTACATACATCTAAGGTATTGCAAGAGAACTGGAATAGGACCATGACAATAATTTTGAAGCTATAGAGTGATTTCTTGTCACATTTGGTATTAACTTGTAAATATTTTGCACCTTTAGCATTAATGCAAAAGGGAGGAGAAGAATATTTGTATAGGAAAATATTATCATACTCCATATATATGTATGTGGGAGAGATATATCTATGGGGGAGTAGTAATGTGGAAACATATGTACAAATAAGAAGAAAATATGTTTACAAAATAAATTTTGAAAAATAAAATAAAAGTAGAATAAAACAGAGTAAAAGGTAACCAAGCTACAATGGTAGACAATAATCAAAACTAAGTTGAAGACAAAGATTATTGATAACAATGTTTTCAATTTCAATTTTGAGAATTCATATTTTTTAAATGACAAGTGTTTTTTTTACTAATGCAAAAGGGGGGTATTGTTAACATTAAGGTCAATTTGTTTGTTAGTGACATAACACTTAGTCAGTTGGTTTCATTGCTACCAAGCTCTATAACTACTACCAAGCTTATCATTCATCTAGCAATGATAATCAAGTGTTTTAGTTTCCACCAAGCTAAACAATCAAATTGTAGTTCATGCTAAGCTTCACAATATCAACCAAGCAACTAAGATAGTTTACTATGTTACCCAAGTGTAGCAAATTCTATTGAGCTTTCCAAACAAAATGATGAAGATCTTAGTGTTAACTAAGCTCTCTAGTGTTAACCACATATATTAGTATCTACCAAGCCTATAGTGTTAATGAAGAGAATTCAATGTTGACTGAGCATCATAGTATCAATAGAGAGTTTTAATATCTACCAAGTTTCTTAGTATTCACAGAGTCATATAGTGCTAACCAAGTTCCCACTACTTAAAATGATCAATATGGATTGCGCTTCAACTTCAAATGAGTGCCAAAGTTTGTTAAGTGTTGAAAGTGTTTACCAAGTGTTAGAATATTGCCAAGTTGTCTTTAGAAACAAATTTACACCAATAGAATAACTTTGTGAATTATGATAAATTTGGTATTGTTGTTGAATCTAGAATTTAATTAAGTGCATTTATATATATGTAATATATTATATCATATCCAAATGAGTAATCAATGAGTATGTAAAGAAGTAAGAAGAAAATTAGTGTGAATTGAAGAAGGCTACAAGTAGTATATGGTCTAATAGAGACTTATCTATCATAGTCATGTGATCATTGCAATTAAAAGAATCTTATTCAAAAAATGAAAGTTGTAGATTAAAAATCAGCCACTATTTCATCCTAATTGATGCATCGGTCAAATCCTTCAACTAGATGGACTTAACATTCTTTTGCTAAATCTCCTAACATAGTGCATACTACTTCATTCAGAGCATTATACTCTATGATCACTATCTTTAATTTTGGCTCGACATCTATTTTAATTTTTTTTTTCAATCTTTTCCAAGGAAATTATTATTGGGTGAAGTCAGTTGAGAACCATCCTCTTAGGTATCGGGTCCATTATTTTCCCAATAATAGGTTGTGTGTTTCTAGAATCTCTACCACATTTATGTCTATGATATCATTGATCTGGGGGTTTGTAGTTAGCAATATGAAAATGTCCTTCAACAATCCTATGACCTTTACTTATGTTTTTTCAATTTGGATTACTATTTGATTTGTTAGTTGTGGGGTGACTTCTAACTTTTGAGATATTAAAAGTGGCATGACATTGCAAGAAGCTCTTGAATCTATGGAGCAATTATGATGGTTTCTTCCAAAAATTCTAAGACTAAGAAAGAAAGGGGGCACTTTGGCCTTGTCTCTATACATGGTAGGCATAACCTTAGATGTGTTGACCAATGGTGATACTATCTTTTGAGGGCTAGCACCAAGTGATGTCTTTGTATGATTGATAGTTTTCAATAGTGCTTCACTTTGACTACGAAAAATTTGTAGCATATTGTACATGGAGATATTATCCTTTGTCCTTTTCTAACTCTTTAATGGCACAATAATATTTAGATGACCGAGAAGGAATCTTTAAGATAGTTGGTATGTTTTCTTGTGCATGCATTTGTTGTCTAGAGAAGGGTGCTCTTGCTAGTGTAGGATTATGATTCACTATAGGATCTAGTGGTGTTGTCTATAGTTTGGGAGGAATTCCATCACTCATGGGTTCTCTTCTATTAAAAAAGTTGTAAGTATTCTATTTATCATTTTGAAAATAGAACACATCTGCTAGATCAAGGTATGATTCTTGATTGAATGGAAAGACAATTTTTTGTTGACTTGGTATCATATTTCAATGTTTTGTGGAGAATTGTAAGATTCTAAAAATATGGCATTGAACTAAATAGGGGACTCATTATTAGCATAATGTGAATTTTGGTTCACTTCTTAATCTTTGTTGAAAAATGATCCACCATCATTGGGCATATTTTGACAGGTATCTAGTTGATTGATGTCAACAAACTAAGCATTGTGATTGGTGTTTGTAGGGATACTTCTATTTTTTGGATGGGTATTCCATTATTGATTTTGTCTCTATAAACTATTATTACAATTAGGCAAGTTGAAATTGCTTCCTGCATTAGTATTTTGACTAAAATCCTTGTTGTAATTTTGACCGTAGTTATTTTTGTAAGGGGCCACATTTGTTCTTTGAATATTTTTGGTCTACCCTTGCAACTACCTCAAACAAGTTAGCTCATTAGTTATCATGGACGTGATCTTTTTCATTTGATCTAACTCAGTTGTGACATTATCTTCCATCTAAGTGGGTGGGGTGACCTTTTTCTTGAAGATGGAAACTTTTGGGGGTTCATATCCTGGGTAAGTTATTGCTAGAGCTGAAGTGGCTAGTGCCTACTCTAATGGGATTAGAGTTAATTGAATGAATTAGCTAGGCATCACATGCACTCTAGCATGGAATGATAATAATCTCATACTAGCATGAGTTAGAACCATCATCCCTCCTCCATTAGGATTAGCCTGTTTAGTAAAGATGACTACTTCTTTGAAGATCTTTTCTAGTGTGTCAATATCTATAGCAAGAAACCTCCTTAGGAAGATAGCAATAAGGTGGTACATATAGTGTAGATAGATTTGAATTGTAGGCCCCACTCATATGGTGTAAGGGGTTTCAAACTTGTGGTATGCCATGTGAAAATGATGGTTGAAATGTGACATGGTCTCTATTGGATCCTTTTTCATAGATATGAACTAGTAGCGTATCACAACTAGATTAATGAGTGTTTTGAATTGATCCAAGAATAAATTTTCAAGACTTATCTAGTTTTGAATAGATCCTAGCAGCATATTCATGTACTAGTTAAAATGAAACCTTTCAAAACATATATGAGAACAAATGAAGGACCACATTATCTTGTTGAATCTATTTTTGATTGCATATTTCTTTTAAGACCTTGATGTGATCATCAATTGTCTATATTTCTCCATAGATAAACCTTGGGTAGAATTTTGCAAGGTTCTTGGGAAGGTCATTGAGTAGATTTTGCATATGGATTGGTGCATCTACTGTGTTTGCAAAGAAATCCATGGATGAAGAATTAGGTGGAATGGTAGGTGAAGGTAAGTTCAAGTGTGGAATGGAGAAAGATGATGAAATTTGAAATGGGAGTGGTTGGATTCTTGGTATCCCCTTATGATTACAAGGCTTGCAAAGGTGACTAAGTTCTAGGAACTCATGTCCACTAGGTGAAGACATTAAAACTTTCTAAAATGGAGATGGTGGATCATCATCTTCTAGTTTGTGTTTACTCTAGAAAGTGCACCTCCAAAAAGCTCATGTCTAAAATGTGCACCTTCAAAAATCACACCTTCTTTTAATGACAGACTTCAAAAAGTATAGAACTTTGAAAACTATAGAACCTTCAAAAAACATCTTGGTTTTTTGGGCATAAATTTTTTTTGGACCTCCTTCTAGAGGAACTTAAGTTATAATTTTCCACAATTCCTAATGCCAAAAATCCATTATAATCCCTCTCTTAAAATATTGATCAATGACCAACTCCAAGGTTCTAGATAATATTTTTTCAACCTGTTGGGTAACTCAATTGAAGATAATTGTAAATGATCATGAGGAGGCATTTTTTGGTTCCTACCAATTCTACACAACTTTGCTAAAACATAACCACAAAATGATAAAAAAAATTTATGATGAATACATTTTCTAATCAATGGAACTATATAAACTCCTATTGTAATCAAATATTTAAAAAGAAAACAATGAAGATAGAGTAACAAGAGATTTTAAGTAAATTACTGGAAGGAAAATTCCTAATGGACAGAAACCAAAGTAACACATCTAGGAATTAAATTATAAAAATGATTTTTTAGGAAACCAACAAAATTAGGAGCCACACTTCCTCAGCTCCACTGATGCAATCATCAGTGGGAACTTTAATAATAACCAAAAGATGTTTCATGTTTCATCAAATCGCAAGGTTGTGGAAATAACACTCACATGACATAAATACTATATAAGAACAATAGTGATCCTTTCTCCAATTCATCACAACAATGAAATTTGTTAACATAAGGAAAACACTATAGTTAAAAGAGAACACAATTATCACAACAATAAAACAACTAGCTCCATTATTATTCATGAACAACCATTCCAAAACATAACTCACTCCCACAAGATTTACTACACTCAGAATTAGACAACCAATAGCATCTATTATTACATCAAAATGTCACCCTTGAATACATATTACATCCATGTATTTAAAATAAATCCACTTCTCCTTTTTTGTTAGGAGTGAGAGCTCTTCTAATGCAACTCATGCTAAAAACTAATAAAATAAAGCTATAAATACATAAAAACCAACTCTCTAAATTGTCCCAAGTAGGTCTCCACTCTTGTTCATATCAATTAATGGGTGCATGAGCCGTAAGATTACTTAAAATAATAAAATAAGAAGAATAGAAGAGGAAATAATCCATAAGATTTTCTAGGAGTCACTTAGATCTCTAAAAATGGAAGCTTTTCCTTCTCTAGGTATTTCTAGGAGTTGAACTATTGTTAAAACACATTTCTAATGCATAATATACTCAAAAATAATAATTGGTAGTTTATTTTCAGTGCACTAATTCTTCAAAATTATCAATACACCCTGTAAAAATTACATCTTTAAAAAGTACACCTTCAAAAAGAAAACCTTTGCGATAGGACCATAGAACACAAAAATTATGCCAAGTGCTAAAACTTGATTTCTAGCATCTGGATTTTCTCCCTTGAAATACCAAACTGATGTATGGATGCTTTCTCTTGAATTTCTCAATCATCTCCATTACTTCCTTACCCTCTGGTAAATCTACTGACCCATACTTATTGTGTACTACCTCATGGTAGTTACTTATTTTGATCCTTGTATCAATAAAACCCTCTAGCTTGGAGTCTAGTTTGACAATGCTTCTTTTGTTTTGAACACTTGTCTAATGTCATCTCCAAAAAAAGCTATTTTGAACAATGCTCTAAATTTTTGAACTACTATCTATATTGAGGAAATTTTATTCCTTAATTCATTTTTAAAAATATTTTAGGCTACCAATGTTGTAGAATTTTTATACTTCAAAAATTTTCCCTTGATCTTTATTCTTTATTTCTTGAATATCCTCATACAACCTTTCCATGACTTTATTTCATGTCAATATATTCTCTATCCAATAATTTAGCTTATCTAACTCCTCTATCATATAAATATCTATCTACATTGAGTACCTTTTCCCTTTCATATATTTTAGCACTTGGAAATTAGTGGCCTAGGAAAAATTTCTACCTAGTGTGGCACCTAAAGAAATCTCAAGATTATTAGGATCTATATGACCCACTAATTCATTCAAATACCCTATCAATAGCTCATTCCATTTTCTCATCATCAAATGCTCTTATTCATCTTTTTCATGATGTTTAAACACTTGTTTAAGGTTAGTGTTTATTAGAAGTTTTGTCATATCCCCTATGGGCTTCTCCAATACTATCTCCTTTTTCAAATAGTCCTTGGGAGTTAATTCTTTTGTATTTGGGTAGGGTGGTAAGATGGTATATGTTCCAAGAAGTCCTCATCCTAATTATGAAATCTAGTGTTTTGGCATCACCCTTGGGTGGCCCAATCTTCTTCACTTTATTTTATAAACTTTATCATGCCTTCCTCTTCTATCAACTCCAACTATTTCTTCTATCTAAAGAAGACCTCATTCTTTATCTATGATGGTGTTGTTTCCCCTTTGTGACATATACTAAGCTAAAGAGGTAGGTTATGATGCTAATCCCTTTTCCATATCACTCTTCTTCGGAGTCTTCTCATGTTGAGGAAGAACTTGAGAGTGAGCTTTTGTGTCAACTTGAGTTGTGGACCTAGCCTCCCTATTATGAGTAACTTATTGCCTTCCTTCCATAATCTTCCCTCCCTATGATACGTCATCAACATGTAATTGAATATATTCACCTTCTCCTAAGGTTTGACTCTCAAGTTCCACCATCGAAAGAGGTAGAGAAACTGATCCTTGATCCAATTGAGGAGACATTGTTGGAATATCTTGTGATGGTGGAGCATGAATACCAAAAGGTCCCTTGTTGTAAGAGAGGCACTTGATCTAAAACGTCTCCCATTGTCTCATTTCAAGGATTATCTTCTATCTTCTCCCCTACCATTTTAGTTCCCACAAATATTAAATTAAAATCTAAAATGTCAAAAGCATCCTCTCCCTTGTCTTCTATTTCTTGAATCCACTTCTATTGTTCCTATTCTAAACTATCAACATGGATAGGCTCACAATAAAAAAAATGGCAATTTTTTCTTCAAACTCCTTTCTTCTTCTGTGATGGTGGTTGAGAGAGTCCTCTTCTTCAAGGGTAAAGTTTCTAATTTCTCCACTTCTTCCTCGTCTTCCACATTTGGGACAATTTTTGGAACTTGAGGTGATGGAGTGCTCTTTTTCTTTAGTCTCCTCCTCTTTATGCCTACTGCCATTTTCTCATTTCTAGCCCTTTCTGGTACGAGTGGGGAGGCTTTTGTTATAGGATCTTTGGGTGTAGATACTCCTTCCTATTTTGGCTGAGCATGTTATTTCTCAGGTTGGGCATGTTCTCCTTGGATGGAAGACTCTTCTTGAACCTCTTCCTCTTAATCCCTTACCCAAGTGGCACACTTTCTCTTCTTTCCCTTTACCCTTTCTGTCTCAAAATACTCTACCTCATGTTCATGTTGGTACACCATTTCTGGCCTCACTCGTGACTTTGCAGGATAAGTAGGCATATTAATTTTTGTTCCTTTTCCTTTCTTGGGTCATGTTGTGGCTTGAAGAGATTGAGCCTAAGGAATTGGGTCCAAAGGGAAAGGCTTCTTTATCCATTCACTTTTCAATTTGAAAAGATGTCAACTCCGATGACAAATATTATCATCATTTTCCTCTCTTCCAATATCTATGTTCATAATGGGCCTCTCATATATATTATCCCTATTTTATAAGAGATTCAACAATTTAGGGCCATCCTTGTTCCATGCCTTAAGTGGTATCTCCATGTTAAGGACTCTTTCAACAATTTGTATTCTTATCCTAGAATAGTCTCTAATTTGGATGTTGTAGTCATCTATAGTTTTCATCCAATGATCTTCTAGTACCAGTTTATGCATAAAGTTCTTTCTCACCCAATGATGCACCATCCCAATATTGTCAAAATATGGGTGAAGTGACTAGTAGATCCCATTCTGAATCAAATGTAGCAATAATATGTTTTTTTTTGACTTCAAAGGCCCCAATGGTGATTGGCCACACCCAAGTCATCTTGTATTTCTTCCCCACCATATCATAAGTAAAAGCTAGTTGTTTTGGTATCTCCAACAACAATAATTGATCTGATGGATATCATGGAAGTTTTTTTGCAAACAAGAGGGTACTAGCTACTTGAATATATGTGAATGTCTTGAATTGGATGCAATAAGCTCCAATTTGTGTTATCTAAGCTACTAATTCTACTGATATTCTTTTTACATAATCCCCTTCAATAAACCAATGGATGGAAAATATGAATCCATCATTGACCACCCTATATTCAATATTCTATAGTGGACATTTCTTCTTCACTAGCTATGGGTAAACTACAAGGATATGCATTTGCATCTTGCATATTTCCTTTCCTATAAAATACTAGATAATATGTGGGTCTTTTCACTAAGAGATACACCATGTAAGACATCATATAAAATAAGAGATTATTATCTTTAAATGAAATGAGTTGCTCATCCATATTATTACTAAGTATCATGCCCCAATCAATAGGTATGTTTCCTATTTTGATGGGTTTTATGAAGTGGACCATCCATATTTCTAGATGACTGGCTATAGGAAGGCACATGGATCTACATAGATGAACAATTGTGTAGCCAATACCATCTATTGTATAGCCTTTGGTCATGTCAATCTTTCCACTTCTCCTCTAGAAAGTTGTTTTGTTAATCAGATACTTCCTTTCTACCAACTTTTTGTCTTCTATCTTATTATCCCTATACTATCTATCTACATCATCATAGGTGATTTAGAGGAATCAATCTACCTATGGAAGATGGATGACCTTCTCAATTTTTTGAAGTCTAATTTCTAGGACTATCTCTCCTGTCACACTCTTGACCACTTTCTCTTCTAGTACATAGTGATGCACAAAGGTCATGCTTAGTTTAGGTGATTGAGCTAATACTGAGTGAGAAGTAATGTTAACCAACCTGCTTTGGATCAATTTTGACATCATGGCTGACCTCTCTTTGATTATTTTACACAATAAAAATACATTCTAGTCAATATGCCCCAATTCAATGTCTTGGATCTTAGAATGTTTGTATTAAAATTGGGATTTCTCTAGTGCTCCATGGTAGTTGAAAGTGATTGGTTTTGGTGCTATCTTTTTAGCCATGGAGGATGAAGATGATGTCATTATATCTACACTAAAGAGAGATATCAGTATTCTTGAAGGTGACAAAGCTATGATGACCTTGAAGTATGACTCAAACTAACAAAAACCTAACCAACAATAGAAGAAATTGACTAAAATCCCCCCAATTATGCCTAGAACACCAACATGCATATCTTGTGTACCTATCATACCTATAGAAGTACACAAGGTGTGCATATGCACTACTTATCATGCATTTAGACTTATGAATACAAAGTGCACAATTGTGGACTTAGAGCATGTGTGCAAATACACACTTAATCTATGTAGTGAAAACTCTTTGGAGGGGGGTTTTAGTGTTTGAGAATACTAGCACAGCTACTGAGGATGCACACATTCATATGTGCACATGTGTGGATCCTCATAAGTCTTTTACCTACTTGAGGTAGATGTAGTATTCAGGGTATGTGCAGGGTCATGGTGTGCCAAAAAATAGTCATCTTAAAAATCTATAGTTCTAAAATATCTCAAACTATTTAAAATTTTGTTCCAACATTTTTCCCACCCACCCTGATACTAAATGAAAACAATTAATATTTTTATAAGGTCTACTATATCTTTTGATACCAAACCTATATGGAAAACTTTAAAAAAATCCTCAAAATATGATTTTGGCCTAGTTTTATGTGATTTTTACTTCAAACATGTAGCTAATGACATTTTGTTCACCAAAATTTGATGAAATGAAAAGGGTTTCTTAACAATATTCTTATCTTTCCATAAATGTAAGGTTTGTCAAAATATGAGTTTAGTAAGTAATTATTACTCATTTTCTAATGGAGTTATGTATAAAGTGTTGACTGTTACACTACTTGAAAAACAACTATAACTTTCAAATGGTACAACATTTTTTAAATCTAAAAATTCTATGTTTCTTCTACTATAAGGAAAAAAATGAAAAAATGAATTTTGCAGAGTTTTGAATTAGTTAAGGTTGTTAGACACGAGAGTTTTTATTCCAAAAATACTAATGTCAAAAATTGAATACTAATTATTTATTTAGAATAAAAATACCCAAAAATATGTGTCACATCCAAGCATGAGTCTATGACTTATATCTAGAATATTATTAAAAAATATTATCATTTGATTTTGATTAAGGGTGTCAAACATACATCTACTTATTTTTGTTCTAATATTTTTTTGTAATATTGTATTAAAATTCAAAGTTTTGACCAATCAATTTTTATTTTTTTGATATAAATCCTAGTAGTTTAGAAACTAGATTCAATTTGCTAGAGATTATTTTCTCTCAACTTTTTGATATAAAGTTAATAACAAGTAAAAAATTGCATGTCAAGTTGACATAACCCTAACTTTTTTTTTTTTATTGCCACTTAAGAGCATAGTTTGGTTGACCATGATCCTACACATACCCTTTAGTGATGCAATGTTTTGGAGGAATGGAGCTGCAATGGGTGCAAACGTGGGGTGGTCATGGGTTTGAAGATAACACATGAGGTTTGAAGGGGGGGGGGGGCACGGTGGCAGTCTATTTATAGGTTGGGTTCTTATTGTGTGCACCTTTGAGGGTGTCCATTACACATCCTCAATAGGAGGCAAGTGCCTAGGTGTGCACTAGTGCTTATATGTACACTTTTTGCACTTATGAGGCCAAAATTTTGAATTTTTAACCCTTTGATATTGCTCATGATTTCCTAAATAGGTGATAGGGACTGATCTAGACTCAAAAAAGGGTCATAATCCACTAAGGCACCTTACCAAATACTTCAAGAGGGTTTTCAAAATAGGGTGTCATCATTTTGTGACTCAAAATGGGGTGTGTTGTGAGATCACAATAGGAGGAAGGTAGGAGCATTTTGTCGAATAATTCATGGACTCTTCACTTATCAAGATTTCAAATCATGGATGATGTACTATCCCACCAACCAAGTAAGGGCTTGCTACTTCATCATATCTTCCTTTTAATAGTGAGCTCTACCTATGACATTCTATCAAGATATGCATGCCTAGTTTAGTTTATCCATGAGTGATATTTGTTTGAACAATAATTTTTAATGCCCAAGTATCCATGTTTCTATTGAAGGATGTCCATTATACACTCCATCAAATAGTATTTTTCTCTACCATCCCATTTTGAAGAGGTTTATCTTGTGAGGATTATGACAGATGTCAAAGTATTTAGTCAAGTAATTTGTTTGTCACTGAAAAGAGGTGTTCATGTTGGTTTTAGGATCTTGTGTACTAGGAAAACATGCTAGATTGTAGATTATATGTCACATAACAACACATGGTGTGTAATCTCGATTCATCTTTAACATCACATTAGGGGTTTGGTGCATTCATGTTTTGGATTGCTCACATGAAAATTTATTTTCCACATTTAATAAATATCTTTTGTAGTGGTATTGGGTGCTTGTTCAAACCTTTATTATTGACTATAGATCACAAACTTCTATTGAAGGTTGATGCTCGACAATGATCATGGTGGATGCTACAAATACAAATTTTGATTTCATAAAATGTAAATTTAAATGTAACATCTTCAACCAACATTCCTAACTACATTTTGGAGCACTACTTCACTAGTTTCACTAGAGTTAATTTTTGGAACAACATTTTTCCTTCTAATGAAGTATTTAGGGGTCACATTCTCTGAGATTCTCACCCATAGTGCACAGAGATGCCTTTAATTTTCTATAATTTGGAGATAGAAAGAATAACTAACTTTTATTGAGGTTTATTAACCACTCAATTCTTAACCTCTATCGATTGGAAAAAGGGGGTTGATAACTATATCTAAAACATTTGATTTGATCTTCAATCTTAACCTTTCTAGATGAGAGGTTAAGGTTAATGGTATGGAACACGTGTTTTAGCAATTTAGCTTAACTCTTTTTAGGTGAGAGGTTAAGATTTTTGGATTGACACATGTATTTTGAACATCAAACCTTAACTTCTTAGAGGTTAATGGTTAATGATGTGAATGAAAAACACATAATTTAGAATATTTCATTAAGTTGTGATAACTTGAAACTTAATAACTCAAATTATGAAATTCAAAAGGTGGGATGAAGCTGGGAACATGTCAATGAAATTTGAAAGAAAAAATTTCCTAAAATGTTGAGAAGAAGTGACCATTTTAATTCCTAAAGTGAGGTGTGTTCTGGCTCATTTTATGTTCAAAAGATGAAAATTGGGATAGTTGATCTACACAGATCACTAAATGCATAAGCAACACATTGAGTATTATAATACCCAAGAATAACCATAGTTTAAAATGGTGAGGATTTTAAAATTTTGGAGAAATTTTGATATACAAGAAACAAGTGATTAATATATGCAAGGGACTCATAATTTTATTTGAGTTACAACAATTTAAGTTCCAATAGTGATTGAGAGTAGAAAAATAAAATTATGTAAAATAGAGCATGTCAATTTGTTTGAAGTGTTCATATGGGAAATGAAATATCAAACAGTCAAGAGCTTGATAGATTACAAAATTTTCAATAAAGGAAAACTAAAAATATATATGTAGAAGCCTTCCACATAGAGGCCACAACCATAAACAAGAGTTGTCTCAGCTACTTGAATACACGTGAAATAATTCACACATAAATTCCTACAAAAGGATTTATCAAGATTAAGATTTGTTCACATGGTACAAAGGTTTCAAATATGGGAAAAGATATATCAATAAAGGACATGAAATCATGTAATGTTTCATTCTTATACTTTATAGTTATAAAAGAAAAATTTCAAATACAATTATTAAAATAGATTTAGAAGGTGTAAAATCTACAAAAACTTTAGATAAATGGAAACAAGATTTAGGAAACTATCACATGGAAACTTATAAGTACAATCATAACCATAATTATCAAGAATACTATAGGTTTCAAAGCATGAGAAAAAATTAAATACTAGAGAGACCTTTAATGTATCTCTCCAAATATTCAACATAAAATTCAAATGTGAAAATATTTATATATAGATCCATAGAGAGACTTGTTGCATCAAAAGAGCTCAGAATAGGTATGACACATACTAGATTTAAACATATTTGGTTTGTGTTGAATGAAGGGTTGAGTATTTATAAAATCGAGCAATTTTATCACTTAAATGTATAGCTAAAAAATGATAATTTAATTATTGATTGAAATTGACAGGTTACTAGAAACAAGTTTACACTACTTCTCTCAAAATTTAAGCATCGACTAAATCCCATTAACTTTATATTTTCATGAGGGATTGCATCTAAAATAATGTTATGAAAACCAATAATCCTGTAAAAAATTGAATGACTTCCAGGCATACAGGTGTGTCTATTGTGAAATTCAATGTCTAGATTATGGGTCATCTTCCTCATTGAATTATCTAACCTGTAATTAATCAAGCTAAAAAGATAGAATAATATGCAGAAACTAAACCTATATCTAGGATGATACAATAAATTGATATTACTTGTACTAGTAAAACTTCATAAAAATACATGCAAACATAACACCTAAAGTTACTTAACTGGGAAATCTTTGCAAAATTGTCTCTATATAAGTTCTTGACATCTTAATCCTTAAAAAGGAAATTCTAATATTTTCACAAATTAAGGAGCTAAGATGAAAGACACAATTGTAAATCTACACCATGAGACATCATATTCTACACTTCATATATGTACCATCTTATAATGGACATGATCATTGTTTTAGACCTTTTAACTCTCATCCTTTAATTACCTAAAGGACCATGGATGGATTCATTCTCAATCACCTTTTTGTCATGTATTGTTCTCTATTGGTGTAAATAAGTATTTATTATTTACATTGTACTTAAGTTTACTTAGGTTAATGCTTTAACATATTAGTTGTCATGTAGATACCTAGGATTTTGCATATTCATATGAGTTGTCATGTAAACAACATAGTTGATTGCACTACAATTGAGCACATGTTGTCTACTAAATCTCTTTATAATATACACCTTTGTATTCATATCATAAAATTCATGCACAATGGAGGATAATCTACTCTTGATCCACATGTGCTTAGTTGGTATGCTTATCTTTTTGCATGACTCCTAGTCAACTTGATTGCCTTTATATAAAAGGCTCTTTTATGATGTATTTATCCAATCATATAATATTAATTATCATTTGTCTCTCTTGTGTTATCTACTAAGCTTCTTGATCTTGGCATTGAATTATTGCCTTAGGCAAGTTCTTACATGGTATCAAAACCATAGGAGTTTCATTGCATAGAGATTGGAGAGTTTGTTTTTTTTTTTTTTAATTTACTTGACACATACACATCCTAACATAACTTTTGTAGTTGGAATGGTTTCACACTTCATGCAAGAGCCACATGAGCTTCATTGGGACGCTACCAAACACATATTGCACTACATACAGGGTACACATACACATGGGATACACTATGCAACAAGTACTATACTTTAGTTGGCTGGATACATAGACTTAGATTATGTAAGAGATCTTGATTCCCATAAGTCTACTTTAGGTTCCATGTTTCATCTTGGTTCCAATCCCATTTGTTGGTAGAGCAAGATTCAAAATACTATTGCTCTTTCTTTAGCTGAGGTTGAGTATTGAGGGGTTGTTACTGCAGCTATAGAGGCTATATGGCTATGACATATCCTAAAGGATTTTGGGTTCAAATTTCCATAGTCTATAGTCATTCATTGTGGTAACCAAAGTGCTATTGAGGTCTCAAAACATCCAATTCAACATCAAAAGGCCAAACACATTAAAGTTCATATGCACTACATCAGAGAGATGATACATGACCAAGTCATTGAGTTAAGGTATTGACCTATAGTAGAGTTGGTTATAGACATCTTCACCAAACCCTTCACTTAGTTCAAGTATATTTATTTGTGAGATCTCTTGGGGGTGCATGATATTTTAGTAAGGGGAGTCACTTGACTTCTCTCTTCTTTCTTGTGGGAGAGATCTTATCCTTACATGAGTTATTCTTCTCTCTAATTTTCTTTTATTGTACTTATGTCTAGTTTGGCGGGGCAGGGGGGGGGGTGGGGGGGGGTGGTTTCCCGTGTGTTTTTACCTCTTCTCTACTTTATGAGAGATTGCATTACATTATTTTTGCACTTGCAGTTTTTACATTGGTACCTAACATGGTCTAGTAGCCAAGACACATCATACATTTTCATCTATCTTTTGTGAGCTTAAGTGCATTCCCCTAAGTCGCACATAAGGGGGGGTGTTGGTGTAAATAAGTATTTACTATTTACACTTTACTTAAGTTTACTTAGGTTAATACTTTAGCATATTAGTTGTCATGTAGACAACATAGTTGTTTGCACTCCAATTGAGGACATGTTGTCTACTACATATCTTTATGAGATACACCTTTCTATTCTTATCATCTAATTGTTGCATGTACATTCATCCACAATGGAGGATAAAACACTCTTGGTGGACATGTGCTTCATTTGTATGCTTATCTCTTTGCATGACTTCTAGTCATCTTGATTGCCTTTATATACAAGGCTCTTCTATGATGTACTCATCCAATCATTTGATATCCATTCCCATTTGATTCTCATTTGTCTCTCTTGTGCTATCTACTTAGCATCTTTATCTTGGTGTTGAATTATTGCCTTAAGAAACTTCTTACACTCTCCATATTTCCTAGTTTCATCAATGTAATATTTAAGACCTCAAGGTTGGCTCACTATGGGCCACCCCTGGAACATGTTGAGATAGGTTGGTCCCTCTTATGGAATAGGTCAGCCTAGGTTGACCTATTCCACAACATGATGAATTATTTTAACATATTCCCTAAGGATTTTGAATCTTAAGCCCAATTTGGTCTCGATATTTTATATTTAATTATTAGGTAATCTCGTTGGCTTGCTTTATTTTTGCATCCTAAAATTAGCATAAATGGAAGCCTGGAAAGCTCATATTTACATCCATTAGCAATCAAAAGACATCAAATTACCACCAAGGTATCAAAGTGAGTTTAAGCATTCAAAGAATTCAAAAGATTCAAAGATCCTTTGTGAGCATCTCCTCTTGAAGATCTATAATTGTATTGATCATATAAGGAGGAGATCTAAACTGAGTCATTCATTATCTTCCGCATTTATGTTCATTTACATACATAGCTCTATCATGTGATCTTGTAAAATTTATTTATTTTGTGGAGATGTCCTACATTCTTCATTGCAAGTTCAACATCATCACATGCAAGCATTATAAATCCTTATTGATATGATCTTCAATGTACAAGGTGAATATTTATGTTTCTCTTGCTTTACTTTACATATTTACATTTTAATTTCAAGTTTGATTCGTCAATCTAGGGCTTGACCAAGAAAGTCCCTCTTCCACTCAAAACAAAAAACAAGATTTCTTGTGTGTAGGAGCAACATAGAAGAATTGTGACCACAAATTCAAACAATATTCACTAAACCATTTCCAAATAAGTTAGGTCAATGTTTTTATAGCCTCCGATAAACATTGTGACTTTGGCATGATGTGTCTATGACCATGGTGACCTAGTTAACATTTTCTCAAGGCTCTGGGAAAATAATATTTTACAATTTTTTTATTGTGATCACAAATCCTAATTCAAAAGTTTTTCCATAATCCCAGATCCATGCTTTCTGGAGCAAATAAGTATATTCTTCTATATATTTCAAGGTGAGTACTTTATCCCTTATTTCACCTTCAAGTCTAGAGCTATATTTAATATCTTAACTAGGTTAGTTGTATACATTTAGTACCTAGACCTATATTATAGTTCTTGTTTGATCTATCAAATGAATCACCCTTTTATGCTTATACATCTTTAATCAAATTCATATTATATGAAAGAGGAATTTATTCCTAATTCCTTGATATGATTTGATTTTAGTATTTCCATCCCTCTATTTTTTTTGGGATTTTCTAATCTAACTTGAGGGTATATTATACTTAGTGTGAAAGTGGTTAGTTAATGAATTTATCTCATCTAAATGAGAATCTTAAATTTATTGGGTACAATAAATCCCCCCAAACATTTTGATGAACCTAACTCATACCCCTTTCTTTCTATTATATTGTCTTGCATTAAATTTTTACCTTCTTTTGGTGAACGTGGTGAGTCTCCTCTTTTTTATTGTGTATTTAGATCCATTGATCCCCATTGTTGGGTATTTACCTCTTTTAGTGAACTTGACTCCTTGTAAGAATAATGCTCTAATACCATTTAATAATCTTCCTAAAGATATGATACCATGTAATAATTTGCATCAAACTCTAATACATGTGAGAATATAGCTCTGATACCATGTAAGAATATGGCTTCAATACCATATAAAAAATTCCTAACATAAAGAATATAATTACAAGATTTAGAAGCTAAAGGGATAGCACAAAAGATACAAGATGATCAAAAGAGAATCTCATTAATTATCAAATGATAATGAATCAAGATGTGTAATGTTCATATTCAAATATAAAACATGTGGAAATGCCTAAATATATGGCAGTGCATAATAACTAGGATTCATGCAAGTTATAAGTATAACAACTAAGCATGTGTCCACAAAAGGTGGAATATCCTCCATTATGTATAAATGTATGTGCAAAAATGAGAGGATGAGAACACAAAGGGGTATCACACAAAGAGAGGTGTGAGATAACGTGTACTAAAACAAAGTGTAAACTAGACTAGGTGTTTACATGACACTGATATGAAAATGTATTACAATAAATTATCCCATGTAGGAAGGAAACAAGAAGAAATGGTGTCTCCTTATAGTGAGTAATTTATTCTCTGAGGATGGTGATTGCTTAAAGATAAAAGGTTCTCTAAGGACAACAAATAGAGTTTCTAATGTTTGAAAGAAGATACAAAAAATTTTAACTGCAAGGATGTTTCCCATTGTGGATAGGAAGAAGTGGGGGGATCCAAAATAAAGTATGATGCCTCTGAAGTCTACTAATGTGTTTCCATGTCTTTGGTTGATGAAGCTATCATGAGCCAATTAGGATTAATCCTAATAGAAGAATGTGACAAGAAAGGCACCAACATTAACAAGTCCATGTAGAAATGTGGTTCAAACTCCAAAGAAAAACATGCCTCCTCAAGAGATAAAGAAGGAGGAGA
Organism: Cupressus sempervirens; assembly: GCA_028749045.1. NCBI lineage: Eukaryota > Viridiplantae > Streptophyta > Pinopsida > Cupressales > Cupressaceae > Cupressus > Cupressus sempervirens. The sequence goes on along the minus strand of CM053787.1, from coordinate 247,701,405 downwards.
AGCAAAGAATCAATCCATCAATGTAGAATCCACACCCATAATAGATTCTCTTGGATCAATGTTGAAGTTACACCAAGAAAATTGAATCATGCTCTTCCATTTAGGAAGAAATAGTGATATAGGTATATGCAAGAATGCTCCCTAATTAGAAGGAAGAAGCCTATAAAAGTATGATATCTTGGGAAACTCAATAGGAATATCCAATGCATGAGTATGATTAGATGATGTAAGAAAGTAAGAAAGTAGGTCTTCTCTAAAATGAAAGAGAGATCCTCCAAATGATGTAAGAAAGTATCCTCAATCATGTCAATGTCAAAAGAAGGATCAAGTGGAGAATCATGAGGATAAAATTGTTCCCTTAGAACAACTAAAGAAGGATCATCCTTAACAAAGAGAAGATGAATATCATCAATGATGACTCCTAAATCCTTAATATAGGACTCCATAAATAGTCATTCAATATTTGTCAAGAATTCATCCCAAGGAGCTGTAACTAATGGTGGATTGTACTAAATCAAAATCATGACCATCATTATCATTGGGATCATAATACCATCTATTTTTCAATTGAAAGACTTCTTCATAAAAGGGGATTCTTTTGTATCATCAAGTGAAATAAGGAATTCTATAGCTAGACCTTTTGCTTTTGAAGGAATATGAGGAACTCCTAATAGTTCCCAATACATTATCCAAATTTCATGTGGGAGATAAATATCAATGATAATAGGGATGAAGGTAGGGATTATAGAAACACTCATGGTTGTAGTGATTAGAACTTTGAGATAATTTCTCTTAGCTTCCCAAATATTTTTGAATCCACTCTTATTGCAACTCAAGAAAGAGATTAGTCCACCTACAATATGTTATTAGGCCATATGCACCAAGATGGTGTAGAAAAAAGTGGACATCATGAAAAAAATGTGAAAAGTACACATTATGTGTATACTTTTAAAACTCTTACATAATGTGATTGCATAAAAAACACAATTGTGCCATGCTTAACAAATGAGATCATGTTTGTAAGAAATAGAAGTGTTTCTTCTAGTTCTCCATAACCCCATTGAGTTATGAAGAATGAGAAATAATGATAGTGATATATAGAGAGAGGAGGAATGAAGGTGATGGAAGGAAGGAGTGAGAGATAAAAGGGGATAGGGAGGGAGAGAGAGGGAGAGAGGGGCAGAGAAATTATAGAGTTCATATTTCTCTATGGATAATTCCATGACATTTGTCACTTCTCAATCTAAATTTTTTATTTTTGAGTGCATGTGCACTGAAGACCTTCTGTCACTACTTGAGCTACTAGTAGATGGTGAGTATTCTTCCTCATCATCATCATCATCATCATCATCATATGACATAACAGCACATCCATATCTTACTTCTTTCCTTTTTTGATTTCCCCTTTTTGGCTCTTTGGGGCATTATGTGTACCTTTTGTCATAGGTCCAAGAAGCTCTTCCCACTCTTTTACATCAACTAGATGGGATTTATCTCTTAATATTGAGTAATTATTTAATAGTTTCATTCTTAATAGGAATTCATAACCATATTTTCTATAGCTAGTTTTCTTGTTGATCAATGTAGTATTTTCTCCACAACTAAACATTTTATAATTAGTTGATATATAATGCAAATTTATCTTGGCCAATCCTTTATGCATATGATTGAGTCTTTAGATCTAGAACAGAGTTGAAATATAGATCTAGTAGAAGAATAGTATTAGATCCCATTTTTAAAACTTCATCACCCTGTAAGTTTTTAAGTTTGAATGGCACCATTTGACATTTTTTGTTAGCACCAAGAACTTCTAAATTAATAAGAATTGTAAGGTAGGCATCCCCTATCATCCTCAAAAGATAAAGGTCTAAATTTATTTTGTTTGTTCTTTATTCAATGATACTAAAGGGAATAACATTCTTACTAGTAAATTTAGTTTCCAATCACATCTTTTCCTTCTGGCTATGAGGATCAGATTTCAATTCCAAAATTCTCATGATGTTTCTTTCCTAATGTACAACCATTTTAATGTGTTGTGTCTTATCACCTTTATTTATTATTGTCAAGGTATACATAACTGCAAAGAGTTTATCAACTTCACAAGCTATACAATCCAAAAAACTTCTAACAATTTGATGGCTTCTATCTACCAATAATATAAATGATGGACAGGCAAGGTATCTTAGCATGATCATATACAGACCTTTTTTTAATACACCATCTCCTACTAAAATATTGTTCAAATAGGTGACAGTTGAAATGGACACCTCTCTTTTTCTACACTGGTTGTCATAGTTTTCAAGCTCCAAGAGTCTCATACATTGATAGGCTATGATGCTCCCTTATAATGTTAGGCTATGATGCTCCCTTATAATGTTAAGTAGTACTAGGAAGACATAGTTAACATTCACTTAGGTTGCAATTAACCCATCATATGTATGTGATCCTAGATGTTAAATGATGACGATGAATACTCACCATCTACTTGTAGGCTAATTAGTGACAAAAGGTTTTTAGTGCACATGTACATAGAAATAATATTTTAAGAGATTTTATGACAATTCTTGGGATTCTTGAGATTGGGAAGACCTAGTTAGCATTCACCTTCATTGTACATAACATATGATATGGATGTGAGCCTATGTAACATGATGATGATGAATACTCACCATCTACCAGTATCTCAAGTAGTGATAGATACTTGATGCCTATAGTAATATCTACAATATGGATTCCAAGGATTTCCTAGATTCATAAAACAAGAAAGAAATTATCCCATAGTAGAAGAAGCATATAGACCTATCTAGTGATCATATTATATTGAAGATGGTCTTTGATGATAGATGATGATGATGATGCTATTGATGATGAATTCTCACCATCTACTAGTAGCTCAAGTAGTGACAAAAGGTCTCTAGTGTACATGTTCTAAAAAAAAAAATAGAGAGAGATATTATGGGATCTCAAGGGGTCTTAATGTCTCCTTTTACACCTTAGGGTCCCTCACAACTCATGATGATACATTAGAACTAACACATCTCTAGAAGCACTTGTATTTTTCAATAGAGGATATGCACCCACTGGATCTACAATAATCTTAGATATCTCACCTCAATTGATGTCATGTCAAGGTTTAATCTTTCTCCCAACTAGACCATCTTGTCCTTTTATAGTACCTACATTATAATATAAATCTAAAGTGTAGTGATAATATCTATAAATACCTTGAAAAAGAAGTTGCACCAAAACAAAACTTAACACAATCTTATAAAAAGATATAGCAGGGATTAGAACAAATAAAGCATTCTAGTTGTAAGAAACCAAACCTTGCTTGATTCAAAAATGTTATTTTTATCTTGACTTGATACATATGTCCATCTCTACTAGTATATTCTTGTTCTTTCTCTTGCCACTCAAAAGAATTTTTTGAATTATGATTCAATGGTTGTACATAAGCTTTATGAGAAATCCAAAAGAAATGTTTATTTCTCATAAATAATAGTATTTAACCCATACTACATACCCCATTATAACCAAAAGTCATAATTACATATTTAAACACAAATACTTATACAATCATTTATTACAATGAAAACAAGCTCATGCTTACTAGTGACAAATTGATTGTAAAATATGAAATTAAGTGTACTATATATGATAATGATAGCTACATTTTCATGTCCTCCAAATCTGGTGGTGGTGGCATATTGAATGACTCTTATGATTCTTGAGATTGTTGAGATTAGGAAGACCTAGATAACATTCACCTTGGTTGGACTTAAAAAAAGTTATGCATGTCAGCTTATGTCATATGATGATGATGAATACTCACCATCTACTAGTATTTCAAGTAGTGATAGAAGGTCCTTAGTGCACATTACTTAGAAAACTTGTAATGAAGATGGCACCAACAACTATTGGATTGTTATAGAAAACTTGTGATAAAGATGGAACCCGAAACTACTAGACTATCATGGAAAACTTTTGATGAAGATGACACCTACAACTAGAGTTTTTATCGACATGTTTCATTGTTTCCAGATCTATAGTAAATTGGCTATCAATGTCATGCACCAATTTTATTTTTATCTTCGCCAGAGATCCAATAATTTGTTTAGCCATTCAAGAATAATATTGTTGTAGGTTTATTTTTTTTCATGGCAATGCACCCTTGTCTTAATTTCAAACCCTTCTTCTTCCTATTCTTGACATACACACAAAAACCCATCACTAAATTTTTCTACATGATAAAAATCAAATATAAAGTTGAGTAAAATGAATCGGCATACCTCGGATCCTTCATAGGAAGACTCTATCATGTCTTCACAAGATGATTTATTTTTTGGTTCAAGCACAAGAATCTCTCTCCTATATCTCGAACTTGCATTTTATTGTTGCATTTCTTAGGGTCTTTATTTGGATGAATAACACACTAAATGATTCCAAGACCCATAGTCTGATTTTTAGAAGCTAAACTTTCCTTGATAGAATTCACATTTGAATCCATGTATAAAACCCATTGTGCATCATCCCTCCACCACACTTTTTTTTACATAAAACCCACAGTGCATCATCCCTCCAATCATTTATATGATGAAATTAATCCATTTTTTAGGTAGTTTCTTCATTCATTGAGCCTAATTAGGCCTATTAGGCCTCTAAACAACTGACTATACTTTTGATACACATAACATGAACTTGTTACATCTAATGTGATATAATAGACATACGAAGAATAATGTGATCATGTTTTGTTAACAAGAAAGAGTTAAACATTTTGTTAATAAAAAGTCATGATCACATTTAGACTTGGTAATAGGCCTATTTAACTACCTAAAGGCTCGGGTTGATGTTTTCCTTCCATTTGTTATTGGTTTAGACATTTTTCAACTTCTAATATAAATTCTTGTCTTTCATGTTATCAAGTTTCCAAATGGTGAAGTGAGTATCTATATAAGTAACAATATAATCTCACATTTTTCTTACCTTTTAACTATATAATTTTTATTTTATTTTTGGACAATATTAGTATTATGAAGTTGATTTTTTTATATCAGTGTCTTAACAATCCTCATAGACAAAAGTGTACCATTTTTTAATAACTTTTGATATACTTAACCAAATGTAAAGTAAATTATATATTATTGTTCTAAACTTTATTTTATTCACTTTTAAAATAAGTGTTTAATTTAGATTATTTTGATGCAAGTTATGCCTAGTGCATAAACATGTGCCAAAATCTCAAGATGGAGTCATTTGAAAAAATTATAGGAAAAAAATACTAGTCAAATAATTATGAAAATATAAAAAGCTTCTAGATATCACTCATACCTATCATCCTATAAAAGGATTTTTCAAAATACTAAATATAACTATGTTTTTTATTAAGCACAAGAAAAAAACTATGTTATGTTTTTTAGGAAAAAATAAGAATAATTTTTCATGTGCATAGGGTTTGACCCTCTTAATATTAACAATTTTTTAAAAACCTTAATAGTTTAGAAAATATATTCATAGTACTATAATTTTTGTGTTTTACAAATTTTCTCATTTTGAGTGCATGAAACTCAAGTGGGTCTTCCAAGATCAGGTTTACCTAATTTTAGAAAGAAAAAAAAGCCTGTCAACTTATACCCCCTTTTTGCACACCATCTTGGTGCACACACCCATAATCCCGTTTACCTATAATGCATAAATTTTCCTAGTAAATATTATGATAATAGGATGAAAGATTGTCACCATGATTACATCAATAATTTACTCCCAACTGCCATGAAATAAAGAATGCCTGCCCCCTTCAACCCCTAATTTTGGTACTTTATATGTAGTGTCTGTACAATTGTCTCTAACTCAATTCGGTCAAAGTGGACTTCTTCATATGATTATTACAACATCAAATATGAAGCAATAAATGACTCAATACAATTAGGACACAATATCTTGAAAGAATTGACAATGTACAAGTTCCCAATAGATCAAAATAGACCAAATGATGAAAGTGAAAATTTTCATCCAAATAAGCCTATTCTATGATAGGAAATATAGATTTCTCTCCAAAAATTATACGCACTTAAAAAACTGACACCTAAAAATATGCAGGTACACAGACTAGAATTATACAGGTACACTTACAAATATCTGCAAATTCTGCACAATGTGGCCACCAAAACTAGAAAATTATATGACCAATAGAAAGTTGAGAGAATGTAGACCAAAATAAAATAAAATAAATGAATCAAATTTGGAGCTTGGATGAGCGAGTTATCGCCTCATGAAGATAGAGTCCAAATCAAAAATGAATATAACGAGGCGTCTGATATGCAGCACCCGTTGATGTTATCAACTTTAAAAGTCTAAATTGGATGGTCAAATGACAATCACAAGAAAACAAAATGCTTAGATTCGATGGATGGTGTCAAAACTAATGTATTTTGATGTTTATGACATCAATAGCTTATATTTGACAGTTAATTACTCATCATAGAAAAACAGAAATATGGCCAGATGACGTCTCTGTAGGCATCAATTTCAAGCTCCTATAAACTGTCAAATTACAAAAATTAAAAACTACCCATACTATTGCAAATCCGTGTGCAGATTGATTGTAAGATTAAATCAATTGATGTGATTGGATTCGAAAGAAAACAAATCAGAGATTGCCAACAATGTTCCTAGTCAGTTGTAGAGTGGAATGTATACATGTTGGATCAGAGGGCTCATCTCAAAGAGGCTTAACTCACTAGTCAATTTTTTTAATGCACCCAATTGTAAATCACGTGGGTGTCTTGCCTCAAGAGAGGTAGTATTGGATAGAGTCGGTATCCGATGAATAGTGATGAAGGCTTTCCTTTTGGCCTAATACTCTGGCCTCTCACAATCTGTAAGATGTTGACAATGATTTCCCATGGCTGACGGAGGATTCTTTCAAGGATTTCCATTGGGGTCTGATGCCAAACTCGGGTATGCCAATGTGGATGCCAGATGCTCATCGATCATAGGAAGCATTAACTTTCTAGATGGATCTTCTCATCTATGAGATCTCAAACCAATGCGGGGAGAAATCATCTCGTGGATATTACACAAAATATTTTGTTAGGGAGACCATTGTATAATGACAAACCAGTGAAAAAGATGCATGTATTCTTAATAAATGCAAAGATCATAATCCTAAATGCTTGGATAAGTGTGCAATGTTTGGCAAATAACATTGTGCTTGTTGTCACTATTTGCAAGGTCGAGTGGATACCAAACGAGCTCAAAGTCACAACATGCAAGTTGGGGCTCGTTATAACAAATAGGAGGAATATCTTTCTTCTTGCGAGATATGCGTTGAGGTTGGGTGATGCGATCAAGTGAGCTTTGACTCACTGCCTATTTTGGCTTGTCTAATCTGATTGGCTTGATTCAACTAATTCTAACAAGCACAAAGGTTCTCTGACCCACAAATATTTACAGGAAAATGATATGCCCCAAAAAATAATGTTTCCACCGAAATAGATGAATTTTCCAAAAAATGTTGGATCCATATGAAATTAATCCAAGAATTTGACAGATCCAAAAAAGTAGTTCAAAAATTTAAAAAAAACGATCACCCGATTTGCAGATCAAGTTGCCAAGCTCAAATTGTAAAAACATATGGCCTTGATTTCAATTTTCATCAAATATAGGTGAATTATAGTCAAAATTCATGTAAATGACTACCCAAACACATTGGTGAGGTCAGATCTTTCTTTAGATGCTCCCGAAAAATATTAATCTTGGATCTAAATCATGACCCTCTAAAATGTGAAATAAATAATGCTCTCTAGTGGCTAACCAATGAAAACTCCTTTGGATTTGACACCATGTAAGAATATGGCCCTGATACCATGCGATAATATTCCTTAAGCTCTTACACCATGTAATAATCTATCTCAGGCTCTAATACCATGTAATAATTTTTGTCAAGGTCTGATACATGTGAGAATATAGCGCTGATGCCATGCAAGAATATGGCTTTGATACCATGGAAGAATTTTTCTAACGCAAAAAATGCGATCCTCAAGATATAGCAAAAGAGAGAAAAAATGATGATCAAATGAGAATCTCAATAACAATCAAATGATAATAGATCATGATGTTCAATGTTTAGATTTAGATACAATGCATGTGTAGAAGTGCTTCAATATATAGGAAATGGATGACAATTGTTGATCCTCAAGGTAATCATGGTATTATCAATTTTGCACAAAATACTTTGTCATTCATTAGGCAAGGTTGGTCGGTCATCACTGTGACCAATTCATCCTAAAAAGGTTGAGAAATGTAATGAAGGATTTGTATATATATTTTAGTTTATATCAAGGCAATAGTTATTGCCAAGTTGCCAAGAAGCAGTTTATAGGTCAAGTTCATTCTTATGGCAAGTTTGATAAAGACTAAGTGAAACAGTATGAGCCAAGAAGATTTGAAGCTAAGCGACAACATGCATATTATGCATGCCCAAACATCTACAAGTTCAAGTGCTAAATAAGAGAGTTTTGACATGATTGTTTGTAATGGCACAAACAATTAGGTAAATCATTTTTTTCATATTAGAAATGTTTTTATGTGATTGAGGAGTGATTTATTGAGGTGATTATATGTTCTAGTAAGAATCATTAATCCCTATACAAGCAGTTTAACCAATCATAAAATTGCAAGGACTAAGAAGAAAAAGGAATGAATCTAGATCATTGACCATGATCTAGAAGCTTGACCTAATGGATATTTAAGAAGGCTTTATGACCTAGTTCACATGTGTGAATAATTTTTGGTTAAGTGTTTGGTTATATGTAAATGATGAAGGTGAATCAGGAAAAGCGACTTAGCATTGTAGAGAAGTGATGAAGTGCAAAGTTAGTAAAAAATTATATTAGGAAAGTGATCAGAAATTGTATAGAGGAGATACATTCTAACAAGTGTTTTAGGGTATAAATCTCTTAACAAATTGGTTTTAACAAACCTTTGTAACTCTCTTATCAGAGTACTCACTTAGTTGCAAGGTAAAACCCTTTAATCAAGGTAGACTAAATAAGTCTTGTAAGCTCTTAATAGGATACACCCGTCAAATGGTAGATCATAATAAGTGATCAAAATTATAGCCCTAACATGCAAACTTTAGTTCTGCAATAGTGAACACTTTGTGGGTGTCAACCCCTCCATAGTTTTACCTTCACCTTGGAGAGTTTCTACATAACCAAATCTTTGTGTCATAAGTTATGATTTTTTTATGTGTTGTAACTAAAATTCATGCAATTCGATATTATATTTGATGATTTATTGTAGTGAATGTTTGACTTAACTTATGGTGATGGTGAGATAAGAATTAATGGTGCAGTTATCAAATATGATTAATGTTTGAAGTATTTAAATTTTTAATAGATCTTGATTCACATGCCCTCCTCCCCTTTTTATCTCACTTTCTAATTATATTTCCAACAATTGATATTAGAGAATTGGTTCTCTTATTAGAAGTCTAACCACTTGAGAAACAAGATCTTGAAGATGAAAGCCTATAAGTTAAGGCAATTGAGAATATGAAGATTGATTTGTAGATTGCCTTGGTGAAATTCAAGGTTTTTAAAGAGGAACAAAGGAAGATCTTAAAACAAATAAAGGAAATGGAAATTAAAAAAAAAGGACACATAATAATAAACGAAATTTTTGAGGACATATGCAATGAAGGCAGATCAAGTGACACAGATGCAACAATAAAAGATCTACTGGAAAGCAACAACAATCTAAATGAAGAAATACCATTTTCCCTTAAAACTCGAAAATAGCTTTAAACGTCTATCTCAGAGTTATATAGTTTCCCCTTTTGCTCTCTCTTTGATAGTGTTTTTGCATACATTGTTTTCCTTCTTTTGGTAAACCTATCACATCTCTTTCTAATTTTAGAGTTACGCTTAGATAGATATATGTGTGGATAGATCTTTCTTTTCTCTTTGTTACATGGATAATTATATTTTTGGATCTCATTAGACTTCCCTTTTGTTATCTCCTCTTTTATGAGCTTTATTACATAAAGTTCAACCTCTAACATTCTCATTAGGAGAAGTTGTAGACTCATGTGGGCTCTTCTGATATGTAAATCCTCTTTTCTTCCTAGGATCAGTAATGATACTAATATTTTTCTTCAAGGTCTCGATCCTATCATATATCATAACTTTTCTCACTCTTCCCATGAAGAAGATGAAGCTTTAAGAGTTCCTCATTCCCAAGTTGATAAGCTCTCTCATGAGTTTTATAAATTGGAAATTTGGCTTGTGTAAGAGATCCAAAATCTCGATAGTATCATTACTATTGAGACTATTAAGAATCTTATTACTCATGATACTAATAGAATTTCTATATTGGGTAGTATATCTTACCTTATTAATACTCATGTTAATCCTTTGATGGATTATTTGCAACAATTGGGATATACTCCTTCCACAACTGGTAAACCCTCTATTCATATTTCCACTGCTACCTAGAATACCTTCATGAATGCCACATCTCATGATGACTTCTCTAACTATTGCTCTTCCTAATCCTTCACATTCCTTGATTGTTCCTCCTATTTCCTTTCCTTTCTCATTTCCTTCATGGGCCTAATTACAAAGTTATGTCACATTTCAGGCTAACTTAACATAATGATTGAATTTGAATATTTCTATCAAAAACTCTATTTTGTTCAAACATATGATCTAGATAAATTCATTTTAGCTAAGTTATATAAGCTTTCAAACTTTTCAAATTGTAAATGTCTATTAAATCCATGTTTTTATGTCAATTTATGTCTAATTACTAAATAAATAAAATTATTTCAGGAAAGTGACATATCAATAACTCTTACTCTTTTTAATTTTCTTTTTTAAATAACATAAAGACTATTTTCTAGAGCTTAGGGTCAAGAATATGTTCATATAGAATTTATAGTGTTATGATTAGACCAAGTATATTGTAATTAGAAATTACAAATGTGTATTTTAACACTCCAAAAGATGTCAATTTTGAGAAAGAAAAAATACTAAATCATAAAAAAAATTGAAAAGCTTATGATGCACTAGAGGAGAGAGTCCTCTTCTAGAATGTATAATTTTTTTTTTGTTGGAATAAATTTGTTATAAGAAATATGGTGGGAGATAAAAACTATCAACTTCGGGTGAGTTGAAATTTAATTTTTTATAAAAAAGAAAATATAGGTTAAATTTTTATTTTATTTTTTATACAACTACCTGTATATGTCTTCTATAGCATATTCTGAGATCAAAGGGAAACAAATTATTTTCATGTAGTTCGAGGTGAGAACTAGACCACTAATTTTCAATAAATTTTAGCAACTAGAAAATTATCTTTAAAATTTATCAAAATATATCAATTATTATTCAAAATAATAATTAAAAATAATAATCCTAAACTTCATCCATTTTTATACATTTCATTATTTTACCTCATTTTCAAATTCTAAACAATAATGCCACTTTTGTGTTATTGAAATTGAACACTTATACTTTTGTTAGCATTTTTCTTTATAAAATGGTGACACGGGTTTATACTTTTACATTGATACAATCTTGTTCCTTTCACATATTTCAATCTTGTTCTTGTACCTTCTAATCCTCCACCAACACCTTACATCTTCCTTTTTCTTCATACAACTTTCCTAGTAGGGTATGTATAGGATCATGGTGTGCCAAAAAGTGGTAATCTGAAAATTCTATAGTTTTAAAATATCTCAAACCATTTCAAAATCTATTCCAACTATTTTCGCACCCACCCTAATACTAAATGAAAACAACTAATATCTTTATAAGGTCTACTTTATCTTTTGATACACAACTTATATGGTCAACTTTAAAAAAATCCTTAAAATGTGCTTTTGGCCTACTTTTATGTGATTTTTACTTCAAACATGTAGTTGATGACTTTATTTTCACCAAATTTTGATGAAATGAAAATGGTTTCTTAAGAATACTCTTATCTTTCCATAAATGTAAGAATTTTCAAATTATGAGTTTAGTAAGTAATTATTACTTATTTTCTAATGGAGTTACATATAAAGTGCTGCCTGATACACTACTTGAAAAATAACTATAACTTTCAAATAGTACAACACTTTTTAAATCCAAAAGATGCACCGCATTCTATGTTTCTTCTCCTATAAGGAAAAATAATGAAAAATTGAATTTTGCAGACTTTTGAATTAGTTAAGGTGGTCAGACATGAGAGCTTTTTTATTCCAAAAATACTAAAGTCAAAAATTAATTAATTATTATTTATTTAGAATAAAAATACCCAAAAATATGTGTCACATCTAGGCATGAGTCTACTACTTATATCTAGAATAATATTAAAAAATATTATCATTTGATTTTTATTAAGGTGGTCAGACATACGTCTACTTCTTATTTTTGTTTTAAATTTTTGTAGTATTGCATTACAATTCAAAATTTTGACCAATCAATTTTTAATTTTTTGAGATAAGTCCTACTAGTTTAGAAACTAGATTCAATTTTCTAGAGATTCTTTTCTCTCAATTTTTTGATATAAAGTTAATAACAAGTAGAAAATTGCATTTCAAGTTGACATAACCCTAATTTTCTAATTTTTTATTGCCTCTTAAGAGCATAGTTTGGTTGACCACGATCTTGCACATACACAGTACATCCAATATGTATATGCCTACTATGACATCTTTTAATCCTACAATTAGTAGATTTTTTGAAATTGTCATTTCTTTGTAACAACAAATGGCCCAATTCAACCAATTATCAATTAAACAATGAATCTATGAAAAACTCTCATATTAATTTATCAAAATTTGCTTTCTTGATTTAGAGTAAGTTAGAATTCACTTTCTTGATTCAAAGTAAGTAGAAAGTAACTATAATTGGAGGGAAAGAATGAAGAGATTGAAAGTCTATATCAGGGTAGTCTATGAGTGATTATGAGAGAGTTCAAAGTTCGTATAGCCTATGATCAAATACCTTGTCAACATCATTTTGAGCGGAGCGGCACATGAGTAGCTTGCACCCTTACCTTTCTTCTATTGGTCATTCTACTAGTTATTTGAAATAGAAAAAAGGTGTTGGCCTAAATGGTGAAGCCCTAATGAGATTAAAATTAGCTGCTAGACAAATGGGTTGTTCAAAAAATGGAAAATCCTTCGACCCTATTGTAGATATGGAGTTGAGTGAGGAAAATGGGGAGGATAGGAAGTTATTTGGACAAAATCCCTCGGTGGTGGCTAAGAAAAGGATGAATCCTTCTAGTGACAATCAAACCCCTACAACTGATGAATTGATGCATGAATCTTCAGCTATAGATCAAGGTAAAACTCTTGTATTCTAACTCCAGATGATATTGCTAAATACATTGTTGAATATCAAACCAGAACTATCATTTTTTTAAGGGGGATACCATTAGAAATTGATTTCTATAAATGGGCAAGCCACAATTGGGAGAACAGAGCATGGGATATTGAAATGATAAGGGGACTAGGTAAAGGCTATGTTTCTTGCATGTTTAAAAATGTCAAGCAAACCCGAGTAGTGCATTAGTATAGGACATGGGTTACCTATAGCCAAGTCTATTATCTTCAAGCTTGGACTTTTGATTTTCATCTAGAGGGCCCCTCCCATTCGCATTATCCTATGTGGCTTGAACTTCCATATCTAAACTTAGCTTTCAAACATTTTCTCAAAACATTGCTTCTCAACTTGGTAGATTCATGTGGTGTAAGTAGCCAATAGATAAATTTTCTAGCTTGTGTGTCCACCCACAAGTGTATGTAGAAATGGATTTGAACACACTTTTGCCTAAGAATATGAGATTGTTTGGTCTAGGATTTGAACTAGAGCAGCCAATAGTATATTTGAAAAAACCTAATGCATGTTCTTATTGTCATCAAGAAGGCCATCTTATTAGAGATTGTCCTGTTAGGAAGCCTAGGCTTCCTAGAAACTAGTCTATTTCAACTCCTAGCCAAAATGGTGTTAACCATAATTAACTTGCCTTGTCTAATGCTAAACCCACTACTAACTCATTGCCCCCTACTAAGTCATTGTCCCCTACTTCCATTCCTCAACAATCTCCTATTTTATCTACTGAGAGTCATGGGACTTACAAAGATGCCATTATGTCTAAGAAATAGATGACTGTGAGGAAGAGGAAGGAACCATCATCTTCTATTACAAATACTCATCTCACCTTTACAGATTGTTCTCCACCTAATTCTCCAACCATTGAAAAGTCTTGTTAAAGGAAATCTCCTTCTCTTCCTCCTAGATCTCGCCAAAGATCAAGGTCTCCTTCACAAGTTATGGAAGGTTGCCAAAATCAAGAGCTCTCAAATTCTCTCTCAAATTGATTTGGGATATTTCCACAAGATGATGACAACATTTACCTGGGTTCATCATGAACTGTAAAATATTGTCATGGAATATGACACGACTCTCCCTTCCTCAACAAAAATTTGGTGTGAAAAATACTTTATTGAAATGGAAACTAGATGTCCTTTTCCTTCAAGAAGTCTAATTAAGCAATGATCACCTCAAATTTACTTTATTCAATACTTGGAAGGAAGTTACTTTCTTTCATTCCACACATAGAGATGGTAGTGGTGGGGAGGTTATTGGTTTGGCTCCTTGGATTGCTAAATTTGTCATTGATAATGGTGATGGCCCTTCTCAATGTTGTGTTTTGGTCAATACTTTTATCAATGGATAGCACATAGGGTTTTGTTCAATCTATGCTCCTGATTATCCTAAAAGTAGAATATCTCTTTGGGATTAGATGACAAAAAATCTTCCTAATGCTGATTGGGTGTTGGGATGGGATTTTAATATGGTTGAGCAACATGTTAATCATAGTTGGTATAATTATTACAAATTGGCAAAGAAGAATTTGACAAATGGATACATTGTCGTAATTTATTGGGAGTGTCGATCCTATCCACAACTAATTTTCTACCAATGGCAAGAACTGGTTTACTTAGTCAAATTATAAATTTGATACTGATAGAAAGATGAGTAGACTGGATAGATTTAATTTTTCACACAATCTCCAATTAGAGAACCTCTCCCCAAGGTCTTTGGTGCTTGTGGATTACTCTACTACCCTTTCTAATCATTTTCCTATCATCTACTCTCTTTCCACTACTCAAAAACCAAGATCTTCATCTCAATTGCCTTACAAGCTCAATACTTCTCATTTAAAGGAGCCTAATTTTGTTATTGCATTAATAGGAATATGGAATTCTCTACCAAAACCCAAAGAGGGGGATTCATAGATTGACTGGTGGTTCTCTGGTTTGAATCAATGTGTGAGCTTTCTTCAATCATTTGGTCAAGGAATGGCTTTGAGAAGAAAACATATAGAGAAATCTCTTCATGAGAATCTTGAAAATGGTATAAAAATGCTGAATTCCAACCTTTATAATGAAAATATCCAAAACTCTATTGTTGTCATTGAGGCTCAGCTACAAAAATTGGATATCTATAAGGGCCAAGGGGCTAAGATTAGGGCATGTCTTCACTAGATTAAGGAAGGCAAAAAGACTCAAAATTCTTATTTCAAAATCTTAATTATAAGCATAAAAAGGAGAAAATTGGTGCCATATTTGATGAGTTGGAAACACATACTAACCTTGCTGACATTGTTGCAACATTCCAAAACTTTTATGAGAATCAATTCAAGGAAGATAAAAATTGGATGGATGCACAACAAGTCTTAGAAGAGATGGTCAAGGATTACATTCCTAAAAAAATTGATCTCGGCTATAGCCACTATTTGGACCGCATCCTCTCCTTAGAAGATATTGAACGTGTTGTTTTTTGTATGAAGCCTTACAAGAGCCCAGATGTGGATGGTCTTCCTACTAAATTCTATCAAATTGTGTGGAATTATATTAAACATTATTTTTACATGCTTTATTTGGAAGCCTTTCATAAGGAATCCCTTGGGAATGATATTAATCGGGCTCTTATCAAACTAATTCCTAAAGGGAGGAATGAAAACAATGTCACTAGTTGGAGACCAAACACTTTATTAAACACTTCATTTAAAATTATTGCAAAAGCTTTGGCTATGAGAATTAAACCAGTGGTCCATAGTATTATTAGATAGGAACAAATGGGATTTATTAAAGGTAGATTCATTTATGATAACCTAATGCTTGCTTGGGAGACTATTGAATGGGCACAACAATCAAGGCAAAATGCATTGTTGGTCAAGCTAGAATTTGATAAAGCTTATGATAGAATTCATTGGTATTTCATTCTAAAAATGCTTCATTGGTTGGGCTTTGGACCTAAATTACAAAAAAATGTCGAAATGTTGTTTCAGGATGCCAATGCTCAAATTATAATTAATAACTCTTTGACAACACCGTTTGAATTACAATGATCTATTAGGCAAGGCTGCCCTTTATTCCCCTTCTTATACATTCTTATAGCTAATGCCTTGGGTTATCTCCTTCAAGTTGCTAACCATATGAATTTCATGAAAGGGATTTCCATCCCTCAAAATCAGGTGGTTATTAACTCTCATTTTGCAAATGAGAACATCCTTTTCTTGCAAAATTCTAAAGAAGAGTTAAATAATGTGTTGGATATCTTGGAATTATATTGTCTTATTTTTGGCTCCCAGTTGGCCCATAGTAAAACTAAATTTATGATGACTCATTTTGAGAACATTCTAAAGTGGATTCCTAAGAAATAGAAGCATATTAGGCATGGAGAGATCACTAGATATTTGAGCATTCCATTTATTATTGGGGTCTCTCTTTCAAACACGTGGAAGTGGTTTCTTAATAGACTTAAAGAGAAATTTTTCAATTGGAATAATAGATTCTTACCTTTAGTAGGGAAAATACAAGTTGCAAATAAAATATTCATTGCTTCCCATGTTTACTACTCATCATGTTGGATGCCATCAAAGAGGAAATATGAGGAGTTGAACAAACTTATTTGAAAATTTCTTTGGTCTAAATGGGATGGAAATGATGGATTTATTGGTGATTCTTGGTCTCATTGCACTCAACCAAGACATAGGGGTGGGTTGGGAATTATTGACCCTAACACTCAAGTAGTGTGTCTTGCTACAAAATGGATATTGAGAGCTAGTAAAGGAGATGAACCATGGAAAATTCTTGTTTGTAACTGTGTGTTGTAGGCTGCTACAAATTAAAAATGGCAGACAATCAATTCACTTCACAAGATCATCATGGCTCTTTTTTTAAAAATCAAGGCTTCTATTCCCCTACAATCCATTTGGAAGGCTTGGCAACATGTTTCTCATTTTTTCTAGTGAAATGATTCCTCTTTGTAGCATGGTCTAAACTTTGCTTCTTCATCCATTTGGTGGAACAAGCTGGTTCAATACCACAACCAACCCCTTTCTATTTGTTTTCCAAAGTACACCTCTTATTTGTTCAAGGAAGGTGTAAGAAAATTTAAGGACATTTGGGACTTTAGTATTTTTGAGTGGGCTTCATGGCTGAAGATTAAACATCAATTATCTCTAGATAAAAAGTACAAACCATTTATTATAGTTGTGCACTTATTAATTCCACTTGAGTTGTCCATTACAATTTGCACCCCAAGCAAATGCAACTTTTTTAAAGATTGGAAATGGTTGTCTTCATCTCATTTTAACAATCTTCCACTTAAGAAAGCATATTTGTGCTCCTTACCACATTGGTTTATCCTCCCTCGTCTGAATCAGAAATGCAAATGCAGATTTAGTGTGAAAGGATAGATCAATATGAGTGCACAAGTTTGGAAATCCAAAGCTAATGTGGATTCACAATTGCTTTCCTAGAAAGTTTTACACCACAAATTACCTATTGGTGACAAATTAAAATTTATTGTAGTGCAACCAATTAGGTGCCCCTTTTGTTTGCATACTAAAGATATGAAGCGTATATTTTGGGATTGCCCCTACATGAAAAAAAATGGAATGTTATCTTTAAAAACTTCTCAGCTATTTTTCACTATAAATGGAATTGGAAGGAAGCTCTCCTTGGCATTGGCTTTCATAACGATGTTATTGTTGATTCTATTAGGCAAGTTATCTTAAGACATATTTGGAAAACTAGATGCAATGCTGTTTTTTTAGGCAATTATTTGCAGAAAAGGGACATCGTAATGTTGTACTATGATATAGTTTTTTAGATTACCTTTTTGTTGTCTCAGATGTCAGATTTATTTATAAGGAATCTATTAGCCATGGCCTAGTTACAACAACTTAAAGACCAAGTGAATCAACTTCAAAGTAATTGCCATATGAACCTTTGCAAAGTGTTTCATCATGTCTCATTGTAATGCCAGCTATTGGTTGTAAAGTAGTAATTTGTTTTATATGATGTATCTCTCTTCCAACTACCTCGTATAGCTCTTATTCTTTGTAACCTTTCTGTGTTTCAATAAAAAAGAAAGTAAGTATAATTAGAAAGCTATATTCATTGAGAGAAGCCTTACAAATGATGACATAACTAATACCATTATTTTGCTTGCGGTTTTAGTTTCAGATTGGCTCTATTCCATATATTGGGCTGAAACAGTATTTCCCATGAATACCTTTACCTTATCCTCACTACTTTTTCTGAAGATATAATAATCATACAATAGACTGTTCTGTCTTGTCACTGATATTTTATGACAACTCGTTGAAATTTGTGTGTCATTTAAAACTATTATTTTGGCATTACTCAACCAGAGTTTATTCACTCCTGATTGCGAAATGGAGTACAATACGTAAAGTTGTTTCCCCACTTCTGATTAAGAAATTGAGGACAGTAACTCTTCTTTGTTCAACATCTGATTGAGAAACGGATTACAGTTTGTATCCAATCAACCACATCCGAGCTAACAATATTTCAGCCAATAGAATCGGCTGCTCGTAGTTGACGACTACCATAAATTAATAAATGTTATCTAGAAGCTCATCCTATTCATTTTCAAGTGAGTTGCTAAATAAATAAATTTTAATAATGTGCAAGAGACTCCTTTTTTCTTTACTTTTGTTCATCAAATGAATGAATGAACCTATATGATGTGAATGAGATGTTTTTTTCACCTTTCTTTTCCTAATGAGTGGATAAGTTCTCCTCTTTTCCAGTTCTGAATACGAAAGGGAGTACGGTTTGTCTCCGTTTCGCACAATCCAAGCAAACGATATATTAGTCATTATAGTCGGCTACTCCGAGTTAACGAGTGCCACTTTCTTCTCATCGACATAACATCTTATATACAAGACCATCCTAATGATTTCGAAATGATTGAATGAGATTTATTTTTCTTGTTTACTTCTGTTCATCAAAGCAATGAGTTTAAATGATGCATGACACATATTTTTTATCTTTAGTTTTCGAATGAGTGGATGAATTATTGATTTGAATGATATCTAATCGTATATAATTTCTTATTTATACCTTGGGTGCCCTTGTTGTTCAACTAAATGAATCTATGGATGAGTTTTAGTGAGGTGTAAGAGATAATTTACTTTATATAATTGAATATAAACACATATCAACAAGTTCATCTTTAATTCATCATTTTTTTCAAGTGACTGAATAAATCAATAGGTTGTAATGATGTCTAACAATTTTGCTTTCCTAGTTACACTCATATATATTCTTATCTATAAGTTGGTTGCCTTCAAATTCCAAGTGAATGAATCTATTGATGAGATTTAAAAAATCTAAGAAACATCTTTTTCTTATTTAATTGTGCATATTATCTTATACACCAATTGACCATCTTTGTTTCCCAAGTAATTTAGGAATCAAATGAATCTCTAACATAAGGTTAGAGTATGTGTTGGATCTTCTATATGATTTTGAAGAAGATATTATTTGATATATAATGAGAAGAGTTGATGACCAATTTATATGGCTGGATAAACCATATAAAATTATAAATGAGGAAATACATGTAGTAACCTATTTATTTATGGCTGGTCAAGTGACCATTAAAAATTACAAGCCTATGGAAGAAGTGATTTGACTAACTAGGTCTAAATGGGATGGACATAACCAAAAGTGAATGATATAGAGGATGAATTTAAATGATCTTTTCTTCTATGGCAATCAATTACAAAGTCTATCATTCTAGTCAAATGAGAAGTTTACCCAAAGCAAATTTTCACATTGCCTACCTGATTGCTAATAAAAATGAAAATATGACCATGTTAAATCCATGAAAAAATAGATGTTGTTGAGTCTCAAAAATATTGATCATAGACAAATATAAGAGGAAATAATTCAAATATAGTGAGTTATTTATGTTATTATTCTTGTATTCTCAAAATGCATTCCCTTGTATAGATCATTTTTACTAGTTAGGAGATAATTACATATACATTCACATTGAAAAATATATTAGAATGTTATGAAATATGTGTGCACAATCTCCAATTTCACTAAATTAGTATACTATTTTCTCTAAAAATAACTTTTATTCTGTTTTTCTATCACATATTCTTTACACATCATATTAGTAGGTTTCACAATCTTAGGAAAATCTCTAACTACAAATGTAGCACCAAAGTTGGTGTGTAAAAATATCTTATGCCATAGCTCACTGTCATCCACCTTGGCAACTAAACATGTCATTTTAGTAGGCTTCAACTAAAATACATATCCTCTTGTTCTTGTACCAGTACCAATCAATATTTCATTCTTATCCTTGATAATGCAATCCTTCTCTTTCAATTGAAACTCATAACCCTTATCAAAAAGTTGTCCTGAAACTCAAAAGATTATCTTTTAAAATATCCACAAAGTAAACATCATCAGTGTTAGTCTTTCCATAAAGTGTACTAGATCCTTTCCCTTTTATGTGTCATGTTGCATTATTTCCAATTATAAGTACTCCACCATCATAACTATTGGATTGAAAAAATGTATTGATATCTCATGTCATATGATGAGAATAACCACTATCTATAATCCTATCAAACTTTTCTTTTCAACTTGTGTATATTTCTTTTTCCTCTCTTATTTCTTCTCTAACTTCTTCTTTTTTAGTGTGTTCTTCCTTGATAGAAACAAATTATATTTCATCATCTTACTCATTATCACTTTCAATTAAGAAGCCTATTATTTCAAAATCAAATTCATCATCCTCATTATCATAAAAGAAATTCACAGGCACTCTTGACTTATGAAGCTTCCTAGGATTAAATTTCTTTACTCTCTAAGGAAATTCACAAGAATAATAACCAAGTTCATTACATGTCCAACACTTTAAAACTTTGTTACCTTTAGGTTCTCTCTATATAAGAATGAAATGTCCTTCAATATTCTTGTCTTCTTCAACTCTCTTTTAGATGCTACTAGCATAATCTCCTCTTGTACTACCCCTTCTTGTTAACACAGGTCTATTTCTTAGTGCACTAGAAGAAGTCTCCACTCTAGGTAAATCTCCACTTTATTTCATCCACATCTCAGATGTGTACAATATTTTAAGAAGATTATCTCTTGTAAAGTTAGGTGTGTAGGGGATAACATGTATAATCATCTATCCTATCATCTTATAAGAAAGTGTCAATATTTTCAGCCTTTTCTAGACAACTTTATCTTTTGACTTCTCCCCTCCATAATTCTTTACTCCTGTGTCAATTGCTCATATTCTAGAAAATGTACCCCCCCAAAGTTTCCTCTTCAAACATCTTAGCATCTTGAAATAAAAAAAATTTAAATCTATAGTTTAGCCTTCTTAGCATGCTTATCACCTTCAAATGTAACTTGTAAATCATTCCAAATATCATTAGAAAGTCTAAAAGATTTTACCTGTCCATATTCAGTTTTAGAAAGAGATGGTAACAATGCTATTCTAGTAGGAAAATTCTACATGAATAGATCCTTGTATGTTACCTCACAACCTTCAAGCTTGTCTTCTTCACTCACATCTTTTATTATTATTTTATATCCAACAAAATTTTTGGAATTGTTCATAGTAGGTGTATCTTGATCTTTTCTTTCCATCTATCATGGTTAACTCCATCAAACCACAGACTATCTTTCCTAAAATACACCATAAATATCCTTAAGAAGTTAAGATCTTCTTTCTAGGACCTAATTCTCCAATACCAATTGTTAGAATGTAAAGTTTACCAAGCTCACTAAGAGGGGGCAAATCAATTATGTAACTAAAACAACTCATAACATCCTTATTAATTCTAAAACTTGTAAATAGTACATGTAACAACCAAAGAAAGACAATCATCCATAATAACATAAGATTTTTTAAATACAGAAACCCTTGATCAAAGGGAAAACCTCCATGGGAATGGTACCCAAATAATGATGTACTAATATAAAATTTCCTTGTAAGAGGATGGACAACATTAGGAGTCAATGAAATACAATCTATACATATGAGTGTTGGAAATTTGTTCAACACTCCCCTTGAGATTCGTGACATGGACTTAACTGCCTCTTATGTACTATAAGTTGAGTTGTTGTATCGGGTATTGAGAGATAAATCTTTTTTTGCTTTTTCATAGGTACAACAACCCACTCTAACAAGTGGTATTAGAGCTTTTTCATAGGTTCTAATTCTCAGACCCTCGGGTAGCACTGAGAGGGAGATTATTAGAAATTTTTCCATCATGCCCCTCAAGATTCCTGACAAGGGCTTACTACCTCCTATGTACTATAAGTTGAGTGGTTGTATCAGGCATTAATAAATCGATCTTTTGCAGAAATGGTAACCCCACTCTAACAATGAGTCCTTCTTAAAAGAATTTGAATCTCTATTAGGAGATTCTGACCCTATTAAGAGTTGAAAAGAAGTTAGTTGACTGAATAATCCAAATAGCTTCTATACTGTCCTTGCTTAGTAATACAATGTAGAACAAAAATCGTGTAAGCAACAACTTGTCTTTCCAGATACAGTTCCTTTTCAACTCAATATGCATTAACTACCTAAAACTCTTCTCTCATATTTAGAAATTGTTATATTAAGCATAGACATTAGATATAATAAAGGTACTCTTTCTGATTACAAAATATCTGCACTAGATATCACTCTAAAGTTTGCATAACTTTAAAATCATCTCACTAATGATTACAACTAAGGATAACTATTTTTGATACCAAGTCCTCAGATATATTATTGAGTTGACCTTGATACATTTCTAGTTTACAATAATATATAGGACCACACTAAGATATTGCAATACACATTACGTTACAATATTACAATTTATCAAGATTACAATCAATTAGTCGGCTCACAGTCTTCATAACATTTTTTGTGATGAACTACTAATCATACTAACTTAAAAAATTCATCTTCAACATTTCTTCAACCTTTATCTCAGCTCACTCAACCAGATTTCATCTCTATTAGCAGATAAAATCCAAACAACAGTACCCACTTTTAGAAAATGCTATCAAAAAACCGCCTTCACTAAAATTTACATAACTCTATCTAGTATTCATATTTTCATATGTACTCTTAACTATAGAATCTAGATATACTCTATAACATAATCCCAAGAGGACATAGGCTGATCTTCAATCATGAAAGTGCTTGAATCCAATATCTCTCTTCTATTCTTCCAGTCTTCATAGAATAACTAGTATGTTGATGTCAATGATAAACTTTATCATGAATGAAACACATAACCCTTGAATCATGTCTCCAATTATGCTAGGATACTCCCCCATCAGAATAACATAAAAATTTATGCTAACAAGATCATGAAGGAGGTGATGGAGATGAAGTTGTAGAAGCAGAGTGGAGTACTTTAGTATCTACTTCAACTACAAAGGAGATTGAGGAGATACCGAAAAGTTATGTTGCAAGGAGCACAAGTAACATAACATATGAAGAATATTTGGTCAACTAGAAAGGGATACCATTATAAGATTCATCATAGATAGAAAGGGAGAAGGTTGACCATCTTGGTTTTCCTCTGACCACCTATTAGGTGATAAGGTAACTTCTCAAATTACCTTGGGTGTATGATACAAGAGAATCTTTAATGTAAGTGAAATCTTGCATCACCCAAAAATATCCTTTATGTTTCCTGAATAAGGGTTGTCTTAGTGTAGAGCAGTTGGTTGTGGAGGCTTGCTACTTAGTAAGTTGGTCATATGAGCTTGACATGTCCTAATATTGGAGGTTGAGTTTTATCTTAGATATCTCATTAGCATTTCAGAAGTTATTGAAGATTCTTGGGGTGCAATTTTGGTAAAAAAAACTTTAGGCTCAATTTTGAAGGCCATAGAGGCTTAAGATGGGGTAAAAAATGAGGCTAACTAGAGCTTGTGCAAGCCAAGGCCTATATATGACAAGCTAATAACTCTAGAATGGGTTATCGAGTAAATGGTTCATAAGTTATGGTCTTTTGAAGTTGAGCCAATCGAGATTTAAAAAATAAGTTTCTTAATTGTTTCAAGTTGAGGTAACTCTAGATGTAACTTTGCAGTTGGTTGGCCTTAACGATTACACATTCATGTCTAGAAACATCCCATGGGGTTTAAAATTGCATATATTAGGAAGGTCAGATGTTACAATGTCTAGGATAGCTCTACGTGATACTTCATAGCTTTGTCTTACAAATTATTGTAAGGAAGGAACAAGTGTGGGTTTAAATATTATATTTCAAAAAAAATCAATTCCACATTTGTAGTAATAAGATGCCCATATTTTGTTCTTGCAAATTGTTATTGTTTCTTTATATTTGTTATGTATTTATGGTATTAAGGGGAGCACCATTTATCATATCTCAACATGTGGTGGGATAACATAAAAAGGGATGTCTAAGAAAAAGTTGATTAATAATGTCACATGTAGGGATGTTGTACTTAGAGAGATTGAACTAGGAATTTTTTTGTTATGAAGAGGTGATATTATAAATGAAGTTGCTAATGCTGGGATTAGAAGATGTAATAGTAGGAAGATATATATATATATTGCATGTATTAATAAAGTTATTGTAGAAAGTGGAAGGAATATGAAAAGATGTTGGTGGATGATTGGAAGGAGTGGTAAGTGGATTCAAATATGTGAAATTATTGATATTATATGAAGGTAATGAGCAAGGAATAGAAGTAGGAGGACTACTCTAGTGGTTTATGGTTAGGAAGGCCAACACTTAAAGGATTAGAGACTTCTGTAGAATTTAAATGAGAGGTAGTGCATAAGTAGGAATACTAGGAATAAATGTGAAAATAGGAATGAATTTTTTAATGGATATGGAAGGATAGGTTTATCTAAACTGTTGAGCACATTTTATAAAAGGATTAGCATGAGTATTAATAAGGTAAGATATACCATGAAAGATTAAAATATTATTATAAACATAAGAAATAATCTTATTAATAGCCTCTATAGAAACAATTGTAATGTCCCCATCTTTTTAGCATCTTAGTGGAGTTCGTAGCCTTTACATTCTCCACAGGCTAAGTGAAGAAATAATGAAAAATTGATTGATTAAATTAATTTCTTATAAAGTCATTAAAAAAATTAAAATTAAAATGTAACTTTATATTTAATTAATTTAATTTTCTAGAAGTACAATTAATTATTGTATTGCAAGGGAGAAGCTTCTAGAGATTGCATTTTCTAGAAATAAAATTAATTATTGTGTTGGAAAGGGCAAAGCTACTAGAGAATGCAATTAAATAATATTTTATTTCCTTCTAGAAGGGTGAAGGAAAAGGATAAATAGAGGGGAGAGCTTGATTTTTAATCATTTGATTATTGTGAATTGCATTTGATATAATGTTGGGAGAAGAAACTAAGGTTTGTGATTTTAGTCAACCATTAGAGAATGTCAACTTTTCAGTGTTGCAGCCATTTGAGGTGGTGAAATATCAAATAAATTTGGCATTCAAGAAAGGTTCAATTCAAGAGCTCTCTTTGTGCTTAAACTGGAGCATACATTTATTATTAGCTGCTACAGTATGCGAGAATGACACCATGCTATAGTACTTAAGCTTGATTCATCTCCATCCTTGGGCATCAATATTATCATATTCTTCCTAAAACTTTTAGTAGTTAACATTACAAATTGTTAGCATATATAATTTTGCTATGATAATTCAAAATTAGATTTTGGCATTATTGTAGTCATTATTGGAATCCATTTGTCTTAGCAAACTCATAATAACATTGTGCATGAGAATGAATTCAATAAACAAGATACATGTTGCAAACCATTTGTTTGACAAAATGTCAAACTAATAGAATATATGATTAGCATAATAGTTTTATGTTAATTGTTTGTCAAAACGTTAGTTGGCTATAGGTATGTGTTCCATATGTAGTTTCCATGTATATGCATTCATTATATCACAAGAACTGCACTTGCATATTAGTTCATTTTAAGAGGCATTGCAATATTATTTGCAAACATTCCAAATTTCGTAGCATTGAAAGGAAACAATAAAAGTGTTTCACAATATTCCTTGAACTAAAATCAGCTAGTTTGGGTAAGGGATATTACATTGGTATCAGAGCTAAATTCTGCCATCCCAAGGGTTTAGCAATCACAAGTCACCTGGGGTTGGCTCTCACAAATTTTTCACTATTAGGAAAGCTTTGTTTTATAGGGAACAAGATTTTATTGGGCAGCCAGACACCATTAGTGAGAGGAAATAGCATAGCCACCAAGAGACAATAGGAATGAGGATCAAGAAACAAGGGAATTTTTGAAAGCAATGGTTACACAAAAAGAGTGAATGGTTTAGGCTTTTTAGGCACTCACCACCATGGTTGAGTACATGAAACCACATGAAAAATGGAATTTGGAACAAGGGGATAATAGGAGTGTAGCGAGAACTCATAAAACTCTTTCCAAAATAGCAAACAGGCCCACACATTGTACTTTTGTTGGAAAGGAACCAATACAAGAACCAACAGAGGAATTTGAGGATGAGACATTTCCAAATATCCTTATGGCTACAAATGATGAATGGTAATTATTGGTATCATAGGTTTAGGAGAGGATGACCTTTGAACACTTTGTAAGTTAGAGGAGAGAAAATTATAGGTCACTCAAATAGGATAGGAGGCCTATGGGTCAAAATAGTGAGCTGAAGAGGGCTATATGGAAGCTTACTATGCCTACATTTTATAGGAGTGGTAAGATGACTTCTTAAGCTTTGATTCATAAACTTGACACATTCTTGGAACTAAGGCCAATAATAGAGATTGAATCTATCAAATATGCCACTTTGCATTTGGAGGGAGTAGCACATGATTGGTGGTACCATGGTATGGTAACACTTCAAAAAAATTAGGTGGTAGAGCACTAGAACTTTGTGGATAGTTTTTTGAAAGATTTGACAAGAAAGATCCATAGGTTTACTTCTAGGAATTAGCACAGCTGAAACAAATATGAAACTTTTTGTATTTCATTGGTGAATTTTACTGGTTGGCAGTCATGGTGCTAAACATTTTAGAGCATAGATTGATAGTTCTTTTCATTAAGGGCCTATTTGAAACACTAAGAGGTAGGATAAAGGCATTTGGTCCCATTTCTTTATAGGAAGCTATGAAAAAAGAAAGAAGTACGGAACATGCAATCCCAACAAACAAATTTTAGTCCAAAGGAACATCTTCTAGTAAGGATAACAAACCTTTTTTATATAAAAAAAACTAGAGAGGACTGATTTTTAAAATGATTCTAAAGATAAAATTCTAGTACTTTTTGATAGGGAAACATTACATGATTCCATGAAGAAAAAATTATGTTTCTACTGTAAGGGACCCTATAATACAAACCATAACTGTCCTCTTAAACCAAAGGGAAAAGCTAACATAATTATGTAGGCATACTATGAGGAATCAAAATCAGATAATTTAGACTAGTAGTTTGATATAGAGAAAATAGATGGTGAAAAAAAGGAAGTCAAGGCTCAAAACTTGTCTAAAGTGGAGTTCATTGATAGGGAAGGAGATGAGAAAATTAGGGAAGCTCATCTCACTAGTATTAGGTAGGAAAGATCATTTCAAATGAGAGGAGTACTTGCTTGACAAGGAGTTATAACTTTGGTTGATATTGGTGCCATTCATAATCTAATTAATGCTAGGTTGGTGGAGAAGCATGGCATACAAATAGAGGATTTTGGGGGAATTAGAGTGAGGATAGCTAATGGCTATGTCCTCAATTACAATCATAAGATCACTAGACTCCCTTTGGAAGTTGATAATTATGAATTTAAGGTAGATTTATATGTTTTACCTATGGGAGATATAGATATAGTCCTTGGGATGAGTTGGTTTTATGATATTGGTGAGTTCACTCTTAATCTCAAGGAAAAGGATATGAGGTTTAAAGTGAATGGGAAGACATAGATTCTTAAGAAAATCAAGGACAATGAATTCAGAATGGTCATTTTTTGGAGGATGGCTAGATTGATTTGACATGAATAGTTAGAGTGGGCAGTAGAGTGCATGTTAATGCCATCACAACAGGAACAATAGAAGACTGAATATCCACCTAATATTCAAGAGCTTAGAGTTAAACACTCTAAGGTGTTTAGTGACATTCCACCAAGTAGACCACTAGATACAGGTATTCAACACATCATTGAGTTAGAGGAAGGGGCTAAGTGCATCATGATTACACCCTATAGGAATCTAAAGAGGTTAAACAATGAAATTGAAAAAACCTAAAGGAGTTACTTGATATTGGCCACATTAGACAAAGAAAGTGTCCTTTCGCTTCTTTAGTGGTGTTGGTGAAGAAGGATGGGACATTAAGGATGTGCATTGATTACAAGGTGCTTAATAGGAAGACAATTAAAAATAGGTACCCCATTCCAAGTATCGATGAGTTGATAGATGAGCTCCATGGAGCATGCTTCCTATTAAAAATAGATTTGAGATTAGGTTATCACTATATCAGAGTTAGAGAGCAAGACATTGAGAAGACAACCTTTAGATATATTGGGTAGAGAGTCCTTGTATGCAAAGAAGTCAAAATGTGATTTGAATATGACAGAGTTGTTATATTTGGGTCACATCATCAGTGCAAAAGGTGTATGCATGGATCCTAAAAAGATTCATGCCATTGTGGAGTGGTCTTCACTGGTTTCTTTCTCAAATTATGTGGTTTCTATATGAGGTTTGTGGATGGATATTCTAGGCATGCAGCACCCTTGACAGATTTGATGAGAATGGGAGTTTTCTTGTGGACTCTTGAGGCACAAGAGTGTTTTCATAAATTTTAGGAGTTGATGACTTCTTGTCCAATGTTAGCATGACCAAATTTCAACAAACCTTTTGAGTTACACTATGAAGCTTCTAGAGAGGACATTGTAGTAGTGCTTATGTAGGAGAAGCAACTTATTTCTTATGAGAGCAAGAAATTAAGATAGCCAAAGTGGAGCTTTAGCATATATGATAAGGAGATTTTAGCCATTATGCATGCTTTGGCTAAATTCAGGCAATATTTGATAGGAAGAAAATTTTATATCAAAACCAACCATAATATCCTAAAACACTATTTGGGTTAGTGAGATCTCAATGATAGGAAATAGAAGTGGGTGATCAAGTTATAGTCATATGGCTTTGATATTACATATTTTGAGGGGACATGGAATGTAGTTGCTGATGCTTTATCACATAGGCCCCATTTGAGCTTATTGACAAATATATCAGAGGATTGGAGACACTTGATCCTTGAAAAGTATGGAAAGAATGAGTGGATAGCTAGATTCATAGATGGAACTATTCAAGACAACAAATGCACCCTTGTGAATGAGCTCATCATTTACGAAAGGAAAATATTTTTGGTTCTAGGCTCAATAGTAAGGAGGATGGTTCTAAAATCTTCTCAGGATTCACCAATGGCAAAAAAACCTTAGTTTCTACAAGACATACTAGCACATTAGAGAGTGCTTCACATGGAAAGGGTTCATAGTATGTTAAGGAGTGTCCCACCACCTAGTAGAATAAGTAGGAACAATCCTATCCAATTGGTTTACTTTATCCACTTCCAATTCTTGATAGGAACTGGGAGTGTTTATCTATGGACATCAACACATGACTACCTAGAACCCAAGGCAAGGATTTCATATATGTGCTTGTGGATTGCTTTTAATGTTTGGACACTACTTTTCGATCATAGCTACATACACTACTAGACAAGTGGAAATTTTTTTCTTCAAGGAGATATCTAGATTACATGGCTTTCCTCAAAGCATTGTGAGTGACAAAGACAACAAGTTATGAGTCACTTTTGGCAAGAGCTATTCAAGTTGTGTATAACAGAGCTCACTCTGAGTGGAAGCTACCACACTCAAAAAGATGGTCGAATAGAGATAGGGAATAAATGGGTGGAGGGATATCTTAGGAATTATATAGTAGGGCAATAGAAGACATGGTTAAAGTGGATTGATCTTTATGAGTATTGCTACAATACCACTTATCACATGTCTACTCAAATGTCACCCTTTATGGCCTTGTATGGGTATGAGGCACCCAATTTTATGGATCTACTTTTGAGTGAGAATAGAGTGCCTAGTGAAAGTGATTTGAAATAGAAGAGTCAAGACATTGTTAAGACTCTCAAGGGTAATATAACCAAGGGACAAAATCAACAGAAGCAGTATGCAAACCAGAAAAGGACTGAGAAAAATTTTGAGGTTGGAGATATGGTGTATTTTATGTTGTAGCCCTACCATCAATCCACTCTCAAGAAGAGTGGTTTCAAGAAACCTAAGCAATGACACCATGGTCCATTCAGGATTATAGTTTTGGGAACAATATATAATATCAAAAAGTGAAAAATATTTCATAATCAGGTTATTATTACTAGTTGTTTGACCTTTCCCTATCTAATGAAATTTGTATCATAGTCTCTTAAATATATTTTGAAAGCTCTTAAAAGTAATGTTCTTTAATTAGAAATGATGAATAACATCAATTCCAAATTTTTCTAAAAGAATTAAAATCTATGTAATCTACACATCTTTGTCTAAGCACTATCTTGAACATTTTAACTTAAATTACTTTATTTCACAAACCTTTAATAATTTAGAATTTATTCACACAAAATTATCAACATTTCATAAAATAAATCAATTATAGTGTCAGTGCAAGAAGTTGGGTCCCAATTTTGGGCAAAAAGTGGAAATATTTTTCCTATTTTAAATTTTTTTTTGTCAATTGATATCAAAATTTGAGGCATTGAGAGATTGAATATAGAAAAACTTTAGAAATAAAATTTTTAGTGTTCAAAATCTAGTTTTTGAATATTTAATTTATTTGTGTACCCATATGATAGATTTATTTTTTGGTATGGATCTTTTAAAACCACTTTTCAAAATGCTTGTTTTAGGACCATACTAGACTCGTGTACAGATACTATAATTTGACAAAAATAAATGAGTTTCCATAAATCCTTTTAAAGGGAGTTACCTAATACAGCTGAGATTGATGACAATATTTTTCCTTGATTTTCTATTGAATAATTTTTTTTTAATTAATTATTAATTGACTATAAAGGTAAGTTTTAAAACCTTTCATGTATGGACACCATAATTTGATCAAAATTTCACTTTTTTCCAAAAAAAAAAAAATCAACCTTAGAAGAATTATATGTAGATTGATGAAATATTAATCAATTTAAGAAAAATTATTAAATAAAAATGTTATTAAAATTTTAGTGAATGTCACTTTTTAACGTTTAAAAGATAGTTTTGATTAATAAATAATAAAAAATAGAAAATAAACTAATAACACTATAAAATTATATTTTTGAAATTAGAATAGTAAGACCTATAATGAATTTTTGTTTCATCAAAAAATTCAATGGGGATGACCATATAAAAATTATAACAATCCTTGAAATTTTTGATTTAATGCCTTACAAAAAAATGGATCATAAAGACATGGCTTGGTGGGACCAAGCCTATGTCATGCCTTGCCCCAAGGAAAAACATCATGCAAAGGTTGCAACCATTCCAAATTCTTGCTCATGTCTCAAGAATTGGGCACGCGATTTGTAATTCAAAAATTAGGTGCCCAATTGCATGTTAACCATTGTAAGAATCAGGTACCCAAATCTTTTAAAATCGAATACCCAATTTTTATAGAATCAAGTACCCAATTTTTAAACAATCGGGTACCCAATTCTTATGTACCCATTGGGCCCTAAAAGCTACCCCACAGGCCAACTTTCAATGATTGAAATGATTGAAAAATAGTTTTAATTTGCGACAACAAATTTTGTCAAAGTTATTCTATTTTGTTCTCTTCTTCTACAATTTGCAAGCTATTGATTCAAATTCAAAGCTGGTGCAAACATGGGATCAAAACAATGCACAAAGAAGAAAACAAAAGTTCTAACAGATGAGGAGATTGCAACAAATAAAGAGGACATCAATGAGAGAGAAGACAATGAATTAGAGTCTTGAACAATGTTTCAAAGGAGAAAGACATTGAGGATACCATGATGGATGAAGAGGCCAAAGAAGAGAACCCAATAAAAGGAAATTTAGGTGTACATTATA
This sequence comes from Cupressus sempervirens, assembly GCA_028749045.1. Lineage (NCBI taxonomy): Eukaryota > Viridiplantae > Streptophyta > Pinopsida > Cupressales > Cupressaceae > Cupressus > Cupressus sempervirens. The sequence continues at coordinate 247,668,917 of CM053787.1, read as the reverse complement.
ATCATACATTCAATACAGGTGTGTCTTCAAACCCGTGAATTTTTTCTCGTGTTGAAATTGGTGATTTTTTAGAAGCAAGTTATGATTTAAATGATTTAGATTTTCTTCATGAGAATAAATTGTTAAAGGGTCATGCACAAAAAACTCCAATGGAAATGCATGCCCTAAAACAAATACCAAGAAAAATTGAAAATGAGATTCAAATTCCAAATAACAGTGAAAATAAAATGTCAATTGAAAATAAAAATTGCATGAATGTAGACATAGAAACAACAACTACTCAACAAACATGTCAGAATGATAGTAAAGTGTCTGAACATAATTTTCATATTCCTAATGATGTGCTAGATAATCTTGAGGGATTGGTTTCATAGAGACAAATTAGGACACATGCTTATAGATTATATAGACTTTTTTTTATAAGAAGAAATTTGAGTTTCAATGTTAGTTGATGTTGCAACTAATTCAAATGTCTAAAATGCAAAAATTAACGAGAAGGTTAGGAATGTATGAAAATCTAAGAATAAAAATGTGTCTTTAAAACAAGTTGTATCCATTGTTGCTAGTGCCTTTGATGTTATTGGAAAAAGAAGTCACTCTAAAGATAAGAATGCAACACAATGAGAAATAACAACTTTATTTAAAAAATCAACAACTGAAAAAAGATTGATTAGCAACATAGGTGGATATCATAATGTGAATCTTAAGACTTTAGAAAGAGCTGCATCGAAAAGGGTTAACTTTCAATGTGATCTAGCAAATATTTTGTGGATTTCTAGTGGTAGACTCCCAAGATGTGATATGAAACTTACTAGTGAAGTTAAAAGTTTGGTTAAATTTTTTTGGCATGATAATACAAGAGTATCACCTAATTCAAGACATGTTCTTAAATTGAGAATTGGGTTAAAAATACATGATCCACATCCTAAAAACCTTTTGCACATGACTCAAACTAAATTGTTTAGGAAATTTGTAGATGGTAAGGTATTAAATATTACCATTAGTCAAAGATCTTTTGAAAAGTATAAACCATGGTATGTAAGGATTAACAAGCAAAGAATCACATGTTGTTGTAAAATTTATATTCAATTTCGTTACCACTATGATGTATTTCAATCTATATGTGGTACCATGCATAGTAAAGAAATGTTGTAGGGATGTGGTATAAAAATACCACCTCAAACTATAAAGGATTTTATATCAGGTTTTTTTTGTAAGCCACCTAATCATCAATACTTTCTTTTCAATGCATGTCTTTTTGGTACATGTGATATGTGTGACAATCTTTCTTTGTTAGATGAATGTTTGCATAAAAATGTTTTAACTATTTTGGACAACAATTAGTTGAGGTAAAAGGATTCAAAACTATTGAATATCCATTGAAGGATGGGAAGATTGGAAGAAGGTATGATCTAGTTACAGATAAAGTTAGTTGTCATGCATTTATGGATGAGTTTAAGAGTGTGATAATACCAAAATATGTTAAACACTTTGAATATGCTAGATGGCTTAATAGAAAATTTCACATATGTAAGAATACATTTCCAATTGGTACTATACTTTTAGTTGTTGACTTTGCAGAGAACTACACACTTGCAGCACAAGAAGAGGTACTACCACAATATTACAATTTAGTACAACAATTTATGTTCACATAGTTTATAGGCATACACTTGATAGTACAAAGGAGGATCAAAAAATATTGAGAAAGTACCATTTTTATATGAGTGATAATAAACTCCATTCATCTAAGTTTGTCCAATATTGTTTCAAGGTCTTTTAAGATAATTTAAAAGAGAGAAATATCCAAATGACACAACATTAGATATGGTCAGATAATTGTATAGGACAATTCAAGAATGCTAGAATTCTCTATTGGTTGAGTAGGACACATAGGAAAACTAACATCCAACATGTGTGAATTTTTTTGAGGCTGGACATGGTAAAAGAGAACATGATGGTGCTCGTGCATGCATGAAGAGATACCTTAGCAGAGAGCAATTAAAATTGGAGGAAAAAGATAAATTCAAAAATGCACATGAGATTTTTGAATGGTGTAACAAATATTTATACATAGGATCAAGTGAGAACTTTATAATCAAATGTTTCTTCTACCTAGTTGAAGTGAAGAATATCCTTTCAAGATATGACTGTGATACAATTAGTGGGTCAGTTAAATGGCATTCATTTAGGAGTTCAGATTCTAACACTTGGACTATATGACTAGGGAGCTTACTTTTTTTTTTCAATTTTGTCTTGTAGGTGAATGGTAAGGATATGAGAATATTGAATGGGTTGAAGATTGGCAAAAGAAATCATTAGCACCTATTGACACACATTTTCAAGATGATATAGTAAATGAAGGCTAGAATATTACTTTTGCATCAGAAGACTATGATCGTATTTCAAACCTCATAGAACCTGGTATGCATAATTTAATTAGATTTTGTTGTGATCTCATGCTTCAATTTATATAATTTTCATATCTACTCGTGTGATTAAAGTGTTTCTATACTTTATCTTATCTTGTAGGACATGTTTATGCTATTATTATGCCTAGTAATAATGCTGAAAAGAATAAGTATTGGCTAGCTAGATGTGTGGAACCTAAGAAAAAAATGATATGTCATCAAGTAGATGATGATGGTTTTGAGTATCCAATTGGCTACATAAATACCTAACAAGAAGAAATGGTTCACCAGCATTTCAAGACTAGCAATCTAAAAACAATATTTTACACTATTCTCATTTGGTTGTGGAAATGGATATCAAATTAGAAAGACACAAAGGGAGACCCGCCAATAAGGTATTATGGACAATTTCAATCGACAAGCATGAGACAATCATAGATGCATTGCAAATAGAGAGGATGCAAATGGTATAGCGGGATGACTAATTTTAAATCAAACATATGTAAGTTTTTTCTTTATTGTGTTATTTTTATATATGTAGTTATATAATTTAATTACATGTATATTTGCACTTTTAATACAAAATTAGAGAACTTTTATATATATATATATATATATATATATATATATATATATATATATTCTTATTCAAGTCTCAATTACAATTTATGCAAATTTAAATATTAAAGTGGATCGAGCATCAACATCTTCTGCAATTCCACATAGTGGGTACATACAAATTACACATATATTTACATAGTTTAAAAACCTCATATTAATTGATGCATTTATTATTATGTGTTTGTGTTTTACAATTCTATTTTATAGGACCTCATTTGAAGAGATTTGTTGAACCAATTTTTTATTTTGAGCTCACTTCTATCAATTTATCATTGACATTGTCTTACATATATTGTGAAATATGCCATATAAACAAATTTAAAACTAGGAGTTTACTTCTATTTGAAAGTTAAAGGTGTGCACTTGACATTATAAATTAATTGTCAATTTAAGTAATGACCTATTTTTTTCCATTACTTTTACATTCAAGCATGTTTAAATTAAAGTTTATTTGAAGTTTCAAATTACTATTGATTGTAATATTAAACCCTTCACTTGTACATGATAATTTAAAGATCATTACTCATTGTATTGATTATATGATATTGTTATGTTGATAATTGACATGTATGTTTAACCACATTAACCATGTTAAGTGAGAGGGAAGGAAGGAGGAAGAGAGGGAGAGATGGGGAGGGAGGGATATGGGGAGGGTTATAAGTGCTTTTAATTTATCAAAAAAGGTAATAATGGGTCCTAGGTGGTCCTACAATCCCTTTGGACCCATTATGACTCCTTAGGACACATTAGGATCCATTAGGACACATTAGGACAAATTAGCACCTCTTAGGACCACTTACAACACATTAGTTATTGTAGTCCTAAATGTAATATTTTCTAATGTGTCCTAGTACATTCTAATGTTTCCAATAGGTTTTGAAGGGTCATATGTGTTCATAAGAAACCTTAGGACCCATTATGACTCCTTGGAACCCATTCATACCATTAATGCAGTTTATGAACTGTTAGAACACATTAATCATCGTAGGGTACACTTTAGGGTTGTAATGTGTCCTATTCACCCTACTTTTTCCTAAGGAGTTTTAGTGGGTCCTAAGTGGTTCTCAAAATCCTTGAGACTAATTAAAGCCTCCTAGGAACCATTATGACCCATTATGAGCCTTTATAGCATATTAGTCATTATAGGACACCATTTAGAGGTCTAATGTGCCTTAATGAGTCATATGTTCTAAGGGGACATTAGGGATTTTTAGGACCCATTAGTACACATTAGGTCTCATTAGGACACATTAGGGTCCATTCACACACATTAGGACCCATTAGACCCCATTAAAACCTCTTATAACACATTAACCATTGCAAGACATAGTAATGTGTCCTAAGTGGTCCTAATATCTCACAACTGATCACAATTGGTCCTTTGTGGTTTTGAAAACCATTAGTACTATTTAGGGTGCACATTATGACCATTTAAAACATATTAAAATCCATTAATTCTACTTAGATAATCTTAAGGGGCATAAGACACACTAATGGGTTATAATATGCCCTAATGGGTCCTAATTTGTCTTAAGGGGTTCTAATGTGTTTTAAGTGATCCCATGACCTTTTAGGACTAGTTAGGAACCCTTATAATCCATTAGGGGCCATTAGGACTCATAAGAACCAATTATAACCCCTCTAAACACAGTCACCATCATACGATACACTACTATGTCTAAAGGCATTATAATAGTTCCTAAGTGGTTGTAATCAATCCTAATGTTTCCTCTTGAATTTTAAACTATGGTCTTAATATATCGTGAAGTGTCATAATGGGGTCTTAGTGGTCCTAGGACATCTTAGGGCCTATTAGGACCCCTTATAACACATTAACTATAATAGGACACACAAACGGGATGTTAATGATTGGAATGTATCATAAGAGGTCATAATGGATTGTAAGTGGCCCCAGGACCCATTACAAAACCTTAGAATATATTAGGACCAATTAGGACACATTAAAACTACCTTAGTCAGTTATTTAGTTACATAGTTAAATATATTTAAGAAAATGTAACAACTTGATAAGATATCAAGTGTCTTGTCTAGAAAAATAGGCATTCTAGCTAGAGTGACACTTGGGATGTAAGAAAACCCAAGTCAAAGTTACAAGGAACCATCTAGGTACATGACTTTCCTAGGTACATAATCGTATGAACATACGTACATAGCCTTGATGAGAAAATGTGTGAAAGGAAGGGTATCACCCATCATTTCATTAAAAAAATCTTCAATCTTTACCTAAATTTTACAAATTTGAATTTTCAGGATAAATTTCTTTTATAATAGTAGGTCAATTTTATTTGTATGAATCACAATTCATAAATTTGATGTGATATTTATCCAATAATCTTTTCGATATTAGTACTAATACTCTATAAATAGTTAAAATTATTGTTCATGTAGCATATATACTTACAAAATGTGTCATATGTTCATGAATAAAATATATTGCAATAAGGAAAATGGTTTGAATACTTAAAACATGATGAAACATAATAATATATACTACATACACTAGTATGATAAGAAGTCATAAAAAAATAGTACATGGTCTAACATGTCATAACATGGTCTATGAAGTCAAAAAATACATATAATACAGTTAACTATCCTAATACAAAGTGTATCAAAATAAACAATATGTGCTATAAAAACACAATCTAAAGGTGCCAACAAGACCTAATCTATCTGATCGAATGTCCTCTTTACTCCATGTGAAGAGGACTCAGATGGATCATCCTATGTAATATGATTTGTCTCATCATGTGGGACACTCTATGAGGTAGATGGATCGTCCTATGTAACATGAGGCATGTCTAATCATGTGTATGCTTAATTGAAATGGGTTTCAAAATCTAGCTTGCAAATAAATTAAATATTCACTACATAATAAAATAAATACCACATGAGATGGGTGTCCCTCTAGAATAGGAGGAGGTGCACTATGAAAGCTACCAAATGTAGTAGTGGTGAGGTCCTATAATTTATGATACATATATTTTTAAAATTTGATAAAGAGCATAATGAACTATAAATTTTATTTTGAATTTTTACCTAAATTTTATAAATTTGAATTTTTAGGATTAAAAATATTTATAATAGTAGGTCAATTTTATTTGTATGAATCTCAATGCATAAATTTGATGTGATATTTATCCAATAATCATTTTGATATCAGTACTAATGCTCTACAAATAGTTAAAATTATTGTTCATGTAGCATATATACTTACAAAATGTGTCATATGTTCATGAATAAAATATGTCTCAATAAAGAAAATGATTTGAATACTTAAAACATGATGAAACATAATAATATATACTGCATACACTAACACGATAAGAAGTCATTAAAAAATAGTACATGGTCTAACATGTCATAACATGATCTACGAAGTCGAAAAATACACATAATGTAGTTAACTTTCCTAATACAAAGTGTATCAGAATAAAAAATACCTATCATAAAAATAAAATCTAAAGGTGCCAACAAGACCTAATCTATCTGATCAAATGTCCTCTTTACTACATGTGAAGAGAACTTAGATGGATCATCCTGTGTAATATGAGTTGTCTCATCATGTGGGACACCCTGTGAGGTAGATGGGTCATGCTATGTAACATGAGGCACGTCTCATCATATACATGTTTAATTGAAATGAGTTTCAAAATCTAGCTTGCAATTAAATTAAATTTTCACTACATAATAAAATAAATACCACATGAGATGGGTGTCCCTCTGTAATAGGAGGAGGTGCACTATGAAAGCTACCAAATGCAGTAGCGGTGAGGTCTTGTAATTTACAATACATACATTTTTAAAATTTGATAAAGAGCATAATGAGCTATATATGTACATAAATCATATTACTGACCTCAAAGGATGATGTAGTTACCTCCATTTGGCTAAGTCACATACTCTTAGCAACACTCATGGTGACATAGTCCTAAAATTATGGATACATAAATGTTGAGCCAAAATTATATATAGATGAATAATTACAAAGTACATAATTTGTACACTACATTTTTTGTACACTATAAAAACATGTATATATATCATACTTGAGTAGTAGCCAATTTCACAAATGTGTCTATAGGTATGCTAGCATGATGATGAAAAGATGGAGTCAAAAATAAACTATATCGAGGCCTATATGGATGAGTACAATTCCTCTCCTATTCATAAAATCAAAACACATGAAATATATACATGAGTCAAAATTGTTCATATTATAAGTTAATAAAAATGTACATAAATAAAAATAATACAAATTATTTCTCTTCGGTCAAAAGTTCATACTATATGTATTTGAGGTCGTGCCTCAATGGTAAGTGGATAAGGACCTGTACTGACATCAAACTGTATAGTACCAAACAATCCCTACAAAATTAGATAAAAAGAACATATTAGCACATGTTAATAAATTTGAGTTCAAATGTACATTTTTACAATGTAATTCAAAGTGCATACTGTATGAGGGATGCCAACATCTGTAGGTCTCGAAACAAGACTATACTACCTCCTAGGAGGAATAGTATCATCCATCCTCTATTATTTCAAAAGTACAAATTAATATGGTTAATACAATTATACATGTATTTAGAAAGTAAATAATTATATACTTTATATTTAAATTTTAATTAAAAATTTACCTGTTGTTCTTGACTATCTCCAAGCTCTCCCTGTATGAGGTCAACAAATGATGACAAATCAATCTCATCACTACCATCACCATGGGCAGCATATATCATCATCGAAATCAGCAACCTCAGCATAATGGTCATCATGTGCTGCATCAACATCACTCGGGGGGGGGCTTTGCATATGCCTCCATAGCTAGTACAAATATGTCCAAGTAGATGAACACGTATCACCTACATCCACTGCTATACTAAATTTCCCAAAAGGGAACTCAAAGAGGTAAGAGAAGATGAAACTACTTGATGATGGTGTGGAGTTGGTACAACAGGCATAGGAAGAGGTACAAGAGACTGAGGTTTCTTGCAATTTCTCGTTCTATCACTCAACTTTTTCCTAGGCCTGTCATGAGGCATCCCTCCACCATCGTCTTGAAATGATTTGATATCAAAATAATTGGGTTTCACACCCAATTCAAACTCAACTCATCGCTTCCTAACAAAGTAGATGGGCACCTCACAATTAGCATGTGTTGGATGGTCAAAGACCATCCACCACTACTCCCAAAAGTTTTTTGCTATGCGTGGATGTGTACACCATCTAATAGAAATACGAGGCTTCTTCTCATTAATCTATAGACTTGTCTTAGGTTTTACAAAACTTCTTGTAAAATGTCCTTTACCTATTTTGAGGTTATGGACTTCTCTATACGATAAGCCATTAGAATACAAGGCACACATGTTTTGCCTCAATAATCTAAATGAATCAATATTGCAATCTAAATCTTGTATGGAGTGAATGATGCCTTGCATGCTATCTAAAAGGCATAGTAGGTGAGGATGGGGTGGGCCTTGCACCTAATAGCCTCAATATCTCACATGAGTTCATTAAGATTACACCTCATGCTCTCTCATAGATCATCTAAGGTGAGTGGTGGAGGAGGATTAGGTGGTTGTGGAGGTGGGGGTGGAGGTGGAGATGGAGGGGGTGGAGGTGGGGTGGGGTACGGGCAGAGGGTGGTGGTGGGTCCATCAAATATAATTGGCATATATGTTTGAACAACATAAAAAATGACAAAATTACTATTTAATAAAATTTATATCTAAATTATCAATTATATAAATGCCTAGTTCTTTAAAACCATATTAATTAAATAAATAAAGTTAAACACTTAAAGTAAAATTTAATGTTAAGGCTAATTGAAGATTATACTGAATTTAAGCCTAATCATAAAATAATACTCCAAAAAAAAATTAATAAATCAACTATATAAATCTAGTTTTAATATCAGATACAAACTTATTTTGTCTATGAAAGTTCAAAGGAACATGTTTTTGATATTAAGGAAGAGGATATGAAAGTGCCCAATAGTTTAACCATTGTTTTGTTAGATTATGATCTAGATCCTAAATGGAATTTCTTTATGAAATATATTGTAGTGATTTTTTTTTATTAATATTTTATATTGAATGCTAGAGTAGTTGCATTCCTATTCTATTTAGTTTTTAAAGTCTTGTTGAAAAAACTATTACAGTTATATGTTTCTTTCCTAGACCCCTAAGTGACCTTATAGAAATGGAAAATACATTTTGATACTCCTATAAGATTTGTTATTCAACACTATTTATGCATTTATTTGGCCTACTAAACTTGTGAGGAAATGTACAAAATTATTTAGAAATATGAGGATAAGATGAGATAAAAATGAGGATAATTAAAATTATGGAAGGAAAGTATGAAGAAATTGGTAGGGGGACTAAAAATGTAACTTCTAATGTGTTGTTTGTTCTAGGGTTGTTTTCCTCAAAATTGTTTTCCTTTTCTATATTCAAGGAGCTAGATCAACTTTTATGTACACTTATTTTGTGACACTGGGGGATTGTATTCTCATTATGGATTATATGTTCATCTTAGGATCAAACAAAGTTAAGATTATGGAAAGTTTATGGTTTAAAATATCGTTATATGTTTAGGCTTTTCATGATGGCTAAGCTTAAGATTATTATAATGATTATGACTAATGTTAGTGTTTACCTATGATTATGTGTTTAGTTAGAATTATATTTAGGTTCTAGATATTTATTATGGTGCTATTGTTTAAAGGATATATAATAGATGGTGTTAGGATGAGAATTAATGTTACAATTAGAATGAAAGCTTAGAGATAGAATTATGATATGATTTATATTTATGATTACAGTTCATCCTAAATATGATCTGCTAATGCTAACTATAAGTCTAGATCCTAATTTTAATACGTGAACCCTATCCCTAACCATAATAATCCTAATTCTAATCATAATACATAAACTTATAATATCTGTTTTAGTAATCTAAATCTTAACTTATCATTTAACAATTGTTATGAATTGCTAATAGAACTTGTCTTCCCTCTAAATCTCTATGTTGGAATGTGTTATATTAATTGCATTTTATAATTATGACGAAAGTCATTTTACTATTAGAAAACTTTGTATTATATTAATCACATCTTTTATAATTACTTTTGGATGCTTACTTGTCTTCTAGCTGCGAACTACTCTTGGCTCTTCCAAACATTAGCCTCAGTAGTTTCAATGATTAATAAAATATGTTGTCCTAATTCTAATTTTTAGGTGGAAGAAACTTCATAAATTATCATTTTTCTTAAGGTGTTTTAATGAGTTTCTAGATATAAACCTTAATTATAAACCTTAATCATAAATCTAAATATACACCTTAATTATAAAATCTAAATTATAACACTTATCCTATATATATTCTAGAATTGAATACAAATCCTAATACTAGATCCTAATCTGAAATGTTAAATGTTAAACCCTAACCTTATATGCAAATCATAGTTAAGGTGAAGATTAAGGTTTAAAAATTAAGCTTAACATTTTTATTTAGAGTTAGGGGAAGGGCTTAGCATTTATGACTATTTTTAGGATAAATGTTTAGCATTTAGGATAACTTAGTTAGGCTAAGGGCTAAGAATTTAGGATAAAGGTTTAGGATAAGGGTTGGACTTGAGATTAGAATTTAAAACTTAATGTCAAGGTTTAAAATTTTGTATTACGCACATGTTTTACCATTTAAAGTGCAATTTTAGCAATTTTAATTAGGGATGAGATTATAATATCATTGACAACTATAGTTTAGTATTTGAAGAGTTTAAATTTTTTCATTTTAAATTATCATTTACTATAACTTAGGGTTATTTCTTAGGTATGGATCTAATATTTAGTATTTAATACTTTAGATTTATGTAAATCTTTTAGGATTAGAGTTAGCATTTTAATAAAAGTTAGAGATTGTATAAGGGTTAGGATTTAGGGATAGGGTTAGGATTAGGAATATTAATATTAAAGATAAGGGTTAAACATTTAGGATAATAGTTTATCATTTAAAGTTAGGAATATGATTTGACATTTATAATTAGTACTTGGTTCATAGGATACTTATTTAATTATTTATATTAGGTTGTAGGTTTTAGAAAATTAAGATTATGGTTAGGATGACAATAAGGGTTATGATTAGAGTTTTGATTAAAATTGGGATTATAGTTAATCCTAAATGTTTTCCCTTAATCCAAAACTATTAGTGTAAATCCTATCCCTAATACTTGAACCTTAACCCTAACTATAATAATAATCTTGATATAAAGTAAGGGAGCACATTATGTAATACCTAGCCAAGGGATCCAAAGAACTAAACTAAAGTTTTACTAAGCAAGCAATAACATTTACAATAATTTACATAAAAAAATATAAGAGATTACATTCCTTAATGATTCCTTAATGAGCGCATTTACATTTCATTTTTAAATAATTATAAGTACTAGAAGTAAAATAAATAACACATCCACATGAAAGAATAACTATAGGTTCAATCCATTTAAATAATATACATTTATTTCAAATGCCACTTGGCATTAATTCTGAATGCACAATCATCCACTATACATGTCACAGGGTATGAAAGGCTGAAAGAATACACATTTATAAAATAGTTTACATCATCCATTTTTGATCCATGAAACAAAGTACAATACAATAAGTAAAATCATTAAATACTAAGTTTTGTGTTTGGATCCCTTGGCGGTGTGTTACGTGATTAATTACTTAGTAAAATTTTAGGGTTTTATTGTATAGTTATGGTTAGGTCAAGGTTAAAGCTTTACGAATATAGTTAGTTTTACTTTCTTTGTTATATGGTTTACAAACTAAAACATAATTAATCACTATTTATTTGAAATAAATATAAAATATTGGATGTAATTACATGTTTAAACAATGAATTTACATCTATCTAATCATTTAACATTGTAATTTACATATTAAATACATTTCAAAAAATCTAAAATAATAAATTTTAAATGAACATCTACAAAACTATTATTTAAATTAATAGATACAATAATATAAAGATAATACTCATTAACAATAAATATTTACAATTTTATGTATATTAAAACTGAAAAAAAAAACAATAAATTAATGGTATATAAAATGTAAAACTAAAAAAAATTAAATAAAATAGTACAAAATAAAATAAAATACTTGGTATGTTAGAAAATAGCAGTAGGGGAGGTCAGTAGAGTTCAAAAATGGGCTCCTATATTTCTCTAAAATCAGGCTCCCATTTTCTAAATGATAAAAATGACACCAAAAACACCAAAAATGGGGCATTTGTAATTTTTGAAAATTGGGTACATGATATTCTTAGAATTGGGCACTCGATTTTGAACAAATCGGGTACCTGATTCTTAAGTGGTTTAGGCACTTGAGCCATGATTCTAAAATTGGGCACCCAATTTTTGAAAAGCGGATCAAGTGCCCAAAGCAGGATTTTAGAAATAGGTACCTGATTCTAAGAAAATTCGGTACCCATTTCTGAGAGGTCCAATTTTGCGAATTTGACTTCCACAAAATTGTGACCCAACTTTGTGCTCTCACCCTATATTAGAAGTAGTAAAAAAATGTTCAAGTAGTACAAAAAACAATTTTAATTTATCATATATATATATATATATATATAAAATTAAAAAGTTATAAAATGAAATTAACAAGAAAACTCCAACCCCAAACCCCGCACATGAGAGGCTCACATGTTACCATTGTGTTCTTGGCTCTTGCCTTGGACAAGAAAGCATTTTAAAAGGTGAATAAATTTTTTAAAGGAGTGAATAAAAATAAATATGAATATAAAAAAAATTCATTTTTTTTCAATAGAAGCAATTAAAAATAACATAGACGAAAATGATATTAAGAGGATAAGGCCCGTGTAAATATTTTGTGTTAATTTTATGGATAATATATATATTGGCAATGTTTGCACAAAAAGTGTTTAAAACTAATTAACCCACCTATGATCTAATCAAAAGAGAATAAACAAGTCAGGGTGGATTGTAAATGGGATCCCTTTCCAATAGGATGGGTAAACTGTAATTCTGATTGGGCCTCAAGAGGCAATCAAGGACCTACTAAATTATTAGGGGTCTTTTCTAATAATTTAGTAGAATTAGAGGCATTAATCGAAGGTCTAAATCTTAGGATAGAAATGGGCATTAGAAAATATGTCATTAAAGGGGTTTCGTAAATTATGATAAATGCATTCTAGAAAAGAAGCACTCCCAATTGGATATTAAATTCCAAACTTGAAAGCCGTTAAAGATAATCGATCAATTGAAAAATATGAGGACATTAAACATATATATTGAGAAGGAAACAAAGAAGTAGATACATTGGCAAACAAAGGAGTAAATGGGGAGGATTTTCTCCCAACAAAAAACTAGGTCACTTAATTTCAAATTCATAACCTCAAGAAAATTAATTAATATTTGAACAATAGTTATTAATTCTCCTACTCATGGTATGATTATTGATAGAATAAGATAACTACTCTAATGATTGAAATAATCCTAACACATTAGTTGGATGTCCTTAGTATAGTATTTTATGATTTCTATTTGTTGTAAATAGGCCCACTATGATAGTGCTAATTAGATCACAAACTCCGAATTCTAGAATGAAAATCAGACACTATAATGAAAATTTTATCAAGTTTTCTTGCTGAAGTAAATAAAATGTTGTGAAAAGACAAAGTCTTTTTATCAATATGTCAATCTAGATGACATGTTAAGATACTTAGTTTATATTCAATTTTACCAATTAATACTAAGAACGTTCTTGGTCAAGAGGTAATTGTTTGTAGGCTAAATAAACACAAATTCAAACAAGAAAGAAAAGAAATGAGTAGAACACTAATTAAAGTGAAACTACATGGGTTGTCGAAAGAAGGATAGATCAAGAAGTAATTATTGTCTAAAACAAGGAACAATTGTTAAACATTATCAATAGGGGAATGCCCATATTATCCATAGTGGACTAGACTGTAGGCTTTTTTGCTTTGTTGTTTCCTACCAAGTACTTGTTTGAATAGAGGAACAATTTGCAAACCTTATTTATTATTAACAAAAATTATTGACCTCATCTTGTTACCGATCAAAAAAATTGTTTGTCTATTCATTAATGCTTCAATTAAACCATACAAAAATAGTTTTTACTTGTTTATTGATATTCCTTAAATTTCCTGTGAAGCTCCAAGAAAATAGAAAATGATGTTTGGCATCCGTAACACATTGTATTTAATTATCAATTTAAACAATGAATCTATGAAAAAGTCTCGTATTCAGTGTAAGTCAGAATTCACTTTCTTAATCCAGAGTAAGTAGAAAGTAAGTATAATTAGAAAGCTATATTCATTGAGAGAAGCCTTAGAAATGATGACATAGCCAAAACCATTATTTTGCTTGCGGTGTTAGTTTCAGATTGGCTCTATTCCATATATTGGGCTGAAACAGTATTTCCCATGAATACCTTTACCTTATCCTCACTACTTTTTCTTAAGATATAATAATCATACAGTAGACTGTTCTGTCTTGTCACTAGAATTTTATGACAACTAGTTGAAATTTGTGTCATTTAAAACTATTATTTTGGCATAACTCAACCAGAGTTTATTCACTCCTGATTAAGAAATTGAGGACAGTAACTCTTCTTTGTTCAACATCTGATTGAGAAATGGATTACAGTTCGTATCCAATCAACCACATCCGAGCTAACAATATCTAGAAGACCTATTAATAAAAGGCCTAGAATTTAGCTGTTTTTATAACACTTTGGCGTCAGTTGCAAGTGTGTTGCGGCCACTGCAATGTTAACGACTACCATAAATTAATAAATTTTATCTAGAAGCTCATCCTATTCATTTTCAAGTGAGTTGCTAAATAAATAAATTTTAATAATGTGCAAGAGACTCCTTTTTTCTTTACTTTTGTTCATCGAATGAATGAATGAGTCTATATGAGTCTATATGAGATGTTTTTTTCACCTTTGTTTTTCTAATAAGTGGATAAGTTCTTCTTTTATCCAGTTCTCAATACTAAAGGGGTACAGTTCGATTCCGTTTCGCACAATGCAAGCGAACGATACATTAGTCATTATAGTTGGCTACTCCGAGTTAACGACTGCCACTTTCTTCTCATCGACAAGGATATTTCCTCATTTCAATATACATAATATCTTCTATACAAGTCCATCCTAATGATTTTCAAATGATTGAAAGAGATTTATTTTTCTTGTTTACTTCTGTTCATCAAAGGAATGAGTCTAAATGATGCATGACACATTTTTTATCTTTAGTTTTCGAATGAGTGGATGAATTAATGACTTGAATGATATCTAATCGTATATAATTTCTTATTTATACCTCGGGTGCTCTTGTTGTTCAAGTAAACGAATCTATGGATGACTTTTAGTGACGTGTAAGAGATCATTTTCTTTATAGGAAAGGAAAGGAAAGGTGATTTTATAGTCCACAACACTATGCCATAGTTTTTGGGTTTACATATGGTGATAGTGACATGGGACTACCCCGTACTCTTTTTCGAGAAGCGCTTGGCGCTACAAACGAGGTGTACATACCCTACCCCCCAATGGTATTTGAACTTGTGACCTCTCTTTCAAGAGTACAAGTTCTCCACCACCCTATATAATTGAATATAACTAGTGCTTGTACTCCGACAGGGTCCAAGAGTACAGTCGATAGGCGTTGCTATTGTGATGTGCAGTGGATACAGGTTGTTTCCAATTTGTATGCAAGATTTTGCTTCATTGAACACTGTTATTATAGGTGATTAACTTACTCTGATAGTCCCGTATGACTTGGACTTTTTTTTCATAACTGTGATATGGAAGCAATTATGTATTATTAGAAACAAAACTGCAAACATAACTTCTCAAAACAATCAAGTCATATGATAGGAAGGTTCCCAATGTTACTTTGTTATTTTGAAAATTACAGTTACATCTCCGTCCATAAAATATTATGTTCACCTTATACAACTATTGAGTATATCGTTACACCCACTCACTCACGAGTTAATAGTAGAAACCATACTTTCAAAAAATGGCTTGACAAAAATTAGAAGATTGACATCTAGACTTTGATGACAACATAGGCTGAGAGCATTGAAGTTAACATCATTGGGAGAGTGGCAATAATAGCCAGCACTGCCTGAGTAGTCAGCTTTCTTGAGATTATACTTGATACTATCTCTTCTCACCTGCAACGCAACAACAAACCCTATCGGTCTCCAATAATATGTAATCAAATTCAAACACAAGTTACTTTAATGAAAATATCTTAAATAAATTCATTATCTAATTCATTAGATAGTTGCAATATCTTAAATTAGAGCTAACAAATCTACAAACTATGCTGACACATTCTTCACAAAAATTATGATTACAATTCCTTAAGCCGTGTGTCTGGGACATCTCTAAGGTGCAACCAAAGATTCTCAATAGTAATTGGTAAGGTATCCTCTACCTTCCTCTTGATGAATACTGTGGCGAGACTTTGATTTCAATGTCACATCATGAGATTGTAGATGTAATATCATAACAGTGGATGTCTTCCAAATATTTATATTGGCCTGAAAAAAATTTTGTTACTTGTACTACTAGGTGATTGTAGATGTAATATCATAACCATGGATGTCTTCCAAATGTTTATATTGGCCTAAAAAACTCTTTATTACTTGTACCACTAGGTGATTGTAGATGTAATATCATAACCATGGATGTCTTCCAAATATTTATATTGACCTGAAAAAGTTTTTGTTACTTGTACTACTAGGTTTACTTTTGCAATGAGAATCTCTTCCACCTAAGTTAGTCTCCACAACATTGCAAGCTACCCCCTCAGATCCATATTACTGAACGATGAGAAATGATGTGTGTCTTTTTCTCTATAACACCTCTTGCATGTTGTGGTAGTGTTTGATGATTGGACAAGCATATTAGAGTAACATTCTTTACATATATCACATACTTATAAGTTGAATAATGCATCAATTTTCTGTCGAACGAATTCATTCTTCCTATTATCTTTTTTGATGTTGTGCTTTGTTTTTCTGGTGATGTCTATTGGCATTAATTTGTAAAGATGCCAATGCACAAAATCTTCATCTACATATTTTCCTATTGCCTATATTGAGCATTACAATTTTGGGTTTCCTTGCATTATTGTAATAATGATGCTTGGACTTTCTCTAAGGAGATTCATTATTGGTTTATCTTCCTTGTGCACTTACGAATTTCTATTTCATCTTTATGACATGCATAATATTCTCGACTAACCCTGCAAACTTTTAGAAATCGTTTTTTTTTACTAATATTTTATATCTCAAATCACGAAGAATTTTTATAGGTTTTTGAATATCACTATAATTGATCTATTTTAATGACATGATTCAATGCATCTTTTTTTCACACTAAGTTAAACCTAAAAGAAATCTTCTAGGAGTTGAATGCCTATTTAAATCTTTGCATAAATATTATCAATCTAAATATCAATAAATTAAAAACAATTTTCATTAATGTAGACATAATTATTAAAATACTAAGAACTATGTTCTTTTAATTAATTTTTGAGTGGTTCTTAACTGCAAATATTCTACCGAATTTGAAGATAGAAAGTGACTTGTGTTCTGAATTGTAAAGTAGATCTTACAGATAAAAATCTATAGCATATTTTATATCATAAATCTATTTTATAGACAGAAATACATTTATACTCAAACACATTTCTAACAATCTTTGTAGATATAAATACAAATACCTTCATAAGAGCTTATCATCTACCTTCGTTCGTTGTTTAGGACCTTCTGCAGGACATAAGTGTAGCAACTATTGCATAACATTTTCTACCCCAAAAGAAACATATTGTGTAACTTTTCAAAATTTGTTTACTAACCAGGAAAAATACAAATAAAATATTCAGAAACAATTAATAATCATGGACATGTTATAAACAAAAATACTTTCCATATACAACAGCTATAACCATTATGAATAATAGTACATCATAGTGAACAAATTGAGCCTTGTTTTTTATCACATACCACTACAACATAGTATCAAGGATAAATATGTGATCTACTTTTGTCCAATCAGTGCAATAAGTACATGTATTTAATGCAATATGGATTGCTCTACAATTTTATCAAATATGACTTCTGCAATTTGGAAGATTTCATTTATCGCCAGCTTTAAAAAGTCGTAAGAATTGAGTCATCTATTTACAAGTAGCTTCCACACTTTAGACGCAACAATGCCCAGAATGTTGGTGTCAGGAGCATCCTGCCAGCAGTAAACATAAATGGTCGGCTATAAAGACCCAACAAAAAAAATCCATTTTCGAAGCTCCAGCATGAGGAAATTTCGGTGGGGTATCCCCCAGGTGAAAGCCTATCAGCTAAAAACATATCAACAAGTTCATCTTAATTACTAATTCATCATTTTTAATTTTTTTCAAGTGGCAGAATAAATCAATAGGTTGTAATGATGTCTAACAATTTTGTTTTCTTAGTTACATTCATATATCTTCTTAACTACAAGTTTGTTGCCTTCAAATTCCAAGTGAATGAATCTATTGATGGGATTTAAAAAAATCTAAGAGACATCTTTTTTTATTTAATTTCACATATTATCTTATCCACAAATTAAACATCTTTGTTTCCCAAGTAATTTAGCAACCAAATGAATCTCTAACATAAGGTTAGAGTATGCGTTGGATCTTCTATATCATTTAGAAGAAGATGTCATTTGATATATAATTAGAAGAGTTGATGACCAATTTATGTGGCTGGATAAACCATATAAAATTATAAATGAGGAAATACATGTAGTAACCTATTTATTTGTGGCTAGTGAAGTGACCATTCAAAAATCAAGCCCAGGGAAGAAGTGATTCGACTAAGTAGAAATGGGATGGACATGCCCAAAAGTGAATGATAACTATTGGATTGAACAAATTTATTGATATCTCATGTCATATGATTAGAAAAACCACTATCTATAATCCTATCAAACTTTTCTTCTCAACTTGTGCTATATTTCTTCTCTAACTTCTTCTTTTCAAGTGTGTTCTTCCTTCACAAAAGCAAATTCTATTTCATCATCTTCCTCATTGTCACTTTCAGTTAAGAAGTCTATTATTTTGAAATCAAATTCATCATCCTCATTATCATAAAAGAAATTAATAGACACTCTTTACTTATGAAGCTTTGTAGGATTAAATTTTTGTACTCTATTAGGAAATTTAGAAGAATAATAACCAAGTTCATTACATGTCCAACACTTTAAAAAATTGTTACCTTTAGGTTCTCTCTATTGAAGAATGAAAATTCGTTAAACATTCTTGTCTTCTTCAACTCTTGTTTGGTTGCTACTAGACTAATCTCCACTTCTACTATGCCTTCTTGTCAACATAGGTCTATTTCTTAGTGCACTAGAAGAAGTCTCCACTCTAGGTAAATCTCCACTTTATTTCATCGACATCTTAGATGTTTGCAATATTTTAAGAAGAGTCTCTTTTGTAAAGTTAGGTATGTAGGGGATAACATGTTTAATCATCTACACTATCTTCTTGTAAGAAAGAGTCAATATTTTCAATATTTTCCAAACAACTTCATCTTCTAATTTATCTCCTCCATAATTCTTTACTCCTTTGTTATTTGCTCATATTCTAGAAAAGTTCCCCACCAAAGTATCCTCTTTAAACATCTTAGCATCTTGAAATAAAAATATCCAACTCTATGTTTTAGCCTTCTTAGCATGTTTATCACCTTCAAATGTAACTTGTAAACTATTCCAAATCTCATAGGAAAGTCTACAACATTTTACCTCTCCATATTTAGTTTTAGGAAGAGATGATAGCAATGCTTATCTAGCAAGAAAATTCTACATGAATGAAACTTTGTGTGTTATCTCACAACCTTCAAGCTTGTAATCTTCAATCACATCTTTCTTATTTTTTTGTCACTAACAAAAATTTTAAACCTGTTCATAGCAGGTGTATCTTCATCTTTTCTTTCCATCTCTCATGGTTAACTCCCTCAAACTGCACAATATCTTTCCTAAAATACACCATAAATATCATTAAGAAGTTAAGCTCTTCTTTCTAGGACCTAATTCTCTAATACCAATTGTTAGAATGTAAAGTCCACCAAGCTCACTGAGAGGGCAGTGAAACAATTATGTAATTAAAACAACTCATAATGTCTTTATTAATTCTAAAACATGTAAATAGTACATGCAACAACCTAAGAAAGATAACCATCCACAATAATGCAAGATTTTTAAATAGGAAAACCCTTGATCAAAGGGAAAACCCCTGTGGGGATGGTACCCAAATTATGATGTACTAATATAAAATTTCCTTATAAGAGGATGGACCCTGTTAAGAGTCAATGAAATACAATCTATACATATAAGTGTTGGAAATTTGTTCAATGTTCTCATCAAGATTTGTGACAAGGGCCTAACTACATCATGTTTACTATAAGTTAAGTGGTTGTATTAGGCATTGATAGACCAGTCTTTTGTTGCAAAAACAACCCACTCTTAAGAGTGATATCAGAGCTTTGTCATAGGTTCTAATTCTTAGACCCTCGGGTAGCACTGAGGGGGAGATTATTAGAAATTTGTCTAGTGCTTGCCTCAAGATTCATGGCACTTTCTTAACTACCTCCTATGCACTATAAGTTGAGTGGTTGTATCAGGCATTGATAGATAGGTATTTTTCTACAACAACAACCCCACTATAACAATGAGTCCCACTTAGGAGAATTCCAAGCTCTATTAGGAGGTTCTAACCCTATTAGGAGTTGAAAGGAAGTTAGTTGACTGAACAATCAAAATAGCTTCTATACTATCCTAGCTAAGTAATACAATGTAGAACAACAATTGTGTAAGAAACAACTTGTCTTGCCAGATACAGTTCCTTTTCAACTCACCATGCCTTAACTACCCCAAAATCTTCTCTCATCTTTAGAAATTTTTATATTAAGATCACAGAATAGATATAGAAAAGGTACTCTTTATAATTACAAAATATCTACACTAGATATCACTCTCAAGTTTGCATAACATTAAAATAATCTCACTAATGCTTACAAATAAGGACAATTTTTTTTAATACAAAGTCCTTAGATAAATTATTTAGTTGGCCTTGATGCTTTTCCAATTTACAATTATATATAGGACCACATTAAGATATTACAATACACTTTATGTTACAATATTACAATTTAACCAAGATTACAATCAATTGGTAGGCTCACAATCTTCATAACATTTTATGTGATGAAAAATTGATCATACTAACTTTATCAATTCATATTCAACATGTCTTCAACCTCTATCTCAAGTCACTAAACTAGATTTCATGTCTATTAGGAGGAAAAATCCAAACAACAGTGCCCACTTTTAGAAAATGCTATCTAAAAGCTACCTTCACTAAAATCTACATAACTCTCTCTAGGATTCATACTTGCACATGCACTCTTAACTATAGATTCTAGACAAACTCTAGAGCATAATACCAAGGGCACATGGGTTGATCTTCAATCCTCAAAGTGCTTGGTCTAATCTCTCTATTCTATTCTACCAATCTTCATAGAATAACCAGTATGTTGACATTAATGATAAGGTTTTTCATGAATGAAACACATAAACTTTCAATCATGTCTCCTATTATGCTAGGATACTCCCCAATGGGAATACCATAAAAATTTATGCTAACAAGGTCATGAAGGAGGTGATGGAGATGAAGTTACAAAAGTAGAGTGGAGTATCCCAATATCTACCTTAGTTACAAAGGAGAGTGAGGAGATACTTGAAAGTCATGTTGGAAGGAGCACAAGGAGCATAAAATATGAAGAATATTTGTTCAACTAGAAAGGGAGACCATTCTAAGATTCATCATAGATAGAAAGGGAGAAGGTTGACCATCTTGGTTTTCCTCTGACCACCTATTAGGTGATGAGGTCACTTCAAAAATTACCTTGGGTGTCTGATACAAGAGAATCTTCAGTGTAAGAGAAATCTTGAATCACCCAAAAATATCTTTTAAGTTTCCTAAATAAGGGTTGTCTCAGTGTAGAGTCATTGTTTATCTAGGCTTGCTAATTAGTAAGTTGGTCATATGAGATTGAAATGTCATAATTTTGGAGGTTGAGTTTTATCTTAGATAAATCATTATTATTTGAGAAGTTATTGAATATTCTTGGGGTGAAATTTTGGTACAAAAACTTATGGCTCAATTTGGAAGGTCTTAGATGCTTGGGATGGGGTAAAAAATGAGGCTAACTAGAGCTTGTGCAAGCCAAGCCTTGTAGATGACAAACTAAGAATTCTAGAATGGGTTAGAATAGCCAATCAGGTGAATGGATCATGAGTTATGGTCTTTTTAAGTTGGGCCAACCAAGATTTAAAAGATAAATGTCATAATTTTTTTGAGTTGAGGTAACTCCAAATGTAATATTAGGGTTGGTTGGCCTCAAGGGTTACACTTTCATTATCTAGAAACTTCTCATGGGGTTTGAAATTTCCTATATTAGGAAGGTCAACCCTTAGATTGTCTAGGATAGCTCTAAGTTATATCTCATAGCTCTATCTCACAAGTTATTGTAAGGAAGGCACCAATGTTGGTTTAAATATTAAACTTTAAAAAAAATTAATTTTGCACTTGTAGTAATAAGATGCCCATATATTGTTCTTGCAAATTGTTATCATATCTCAACATGTGATGGGATAACATAAAAAAAGGATGTCTAAGAAAAAGGTGATTAATAATGTCACATGTAGGGATGTTGTACTTAGAGAGATTGAATTGGGGATTTTTTTGTTATGAAGAGGTGATCTTATAAACAAAGTTGCTAATGGTGGGATTAGAAGATGTAATAGTAGGTGTGTGTGTGTGTGTGTGTGTGTGTGTGTGTGTGTGTGTGTGTGTGTGTGTGTGTGTATACATATATATATGTATATATATGTATATATGTATATATGTATATATATATATACATATATATACATACATATATATACATATATATACATACATACATATATATATATATATATATATGGTGTAATAACAAAGTTATTGTAGAAAGTGGAAGTGATATGAAAAGATGTTGGTGAATGATTGGAAGGAGTAGAAGTGGATTCAAATATGTGAAAG
Organism: Cupressus sempervirens; assembly: GCA_028749045.1. NCBI lineage: Eukaryota > Viridiplantae > Streptophyta > Pinopsida > Cupressales > Cupressaceae > Cupressus > Cupressus sempervirens. The sequence goes on along the minus strand of CM053787.1, from coordinate 247,645,662 downwards.
GAATGATATTATATGTAGGTAATGAGAAAGAAATAGAAGTAGGAGGAGTACTCTAGGGGTTTATGGTTCACAAGACCAACACTTAAAGGATTAGAGACTTGTGTAGTATTTAAACAAGAGGTAGTGCATAAGTAGGAATACTAGGAATAGAGGTTAAAATAGGAATGGAGTTTTTAATGGATATGAAAGGAAGGATTTATCTAAACTCTTGAGCACATTTTATAAAAGGATTAGCACGAGTATTAATAAGGTAAGATATACCATGGAAGATTAAAATGTTATTATGAACATAAGAAATAATCTTATTAATAGCCTCAATAGCAACAACTATAATGTCCCCATCTTTTTAGCATCTCAGTGGAGTTCTTAGCCTTTACATTTTCAAAGGGCTACGTGAAGAAATAAGTAGAAATTAATCAAATTAATTTTGTATAAAGTCATTAAAAAAATTAAAATTAAATGGTAACTTTATATTTAATTAATTTAATTTTCTAGAAGCACAATTAATTTTTGTATGGCAAGGGAGAAGCTTGTAGAGAATGCATTTTCTACAAATACAATTAATTATTGTGTTGGAAAGGGGGAAGCTTCTAGAGAATGAAATTAAATAATATTTTATTTCCTTCTGGAAGGGTGAAGGAAAAGAATAAATAGAGGGGAGCGCTTCATTGTGCATACATTTATTATTGGCTGCTATAGTACACAAGAACAATGTCATGCTACACTACTTATGCTTCATTCATCTCCATCCTTGGGCATCAGTATTATTAGGTTCCTCTTGCAGCTATTAGTAGTTCAAATTATATTTTTCTAGGGCATATTATTTTTTTGTGATAATTCAAAATCAGATTTTTGCATTATTGTAGTCATTATTGGAAGCCATTTGTCTTGGCAAAATCATAACAATATTGTGCATGAGGATGAATTCAATAAAGCAAATACATGTCGCAAACTATTTGTTTAATGAAATGGCCATCTAATAGCATATATGATCAGCGTAATAGTTGTATGCTAATTTTTTGTCAATATGTCAGTTGGCCATATGTATTCATTCCACATCTTGTTTCCATGTATATGCATCGAAAAAATCAAAAGAATTGCACTTGCATATTAGTTCATTATTAGAGGTGTTTTAATATCATTTGTGAACATTCTAAATTTATTAGATCATTGAAAGGTAGCAACACAAGTGTTTGACAATATTCCTTGAGCTAAAATCTATCATTTTGGGCAAGGGATATTACATTGATATTAGAGCTAAATCATACCAACTTGAGGGCTTAGCAATCACAAGCCACCTAGGGTTGGCTCTCATAGATTTTTCATATAAGGCAAGCTTTGTTTGACAAGGAACAAGATTTTATTAGGTAGCCCAAAACCATCAATGATAGGCAAGAGTGTAACCCACCAAGAGATAATAGAAATGAGGATCAGAAAATAAGGGAATTTTTTAGAGCAATGGTTACAAGACAAGAAGAAATGGATCAGGTTTTGTAGGCACTCACCACCATGGTTGAGCACATGAACCCGTAGAATAGATAGAATTTGGAACAAGGGGATAACAAGAGTGTAGTTGGATCACCTAGAACTCATTGAACTCTTTCCAAAATAGTAGACAAGCCCACACATGCTACTTTTGTTAGAGAGGAACCAATATGAAAACCAATAGTGGAAGTTGAGGATGAGACATTTACAGATATCCTTATGGCTACAAATGATGAATTGGAATTATTGGCATCACAGGTTCAAGAGAGGATGACCTTTGAATGCTCTATAAATTAGAGGAGAGAACATTATAGGTCACTCAGATAGGATAGGAGGCCTAGGTATCAAAATAGTGAGCTAAAGAGGGTTATAGGAAAGCTTACTATGCCTACATTTGATAGGAGTGGTATGATGATAGCTTAAGCTTGGATTCATAAGCTTGACATATTTTTGGCACTGAGGTCAATGACAAAGATTAAAGCTATCAAATACACCACTTTGCATTTGCAGGGAGTGGCACATGATTGGTGGTACCATGGTATTGTAGCACTTTAGTATAATTAGGTGACAGAGTACCAAGACTTTGTGGATAGTTTGGTTGAAAGATTTGACAAGAAAGATCCATAGGTTTACCTCAAGTAATTAGCATATCTAAAAAAAAATGGGAAACTTGGAGTATTTCATTGCTTAATTTAAGTGGTTAGTACTCATGCTACCAAACATTTCAGAGCATAGATTGATAGTTCTTTTCATTGAGGGCTTATCTGAACCATTAAGATGTTTGATAAAGGAATTTGATCTCATTTCTTTATAGGAAGCTATGAAAAAGGCAAGAATTCTAGAACATGCAGTCTCGACAAAAAAAATTTCATCTGAAGGAGCACCTTCTAGTAAGGATAACAAACCATTTAATAAAAAACTTGAGAGGACTAATTTTAAAAATGATTCTAAAGATAAAACTTTAGTATCTTTTGACAAGGAAATATTAAATTTTTTGAGGAAGAAAAATTTATGTTTCTACTATAAGAGACCCTATGATGCAAACCATGACTGTCCTCTTAGACCAAAGGGAAAAGCTAACAAAATTATGTGAGTATACTATTCGGAATTAGAATGAGATAATTCAAACCAATAGTCTAATATAGATGAAAGAGATGGTGAAGAAAAGGAAGAAAAGGCTCAAAACTTGTCTAAAATGGAGTCCATGGATGGGGAAGGAGATGAGCAACTTAGGGAAGCTCATCTCACCAATATTAAGTAGGAAGGATCATTTTGAATGAGAGGAGTACTTACTAGATAGCGAGTTATAATGTTGGTTGGTACTGGTGCCATCATAATTTCACTAATGCTAGGTTGGTGAAGAAGCATGGCATACAAACATAGGAGCTATGGGGGAATTAGAGTGAGGGTAGCTAATGGCTATGTCCTCAATTTTGATATACTGATATAGTCCTTGGGATGAGTTGGTTGCATGATATTGGTGAGTTCACTCTTAATCTCAAGGAGATGGAAATGAAGTTTAAATTGAATGGGAAGACATAAATTCTTAAGGTAATTAGGGACAATAATTTTAGAATGGTCTCTTTCCAAAGGATGGATAGATTGGTTTGACATGATTAGGTAGAGTGGGTAGTAGAGTGCATGTTGATGCCATCACAATAGGGATAGTAGAAGATTGAATATCCTCCTAGTATTCAGGAGCTTAGAGTTAAACACTCTAAGGTGTTCAGTGACATTTCACCAAATAGACCACCATATAGGGATATTGAGCACATCATTGAGTTAGAAGAGGGGGCTAAGCCCATCATGATTACACCCTATAGGAATCCAAAGAGGTTGAAGGATGAAAGTGAAAAAACCATAAAAGGGGTTACTTGCTATGGGCCACATTAGGTCAAGTAAGTCTCCTTTCACTTCTTTAGTGGTGTTGGTAAAGAAGAAGCATGGGATCTTAAGGATGTGAATTGAGCAAAAGGTGCTTAATAGGAAGATAACTAAAAATAGGTACCCCATTCTGAGGATCAATGAGTTGATAGATGAGCTTCACGGAGCTTTCTTCTTCTCAAAAATAGATTTGAGATCAATTTATCATCAGATCAGTGTTAGAGAGTATGACATTGAGAAGACATCCTTTAGATGTCATTGTGGGCATTTTGAGTTTGTAGTTATGCCATTTGGGATAACTAATGCACTTGCTGCATTTTAGGCAACAATGAATAGGGTTTTCCACCCTCAGTTGAGGAAACTTGTACTAGTCTTCTTTGATGATATCTTGGTGTATAATAGATCTTTGGAGGAGCACTCACTTCACCTTGACACAATGTTGGACATATTGGGTAGAGAGTCCTTATATGCAAAGAGTTAAAATGTATTTTGGTATGATAGAGTTGTTGTATTTGTGTCACATCATCAGTGTAGAAGGCATATGCATGGATCCTAAAAAGATTCATGCCATTGTGAACTGGCCTTCACTAGTGAACCTTACATAGTTAATGGGTTTTCTGGGATTATCAATTTCTACGAGAGGTTTGTAGGCATGTAGCACCCTTTAAAGATTTGATGAGAAAGGGAGGTTTCTTGTGGATTTCAAAAAACCTTTTGAGCTACACTATGATGCTTCTAGAGAGGGCATTGTAGTAGTTCTTATGCATGAGAAGCAGCCTATTGCTTATGAGAGTAGGAAATTAAGAGGACTAGAGTGGAGCTTCAACACATATGATAAGGAGATGTTAGCCATTACACATGCTTCGGCTAAATTCAGGCAATATTTGGTAGGTAGTGAATTTTGTATCAAAACTAACTATAATTTCCTAAAATACTTTTGGGGTAGTGAGATCTCAATGATAGGTAGTAGAAGTGGGTGAGCAAGTTATAGTACTATGACTTTGATATTACATATTTTATGGGGACATAGGATGTAGGTGCTAATGCTTTATCACATAGGCCCCATTTGAGCCTATTAGTAGATATATCAGAGGATTGGAGATACTTGATCCTTGAAGAGTATGCAAAGAATGCATGGATAGCTGGATTCATAGATGGAACTATTCAAGACGGTAAATACACCCTTGTAAATGAGCTCATCATTTACATAGGGTGAATATTTTTAGTTCTAGGCTCAGCAGTGAGGACGATGGTTCTCAAATCTTTTCATGATTCACCTATGGTAGGGTATCTTGGTTTCTACAAGATATACTGATAGATTAGAGAGCACTTCACATGGGAAGGGCTCAAAGTAGAGGTACTTTAGTATGTTAGGGAGTGTCCCACCTACCAACAGAATAAGAAAGAACACTTCTATCCAACTAGTTTACTTCAGCCACTTCTAATTCTTGATAGGAAGTTGGAGTGTTTATCTAAGGACTTCCTCACATATATGTAGCTCCTACCTTGGGCTCTAGGCAGTCCTATTTTTAAAAAAAAATTAAAATTAAGACATGACTTTATATTTAATTAATTTAAATTTCTAGAAGTACAATTAATTATTATATTGCAAGGGAGAAGCTTCTAAAGAGTGCATTTTCTAGAAATACAATTAATTATTGTATTGGAAAGGGGGAAACTTCTAGAGAATGCAATTAAATAATATTTTAGTTCCTTCTACAAGGGTGAAGGAAAAGAATAGATAGAGTGAAGAACTTCATTGTTAATCATCTGGTTATTGTGAATTGCATTTGATATAAAGTTGGGGAATAAAAGTACAAACTTGTGTCACCTTTTAGGCTTACTTATTAGAACAACTGAATTTGAATATTTCTATCTAAAAATTAATTTTTTTTAAACATATGATCTAGATAAATTTACTTTAGCTATGTTATATAAGGTCTCACACTTTTCCAAATTGGATATGGCTATTAAATGTATGTATTATACTAGTTTGTATCCAATTACTAAAGAAATAAAATTATTTTAGAAAAAATGACATTTCAATAACTCCTACTATTTTTTATGATATTATTTTAATAACATATAAACACCATTTTATAGAGCTCAGAGTCAAGAATTTTCTCATATAGGGTTTATAGTGTTTTAATTAGATATAGTATATTGTAATTATAAAATTTTACAAGCATGTATTTTAACACTTAAAAATATGTCAATTTTGGGAAAGAAAAAAATATTTAATCATATCAAAAAATTATAAAAATTATACAATATTTTAGAGGAGAGAGTCCTCTTCTAGAATGTATAGTTTTTCTCTTGGTTAGAATGGATCTGTTTTGAAAAATGCAGTAGGAGATGAAAACTATTGATTTTAGGTGAATTGAAATTTGAATCAATATAAAAGAGAAAATATAGGTCTAAATCTAATTTTTATTTATTTTTATTGTTCTAGCTATATATGTTATCTGAGATCAAAAGGAAATAATTTTATTTCATTATAGTTTTGTGGTGGGAACTAGACCCCCAATTCTCAACATTTTTCAGTAGCTAAAAAATTCTCTTTAAAAATTAGGAAAATATATCAATTCTTATTCCAAATAATTATTAAAAATAATAATCCTAAACCTCATCGATTTCTATATATTTCGTTAGTTTACTTCATTTTCAAATTCAAAATAATAATACCAATTTTATGTCATTGCAGGTGAACAATTATACTTTTGTTAGCCTTTTCCTTTACAAAAGGGTAACATAAGTTTGTGCTTCCACCACACCAACACCAACACTAGGAGAAGAAACTAAGGTTTCCAATTTCAATCAGCCATTGGAAAATGTCAACTCTTCAATGTTTCAACCATTTGAGGTGGTGAAATATCCACTGAATTCAGTATTCAGGAGAGCTTCAATTTAGGAGTTCTATTTGTGTTTAAATCAAAGCATACATTTATTACAATACATAAGAACGAAGTTGCACTATAGTACTTATGTTTGATTCATGTCCATCCTTGGGAATCACTATTATTATGTTCAACTTTTAGCTATTAGTAGTTAACATTGTAATTTTTTAGGGTATATGAATTTGTTGTGATAATTCAAAATCAGATTTTGGCATTACTTTAGTCATTATTGGAATCCATCTGTCTTGGCAAACTCATAACAACATTGTGCATGAGAATGAATTCAAGATAAGAGATACATGTTACAAACCATTTGTTTGAAAAAATGTCCATCTAATAGCATGTATGATCAGCATAATAGTTGTATGTCAATTGTTTGTCAAAATGTCAGTTAGCTGTAGGTATACATTCCATACCTAATTTCCATGTATATGCACTGAAACTATCAAAAGAACCACACTTGCATATTAGTTTTCTGTAAGAGGCATTGTAATATCATTTGTGAACATTCTAAATATCTTAGCATTGAAAGGAAAAAATACAAGTGTTTGACAATATTCATTGAGCTAAAATTAGTCAGTTTGGGCAAGGGACATTACAACAACACTATTGGGATTTTGGTTTTGTTACACTAGATAGATTCTCAACTTATCAAACTCATGAGAGAAATCATGAATATCAGGAGAAACTCTTGAAGATTCACATTCATGATAGGAAGAGTGAGAAGATTGATTCTATAAAATAGGATTGGGACCTTTATGGAAAATATTTCATATCATCATGGGCCCTAGGAAGAAAACTAGAATCATGATCAGAATAGCCCATGAGTGTACAAATTCTTTTAAAATGAATGTTATTGGTTGGACTTAATATAATAAAGCTCATAGAAGAAAATATCATAAAAGGGAACTCTAATGATATCTAACCACACAAATATTAATCTAGAAAGGATCACAAAAGGAGACATCTAATGGTAGAAGATAGCTAAATCTAACACTAGAAAACATGAAAAGAAAAAAATGTGTTGGTGTTTGAAAATGCTAGAGGGTTTTCAATTATCTCCATGAGAAAATGACACATCTAAGGGCAGCTAACTCCCATTATTAACATATCATTCTAAACACAAGGCCAACTATAAGGCATGACCCTTCTTCTTCTTCAACCTCTGAAAAACCTAGGCAGGTAGACCTATAGATTCTTTATATGGTACCAGTTATCAAAGCATACACTCAATCTAATATGAAGCAGATAAAACACTTATTTCTCTTGATAACTCATGAAATAACATCAATCTACAGTAGCTAAATGTAGATCTAGGAATTTCTTAAGCTGAGTGAGGGCATTCTATTATAGCTCTTCAACATGAAAGGGGAAAAGCGTTTGATTAATGATGTTGATGTTCAACAAATCCTCAAACATGCAGCAATGAGAAAAAATTTATCCTACACATGATCAGTGCCTAATCCATTGGGTAATTCCATGAATTGAAAACATACATCTGTGACATCAGGACATATTCTATATACCCAGACATCAGATCTATCTAATCACCTTGTGATTCAGACATTGGTGTTCATTCAGATCTCATTCTCACAAAATATCCTTCTCAACATAACTAGTAACCCTGTCAAACACATCAAGCATTTACTTGGCACTTTGTTCCAACAACAAAATATATTAGACTTACAACCTAAAGGGGAAGCATTTAATGGATCTTAGCTCTTTTTTCCAAGACCACATAAGACTACAGATTACTGAGACAGGAGATGAGAACCAAAATGAAACTAATGAAATGCTTGCTCATATGTATTCATTTCCTTGAAACAATACAATCAAATGCATGAAATTAAAAAATGAAACAACCTAACATATTAGAACCATCTGTATTATCTACACTACTACTGTTCACATAAGAGAAAAATGCTGAAGAATTGTATCACAGATCTGAGAGAACTCAAGATTGGAACCATGAATGGTCTCTCAATTAAAAAAAAATGAGAACCCCTAGAAAGAATGAAAAATAGAAAGATATAGCAAAGGAAAGAATCTTGGATATGATCTTCAAGTGACAAGTGTCCATTTGAAATGCAATCCTCTGTAACTGAATAATTTCTTCCTTCCATCTCCCATTCTGATATGATCTTGTTTCATCATTATCTACAACTGATTTGCAAAATATCTTTGCTTAATGATGAAAAATTCTTTGGGTCACCAAAATATCTGATTGCCCCATGAAAATGCCAGTGAAAATGAGTTTTTACTGAGTAAATTTGAACAAATTTGACCCTAACTGCATTTTACTATCTTTTGTGCATATCCAGGTCATTTCCATGCTAGAAATCAATTTTGAACTCTAATACCTGAAATCGGTTACAATCTGGAAGCCTGGGTAAAAACCCCCTGTAGCAGGAACACATTACTACCTGTGCAAAAATTGACTCTGAAATTAGAAAGTTCATCTTCTCCCAATTTTGGTGATATATAATATCACCTATCTAGCCTTTAGGAAACCCTCTAAAAGTCTATTTGAAAATGACTCCGCTAGTATAAATGAAACATAGGTATGCACATCTTTGTTTTTTAAATTTGAAAATTTTTTAAAACTCTAAAGTCAAAAATTTAGAAAAAATACCTCTTGGATATAAAATGACTAAACGTGCATTTTTTCTAAAAATAATAATAAAATATTATTATTGTTTTTATTCTTGAACTGCCCTTGCCTTTGAATCTGGGGTCAACCTTTAGTTGACCAACTACCATGTGGCTGTAGGGCCCATTTACCTCTGCACCAAAAGCCATAACTGTTAGTGAACATGGCACACCACATAATTAACCACCTGTGGGTAGGGGAGTGCATCACATCACCCAAAAATCTCCCCCTCGACATGCATACCAGGTGCTTACGCGGGTCGAGAAGGCACCGGGGAGATTTGAACCCATGACTAGGCCAAAACCAGGCTCTGATACCACTTGTTAGGATAAACCACGGACATAAATAAAAACTACATGAAAATATAACCAATAATAGAAAATAATAGATCACACAAAAATGAACACAAGGCACCAAGATTTAACGTGGTTTACCCAATCCCTCGGCTACGTCCACCAAATAGCAAGTCTGATCTTATTACAATCTAGTGATTACAACCTGATTACAATCTGTTATCTCTTACAACTCAATACTGCCACAAGAACCAATTTTGCATCACAACATAATGAAAAATACCCAACCCTAAACCCTTTTATACAAGTATTAAACTACTTTAGGGTTATAATGTGTCGGCCATAATTAGCCATAACTTTAGTGGTGAATCTATGAATGGAGAATACTACCAAAACAATTGGTGAATAGTACCATTTTTTTTTTTGAAGTATGTACAATACTTTCCTAATCAATCACCACAATCTAACAATCTCCCACTTAGGGACTGATCAGGCTTCACACTAAACAAAAATCTCCCACTTGGAGACTGATCCTGTAGCAAGACCACTACCACATGGGGCTCCCACTGGATCAAACCACCCTAGACTTTGTTGTTCTTTTATTCATGTTTAGTCTAAAAGACCAACCGAAGCTGAAGAGGAGTTCAACTTATCCCTTGTTACAACCTTTGTCAACATATCTATTGGATTGTCATTGGTATGTATCTTCTCTAGCTTTAACTGTCCATCCTCCAAAACTGACCGAATGAAATGGTTCTACAACTGTATGTGTTTGGTCTTAGAATGTAGAGCTGAATTCTTAGCAAGATGAATGGCACTCTGACTATCTGTGAACAAATAATTATCCTTCTGAGGATGTCCCAATAATTCCAAGAAGAACTGAAGCCATGTCATCTCCTTGGCTACCTCTGTAGTAGCAACATACTTTGCCTCTATAGTGGATAGAGCATTAATCTTTTGTAACCTAGAAACCCAGCTCACAGCTACCCCACCAATAGTAAAGACATAACCTGTAGTACTCCTCCTGGTATCAATATCCCTTACCAAATCTGAGTCAACATAGCCCTGTAAATCAGTAGTAGAGCCCCCAAAGTGTAAACACTTATTGGATATTCCTCTCAAATATCGGAGAATCCACTTGACAGCATTCCAATACTCAAATCTTGGATGACTCATATACCTGCTGATGACTCCCACTGCATGTGCAACATCTAGCCTAGTGCATACCATAGCATACATCAAGCTTCCTATAGTTGAAGCATAGGGTACCTTAGACATCTTATCCTCCTCTTCCTATGTCTTGGGACACATCTCCTTAGTCAATTTCAAATGACCAGGTAAAGGTGTGCTGATAGCTTTAGCATTCTCCATAGAGAAATGTTGCAACATTTTCTCAACATAATTAGCTTAAGATAGCATCAATGTTCTATTCTTCCTATCTCTGCAAATCTTCTTACCAAGGATTTTTTTTGCTGCCCCCAAATCCTTCATAGAAAATGCATGTGCTAACTGGCATTTCAACCCCTTAATATGATCCATGTTAGACCCAGCTACAAGCATATCATCAACATATAGACATAAAATAATGTAGCTATCATCATCCAACCTCTTAAAATAAACACAATAATCTGAATAACACCTGTTATAGCCATGCTCATGCATAAACCTGTCAAATTTTAGATACCATTGCCGAGGTGCTTTCTTCAAGCCATATAAACTTTTATTCAATTTGCACACTAAGTTCTCCTTACCTTTGACCTCAAATCCCCATGGCTAGGCCATATATATTTCTTCATCCGAATCACCATGAAGAAAGGTTGTTTTAACATCCAATTGCTCTAAATGAAAATCTTCAATAGCTACAAGTCTTAAAACAGTACGTATAGAAGTCATTTTAACAACAGGAGAAAATATCTCATCAAAATCAATTCCCTTTTTCTGTGCAAAAACTTTTACAACTAACGTGGCCTTAAATATTTTCTTACCTCCTTCATCTTCTTTCAACCTATAAACCCACTTATTCTGTAAAGCCTTTTTACTTGCAGGCAACTTGCATAGATCCCATGTCTTATTCTATAGAAAAGAGTCCATTTCATCTTTCATTGCAGACTCATATTGAATCTTAGTATCCACCTCTACAGCATCATCATAACTTTCAGGTTCACCAGCATCAGTAAGTAAAATAGACTACAAAGAGGGAGAAAAGCTTTGTGGAGGTCTAATTTTCCTCGTTGACTGTCTAACATTCATTGGTGTGTGTGGTATTTGTTGTTGCAATTGTTGCACATCATGAGGAATGGCTGGAACATCAGCTTTTGGAGTATCATCCAGCACTACATAATCATCTTCTTTCTTCTCATGTTGCTGCAATAGATCTTTGTACAATACTTTCTCATTGAATATGACATCTTGACTTCTAACAATTTTAAGATTTTCAAAATCCCAAAGCCTATAACCAAATTCATTAATGCCATATCCAACAAAGACACATTTCTTTGATTTAGCTTCTAGCTTGGTTCTATTTTTAGAGTCTATATGAGCAAAAGCTTCACAACCAAAGGTCTTGAGAAAGGAATAACTCACCTTCTTACCAGTTCATGGTTCCTTTGGAATACCATAGCCCAAAGGAGTAGAGGGACCTCTATTAATCAAATATACTACAGTATTGATAGCCTCCACACACATGTGTAAGGGCAACCCAGCATGCAACATCATGCTCCTTGCGCGCTCAATTATAGTCCTGTTCATGTGTTTAGCCACTCCATTTTCCTGTGGAGTCATTGGAAAAAATTTTTGTCTATGAATACCATTAGTGGAGCAATAATCTTCAAATTCATGACTGCAATACTCACCACCATTATCAGATCTGAGACATTTTAATTTCTTACCAGTCTCATTTTCAACCAAGCATTTCCATTTCTTAAAAGTTTGAAATACATCATATTTTTGTCTAAGGAAATAAACCCATACTTTTCTAGTTGCATTGTCAATAAATGTAACATAATAATGAGAGCCACCAAGGGAAGATACCTGAGCTGGTCCCCATACATCTGTATGCACAAGCTCTAATTTCTCCTTTTTGTTTTCCTTCCCAGTCTTTACAAAATTCACTCTCTTTTTTTTTCCACACACACAACTTTCACAGAAATCCATATTAACACATTTCAGACCTGGTAAAACTTTCTTTGAATGAAGTACTTTCATACCTTTCTCACTCATGTGCCCAAGTCTTTTGTTCCACAACACTGTATCAAAATCTACAACAACTATTTGTTCTCACTGCTCAACTGCAACAATTGTTTCTGAACATTCATTTTTCTCTGAAACAATCAAAGTAGTAGGAACAATATGACTTGTACAAAGATATAAGGTGCCTACTTTCACACCTTTTGCTACTACAAGGGAACCTTTTGAAACCTTCCATTTTTTATCATTAAAAGTAACTACACAACCCTCATCACTGAGTTGCCTGGCTGAAATTAAATTTCTACTCAGCCTTGGAACATGTCTTACCTTATGTAGTAGCCAATGATTCCCATTCTACAACTTAATCTTAATTTTTCCCTTTTCAACAATCTAACAGGGTTCATTATCCCCCAAATAAACAAGCCTAAAATCCCCTTGGACATAATCAATGAAATAACCTCTATGAGGTGTAGCATGAAATGAAGCACCAAAATCTAAAACCCATGAATCATCAACACTCTCTAAAGATAGAAGCAAAGCATCCTCTTCGGATTTGTTACTTACCACATTTGTCTCCTTGTCTACATCTGATTTATCTCCTTCATTTTTCTTTTGATTCCAACAATCTTTCTTTTTGTGCCCTAGTTTCCCACAGTACCAGTAATCATTTGGTCCTCTCGATTGAGACCTCCTCCCCTTTGACTTTCCTCTTGATTTCCCACGATTTCCAGAGTTACTTCCTCTTTCAGTCGTTCTACCTCTGCTTTGTGCATTCAAAGAACTTCCTGATGTAGATCCACCTAAGGATTTCCTACGAGTTTCCTCACTCAAAACAACACCGATCACATCATCATATTTTAGGGTACTAGATCCAAGAATAGAATTACTCACCGCCATTACCAAGCCATTGTAGCTTTCAGGCAAAGAACACAAAATCAAGAGAGCCCTAATTTCTTCATCAAAATTGAAACCCACAGAAGATAACTAACTAGTAATAGTATTAAACTCATTTAAATGATCTACGACAGATCCACCTTCTGCCATTTTCATATTAAATAAATGCTTCATGAGAAATACCTTGTTTGAAGTGGAGGGCTTTTCATACAGTGTCGCTAGGGTTTTCATCAAATCTTCTGTTGTCTTTGCTTTTGTAATATTAAATGCCACCGATGGTGCCAAGCATAACTGAATGCTTCTGAGTGCCTTGCTGTCGAAAAGATCTCATTCAGCCTCTGACATAGTTCCTTGATTCTTCGCTTTGCCTTCCAATGACTTCCATAAATCCTTCTGATATAGATAGTCTTCCATTTGCATCTTCCATAACTGGAAGTTCTGCCCATTAAACCTGTCAACCCTTAGCTTACCCTCATCTTCCATCGCTCCCACTCAACCATGAGACTTTCCTGCAGAGGATAACTGACAGACAACTTGTCTCTGATACCACTTGTAGGGACCATTTGTCATTGCACCAAAAGCCATGACTATTAGTGAACATGGAACACTACATAATTAACCACCTGTGGGTAGGGGAGTGCACCACATCACCCAACAGTGGCATTATCTGATTGGTTGCTCGAACATACATCTGCCACATCATTACCAGGCAGGCATGCTACCACATGTCAAAAATGTGCTTCCCTGCATTATTTAATGAGTGCGCACTTTGTTTTTGTGGGGAAGTGTCAACCGTCAGATCGTGACATGTGTCATGATCTGGTCACTTCCTACTTGAATTGCTCGTCCTTGCCATCTCATCATTCGTGGGACCCGCGGTGCCACATGGAGCTCAGGTGCATCCCCGCATTATTTAACTACCTTGCACTTTTGTCTAGTGGGGATGCGCAGACTGTCAAATCTTGCCACATGGTGAAATCTTGTGCCTTCATCTTGATCTGCTCATTTTGGTGCCACATCACTGACTCAGGCCCGTGCTACCACATGGAAATTTTCTACTTTCTCACATTTTTTATTTGGCATGCATCTTCATATTACAGTTTTGCCTCTTTTGTAGATCTCTACCACATGTCAACATCTCATGCCTTGCCACCAGAACTCGCCATGTCATCATTATTGATATTTTGTTTAAAATTTTCTCTTGGGTGACCCACCTCGGCTGACGTCACATCTTATGTTATTGCCACCTAGCCACAATGGGCCCTACACGCATGAGCACTGGCTTTGCCTTTGAAAAGGCATGTCCTGTTCTACTTGTGTGGCTTCTATACTGCAGAGTTCTACCTTTGACATAGAGCTCCTCTGGTCTTTAGCTTGCTTGATCTATTATTACTTCACTTTACATGCCGCTTGCTTTGGATGCGTGGGGCTCTGATTATTGGTGTCTGCTCTATCTTCTTTACATTGCATGTTCTTTAAAAAAAAAACTTGCGGGTTCTTCCTTACTGCTATTTTTATGGCACTCTCCTATTTTAATTTTGAGATGGGCTTCTTCTGCCACAAAGCTATGGATCTATCCTCTGGAAATCATCATTGATGCCTATCAATGCTGACCCCCGTCATAGATGTATCTGCTACAAAAACATGGATCACAATGCTTTTTTGGGTCGCATCTTGGATCACATGTATCCCTATGAAATGTAATAATCATGGAGAAGAATAAAACTCAAAACTCTCCAGTCTTGTGGACAACAAGGTGATGTCGCACATGATTTATTTCATAAGAAAAACTTTAGACTTGTCCATTTTGAAATTAAAGGAAGAGTGCATGGTTCTTTCATGTCCCTTTAAACAATTATACTGAAAATATCCTTTCATTGCATTTTTGTGTGATTTCAATCTGAGTTCAAATCATATGTTCTTCAAAAAGGTAAGCCTTCTCAAGTATTCCAATCTTGTGTTTCCAATTTTACACGAATCCAAGTTTAAGCTCTCCAAATTTGTCAACCTGTTAATTTGAGCATTGCTATACAATCCATAATCTTATGACATGATGAAATTGCATCATTTGCATCCTCATGTGTCTCTATAAGGGAAAAATCACAAATTTCATCAACCTTGCAAATATCACCTATAACTATTCCGTATTTGAAAACATCTGGGAGCCATGCTTGCTGAACTTAGTCAGGCCCCAAGTGGGTCTGGCTAATTTTTTTTAAAATTTCAAACCACTGATATGCTAAATTGATCTATTGATTACCTTGAATTGCTTTGAATCAAGTTTGATCATTGAATAATCAACTAAAAACCAGTTTACCACTTATCTGTAAACTGTCACTTTTGTGTCAGGAGGTCCGTTGACTGCCTTTAAAAACTAACCCAAACAACTGACCAGGCTCTAAAAATTTGCACACTGAATCTTTACTCTACACACTCTCACCCTGTTATATCTCGTTTCATGAAGAATTCAGAGTCAAAAGATATTTTCTATCAAAGTCACCTTCTCTAAATCACCTATAGATAAACATGTTAGAAAGTAATAGACTGTGTTCAAAATTGGCATGGAAAACTGTGCAAATGAGCACATGGGGAAACGAAAACTAGGACACTCACTCTTTGTCATTAGGATGGTATGATTATGCAATTTGGGTTGATGGTGAATAATAGGGCACAAATGGCAAGCGATCAAAGTGGGCTACTTGGATTTGCAGGACAGGAACACTGACTGAAAAGCAATTTTTAGAAATGGAATTGATCTAGAAAAGTGTGCATACGGATTTGTCAAGACTAACAAACTGACACACTTGAAGTGTTTTTAGAGAACAAAATAGGGGTACAATCTATTTGGCTTGACCAATCATGGATACAAAGATATGACATCTCGAATAAGGGTACTAATCAATCTAAAAATGCTGACACCAGTAAAAAGTTAGAAATTCCATTTGGAATCGCGTTTGAAAACTACTCAAACGAATTTTCCAAGAGGTGAAACTTGAAACATAACATGTCCCTGATGTCTACAATGTAACTCAAAAATAATTTTAGCATTTGGGTCAACTGGGTCAAAGTTATAGCACGTCAAACAGGGCTTCCTAGAATTAGGAATATTTTGCAAATGTGTGAAAACAGTAACTGACCAACTTTAAGGGATTCAAAACCTAGTCAAAAAAACTTGAAATGACTCAAAATCTGAAACATAGGTTCTTAGGTATGGACACTAGACACTCCCAAAGTGGTGGGTCATGACACAATTCTCGGTGCGAGATATTCAGGTGCAAACACAACCTTCTGTCACTATTTGACACAGGTGAAAATTGTAGATTTGGCAATTGCTTAAAACAGGACTTCGCCAAATAGCTCATAATGTTGTTTTAACTTTATGGAAGAGGTAGATAGGTTGAATGAAAGGTGTTAGAAACATTGAACACCTCTGGGACCTTATCAGTACTATCGGGTACATTTGCATTTATGAGGCTTTCATAGGCTTGACTTGATTCAAAATTTTTAAATGGTACTCAAAATTGACCTTGCGATTTTTACTCCCAATAGAATGCACAAAGAAGCACTCTAATTTAAAAAGAAGAAGATAAATGCCTAATATAAAAAGGAAGATCAAGTCATCTAACTCCACAATTAAACAAAGAGGTATATGATGTTAAATTCACCAAAAAAAAGCGAGATTTTTTTTTGATGATGGCTAATGTTAATAATATAAATTATATGAGGTAAATATATTAATCTAACACTAATTACACATTAAACAATAAATACAAAAGAAAGATGAGCTTCAAAACATAACACACAATATAACCAAAGTTAAATTAGAAAAACCAAAATATATGAAGGGGGACTAATAATATATCTAAATTATATCAAGGAAGTACTCAAACAATTCCTTGTTTATATAGTGTTAATTGGCTGAATATGTGTAATGTTTAAATGTCACTTGAACTAATTAATTTAATGACAATAGTGAGATAGATCTATGTGCTAAATATATGCAATCAATCTAATAAAGATGTGAAAATTATAGACCAAAACATGTTATTGAACATTTGATAGTGAGTTTTTGATCTTAAACCTCCAAGGATTCATCGACTTAGTTGTAAAATTTCATGACAATTTATAGGAATATGTACATATTCGTGTTACATAGAATAAAATTTGACCCAATTTCTTCAAAAAATGTCTTGACAAGTAGTTTTTCAATCGAAAACTACAATTTGGATATCCTGCTTCTTAACATAGTAAAACTTTCTTTTCTTTCATCTTTGATTATGTATTTCCTTGGTCAATTGATAGATTTAGGAATCAAACTTAAAATTTACTTGTAAAACATGAAAGAATGTGAGAAAAATGTAAATATTCACCTTTTTAAAGAAACCCTCATCAACAACTATTTCACAATGATTGTATATCAAGTCAATGTCAAATTTTCAATGAAGAATGTAGGAAATCTCCACAAATGTAATGGATCTACCAAAATAATATTGTAGAGCCATGGATATAAGTATGCATCAATAAATAACATGGTTAATGTGTCGTGTATATCTCCTCCATTTGAGTCCATAAAACTACTATCTTAAAGAGGAAATACTCATAATAAATCCTTGAATCTTTGATATCCTTGAATGGTGAAGTTGAAAATCTTATTCCTTGAGTGATTGTGAATACCTTGGATTGATTGGATGTAAAGTGTATTGCTATAGTGAATGATGGATGTTAAATTTATTTTCCTAGGCTTATTTAATAGTACTTTTTGGATACACAATAAAAGCAAGCTATTTGCATCACTCAATTTCCAAATTTGCAACAATGAGACTAAACTAGCCCCAAGACCTAGGGAATAGGTCAAAATGGGTTTCACCATTCTCAAAAATTTCTAATAGGATTGACCTATTCTAGGTTTAGCCTAAAGCGAGAAAACCTTGAGGTATAGGAAACTGAATAGATGAAAATGTAAGAAATGAGACAAAATAGGAGAAGGAGCTAATTGAGAATGAGTCCATCTATAGTCTATAAGGTCACTAAAGGTTGGAAACTAAAATGTCTTAATTAATGATTTCTTCAATTCTAAAATGACACAAAATGTTATTTATTATTCAAGTTTCTTAAAATTTGTTCTGGATTCTTATCTGCATTGATTCACCACCCTCTCTCCTCCCTGAGGCCTAATGAGTAACCTTATAATTTCATTAACACCATCAAGTATCACAATATAGGATAGTAGTTTTGCACTTTTATTCATGACTTATTTTACCTCTTTATGAAAAAACTCTTTTATTGATCTATGATCTTACTGGGATATTCACCTGGATCTCCCTTCATTTACCATATTGTCAAGATAGAAATCATCTTTACGATATGGAAAGATATAAATATTGTGTTACTCACAAATATATTAATATTAATGTTTCTTTGGGGAATGAAATTTTAGTGTTTCCTCTTATCTTTTTCACCACATTGAAACACATATTTTTATTTTGCTTCAAATAATGGGGTTCCCACTTCTCAAAATGGA